>JAYESA010000011.1:65724535-66402035 GCA_036927795.1 Iris macrosiphon | reverse complement strand
TAGACAAACCCACCTTGAAAGGCCAAAAATGGGCCGACTTGGTCAACCTGTCAACGATGACCCAAATTACGTCTTTCCCTCTTGGAGATTGTGGAAGTCCGGACACAAAATCCATAGTAATGTACTCCCACTTCCACTCTAAAATGGGTAATAGCTGAATTAAACTACCTGGCCTCTGCCTCTCGGCTTTCACCTGCTGGCACACTAAGCATTTGGATACAAACTGTGCCACTTCCCTCTTCATGCCATACCACCACACACTCTCACGCATATCCTGATACATCTTGTTGGGACCTAGATGTATAGAATACTAAGAGTGATGCACTTTCTGCAATACCTTCTCACGCAGCTCCCCACTAGTCATACATAATCTAATACCATATCGCAAAGAACCATCCTCAGTAATGGTAAAATTATCCTCCAATCCTGCTTTCACCTGAGCTCTGATGCTCCTCAGAGATACATCCTCATACTGGGCTGCCTTGATTATATCCATCAACTCTGAGTGTATTTGCAACTCCCACATCTGCATAGCAAAACTAGGAACTATCACCTCAATGCCCAAGCTCTCCAAGTCCTCCAATAAATACAGATCATGTGTCAACAACATAGCTACCAGATACCTACTCAAGGCAACGGCAACTACATTGGCTTTCCCAGGATGATACTGCAAATATATGTCAAAATCCTTATCAGTTCCAACCACCGACGCTTCCTCATGTTCAACTCCTTCTGCGTGAAAACCTACTTCAAGCTCTTGTGGTCTATGAAGATCTTCACATGCTCTCCGTACAAATAGTATTTTCATAACTTCAAGCCAAAGATGACTGCTGCCAACTCTAAATCATGGGTAGGATAGTTCTTCTCATGAGGACACAATTGCCTGGATGAATAGGCAATCACTTTTCTATTCTGTTGAAGAACACAACCCAAACCTTTCTCCGATGCATCACTATAAATAATGAAACCTCCAGACCCTGATGGCAACGTTAAAATAAGAGCAGACGTCAACCTCTTCTTCAATTCGTCAAAAGCAACCTGACACTCCTCTGTCCAAACAAACTCTACATCCTTCATGGTGAGTCTGGTCATCGGCTCGGTAATCCTTAAAAAATCTTGTATAAACTTTCTGTAGTAGCCTGCCAAACCCAAGAAACTCCTGATCTCTGGTACTGAACTCGGGGTCTTCCAAGATTTTATTGCTGTGATCTTCTTCGGATCCACTGAAATTCTATCACCAGTCACAAGATGTTCCAAGAACTCTACCTTGTCTAGGAAGAAATCATACTTGGACAGCTTCCTATACAGCTTCTCCTTTCTCAGCACATCCATCATAATCCGCAAATGCTCCTCGTGCTCCTCCGGTGTCTTCGAGTATATGAGTATGTCATCGATAAACACCACCACGAACTTGTCAAGGTACTGATGGAACACCTTGTTCATCAAATTCATAAATATCGCCGGGACATTAGTCAACCCAAACGACATCACCATAAACTCATACTGACCATACCGAGTTCTAAAAGCAGTCCCGGTATGTCCTCCGACTTTACTTTCACCTAGTGGTAGCCTGATCTCAAGTCTATCTTAGAAAATACCTTGGCACCACTCAACTGATCAAACAAGTCATTAATTCATGGCAAAGAATATTTATTCTTGATAGTGAGATTATTCAATGCCCTGTAATCAACGCACATGCGCACCGATCCATCCTTCTTTGGTATAAACAATACTGGGGCTCCCCATGGTGAAGAACTCAATATGATAAACCCCTTATCCTGTAATTTGTCCACCTGCTTCTTCATCTTGACTAGCTCACTGTTGTTTACTCTATAGACATGCTATGAAATTGGTTCTGCACCTGGCACCAAGTCTATAGAGAATTCAACATCTCGATCTAGCGACAATCCTTGCAATTTCTCAGGAAACATATCCAAGAACTCTACTATCAACGGGTGAGATAACTGCTTGTCTTCCACCATAGATCCACAAATAATGCCTTCTCCCTGCTCTACAGCTCCTCTAGCAAACTCAAACACTGGCTCTCCTGGCGGACCAAACAAAACTCTACCTCCTCTATAATCTATACTAGCATGGTGTCTACTCAACCAATCTATCCTGAGTACAATATTATAGCTCGAAAGTGGCATTACAAGTAGACACACACTCAGCTTTCGGCCTCCCTGAGTAACTCTCTGATCCTTGCAAATATCATTAACCAGGATAATGCCTCCCTCGATCGTGATCTTACAAGTCCTAAGCAAAGACTCAGCTACCAAACCATGCCTCATAGCAAAAGAAATAGATACAAAACTATAGGAATTACCACTATCAAACAAAGCTAAAGCTGGAATGGAATCAAGAAGAACAGAACCTGCAATGATATCTCTGGTGGGCTCGACCTCCTCGACTGTCATAGAGAACACTCGTCCCTGACGTGCACCTCCCTGATGTTGGTGCTGGGCATAACGCTGCTGCTGGATCGAAAGTGGCGGTCCCCTAGGCTGTACTGCAGGTGGTCTCGCCTGTGTCCTTGTTGCTGGAGCTGCTCCCTGAACTGCACGACGAGGATTGGAAGGATACTCTCTCAGCTGATGCCCTTTAGTACCATAATACAAACAAACTCCCAACCTCTTCCAGCAGACTTCCCAGATGTGGCCCGACTTCTTGTAGAAGTGGTAGAAAGCTTACTATAACTGTCTCTACTGCTGTGGTGCCTGGTGAAATGGTGCCCTAGTTGAAGTCTGGTGCTGTTGCAGCTACTGAAAAGGCCTGGACTGGAAATAAGGATGCTTAGTAGATACTGTGCTACTGTTTGCCCCCAGAAAAGAATTGTGATATCTCTTGGGCTTCAAACCCAACTCCCACTCAACCTTGTGTGCCTCTGCAAGTATCTCCGAGTAGGTCTCATAAAAAGATGGAATGAGGATCTTTACTTCCCAGTTTAGACCCTCAAGAAAATGAATAGCTCGAACCTCCGGCTCTATCACCAAATACTCCATAAATCGGCTCAGCCTACCAAACTCTGTGGCGTATTCCTCCACAGACATGCTCCCCTGAATGAGGCTCTCAAACTGCCTCCCCAAGTCTAACATATCTGCCTGAGGAAAGAACTTCTTCTTGAAGAGATCCTTGAATACCTCCTAAGACTGTCCTGCGTCAGCAAAAATTGGCTTATTCCTGAACCAAGTGCGGGCGATGTCGAACAACTGAAGTCCTACCGCCTCAACCTTCAGATCCTCAGAAAGACAGGACACCCTCATGAGACGTTCAATATCCTTGAGCCAATCATCAGCGTAGACGATGCCCTCCGTCCCCTTGAAGACCTTAGGCTCCAGTTTCTTGAAGTCCTGAATGTTGCCTTGCCGAAGCTAAGCAACCTGAGGAGCAACCTGCTGCTTGACCGGAACTCCTCTCTCTAATATGGCACGAGAAAGATGATGATCACTCTTGATTCCTTACCGTAATACGTCGATCGGTCTCTGGTGTGCCTCAGACTGAGCCCTCTGTGCCTCCAATATCTCGTAAAATAGTGTAAATATCTGTGTCGTATCTCCCGGCATAGAAGGTGAAGGTAGAAGCCCCTCACATACAACTGGAACAGTCCTCTGAGTAAGAGGTGGACCCCCGAATGTAGCTAATACTCCAATCATCGGAGAAGTGACTGGTACAGGCCCTCGGGAAGTCGCAGACCTCTCAGAAGCTGCTATCCCCTGTTGTGGTCTTGTCTTAGACGGTATCCTGAGACAAAGCGAAAGAAAGAATTAATATGACACATGATGTAATACACTCAAGAAAGGATAATTTAAAGATCAAATATCAATATCAAGGAAGAAGTTGAAATGAACCAAAAAAGTTTTTCCAAGATGTGATTGAGTATTCTCAGCCTATAGCCTATATCCTATATCTTGAAGCAGGCTCGTAATAGTACTCAATTTAGAGCACCATTATGAATCGTACTAATTGTGACCTCGAAGACCTGCATAGGCCACCACTAAAAACGTGTCATGACCCACACCCGGTGTAGGTATGCAAGTCGGGTACAACGTCCAGCCTATGCTGCAACATCGACGGTATAACGCTTTTTGGGTAATCCATCTAACAGTATAATAAGCCACCAACAATATCAATATACTCAATCACAGATCTAAGATAGAAAATAGCACGGATATGATAAAAGAATAGAATAGTAACAATACAACTCATGAGTCAAATAATAATATTAATGAGTTAGAGAAACTAGACAATGCTAGAGATAAATCCAGTACAAGAGCCTATCTATGAAACTATGAGTCCCGGGTTATTTGTCTCTGTCGGGATGAGACCCTCCTAAACCAAGGTCTCTGGCTCTAAACCCACAACATCCTAGGGCCCGTAATAAGTGGGGTACCACTCCTCAATGTCATCTAGGAAAAATATATCCAGTCAGGAAAGGAGCAGAGTACTTCTCTAACAGCAGTTCTAATCAATGATATAAACTATGTAACAATAAATATATCCGAATACGCATCCAATAGATATAAAAAATATTAAATATATATATTTAATCAATATTAAATATATTAATCCTAATTACAAATGCTATGTGAATTCCTTGGCTTTGAACCAACTCGGTATCGTACCACTAAACATCCATCTTGATACCCAACTCAAATACTTTGAGTATCCTTCAATACCTCGACATTTACCTTGGTATCTTACGGTAATGTCACTCAAGTATATATTAGTTACCAAATCTAATGACTAACACACACACACACACACACACACACACACACACACACAACACACACACACACACACACACACTCACACACACACACACACACACACACATTATATATATATATATATATATATATATATATATATATATATATATATATATATATATATATATATATATATATATATATATATATATCTCGATCTAATATAAATTCTAGTATATACTAATATGAATATTAATACTAACTACCAAACTAATCACTAACTATCAATACAACTAATATATATAATATACATATATATAAATAGATACTAACTAAACTAAACACTACTAACTTGATAACTAATTAACTAGTTAATCAATTATCTACTAATAAAACTAACTAAACTAACTATTTACTAACAATTTAACCAAAATAACTAAAGAACTAACTTACTAAATAACCAACTAACTAACTAGCTGTCCCCCCCTTTACTAATACACTGCTGATGAAGGCTGCTGCTGAAACCATGCTCGAAACCTTGGCTTCTCCTACTAGAGCTCGCTGTGTGAACACGATGTTGAAACTGCTACTGTTAGTGAGCTGCTGCTATTGCTACTGCGTTTGCTGCTGCTACTGCTACTGAGTTTGCTGCTCGGTAGCTGCTGCAGCTGCATCTATGAATGCTCGGTAGTTGCTGCTGCTGCAGCTATGAACGCTCGATAGTTGCTGCTACAGTAGCTATGAATGCTCTGCTTGGTGTTTGTGATGATATACAGTGCAACTGCTGCTGTTCGCACTAAAACTGAAACACACACTGCTGAATGATTGCACTGACTCACTGTCCCGAGCCACCCTATTTTCAATACGATACACACACAAAAGCACAACACCTATGTATATATCTATATACATAAACAGCTATGTATATATATCTACACTGTTTATATACATATATATGTATACTCACCTACATATATATATATATATATATATATCAACCTATATATATACAACCTCCTCCATATATATATATATATATATATATATATATATATATATATATATATATATATATATATATATATATATATATATATATATATACACTAACACATATACACATATAGATAGCATCACACACATATATATATACATATATATACATACATATATACATATAACATAACCATTCATATATATATATATATATATATATATATATATATATATATATATATATATATATAAACACATATGTATATAGATACCTTTATACACAAGTACATATACATCTACATATATATATATATATATATATATATATAAAATCACACAAACACGTGGAGTGCATCGTACCCGTATCATACTAGATCTATGAAACACTTGCGATACGAGTTCACCACACAACCAAATATACCCCGAATAACCCGAGCAAGTCTAAAATACTATTTATGAATAACACGAAGAGTCAATTATAAATCTACGTGTCCGTGTCAAAATGTGACATGTATAAAGTTCCGTGTCGGAAGAAAACCTCCCAAATTAACAAGTATCACCAATTTGTTAGAATACGACCTATACGTATCTAATTGTGGACATAAAACTAGCCATAAATAATCAAATACATGTCAATTCGGTCTAATTGACCAATTGACAAACACAACATGTGTTAATCTTGGAATTCTCCCAAAACAAAATTGACACAAAATACACTATAACTTTCTCCATAGGCCTCCTATAAACTTAATTTCAATTCCTATGGGTAGCCTCATCATATGGTGTAGTTCCTAATAATTAAAACATAGATTTAGAACCTAATTAAAGGGGAAAAACTAAATTATTCCTATTGGAAGATGGATTCCCAATTCAACCTCCAAATTTGATGAAATTTGCCTTCAACTTGTTGATCCTTACTCCTCTTTGTAGATCCTTGCTTCCTCCTTCTAGATCCTTACTCTTCTAGCCTCCAATAGTGATTTGGAAAGGAATTGGGAAAAAATTTGGTAGGAAATTGATGTGGGAATGAAGGAATTTGGTTAAGGGAAATTCTAGATCTAGATTTGAAATAAAAAAGGAGAGAACATTTTTTCCCTCTCTTTTAAATGGCCGCCCCCCTTAGCCCCTCCCTCAAGCTACTATTTAAAGTCTAAAATACCCCTTGGGGCCTTTAATAAAGAAATAATTAAGGAGGGAAGGTTCTAGTATAATGTTTAATTAAATTAATCTCCCTCCTAATGAATGGGCTTCTAATTAGGCTCAATTCTAACTAAATATAAATGTTGGTCTATGAATCTAATCTAAACTAGTTAGGTCCACTAATATAAGTCTAAAATAATAAACTAATATCTAGCAATAATTAAATAATATAATAAATAATTATTCACATGCATAATATTTAATTAATTATAAAATAACCAAAATACTCTATCCTAGAAAATGTGGTAGTGATAAGTCTAACCCCCTTAAAATAATTTTATCCTCGAAATTCAAAGACGAAAAATATATCCAGTCAGAAAACTTGTTGGACGACTTGAAGTTATAGACAAAGGTTTATAATTGAATCTTGGCTTGGTGGTCTAGACTTGGAATGGATATATGGATTCTATCGAATATACTTAAGGAGATAGACTATACAAATCACTAGGCTTGTCCTGCAACTTGGATATACCATAGATTTTACTGAACAGACTTGACCCCTGTACAAACAAATGTGTTATTGAGAGTAGGATGATCCGTGCTCGATGTTTAGAAATCTGAGTAAAATAAGCTTGGGTAGAATACCCTGTACAAATGAACAATAGTTTGACCCTAGAAATTGGGGCGAGCATCGTGCGAAAAATTTACACGATGAATCACGTGCTTGAACTTGTACCTATGACCTTGTGAGTTGACCTAGTAATTAGGCAGACGACCCTGTGCCGAGTGAATGAACCAGTGTGACCGACTTTAGCATATTGCTTGAACAAGCCAAAGAACTGGGGCAGCAAGACTTAGGGTTAGACTTGGAGCGGTAACGTGTGCTATGTTTGAACCGAACGGATGGATGCTAGTCGGTAGACCGAATAGATCATGCTTAACGGTAGTACAAAACTTGATTTGAGTTAAAAATGGAAATAACTTGGATTTGATTGACCCTGTTGGAAGTATCATCGTGATTCATGAAACGTGAACCCTTGAGAATTTTGTAAGTAGCTTGTCCGATTTTACTATCTCTAAGTTTGGTTGAATGCATTTGTTTGAGGGATGCCTTGAACGTATGCACAATCCAAGACTCAATGATATGTGAAACTTGAGTGCTAAGACTTTGCTATCGCTAAGTTGGTTGACCTACATATGTTTGAAAGACGCTTTGAATATGTACACGATCCAGACTCGCGATATAATAATCTGGAATGCTTGTGCAAGTAAAAATATTAGATCCGCGTGGACAAGTATAACGACTTGTATAGGTTTGCCTCAGCCTTAGATCATCATTCATGATGGATTAAAATATACCCCGTATTAAGCAATATTTTTTGCGCCAAGGCACAATAGAGACCGAGTCAGAACTTGGATTGGATGATAGAGTCATTCAATAAGACCGACCCAGCAAACATGTGACACAATATAAGGAACGAGTAGGAGATTATGTTCGAATAGATTTAGTAGTACCGATTGCTACGCTTGGGTTATATTCGATAATGCGATAGAATGACTTGTGCTTAGGAAGCCTCGAGGATGAAATTTTTTCTGAGTGGTATATAATGTAACAACCCATTCTGTTCAAGCGGACAACCGATTCAAACGACGAAAGTACAACGTCCTGAATTGCTTTGCTCAGCGAGAATACTTGTTTGAGAAAAAATAATTTTCCGACTTGGTCCTTCAGGAGTTCTGACTTAGGCTTTCAGAGGCTCGCTCAAAGTATCACTCGACCAAGGTGAATCATCGCTAAGGTGGGTGGCTATGATGAACTTATCTTTGGTCAGCCAACACACTTAAAATATGGACGATACATGCTAGTCGCTAGGTGAATCACCCCCTGCATGCTAATAAAGAATACAACTCACCTAGCTAAGGGAATAATCCCAACTTGTATTGCTTGTGCTAGAACATGAAAATAAAACTTTGCTTATATATATGAACCCTCGCATGCTACCTCTGTCTTGTGCAAATAGACCCCGTTATGTCTAGGGTAGAACATTATACTCTTCGTAGTGCACTGCTTCATTTGCTTACATTGCACGTCCCTAGATTATGTCGCTCGATATGTCCCTTTACGATTTTACCCTTCCCTTTACCTTAGACCCGTGCCAATGCGAATGCTTAAGTTTTAAATATAAATGCATGCTTGTATGCTTAGTTTAGTTTATATTCATCGTCTTATTTCAATGCTTGTCACATAATTCATGCCACAATCAAGTAAACACTATCTTGTATTGCATTCATCTAAGTTCCCCGGAAGACTATCAAATAGTCATTCCATGCAAGTATAAACCTGAAAGTATTTGGGACCGTTAGGTCGCCAAGGCATTATTCCCAAACTAGGGGATTTGTACTGAGTCAATAATCTAAGGATCACAGATCATAGAGAAATATTTATCACATACTGAATTAAATGGCTTGGAAATCGATATACAATTTTGAACAATCATGCCTCGAACTTATACCTGATATATCCTGCCTTGAACTTGATCTTGTACCTGACCAGAGGCCCAAAAATTAGAGACCTACATGGTCACAGACAACTTATGCACAAGATCTTAGTTTCTACGGATGGTCGCTGGGGCACTGGCACCGATCCAATCCGAACGAAACTCTTGATAGTCGCCTGCTTCGGACGGAGTAGCCTGTGATGCCCCTGTTTCTTGTGTTGCATATCATTCCATCCCGAGACTAGAACCGCCCACTATGGCAATGTGCTAGTGACCTCCTGTTCTTATAGATAAGTCATCCTCGCTTAGCGATAATCCGCGTGCTAGTCCTTGCATCGCATCGAGAATATCTAAAACACCTGAACAATCATGAGTATAACACACATATATATATGGGATACTTTAATAGCTTTTACAACACACCTGATAATCCGTGAACTCGTGCACCCAAAACATAATCTCACTCACAACACTTGTGTTTGCATATGTTATTTCCCCTGGATTCATTATATATATACTCGTGCTTGAATTAACTTGGTTTGCCTTGGACACTGAAGGACAAATGGTAAGTTGGTAAGTTTCGCCGTATTCCTTTATATCGCATGGTGCACTGCCACACAAGTTGGGCTTTTCATCATTGCTATAGAACTGATCCTAAGGAAAGACTAGAAAGATAACTTAATAGATGGTGCACGAAACCTATATAACATGTTTGGATTTGTCAATCGGGTGAGGAGCCTCCCCACCAGTGCATTCATGTACTGATAACCCACCAGATTGCTAGCAGGGTGCGGGAGAATCTCGTTCGGTGCAGATGCCTCCTTCGTGCATGATAAGGCATGGAGTTCACTCTGGAGCCTTGGAATATTGCGTCCGGAACTGAAGCACATATATAAGACAAAATATTGGAACATCGCCTATACATCATTCTACAAATATAGCCACTTGGCATGCTTTTACTGTTTCACAGAAAGAGAGAGAGAGAGAGAGAGAGAGAGAGAGAGAGAGAGAGATAGAGAGAGAGAGAGGCTTGAACGACTTGTAATCTCGGCCTAGTACCTCTTGTAACACTTGTTGAATATCAATAAAGAGTTTGTTTACTTCTATACTTGTGTTATTCAATGCTTTCGCTATTGACGACTTTGTGAACTTCTTACTAATCGCCTATGTGTTTATTATTTTGCTGCACTCGAATAATCTGTGTGACTCAGTGGCTTAGACCTCTTATCGCCTGTTTATACTAAGGCCTTACACGGGTATGGCTTACGCTCGTGCGATATCACGTTCAAATGGGTCAAGCGATCATCCTGCGGGAGCGCTGGCGCGGTAATTTGTGCCTAGCGGGGATGCTTGATTGTTTGCGGGAGATCGGGGCGTGATATGTTGGTATCAGAGCATGGCTTTACGCCTTTGGACTTCGTTTCAATTTTCTCAGTTTCGAAAGCTCGTTCGTGGGTTATGTGCATACGTTCTCTCTCAATGTCCCATCAGGATGTTCCAAACAATAAGTCTAAATACTTTCAAAAGTGCATGTAAATGATATGATTGCTTGTACAAAATTATAATGTTAAGGCCTTTGTGACGACCTATGATAGACTTGTGGGATTAGACCCGTGCTAAAAATATGCAAATTATATGGAAACCCGAATATCATATATGATTTCTCAACTGGTTAGTGTGCGGAATAGAACATCGTTCAAACAGTTAGCTATGCACACAGCCTTTCAGCTAAGTTGTGTAAAGTATCGAGTGCCAAGACCCTTTTGGTGCAAGCTAGTTGCAAACGAGATTGGAATATCGTTCAGGAATAAGATAAGTCAGACTTAGAATGGCAACCGATAGAAATATTATCAGATTATCGCTTAGGCGAATATAAAGAATCGTGCTTGGATTTTTGAAAAATAGTTCGAACGGTATTTCGTCTCAGAAGATGCAAATTGAATATGGGTTACTTGGATAACTATAAATAGGAAAGATATATACAAGACTAAGATTTATTAGATGATGCTAAGTATTGCGTAGGAATTCTTAGGATGACTCGGTAAATATACAAGCGATTGATGCGAACATCGATTGAGAATTTGATTGGGTGACTCAATTCTGAGTGGTGTATAGATCATTTAGAAATGTCCAAACGAATTCATAGGTCTCGTGCGATAGTCGGATTGAACGATTGGAGAATGTCTTGAATAAATAATAAGGCTTATATCGATTAGGGATTCATGGAAAATGGAAATCGATATCTTGGTTAAGAAAAACTTGTTGGAAATTTGGAGTATCGTGTGAGTGATTTTGGATTGAAACAAACGGATTAAACTTGAATACGATATCACTCAAATAGAAGAGTGAGCGATAACGGATTTGACTTAAAGTTTGGAAGAACAATCTTGAAATAAAGTTCAGAAAGATAATATTTGAAATCAGTCCTAACGAGAATGGGACGTGACATGTGTTGTAGAAGATGTTGAAGTATCCCCGTAGGCAATCGGGCGTGATACAGGCAATCGGTGATTCGTGCCTAGCAGGGACGCCCGATTGCCTGTGGAAGATCGGGGCGTGACCCAGGCTGCCAGTCCTCCCTATCATCTTACAACATCTAAGTAAAACTACACATACCCCATCTAACACATGCTGCATCCCTCACCCAATGTAGTAGTTTGCAACTACGGAAACACTCCTCCATCAGGTGCTCAGTCCCCACACAGACATCACCTAAAACCCCCTTTGTTTGAACCACATCACTGAAAGTACTGCTACCACACATAAACTAAATACATCCTTATCACAGCTCTGCACACATATTAAAACAACACACACACACACATACCTGTGTGTCACCACTGATACACTACAAATACACAATCTCAACTGAAATCCCCATACACACCTACAATCACAGTGAATCCTTTGAAGGGAACAGATGGAATATATATATATATATATATAAATACCATGGTTATTATATCAAATACTAAGCATGCATAGCTAGGATTACCGTAATACACATCCAATTGACACACCAAATCTCCCAATTCACTATGATATACTTTCCTACATAGCAATTACATTATTATATAACTAATATAACTTGCTAGAAGAGAATTGAAGAGAATTAGTACAAATCACACAAAATGAGCTCCGTATCACACGGTGTCGCACCGTATCGCGATACGGCCTACTTGTGTCTAATTGTGGAGATGTAGCTAGTATCCCAACCCTGATCTAACTCTAATTAGACTAAATTGGTCTCATGACACACACTTGATGTGTCAATCTCATAATTTCCAAAAATACACATAATTTACCATGTGGAATTCACAAAACACAACCAATCAGCCTAGAACTTGTTCCTATAGGTAGCCCTATGCCATAGGGGTGTTCCTAAGAGTCAAATGCATGATTTAAAATCTAGAATGAAGAGGAATTCATAATTTACTAATTGGGAGATGGATTCCTAATAAAAATACAACTAGATACGATCCGGACATGATCTCTCCACCAAAGCACCTTCTCCTTGTGCTCCTTGCTACTCCAAGCTCCAAAGCTCCGTGCTAATTGAAATTGAGAGGGAATAAGAAAAAAATAGAATGAAGTTAATGGAGGGATGAAGTGAATTAGGGATCTAGATAATTGGAGATCTAGAATAAATGAACAAATAAAGAGAGAGAGAGAGAGAGAGAGAGAGAGAGAAGGAATTCCCCTACTTATATGGCTGACCCTACTAGCCCCTCCTCCAAGCAATAGGTAAAGTCCACTACACCCCTACTAGTTAGTCATGAGGTTTAATTAAGAAAGGTAAATTTGGAAGGCTTCTAACTAATGAGAATTAGTCCTAATCCTTCTAATTAACTAAGGGATGAGTCTAACTTGGACCTAGTCCAAAGTTGAGCCCAACATTGTCATGACAAGTCTAATTTGGATCCATTAGTGTCAAGTCTAAGTAAATAGGCTAGTCCAATAGCTATAATAAATAGCAAATGTACAATATTAATTAATAGCATACTAAATCAATATTAATCACTAAATTTTTTAAATAATATACAAAATGACAAAAATACCCTCTTTTAGAAATATGGTAGTGACATCGGTGGCGACGCAACTTTCATTGCCATGCAAGCTCTACCGTACTAGCCTACTCCCTTCTCCGTAGTTCCTCTCACGAACACAAACTCTGGCTGGCCTGGTGGCTTAAAGATAGCATAACCTTTATGGCAATCTAATACTGCATGGTATTGACTAAGCTAATCCATCCCCAATACTACGTCAAAATTTGGCATTCGAAATACCAAAAGTCAAGCTCTCATCTCTCGACTACAAACAATAACTGAACAAGTCCTACAGGTACTAGTTACACACACTATTCCTCCTCAGATAAGAATCTTCTAATTCTTAGGCAAAGAAAAAGTACATGAATCAAGCATGATGCAAACATTTATTTAAATAGAATCGATTAGAAGGAAGGTGAGTTGTAGTCAAATATGGATGAGACCAAAAATTCTAATCCTAAGTGCAGGCCCGCTCGGTACAGTTACTTAATTAAAACAGCTAACTAGACCTGCATGGGACACCACTAAAAATATATCACATCCCAGTCCCAAAATACATATTACTAGGTATACGTACATATGTCAGCTGTACGAACAAGTATAAAAACCCAATTTAATGGACTTAACCAGTTGTAGTACGCCTTAAAATATATCTAAGTCACAGTATTCCAGGTAGGTAAAATCTATCCTCATTAACAAATATCACAGAGTAAAAACTGAATGAATAGATAAGTCTCAGAATCAAATACAAAATAAAATCTAGTGGAGAATAATCCACAAAAAATGAGTACAAAAGAATATTGAAGAATACAACTAAGCAATAAAGAAATGGTCCGACGTCAGCTAACTAGATAAAGACACCCAAGACAATAAGCAACTATCGTCCATGAATGCTCAAGGAAACTCCTATGGCTCCCCCTCAAATTCTTCGTCTGCAAAATCTCCAACTCCATAGTTCATCGGGTACAAGTGCTTATCTGGATCTGAAAAAGGTGCCAGAGGGGGGAGAAATAGATAAGTCTCCTGAGAGGGACATAACAAGTACATAAGAAATTGACATACATAAAAGTAAAGCAGTAAACAATAAATAGGATAACTAAACCATCTATGTGATATGCACTCGAGACATCTCTAGTGACGCATGAGGGGGAAGAAATAGTAGAATTAGTCATCCCACCAGGCGTTCAATAGAACTCGGGGGTAAACCGTTTATACCATATACACAGTAAGAAACAGAAATTACATACGCTTACTAGTATATTCTTCCCTCCCAATGTACTATCCGAACCGTATATGCGGTAGAGATATAATGCAACGACGTCAATAAAATCAAGAAAACTAGTCCAAACACCAACTACTAGCACAAGACGCGAACTCACGTATTGATGATCAGTCGACACGCTAGTCCATGCACTCTCTCTCACTCAGTAAACATGTTGAACAAGTGTCAGGTCAGATGATACCACGTACATTCATAATATACCAGATAAGTCTACTACTCTATGACGCGTGTACATAACTAACAAATAACAACTAGGCATAATATAACTGCACAATACAATTAAGCAAGGTATACTTGCCTGCACTCTTAAGCTACGAACAAAGTAAACCTTCTTCTGAGTCCTCAATTGTCATGCCCCAGACCGCCTTGCCCGCCCCTCCCCCGCCAGGCCAGATCGAGCCGGACGCGAACCACCTCGCCTCGGCGCACCGAATGTGAATTACCGCGCCTGTCCCGCGAGTGTGAGGAAGGGACGGGAACATGTTGTGTGGCCCGTTCAAGTATATATCGGAGACGTGATACCGTATGAACCTGGGGTTGCGCTCGCACAAGGCTTTATCGTTTAAGTTGATTCGTTGGCTATCATCGCATCAATCGAGTAAGCAGCAGAAAGGGACATTGTTGCAATATAATGTATTTAGCCAACTGAGTATTCGGGACAATCGAGGGACTTGGGTTCCTTTATGCAAGAGGCATTCATTCATTTCATACATTATGCCCCCTTATAAGATAACATCTCGGGGCACAATCAAAACCAGGATTTCTGGGTCTTAGGGACTGTGGCACGCCTATCGCTCCCTCAAATGATCCAATACCTGCAAGCAAGTAAACTGTTGGTGGGTCAGCACTTTTATAAGTACTGATGAGATAAAACAACTGAACAGAAGCAAGCATTCACTAAAACCAACACTAAGTAATCATGTTATAAAATATTACATTACTAGTGATCTTTCTAGTTTTACCTATGTTCATTTCATGCAGTTCAATAGCAGAGTCATATTATATTATTTGGAAACATGTTTGGAAACAGAGTTTTATATGCAATAAGAAAGCAAGCAATCCGTTCATTCATGTTTCAGGGTGTGCACAACATGTCTCGTGAGACTCCAGGGACAAATGCATAGCTAGACACACATGCACAATCTTAGGGGCAGTCAATTTATCCAAGCCAACACAATGACTTAGCTATATATAGGGCGGTCCCCGAGTATCTCAGGATCGACAACTAGTTGTACAATATTCTAATGACTCATTCATCTGATGCTAATGGCAGCTGTGACTCATGGATGCTTTTTACTATCATGGTAGCAACTGTGACACATGCAGTTCAGCTCTCCACCAAAAGCCATTGTCCGATCGATACGAATGCATGGAACACTATAAAAAAAACTCTAGTATGCAGACGAGACGAACCATCAGAACAATTATCGTTGTTGCGGGGCAATCCGACTTATCACTTGAACACATTCAGGCACAATATGGTTCTCTCAAAGCATAGACGATAGTGAACATGTTCATGCACTCTAGACAAGTGTTTCAGGATTTTCGTTAAGCAGACTTAATCGTTTCAAAGACAAGCTAGGTGAGTTCGTTCATTAACATGCAAGGCAGGTTTTATCATTCTCTTATGAAAATATTGCAAGCAAAAACTCAGGTTATTATTAAAGCGTGCAAGAATCAGAGAACGAAGTTCTGCCCACTCACCTGATACATAATGCCGACGCGGAGTGGGACATTACATACTTACCAACCAACAAAAAGTTTCGTCCTCGAAACTTCAAGGATAAACTCCTCGATATTCCGAGCAGCGATAGTGCTATCCCTCGTCGTACTCAATCGCAATAATCAAGCAATTCAAGTTCAGAAAACATTTGCACTTTGAGAATATCTATGGACTTATTGTATGGAATGCTCTAATGCAATACCATATCGATAACTCAGAGTCATAGCAACATATTTTGGGCCAAAAGAATCGATTCCGCTCTGATACCATTCTGTCATGCCCTGGACCGCCTCGCCCGCCTCGCCCACGCCGGGCCGGATCGAGCCGGACGCGAACCACCGTGCCTCGGCGCACCGGACGCGAATTACCGCACCTATCCCGCGAGTGCAAGAAAGAGACGGGAACATATTGTGTGGCCCATTCAAGTATATATCGAGGACATGATGCCGTGCGAGCTTGGGGTTGCGCCCGCACAAGGCTTTATCGTTTAAGTTGATTCGTTGGCTATCATCGCATCAATCGAGTAAGCAGCGGAAAGGGACATCGATGCAATGCAATGCATTTAGCCAACTGAGTATTCGAAAAAATCGAGGGACTTGGGTTCCTTTATGCAAGAGGCATTCGTTCGTTCCATACATTATGCCCCCTTATAAGATAGCATCTCGAGGCACAATTGAAACCATGATTTTTGGGTCTTAGGGACTGTGGCATGCCTATCGCTCCCTCGGACGATCCAGTACCTGCAAGCAAGTAAATTGTTGGTGGGTCAGCACTTTTATAAGTACTGGTGTGATAAAACAACTGAATAGAAGCAAGCATTCACTAAAACCAACACTAAGTAATCATGTTATAAAATATTACATTACTAGTGATCTTTCTAGTTTTACCTATATTTATTTCATGCAGTTCAATAGCAGAGTCATATTACATTATTTGGAAACATGTTTGGAAACAGAGTTTCATATGCAATAAGCAAGCAAGCAATCCGTTCATTCATGTTTCAGGGTGTGCACAGCGTGTCTCGTAAGACTCCAGGGACAAATGCATAGCTAGAAACACATGCACAATCTTAGGGGCAGTCAATCTATCCAAGCCAACACAATGACTTCGCTATAAGCAGGGCGGTCCCGAGTATCTCAGGATCGGCAACTGGTTGTACAGCATACAAATGACTCATTCATCTGATGCTAATGGCAGTTGTGACTCATGGTTGCTTTTCATTATCATGGTAGCAGCCGTGACACATGCAGTTCAGCTCTCCACCAAAAGCCATTGTCTGACCGATTCTAATGCATGGAACACTATCAAATAAACTCGAGTATGCAGAGGAGACAAACCATCCGAACAATTATCGTTGTTGTGGGGCAATCCGACTGATCACTTGAACATATTCAGGCACAATATGGTTCTCTCGAAGCATAGACGATAGTGAACATGTTCATGCACACTAGACAAGCATTTCAGGATTTTCGTTAAGCAGACTTGATCGTTTCAAAGATAAGCTAGGTGAGTTTGTTAATTAACATGCAAGGCAGGTTATATCATTCTCTTATGAAAATATTACAAGCAAAAACTCAGGTTATTATTAAGACGTACAAGAATCAGAGAACAAAGTTCTGCCCACTCACCTGATACATAATGCCGACGCGGAGCGGGATATGACATCAACTGGATGGTCTCGAGCTCCTATAAATGTATATATCATGCACTAATTAGACGCTACACTAAGTTGCTAATATTATACTATTAGCCTTATAGTTTGAGCTATGTTGGTAGGTTAATAATTAGGTAGTTGGTATTAATAAATTCTTATGCATGGTGTGAACAATCTCATGTATGTATCATAAATTATTCAACTACGTGAATTCACAAAGCTATGCAACTTGTACAACTCGTCGAACTAGTTATTCGAAAGTAGACTTTTATATTTACATACTTAAAAACATGCAATCTAACATGGTTAAATTATAATAATAATTCTGGAATTAATTATAAAAATAAGCAAATTAATGATTTTTATCCCACAAGGGATTTCTATGAAGGTTGGCAACTAGTCATGTAATTATGGGTGCCAAATAGGGTTTTCCCCGACATGCAAATTCTCAAAAGATGAATTCATAAAAATGTTAATTATAGAAATAATTCTAAAATATCAGAAAATAATTATTTAATGAGTTCCTATATGTATATTTATCAATTCTACTTATTGGTCTTTCCGTTGGACACATACTAGTCTTCTAGCAATAATATTGACAAATTTTTTGCCATTATAACCCTACTATTATGCTTTGCATAAAAATTCTAAATCATGTTTTATTCTAAAAAAATAAGTTTAAATCATAAAATAATAGGGAAAACATTCATATATGGCCAAAGAACAAGTTACAATAGATTTACTTGTAAACCAGGTCAACTATGTGTCTTTTTATGCATAAAATTCATTTAAATCAAAAGTAATATTTTTGAAAAAATATTTTAAAAATTGAATTTAATATAGGTTAATAACATCATATTTTAATTATTTACAAGGTTTTAGAAGGGTTCGATGCGAAATTTTGGATAGAACATTAAACTAGGTCACCCTACACATTGTACATACAATTTATTTTATAATTTTTTATCAACCTAATATTCTGAAATAAACAGTAAAAATATGGATAAAATAATTTTAATTATCATATTTCTCTATTATTAATATGGTTTAATCAAGGTTTCTACCTATGGGTGCATACATGCATTCATGGGTTCAAAATTCTACATGTAACCTCTAAAAATAAAACCCTACAATAAAAAACATGGCAATTGATTGTAAACACATATAAAATCATATATATATATATATATATATATATATATATATATATATATATAAACATTTATTAATGCATTCATATACATTAGAGAGGTTGGAGGAAGAATGAGACTTATTAGAGAGAGGGGGATGAAGAACTAGGGTTCTTGGATGAGAGGGTCAGCCGGGGGTCCACGTAGTGGGGGTCGGCTGCTATATGGGACGGCTTGGTGTTGAGGGTGATGAAGGTGGTGTTGTAGAGGAGTTGGAGAAGGAGGAGATGGATTAGGGTTAGGGTTTTAAGGAAGTGATAATGATGTGTGTGTGTGTGTGTGTGTGTGTGTGTGTGTGTATATATATGGAGGGAGGGTCGCAGATTGAGAAGGGGGAGAACACGCGGGTATTGGGGGGTTCGACTATGGGTAGGAATATGATTTGTTCAAGTTATTTCCTAATTTTGAGTAGCAATTTATGATAAATCACTAATCCTATAGATATTAATAACTAATAATTGATTTGGGATTCTATAGGAATGTGATAATAGTAAATAATATGCAAATCTTTCAAAAGAAAATTTTCTAAATTTGATTGGCATTGGAATCTCATGGAGGAAATTAAATTATGGGTTTCTAAATAAATAAAGTTTGGATTGGAAATTAACCATAAATAAAAATATCTTATTATTAGATATAAGAAACTACGGTTGTTACACTAGTGCCACACTAATATTGAATAGTCAAATTTTGTGTCACGCGAAGATCATACGGATATTATCTCCATTGTAGGCTACCTCTTACGAAGGGCGATGTAGGTTTTGGGGTCATCCTATACCATTAATGTCCAAACTACAATAAAGTGTCCTAATGCACAATTGGATTTTAATTGATTTTAAAATAATATAAATAAACATAATAAATATAAAATACACACGATATCTATTTTTGGGTGAGGGGGTTTACATGACGCGGATGCGAATACGGAGCGAGTATGGTACATGTGCAGTGTAATACAAGTGCGGGCCTTCGGGCTAGGAGTGTGTGGCCTTCGGGCCGAGTTTTAGACCTTCGAGCCAGGAGTCTATAACACAATTACCTTATTCCAAATATATATATATATATATATATAGGTTAAGAAACCTATTTTAGGGTTTAGGAATTATCCAAAATAGCCCAGCAATAATCCTAGTTGTTCGTACCTAACCAACAGTGTTGATTAAAATTGAAACCATGTTCAGCCTGACCAAACCGAGTTCGAAATAAATTTGGTTGGTCGTATGGCCATAAGTTATGTTTGGAACTGATTGAGTTCGGACCGAGTTCGGTTCTGTACGTCCAGATTAGACCTCAACATTCTTCCCCTCCAGTCTGATGAGGGGTGTTGATCCCATGGCTCCTCAACTGGACTCTATGCATGTTGTCCCGGGATAGAGTTCTCGCTCTCCTTTGTCACCGATCTCCAATCCCTGAGCTGCTTTGTACCTTACTTCGTCTCCAGCTTCTCGACTACCATGTTGATGCTAGCTTCCATGCGTAGCACCTCCAATATAACTGGGATCATGTTGACATTAATAAATCATCCAAGACCAAAGTCCCTGACGATCAGCCTCACCGTAAGTCTTGGTTGCATGTCCCCAACTTCTATCTTCCACCGGAACGTGCTCTCATTTTGATGATCTTCTTTACCCTTGGCTGGCCCAACCAAACGGACAGTACAGTTCCCTCAAGATTCAAGCTTCTGAACCTCCCCACCTTCGTGTCTGACAATAAAGCTCCTCTATACACGTACATCCTTGAGTAAAATATCATGTACTGTGCATGCCAGATCCTCCAGAATTGTAGAAATGGATATACACCTACTGCAAGTTGAGTTTGCTATACAACTTAATCTTCTTCTTTGCTTCGAACTGTTGAAACCAATGTTGCCATGAAGCTTTGGCAAACCATCCGGTACCAAAACTTAATTAGTGGGACAACCCCTACCTAGAGATCGACCAGCTGTGGAACCGATAAACTGACCCTCAATATTTGACTTTCCTCTATTCGTCGCTTTATCTCGACGAACCTAATCCTCTGTATCCCTCAAATAATCTCAAAGACCCCCAAAGCAAGTTTTCGATAATCCACAAACCTCCTATCGAACACCCCTCGAGCCTTCATCCAATATTTGCGGCATTCCTATACACCTCAGTTACTTGAGCTTGTACATACCACATGTCACGACCCGTACCCAGAATTAGGGCACGAGTACGCGGGTACGTCCAGCCTACGCCGCAGCATCGGCGGTAGAACGCTGTCAAGGTCTTGATACTATCTAGCCAATCTCACACAAGCATCCAATCTCCATAAGGAGGCACGGATGACACAAATAAAATGAACACATACTCAATCACAGGATTACAGCACGATAAGATAGCGAACAAAAAAAATAAATACAACACGAGTCTAAAGTAATAATCAAACTCCACAATTATCCATATCTCAACAAAATTGCCGGAGACAAATCCGGTACCAAATAGTCTACTAAAAGAACTAACTAGAAGATTAGTGATTCTGGCTAGACCTTCCGGAATCACAACTACACTACCAAGTCTGCAGCTACTCACCATATGGTCCATAAAGTGTCGGACAGCGGTCCTCTAAGGCATAGTCTGGAAAAATATTTCCACTCAGGAAGGAGCAAAGTACAAATCTCAAATAACAGTTCCATTAAATTGATAAGGACTATAAAGCAATAAACATGTGATGCTAGCTACTGAGAAGACAGTAAAATAAATGCAATGGCAATTAAAGAGAGACAGACAATGTAAAGAGACCGACAATAGCCAATATGATACAGTCAGTATGAAAATGAAAAGAACAAGGAACAGTATCATATACGGGTGATGTAGTATATGATTTAAATAGGGAACTGTAATCTATTCTAAGTGTTTGAAATAGTAGTTTCGAAATGTGATCGGCTTGGGAACATGTACGATAGCTATAGGGCCTGGCTAATCATATGTGAAGAGCATGATTAACACTTACATTGTTCTATACTGCAATAAGAGGTTATGATCACATTTTTTACTAACTACTTCCCCGCCCCCAACTAGTAATGTGGATCCAACCATGACACGTCACGATACACGAGCAAGTCTAATCTATCATGTACGATGTCTAATATACATGTCGTGTACAATGTCAACGATAATCAATGTAACATCTCATGACTGCAGATCCAAGCTATACTAGTCCGTGTAGCACAGTGTCAAGGATTCAGATGTAACATTTCAAGATTATTGAACTTATAGAAATTATCAAGGAATTGGAAATTATCAGAGAATGTACTTGCCTTGGGTCCTTAGCTGGTAATTATTGATGTCCTGTTCCAGAATATCGTCTGGAAAAATCAACAATCCTATAATCATATCACAATATCACTTGTATCAGGTGCTACACTAACACAACAAAAAAATATAACTCGGGGCTATGCCAGGTACGATACGGGTCAACTAGGGTTATCTAGTAGAATATATAAATATACATATCATTAACTAATCATATATATAATTTCTATCAATTACAATAATAGATATATGTAAAAATATATACTTTAAAATAAATAATACTTGTATATATATATATATATAAACATAATAAATAATACTTGTATGTATATATATATAAATATAGTTCATGGAAAGAAATATAATACGTATTTATATTTGTATACATACAAAAAAAGAATTTAACATAATATATATATATATATCTAAAATATATACCAATATAAATTATACTTGCTATAGTTGTATATTTACCAAAATACGTACATTTATATATTAACATATATCAAATACGTTCATATACATATATATGAATACATACAGGGAATTTATTTATATACCACATAAAATACCCAATATACATACATATACATATGCATTAATTAAATACATACTTATACAATTAATTAAACACCTACTATACTTATACAATTAAATATTAATAAAATAATAATATACATATCTTAAATTATATATTACTAATGTATTTATATACTATACATATATGCGTATATACGTATATGCATACATACATATTTATACACATTAATTAGATATATATACATATACATATTAATTAAATCATACATGTACATACTAAATAAACCATACATATATATATATATATATATATATATATATATATATATATATATATATATATATATATATATGCTAAATAAACCATATATATACATGTTATTTACAGGGAAAGGGGAAGAGGGAAGGAGGAGCTTACTGTGGTGGTCGGCCGGAGCCTCGCCGGAGGGAGAGCGGGCCGGCGGTGGGAGTGTAGAGGAAGTCGGGTTGGGTTGTCGAGCAGCAGGGGGCCGGAGCACTGGCTGACCGGAGCAGCAGGGGTCGGGTTTGGCCGGAAGATGGCCGGAGGGGGAGTCTGCCGGAGGTCGAACGGCAGAGGGAGTCGGGCTCGGCTAGGTCGGGTGATGTGGGAGGCCGGAGTTGATGGTGATAGGTGGAGGAAGTTGGCAATGGGCCTCCGGGGTGAGGAGTTGGGGAGCTGACCGCCAAAGTCGGGGGAAGAAGTCGACGGAGCAGGGAGCTTACAGGCCGGAGGGGATCAGTCGGAGTGGGGTGGCTACGGCGGAGGGAAGAAGAGCAGAGGGAGTGGTCGGGGAGGAGTAGTGGTGGTGATAGTGGTAGTTGACGATGGTGGTGGTGGTGGTGATCACAGCGGGGTAAGCAGTGGCCGCCGGAGCAGGGAGTGAAGGGGATGGGAGTAGTTGATGATGGTGGTAGTGGGAGCAAGGTTGTGGTGAGGCTGGAGCTAGTAGCAGGCCGCGGTCGGGGCTCGGTTGGCAGCTCACCAAAGTGCAGAGGGCCGCCGGGGGAAACAGTAGGTGAGGGGTGAACAGTATTCCCCCCTTCTTGAATTCAAATAAAAAACAATAAAGAAGAAGGAGAAAGGAAGAAGGAGAAGGAAAGAGAAGAAGAAAAGAAGAGAAGTGGAGAAAATGGGATGAGGGCTACGGTTGGGGTGAGGGAGAATGTGGGGACTTGTGAGTAGGTAGGGAAACCTAGGTTTTCTAGGGATTAGGGTTTGATGTGACATGACATTATATAGGGAGAGAGGGTGTGTGAATTTAAGGGTGAGGATGGATCCATAGAATGAGTGGTCCAGATTTATCATGAGGGAAAAATAATTCATGTAGGAATGAGGGTGAGGTTTAGTTAAAAATTATTAGGGCTCCCTCATTGGCTTAAACAAATGGGTGTTGACACCAAAAATACAAATTTGCAAATTAGCCCCCTTAAATTTGGGTATTTGCACAGACGCATAAAATAACAAAAATTTGGCGGGCGATTCGGTGTTCGGTATTTTGTAGGGTCAGGGGGCACTGTATGTTCGGTATGGACTCAATTAGCAGGACACTGGAATTTACTGGGATTTTCAGAATCGGTTAAAATGGTATCCTCAATTTAAATAGAAAAATAAATGTAAGTTGTGTTCAAAAATTAATTAGGAGTACATGGGGCCAAAATCAGGTCAGGTCATCAATACCAATAATGAAGAAGACTCAGAACAGAATATTACCCTAATTTGGGCCGCACGAAAAATAGGTCAAGATTGTCCCCAATTTCGATTGGAACGCACAACGATACAAAATAGGGGTTTATTAAATAACGTCCGCGACGATTTTTGTGCGGCTAGAAATAATGTACAGAGAGCATAATTACGAGTTGCAAAAATAGCAGAATGGAAGGCGGGCATGTCTAGGGCAAGATTGTGAAATTTGTTGGGAGGCAAAAGTCAGGGTAGCGCTCCAAATATCGAAGCAAAGGCAATGCGCAATAATTAATTAAAATACGGTAATTAATTACAATCTCCTATAATTAAATTCTAGATAAAACAATTAAATACAAAATTCCATAATTCGGACAGGCGTTCATCTACTGGGCTTCTAGGTCAAGTCTGCTAGCTCAAAACAAATTAACACTGTAATAATTATATATTTAATTACACATCACATAATTATTTAAATTAAATATACTATCATGCAATTACTTAATTGTAACTACAATAATATTAAATATTGTTAAAAGTTGAAAATACCCCTGTTTTTGGAACGTGGTAGTGACACCACAACATATATCTTCTCGAGCCAGCAGTTGAAAAACCTTCATAAGCTTCCAATCTTTGTCCCCAAACATACTGCGACAATAATCAACCGCCAGCTTCCCTACCGCCATGTTCTATTGTCAAGTGCATGTCCCGATGCCCACAACTACATCTGTTCCCTTGTCATCCATCTTCATACGTCCAAACCCGCCACCTAGGTATGACGTGAAGATCCTCCTATACTGAGTGGCATGATATGGCACCAGTGTGTCCAAGACCTAATTGTTGTCATGACATATACCACAAGGTTTCTCTATATCGGTTACTGCAATGATGAGATATCCCATAGCCGTAAAATCTACCTGATCAACAATAATCTTAGTCATTCATATGAAACCACAAGTGTTGAATAAAACCTGAACCACGTTCAGACCAAATTAAGTTTAGACCAAATCTGGTTGGTCGCATGCCCATAAGTTCTGTTTAGAACTAGCTAAGTTCGAAACGAATTCGGTTGGACCGAATTTCTACCAAGTTTAGTCTAAATCCCGAATAGACCCCAACATTCTTTCCCTCTAGTCTGATGAGAGGTGATGGTCCCATGGCTCTCCATGCATGTCATCTGACGATACAGTTTCTGCCCCCTTGTCACTGATCTACAATCCCCCGAGCTACTTTGTATCTTCTTTTGTCTCGACCACCATATTGACGCTAGCTATCATATGTATCACCTTTTGTATAACTGGGATCTTACCGACATCAACAACTTAGCCAAGACTCAATTTTTTGACGATCATTCTTTCCGTAAGCCTTAGATGCCTATCCCCGACTTGTATCTTCCACCGGAATATGCTTCCGTTCTGACGAGCTTTTTCACCCTTGGCTGGCCCAACCAAGCGGACGATGCAGTTTGTCACTACCACATTTCTAGAGTAGGGGCATTGTTGTCTTTTGCAATACTATATATAAATTGTGTTTATAGTTGCATGATATGTATAAATGACATGGGTTAAAGGACTAGACTTGATGAGACCATTGGACTCAACCTTAGACTAGACATTTGAATCCACTAATTAATCCCTATCCTTTTTAAATTAGAATCTAGTTAGACCCCCTCATTAGAAATGAAGACCCTATTAATTAAATAACTCTTTATGACAACCATATGGGGGCACTATAGACTTTGTGCATTAGCCAAGCCCTAGGCATGTGGCCGGCCCTATATAGAGTGAGGGAGCCTCCCTCAAAGTCATTCATAGCTCATAAAAAAATTCTAAAAATAGTTCTTCCCTAAAACCCTTTCTTTTCTCTACCAAATTTCTAAAATTAAACCTCCAATCCCTCTAATTTCTCTCATCTAAGAAGCCTAGAAGCTTAGGTTTCAAGGAGCTTGGGCGAAGAAGAATTTTGTATTGGGAATCCATCTCCCAAGAGGTAAAAATCTGAAATCTCTTATTTAAATTCTATTTTTTTTTTTGCCATTAGGAGCCCACCTATCATTTAGGAATAGCCATAAGGGAAGAGAATGAGTCTCTATTGGTTTTTATGATATTTTCTTCATATTGTCGTATCCACATAAGGGATTTTATGCTTGTTAAAGTATTTTTCCCTCCATTGTTCCTTGTAACTAATTATATTATATATAAATAGTTGTATTTACTATGTATTTTATTAGTAATAGAGTATTTGGGGTTTTGGTATGTTGGTTGATAGTGTATCACACTTAATACTAGAGTATATCATGAGATGCCCATCAAGTATTTGCTAAATTGACTATTAGTATATGTATTATGTACACTAATGTATCTACTATTGTAATATATATAGATATGAGTATAAATTGATATACCTTTCCTTTCATGTATATATGTAGCTGTGTCCTCATGTATATAAGTATGGTGGTAGTTTCAGTTTTGGTCTGTGTATGTGTGTTGGTGCACACATTTGTGTGATATGTATGTGTCTGTGAGGTTGTCGTTGGGGTATCAGTGATAGGAAATTGAGGAGTGGCTGCGCATGTCATCTTGAGTGCACAATAAGTATATAGAGGGATCAGGCATTGATTGTTTCACAGCAGTTGTTGGACTGTTGTCACTTGTTATTTTGGGCACTACAGTATAGAACTAGTACGAGGGATGTTTGTGTTTAGTTCAAATGAACTGATGGTATTGTTTTGGTGGCTAGATCAGAGGGTTCAGGGGGATTTGGATACTGATACGTGGAGTATCAGTTGCACATGTGCAAGAGGAGGAGATTAAGGGGAGAAGCTAGAACTGATACAAATTTGTATCATTTGTAACTGCAATAGTAGATGTACAGAGAAGTATCAGTAACTAAGGGGGTTAACACCTGTGTATGCTTGTGAGGGGAACCGTTTCAGTTGTAGACTTGATGTAGGTTTGAGGATTTGCAGGCAATGTATTATAATGAGGGACAGGCTCGGGTAAGTAGTTAGGCATGTGTCCAGGTTGGGAATTGGACTGGGATGGCCTGTGCAGAGGTTTGCACAACCAATTATAGCATGTACTGTGTGTTGTACATCAGTATGTGTGGTGTTGTTGTGTTCCAATGAGCTATAAGAATGGACAATATGATGTATCTATGTGAAGGTAAAGGAGTGTAATTCCCAGGCCTAGGCATAGTAAGAAGTTGTGCAAATGCATAGTTGGAAGTGGAAGTAGCTAGTGAGTAGGTTATGTGTGAGTGAGAGGGTTGACAACAAATTATGAGGGTAAGTGATACCTAGAGTGTATCAGTTAGTGTGCTAATTAGGTATCAATGAGTTGGGTACTGGGGTATCAGCGAGAGGGATTGCACTTAGTGAATATCATGATGCAAGGGGATAAGGAACAACTGCAGTAATAGTTATACATCATGTGCACTGTTTATGGGTATATTAGTAAAAGTTAAGTTAGTATCAGTCAGTTAAGTGTTAAGTTAGTATCAGTCAGTTAAGTGTTAATTTAGTATCAGTCAAGTTAAGTGTTAAGTATAGTATCAGTTAGGTTAATAACAAGAGTAGCTAAGGTAAGTTAGTACACTAGGATAAGTTATACAGTTAAGTACTAACTTGTATTTTCTAGTATTTACTAATACTAACTAGTAAACTTAGAATGATATAGAAACTTAGTAAAGTGAGGTAATGACATAGTTAGCCTATTAAAGACCTAGTTTTGGCCTAATAATTGTATTTCAACATAGTTAATAATATTGTCCTTCTAAAACACCAAATAATATTATTTTGATATTTAGGTCTTTGTGATTCCATCTTGGACATCGATCCTTATTTCTTGCTCAGGACCACAGGTGAGTACATTCTCTGACAGTTTTTATTACTTTGATTATTTGTATGATTCTAGTTGTAGTGTATACTTGATTCTGACACAGCGGATACATGTGCTAGTATCATAGATACCTGTCATGAGGAGTCATGATTGGAATCCATTATACTAGCTGGGGATGGGAAAATATTAGCAAGATTATGTGATCATACCCCACTTTACATGCATCATAGCTCACCCCACATATCACGTAGGATGTAGCCTGACCATTTACATGCCTCATAGCCTGTTATATATGATTAGCCTGACTATTGCTCGCTTCATAGCTAACCAGATGGTTAGCCTGACCTCATATGTATCATAGATAATCATATATAACTAGCCTGATCTAGTCCCAAGTCGATCACATAGCAAACTAGTATTTCACAATACTTAGCGAGAATTTTTATTCTTTTATTTCAGTACACTCATTTCTAGCATTAACATATATCTGTTCATTGCTAGTTAGTTCTATATGCTGATTACATATCTCTCCAATATTCCTTATTTTTTAATATTCCTTCATCATGTATATCCTTACACTGTATTATAGTTTTTGTCAATATAATTGAAATTACTGTTAGTGTTTGTGCTTCGCTCTAATTCTGACTGGATAATATTTTCAGAGGATCTCGATGATTTCTGCCCTACCCATTATGGTCTAGAAGTAGATGGAGATTACATCCCGGAGGTTACAGAGGAGCCACTTTCCTTAGAGGAGACACCACCCACAGTCATTTAGACAATATTTAGCCTAGTTTATTATGTATTAGATTGTTCTAAACTGTGAGACTTGGGTGTATTATGTTGTGTCAGTTAGAATCTAGACTTATTATTGTTATTTTGAGTTGTGTTCTAGACTTATGCCAGAACTTCTTATATCTTTATCTCATCGTGCCATTTACCTTCTTATAGTTATTGTGATTGAATACCTTATCTTTTGATGATAAAATGCATGTTCATTGTCCTCCTTATAGAGATGAGGTCATTGACAGGTTATTTTGTGAGTTGTGTTAGTAGTTTTGAGACCTAGATAATATTTTACCGCCGATGATGCGGTGTAGGCTGGACGTACCCATGGCTCATGCCCAAATTTTGGTTGCGGGTTATGACACGTTTTAGTGGTAGCCTGTGCAGGTCTTGTCTAATCTAGAAGAGTAAGATTAGGTCGCAACTAATGTAGTATCGTAGTAGTGCTCAGACTTAGAGTGCTATTACGAGCATGAGATAGGGTATAGATGAGAGTATGCTCAATCACAAGCAGGAAATTTCTAATTCTATTTTATTATTCTGAATAACTGCTTCTTTTTAAATTTTATTATCCTTTGATGATATCATATCTTTTGCCTTATTTGATTTTTTCTTTCGGTCCGTCTTCAGGATGCCACTGAAGACTAGGTCGCTGAGATTGGGACCCACAGCTTCCAAGAGGTCTGCCACCTATCGACTAGCTACCCAGATAGCTGGAGTTGCTCCTCCTACTTCACCTGTTCATATAGGAGTTTCCACAGTTTTTGGGGGTCTTCCTCCCCCACTTGTCCAGAGGGTTGTCCCGGCTGTTACGGAGGACCTTCCACTACCAGAGATTCCGTTTCCAGGAGGTGTATCCGTTGACGGAGCATAGATATTCGTATTGATCCAGGGCATGGTGGATGCTCAGAGGACGTCAGCATCCTGAATATTGCCTGGCCAAAGCTGAGCAACCTGAGGAATAACCTGCTGCTGGACCGGAACTTCTCTCTCGACTACAGCACGAGCAAGCTGATGAGCACTCTAGATGCCCTGCCGTAGAACATCGGTCTGCCTCTGATGTGCCTCTGACTGAGCCCTTTGTGCCTCGAGCATCTCACAAAATAGTGTAAACATCTGTGTTGCCTCTGCTGGCACAAGAGGTGGAGGTGAAAGTCCCTCAGATATAGCTGGTACAGTCCTCTGAGTAGGTGGTGGACCTCGAAAAGCAGCTGATACTCCAATCACCGGAGAATTAACTGGTGCAGGGGGATATCGCAGACCTCTCAGAAGCTGCTCTCCCCTGCTGCGATCTAGTCTTAGGCGACATCCTGAGACAAAGCGAAAGAAATAATCAATATGGCACAAGATGCAAGACACTCAAGGAAAGGACAGTTTAAGAGATCAAGTATCAATATCAAAGGAGAATAGTTGAATCAAAAGAATTTTTCTAGATGTGATTGAGTATCTCAACCTATATCCTATATCCTATCGCAGGCTCACAGTAGTACAACTAAATTGTCGTACTACCACGACATCGCATAACTTGCGAAGCTAGACCTGCATGGGCCACCACTAAAAATGTGTCACGACCCGCACCCGGTGTAAGGGTACAAGTTGGAAACAACGCCCAGCCTACACCACAGAATCGGCGATAGAACGCTGTCTGGGTAATCTATCTAATAATATAATAAACTACCAACAATAATAATATACTCAATCACAGACCTAAGATAAAAATGGGCACGAATCAGATAAACAATAGAAGTAGTCACATATAACTCATGAGTCTAAAATAATACATCAATGAGTCTGAAAGAAATAACAAAATAAGCTGGAGACAAATCCAGTACGAAAGAATACTAAGAAACTACCAAACCCGGGTCAACTGCCTCAGTTGGGATAAGTCCCTCCTGAGCTAGGGCCTCAGACTCTAGACCCACAAAATCCTGAGGTCCATAATAGGTAGGGTACCACTTCTCAGTATCATCTGGAAAAATATATCCAGTCAGGAAAGGAGCAGAGTACATCTCTAACAGCAGTTCTAATCAATGATAAAAACTATATAACAGTAAATAGATATGAATATACAAGATGCTCAATAGATACGAGAGATGTATACAATAAGGAAATACTGGAATAAATACAATAATGAATAATATGCCAATAAACAAGAATATGAATGACTAAGTGTGTGAGTACTAGCTTTAACATATGATCAGCTTGGGAACATGATACAATATATATGGCCTGGCTAATCATACGTACGGTGTATGATCAATACTATTCAATAACAATACTTGATATAATAGGGGTAATGATCACATATCTACACTAAAGTACTTTCCACCCTCGACTGATATAATAGATCCAACCACGGTATGCTATGGCACGAGATTCCCCAAGAAGATAACGACTCTTCCCGAGAATCGGTGTCTGTACATGTACAAGATAACCAATGAAATAATACTTGCACCATATACACTATATACACCATATACCAAGGAATAACATCTCATGACGAGATCCGGATATACCAATCCGTGTAACCATAGTGTCAAAAGAACATGGATATCTACACTAGATACTATGAACATAGAGGATATCATAAATGAGAAACTATCAGAGAATGTACTTGCCTGAAGTCCAAACAATAGTCTCACAAATGTCTGATACGGTGCCTCGAAGACCTAGATATGAAATACAACATCAATACAAGGTTCCGGAAAGAAAATAAGTTAAACTAGTCAATTTCTAGGTCGATAAGTCAATTCTAAGGCAAAAGTCAAACTAGGTCAACTATGGTAACTATAGTCAAACTATGGTCAACTACATATTTCTAGGTTGCTCAAGTCTAACACAAAAATATTGGTTTCAAGATACTAAGTCTAAACTATAAAAACCATATCTTAATTATTAGGATACCGTATCTCCGGATACGTAATCCCATAGGTAAAATATCCTATATATAAGCCAAACCATTATTAATAATATAGAAGCCAAATTATAAACATTAATTAGGTAACGTGGTTTTGAACCAACTTGGTATCTCAACAATAATTCAAAAACTTGATACCCAAACCCAATACCTTAGGTATCCCCAATTACCTTGGTTCCTCAAGGTAATACCCATACCTTGTTATATTAACTACTCGTAATATATATATATATATATATATATATATATATATAAACTGGCAAACTGTCGCTAAAACTATTCCTGCTGTCACTTAAAGCTGCTGTTAATATTGACATACTGCTATTTTAGTGATAGTTTCTTGCACTGTCGCTAAAAACTGTCACTAAAGCCCCTGGTACGCTGTTGATACACTGATGTTTCAGCAACAGTTTTTCTGAAACTGTCGCTGGCTGCTGTCGCTGCTTCCTGCTGCCGTTGTTGCTGCTTTTCTGCGACAGATTGCTGTCGCTGTTGCCTCCGCTGCTGCTGCTGTTGTCGCTGTTTTGCTTCTATCGCTGTTTTTAAAAGCTGTTATATATATATATATATATATATATATCGTTTATATATAATAACATATATACATATTTACACATACTATATATGTATACTATAATATATATATACATGTAGAAGAATAGCTACATACAATATATACACATATAGTACATACATAATACATAGATCTAAGATACAATAACACATAAATATTGCCATAACAATATATATATATATATACAATATAATTACATTACAATGATAAGAGAAATAGATCTAAGATTTAAATTATACCAACACATAGATCGTATCACTCCGTATCCCACTAGATTTAGGATACGCTTACGACACGAATCCACCACATATCCAAACATACTCCGAAGGACACAAACAAGTCACATATATTATTTATGAACAATACGAAGAGTCAAATATAAATCTACATGTCCGTGTCAAAATATGACATGTACAAAGTTCCGTGTCGGAGAAAAAATCCCCAAATCAACACGTATCATCAAATTATTGGGATACGACCTACACGTACCCAATTATGGACACGATACTATCCCCAAACACACAAGCACATGCCAAATTGATCTATAGGACCAATTGACACACACAACAAATGTCAATCTCGAAATTTCCCAGAAATTGACACAAAAAGTACCATAACTTTCTCAATAGGCCTCCTATGAACACAAAACCAAATCCTATGGATAGCCTATGCATATGGGTTGATTTTCCATGGTTAAATCTCAGATTTAGAACCTAATTTAAGGAGAAAAACTAAATTATACCTATTGGGAGATGGATTCCCAATATAACCTCCAATTGTGATAAAATTGCCTCCAACTTGTAGATCCTTGCTCCTCTTTGTAGATTCTTGCTTCCTCCTTCTAGATCCTTGCTCCACAAGTCTCCAATGGTGATTTGGGAAGAAATTGGAATAAAATTTGGTAGGGAAATAAAGTGGGAATGAAGGAATTTGGTTGAGAAAAATTCTAGATCTAGTTTTGAAATGAAAAGAGGAGAGAGAATTTCCCCCCCTCTTTTAATATAGGCCGGCCCCTTTTTCCCTCCCTCAAGTTATTAGGAAATATCCAATATATCCCTTGGGGCCTCTCATAAAAAAATAATTAAGGAGGGAAGCTTCTAGTCTAAAGGTTTAATTAATTTAATCTATCTCCTTAACAATGGGGCTAAATTCTAACAAATTAATTCATGTTGGTCCATGAGTCTAAACTAAACTAGTTAGGTCCACTAACACAAGTCTAAAATAAATAATTAACATCTAACAACAATTAAATAATACAACAAATAATTATTTATCATGCACAAAATTTAATTAAATATAAAATTACTAAAATATCCTTTCCTAGAAAATGTGGTAGTGACAAGTCTACCATCCTTAAAATAATTTTGTCCTCAAAATTCAAAAACAAAAACTACCCCCAGAAAATAATAGAACATAGCAAAAGAACAGAACCAAAGAACAGAACTACTATGAAAGAATATAACAAAATTAGGAAAGAACATACCTCATATCACAATCAAATATGGATAATGCTCTCACATTTTATCCTCTCTCCCAGGTAGACTTCCCCGGAGAGTGATGCCTCCATGCGACGCGCACCAAAGGAATAGTTTGGTTCCTCAGCACCTTCTCTCTCCGATCCAGAATCTCAACTGGCTGCTCCGGATAGCTAAGAGTAGGACCCACCTCTATCTTCGAGTGATCCAACACATGACTAGGATCTGCCATGTATCGTCTTAACTATGACACATAAAACACATTGTTCACTCCCTCCAATATAGGTGGCAAGTCTAGTCTATAAGCAACTGTACCGACCCTCTCTAGAATAGTGAAAGGTTCGATGAATCGCAGACTAAGCTTCCCGCCTCCGTCGAAGCGAATCGTGCCTCGTGTCGGAGAAATCCTCAGAAATACCAAACCACCCACCTAAAAAAAATACCACCTTATGAACTTAATCTATAATAAACAACCAAGAACAAGCACAAAACAAAAATCTAAACTATACCTCGAACTCCAAAGATCTCCGGTGGCTATCGGCCCAATGTCGCTGTCTGTCCTGCGCCACTCGAAGTTTGTCCCTGATCAATTGAACCTTCTCCACTGCATCCACAACCATCTCTGGCCCAATCAAAATTCTCTCTCCAACACCGTCCCAAGACAAGGGAGTACGACACCTCCGATCGTACAGAGCTTCAAAAGGTGACATCTCTATACTAGCCTGGTAGCTATTATTGTAAGCAAACTCTACCAGATGGAGATGGTCCTCCCAAAACCCTCCAAAATCTAGTACAAAAGTGTGTAACATATCCTTGATAATCTGAATAGTCCTCTCTGACTGCCCATCTGTCTGGAGATGATATGCAATACTGAACTTGAGCTGAGTACCCAAACTCTCCTGCAAACTCCTCAAGAAATGAAAAGTGAAACGACTATCCCAATCTGAGACTATGTTGACGGGAAATTCATGTATCTTAATGATCTGCCTCACATACATCTCTGCCAGCTTCTCCGTAGACAAACCCACATTGAAAAATAAAAAGTGGGCCGATTTGGTCAACCTATTAACGATGACCCAAATCGCGTCTTCCCTCCTGGAGATCGTGGAAGTCCGGACACAAAATCCATAGTAATGTGCTCCCACTTCCACTCTGGAATGGGTAATGGCTGAAGTAAACATCCTGGCCTCTGCCTCTCGACTTTCACCTGCTGGCACACTAAGCATCTGGATACAAACTATGACACTTCCCTCTTCATGCCATACCACCACACACTCTCTCGCATATCCCGATATATCTTATTGATACCTGGATGCATGGAATACTGAGAGCGATGTGCTTCCTGCAATACCTCCTTACGCAGCTCTCCACTAAGCACACATAATCTAACTCCATGCCTCAAAGATCCATCCTCAGCAATGGTAAAATCATCCTCCAATCCTACTCTCACCTGAGCTCTGATATTCCTCAGAGATGCATCCTCATACTGTACTGCCTTGATCCTATCCATCAAATCTGAATGTATCTGTAATCCCCACATCTGTATAGCACAGCCAGGAACTATCACCTTGATGCCCAAGCTCTGCAAGTCCTCCAACAAATATCGATCCTGCGTCAAGAACATAGCTACCGGATACCTGCTCAAAGCATCGGCAACTACATTAGCTTTCCTAGGATGATATTACAAAGTCCTTCATCAGTTCCAACCACTGATGCTGCCTCATGTTTAACTCCTTCTGTGTGAAAATGTACTTCAAGCTCTTGTGGTCTGTGAAGATCTCCACACGCTCTCCGTACAAATAATATTTCCACAACTTCAGGGTGAATATGACTGCTGCCAACTCCAAATAATGGGTAGGATAGTTCTTTTTATGAGGATGCAATTGTCTGGATGCATAGGCAATCACTTTCCCATTTTGCTGAAGAACACAACCCAAACCTTTCCCCGATGCATCACTATAAATAGTGAAACCACTAGACCTTGATGGCAACGTCAAAATAGGAGCAGACGTCAACCTCCTCTTTAATTCCTCAAAAGCAAACTGGCAATCCTCCGTCCAAATAAACTCTACATCCTTCCTGGTGAGTCTGGTCATCAGCTCGGCAATCCTCGAAAAATCTTGCACAAACTTCCTGTAGTAGCCTGCCAATCCCAAGAAACTCCTGATCTCTGCTACCGAACTCGGGGTCTTCCAAGATTCCACTGTTGCGATCTTCTTCGGATCTACTAAAATACTATCAACAGTCACAACATGCCCCAAGAACTCTACCTTGTCCAAAAAAAAATCACATTTAGACAACTTCCCATACAGCTTCTCCTTCCTCAGCACATCCAACACAATCATCAAATGCTCCTCATGCTCCTCCAGTGTCTTCGAGTATATGAGTATGTCGTCGATAGACACCACCACGAACTTGTCAAGGTATTGATGGAACACCTTGTTCATCAAATTCATAAATATCGCTGGTGTATTAGTTAACCCAATCGGCATCACCATAAACTCGTACTGACCATACCTAGTTCTAAAAGCAGTCTTCAGTATGTCCACCGGCTTCACCTTCACCTGATGGTAGCCTGATCTTAAATCTATCTTAGAAAATACCTTGGCACCACTCAACTGATCAAACAGATCATCAGTCCTTGGCAAATGATACTTATTCTTGATAGTGAGATTATTCAAAGCCCTGTAATCAATGCACATGCGCACCGATCCATCCTTTTTTGGTACAAACAATACTGGGGCTCCCCATGGTGAAAAACTCGATCTGATAAATCCCTTATCCTGTAAGTCATCCACCTACTTCTTCAGCTCGACCAGCTCGCTGTTGTTTACTCTATAGACATGCTACAAAATTAGTTCTGCACCTGACACCAAGTCTATAGAGAATTTAATATCTCGATCTGGCGGCAACCCTGGCAATTTCTCAGGAAACACATCCAAGAACTCTGCTATCAATGGATGCGGCAACTCCTTGTCTTCCACCATAGCTCCACAAATAATGCATTCTCTCTGCTCTGCAGCTCCTCTAGCAAACTCGAACTCTGGCTCTCCTGGAGGACAAAACAAAACTCTACCTCCTCTATAATCTATGCTAGCATGGTGCCTACTCAACCAATCCATCCCGAGTATAATATCGTAGCTCGGAAGTGGCATTACAAGTAGATATGCACTCAACTGCCGGCCTCCCAGAGTAACTCTCCGATCCTTACAAATATTATTAACCAGGATAATGCTTCCCTCGGTCATGATCTTGCAAATCCTAAGTAAAGACTCAGCTACCAAACCATGCTTCAGAGCAAAAGAAACAGATATAAAACTATGGGAAGCACCACTATCAAACAAAGGTAAAGCTAGAATAGAATCAAGAAGAATAGAACCTACGATGACATCTCCGGTGAGTTCATCCTCCTCAACGGTCATAGCAAACGCTTGCCCCTGACGTGCACCTCCCTGCTGCTGATGCTGGATATAACGCTGCTGCTGTGTCGGAAGTGGTCCCCTCGGCTGTACTGTAAGTGGTCTCGTCTGTGCCCTCGGAGCTGAAGTTGCTCCCTGAACTGTACGACGAGGATACTCCCTCGATTGATGCCCTTCAGTAACATAATACAAACAAAATCCTAGCCTCCTCCTGCAAACTTCTCCGATATGGCCGGGCTTCTTGCAATAGTGGCAGGAAGTGTAACGCCCTGCTCCGCGTCGGCGTTATGTATCAAGGTGAGTGGGCAGAACTTCGTTCTCTGATTCTTGTACGCCTTAATAATAACCTGAGTTTTTGCTTGCAATATTTTCATAAGAGAATGATAGAACCTGCCTTGCATATTAATGAATGAACTCACCTAGCTTGTCTTTGAAACAATGTCTGCTTAACGAGAATCCTGAAAATGCTTGCTTAGAGTGCATGAACATGTTCACTATCGTCTATGTTTCGAAAGAACCATACTGTGCCTGAACGTGTTCAAGTGATAAGTCAGATTGCCCCGCAACAAAGATTGTATTCTGATGGTTTATCTCGTCTGCATACTAGAGTTTATTTGATAGTGTTCCATGCATTCGCATGCGATCGGATAATGGCTATTGGTGGAAAGCTGAACTGTATGTGTCACGGCTGCTACAGAGATAGTGGAAAGCAACCATGAGTCACAGCTGCCTCTAGCATTAGATAAAGAGTCATTGGTATGCTGTACAACCAGTTGCCGATCCTGAGATACTCGGGGACCGCCCTGCATATAGCTAAGTCATTGTGTTGGCTTGGATAGATGACTGCCCCTAAGATTGTGCATTGTGTGTCTAGCTTTGTATCTGACCCTGGAGTCGCACGAGACACGCTGCGCACACCCTGAAACATGAACGATTGCTTGCTTGCATATTCAATATGAAACTCTATTTCCAAACATGTTTCTAAATAATGTAATATGACTCTGCTAGACAACTGCATAAAATGAACCTAGGTAAAACTAGAAAGATCACTAGTAATGTAATATTTTATAACATGATTACTTAGTGTTGGTTTGAGTGAATGCTTGTTTCTGTTCAGTTGATTTATCTCACCAGTACTTGTATAAAGTACTGACCCACTAACAGTTTACTTGCTTGCAGGTACTGGATCGTCCGAGGGAGCGATAGGCGTGCCACAGTCCCCAAGACCCAGAATCCTGGTTTCGATTGTTACCTCGAGAATGCTATCGTATAAGGGGCATAATGTATGGAACGAACGTATGCCTTGCTAAAGGAACCCAAGTTGCCTCGATTGTCCCGAACACTCAGTTGGCTAAATGCATTGCATTGCAACAAGTCCCTTTCTGCTGCTTACTCGATTGATGCGATGATAGCCAACTATCAACTTAAACGATTGGCCTTACACGGGCGCAAGCCCAGGCCCGTGCGGCATTATGTCCCCCGAAAGCTCGAACGGGCCATTCGCTTAGCTTCCTTCCTTCCTCGCACCCGCGAGACGGGCGCGATGATTCACGTCCGGCGCACCGGGGTACGGTAATTCATGCCCGGTTCGATAATTCCGGCCACACGGGGCAGGGCAGGGCGGAACGGCGGCCCGGGCGGGTCCGGGGCGTGACAGGAAGCTTGCTGTAACTGTCTCTGCTGCTGTGGTGCCTGGTGAAAAGGTGCCCTAGCTGGAGTCTGGTTTTGCTGTGGCTGCTGGAAAGGTCTGGACTGAAAATGAGGATATTTTGCAGATACTGCACTTTTGTTAGCCCCTAGAAAAGAATTACGGTCTCTCTTGGACTTCAAATCCAACTCCCGCTCAACCTTGCGTGCCTCCGCAAGTATCTCCGTGTATGTCTCATAAAAAGACGGAATGAGGATCTTCACTTCCCAGTTTAGACCCTCACAGAAACGAATAGCTCGAACCTCCGGCTCTCTCACCAAATAATCTATAAATCAGCTCGACTTGCCAAATTCCGCATCGTACTCCTCCACAGACATGCTCCTCTGAATGATACTCTCAAACTCCCTCCCCAAGTCTAGCCTGTCTGCCCGAGCGAAGAATTTTTTTTTTTGAAGAGATCCTTGAATATCTCCTAAGACTGTCATGCGTCAACCAGAATCGGCTCATTTCTGAACCAAGTACGGGCGACGTCGAACAGTTGAAGTCCTACCGCCTCAACCTTAAGATCCTCAGAAAGATGGGACACCCTCACAAGACGCTCAATATCCTCAAGCCAATCATCAGCATAGACGATGTCCTCCGTCCCCTTGAAGACCCTAAGTTCTATCTTCTTGAAGTCCAGAATGTTGCCTGTCCGAAGCTGAGCAACCTGAGAAAAAACCTGCTGCTGGACCGGAACTCCACTCTCGACTACGGCACGAGCAAGCTGATGAGCACTCTCGATGCCCTGCCGTAGAACGTCGGTCTGTCTCTGATGTGCCTCTGACTGAGCCCTCTGTGCCTCGAGCATCTCACGAAATAGTGTAAACATCTGTGTCGCCTCTGTTGGCACATGAGGTGGAGGTAAAAGCCCCTCAGATATAGCTGGCACATTCCTCTGAGTAGGTGGTGGACCTCCAAAAGGAGCTGACACTCTAATCACCGGAGAAGTGACTGGTGTAGGCCCTCGGGATGTCGTAGACCTCTCATAAGCTGCTCTCCCCTGCTGTGATCTAGTCTTAGACGACATTCTAAGACAAAATGAAAGAAAGAATCAATATATCACAAGTGGTAAGACACTCAAGGAAAGGACAGTTTAAGAGATCAAGTATCAATATCAAAGGGGAATAGTTGAATCAAAAGAATTTTCCTGGATGTGATTGAGTATCTCAGCCTATATCCTATATCCTATCGCAGGCTCGCAGTAGTACAACTAAATCATCGCACTACCACGATATCGCATAACTTGCAAAGCTAGACCTGCATGGGCCACCACTAAAAACGTGTCACGACCCGCACCCGGTGTAAGGGTACAAGTTGGAAACAACGCCCAGCCTACATTGCAGAATCGATGGTAGAACGCTATCTGGGTAATCTATCTAGCAATATAATAAACCACCAACAATGATAATATACTTAATCACAGATCTAAGATAGAAATGGGCACGAATCAGATAAAGAATAGAAGTAGTCACGTACAACTCAAGAGTCTAAAATAATACATCAATGAGTCTGAAAGAAATAACAAAATAAGCTGGAGACAAATCCAGTACAAAATAATACTAAGAAACTACCAAACCCGGGTCAACTGTCTCAGTTGGGATAAGTCCCTCCTGTGCTAGGGCCTCAGACTCTAGACCCACAATATCCCGAGGTCCATAATAGGTAGGGTACCACTCGTCAGTATCATCTGGAAAAATATATCTAGTCAGGAAAGGAGCAGAGTACATCTCTAACAACCATTCTAATCAATGATAAAAACTATGTAACAGTAAATAGATGTGAATATACAAGATGCTCAATAGATAGAAAGATGTATACAATAAGGAAATACTGGAATAAATACAATAATAAACAATATGGCAATGAACAAGAATACTAATGACTAAGTGTGTGAGTACTAGCTTTAACATGTGATCGGCTTGGGAATATGATACAATATATGTAGCCTGGCTAATCATACGTACGATGTATAATCAATACTATTCAATAACAGTACTTGATACAATAGGGGTAATGATCACATATCTACACTAAAGTACTCCCCACCCTCGACTGGTATAATAGATCCAACCACGATATGCTATGGCACAAGATTCCCCAAGAAGATAGCTACTTTTCCCGAGAATCAGTGTCTGTACATGTACAAGATAACCAATAAAATAATGCTTGCACCATATACATTATATACCAAGGAATAACATCTCAAGACGAGATCCGGATATACCAATCCATGTAACCATAGTGTCAAGTGAACATGTTGCTCAAGTCTAACACAAAAATATTGGTTTCAAGATACTAAGTCTAAACTATAAAAACCATATCTTAATTATTAGGATACCGTATCTCCGGATACGTAATCCCATAGGTAAAATATCCCATATATAAGCCAAACCATTATTAATAATATAGAAGCCAAATTATAAACATTAATTAGGTACCGTGGTTTTGAACCAACTTGGTATCTCAACAATAATTCAAAAACTTGATACCCAAACCCAATACCTTGGGTATCCCCAATTACCTTGGTTCCTCAACGTAATATCCAATACCTTGTTATATTAACTACCCGTAATATATATATATATACATACTACCTTATTTATTATACATATAGTATAATGTAATTAGCAATTTAGAAGATACATTACTTATGTATTAATACTAATATATATATATATAAACTGCCAAACTGTCGCTAAAACTATTTCTGCTGTCACTTAAAGCTGCTGTTAATATTGACATACTGCTGTTTTAGTGACAGTTTCCTGCACTATCGCTAAAAACTGTCACTAAAGCCCCTGATACGTTGCTGATACACTACTATTTCAGCGACAGTTTTTCTGAAACTGTCGCTGGCTGCTGTCACTGCTTCATGCTGTCGTTGCTGCTGCTTTTCCATGATAGATTGCTGTCGCTGTTGCCTCCGCTGCTGCTGCTGTGCTATTTTGCTGTTGTCACTGTTTTCAAAAGCTGTTGTTGCTATATATATACATGTAGGAGAATAGCTAAATACAATATATACACATATAGTACATACATAATACATAGATCTAAGACACAATAATACATAAATATTGCCACAACAATATATATATATATATATATATATATATATATATATATATATATATATATAATTATATTACAATGACAAGAGAAATAGATCTAAGATTTAAATTATACCAACACATAGATCGTATCACTCCGTATTCCACTAGATCTAGGATACGCTTGCGACACGAGTCCACCACACATCCAAACGTACCCCGAAGGACATGAACAAGTCATATATATTATTTATGAACAATACGAAGAGTCAAATATAAATCTACATGTCCGTGTCAAAATATGACATGTACAAAATCCCGTATCGGAGAAAAAATCCCAAATTAACACGTATCACCAAATTATTGGGATACGACCTACACATACCCAATTGTGGACATGACACTAGCCCTAAACACACAAGCACATGCCAAATTGATCTATAGGACCAATTGACACACAAAACAAATATCAATCTCAAAATTCTCCTAAAATTGACACAAAAAGTACCATAACTTTCTCAATAGGCCTCCAATGAATACAAAACCAAATCCTATGGGTAGCCTATACATATGGGTTGATTTTCCATGATTAAATCTCAGATTTAGAACCTAATTTATGGAGAAAAACTGAATTGTACCTATTGGGAGATGGATTCCCAATGTAACCTCCAATTGTGATGAAATTGCCTCCAACTTGTAGATCCTTGCTCCTCTTTGTAGATCCTTGCTTTTTTCTTCTAGATCCTTGCTTTACTAGCCTCCAATTGTGATTTATGAAGGAATTAGAATGAAATTTGGTAGGGAAATGAAGTGGGAATGAAGAAATTTGGTTGAGGGAAATTCTAGATCTAGTTTTGAAATAAAAAGAGGAGAGAGAATCCCCCCCTCTTTTAATATAGGCCGTCCCCTTTTCCCATCCCTCAAGTTATTAAAAAATGTTTAATATACCCCTTGCGGCCTCTCATGAAGAAATAATTAAGGAAGGAAGCTTCTAGTCTAAAGTTTTAATTAATTTAATCTATTTCCTTAACAATGGGCTTTCTAAATGGGCTAAAATTCTAACCAATTAATTCATGTTGGTCCATGAGTCTAAACTAAACTAATTAGGTCCACTAACACAAGTCCAAAATAAATAATTAAAATCTAACAATAATTAAATAATACAAAAAATAATTATTTATCATGTACAAAATTTAATTAAATATAAAATTATTAAATACCCTTTCCTACAAAATATGGTAGTGACAGCAGCTGTTTGTGGTTTTAAATGAAAGAATAAAAGAGTATTTCAATGACAGGATTTATACGAGACCCGTGCCTTTTGGTTTACAAACAAACTTGTACAATTCGATCCTATACGAGTATGCGAGAGTATAATTTATTTAATCTGGGTATAAATTGCTATAGGTGTCTGATCTGCAGTCGATCACTTTAGCCCTTGGACTGCACGATGTTGAAGAAGTGCCGTGGGAGACGGGTAGCGGCTTCGAAGGCTACGAAGGAGGGTGGATGCACGCTGCCAGAGCCGTCGACCCCTACTCTTTGCCTGAGCTCCGGACTCTTCTCTCCTTCTCCTTCTCTCTCTCTTTTTTTTTACCAATTCTTTGATCTGGTTCGATCTTCCAAATTGTCGACCTTGTTCCCCATTGATAGGGGTCTCTATTTATAGAGTTTTGGTGACAGTGACCACTCCGTCGGTGTAACAACCGAGGAGTGGACAGTACAGCACCCTTTTACACAACGGTTAAAATAACCAATGCCTGCGCATAAATGACCTTTTGAGTGAGCATGTGACACGTGTCCAACTAAGGGGACAAAACGCGTATATCTACTACGAGGATTACGGCGTAGAAGCCACGTAGGTAGGTATCCTTTGTGTAGAAGAAGTTGGCGTAGAAGCCAAATGACTGCCACCCCTGGCGTAGAAGCCAAAATAGGCATAGAAGCCGAACAGGCGTAGAAGCCGAATGGGCATAGAAGTCGAACAGGCATAGAAGCCGAATAGGCATAGAAGCCGAATGGTCGTAGAGACTGAGTGGGCATTTGAAGCCGAATGAGCACAGATCCTGAATGGGCGTAGAAGCCGCTGCGTACCATGCCAGAGTGTTGATATGGACGTCTTCGTCGGAATTACGGCTTTCGAAGGTATAATCAAATCTCTTACAGAGATTTGCCACCATCCTGTGCATTAAATACGGAGACGTGTTTTGAAAGTCTGCAGCCCTTCTGTGCATCCGTCGCAGAGACGTGTCTTGAGGGAAACTGTCACCGCTCTGTGCAATTTGATGTAGAGACGTGCCTCGGGCCCTGTACAAAGTACAGCTTTTGATGTGGCAGGCGGTTTGTCTACTGCGGAGGGTAAAACAGCTCATGTTTGCCTGTGTAAAACAGGGCGACGTATTCCCTTATACGCGAAAGAGCGGTTTATGCTGGGGAGACTTTGGTAACCGACGGTTTAGTGATATTTTAACCAAATCCTCTGCATTAAATGCCGAGATCCGCCATCATACTGTAGGCGCGTCCCGAGGGGTCTTCCATGGCTTCCAGCCGTCGTCTGGGTAGTCGTGTAGCACTTTTTGTCAGGAGTCAGAGGCCAGGTTCACTGCATGACTTGACAGGTTCATTTCGGGGAAAATAAAGCGTTCCTCGTACGCATTAATGCTGCTTTGAGAGCGGCTGAGTTTTACGCCATGGAGGCGATGAAGAACTCTGTCTTACGCTGGAGCGGCCTGGACGTACTGCACTTACGCGGATGGTCTTTTGAGCTTACACTTCATGCTGTGTTTTAGCAGAAAAAAAGCTCTGTTGCACGCTTGATGGCTCTGAAGGCCTCTGTTTACGCTGCTCTGCATCAAGAGGCAGCGTAGATCCTCCCAGCGTATTTTTCATGCTTCTATAAGACCCCCTTCAAAGCTTTTAAATTTCTCGGAATTTGAAACACTTTGAATGAAGCATGAACGACCCCTCGTAACTCGAAACGTTTCTGAATGGAGCACTGAAACGGTCGATGCGGACTTTATGGCAGATTTATTGGGGACCGCTGTGATCTCTTTTGCCTATAAAAAGGCTGGGAGGTGAACCTGTTCTCACCACATTCCCATCACCATGCAGAGATGATCGCCGGAGTTTGTCGAGTCGACCTGAGGAAGAAGGAGATCATGTTCTTCCAGCATGTAGGGAGCCAAAAAAGATGGCGTCTTCGAGCAAGTGTCCACTACAACGATAGATCATGGAAGGATATCTTAGCCTCCCTTGCTCAGGATAATCAGCAACTTTATGTGGTGGTTTCTTCAGAAAGGATGAAGAAACGTATTTTACCACGCTGTTTGCAAGCGGCGCCCTCTCCAGTTACTTCTGGTGGCGAGAGGCAGACAGACCGTCTAGAGTGGCGGTGGTCTGTAGGAAAGCAGAATTACCCTGCTTTCCTTTTCTTGGAGGATGGGTCATCTGCCCAGTTTTGTATCCTCCTGCCACTGATCATCTTCTTGGAAGAAGAGGAAGACCATCACCAGCGCGAGACCCTGTCAGAGCGGCTTCTCGGTGTGATCTTCGGACGATGATGGGAAAACCCCTCCTGTCGACGGAGTTTCCCTCATATGTAATCATGAAAATGAAAAAAAACCCTTGTAGATTGGATTTTCCTCATATGTAATCATGACTTTGATCTTTTAATAAAATCATCTTGCTTCTTCATATGATCATTTTGCCATACGTTGCTGTAAAGTCTGAATATGTGTAGCTTCAACACGTCTGAATCTTTACGCCGACTCTGTAGAAAGAGCGCTAGGTCCTGTCCTTTACACATAGCGAATAGTCCATAGAACGCTGTAGAGCATTTTAAACCTTTTAGAACTGTCCAATTGCTAGGACTGAGGAACCGCGTAGAGCTCTAAGCTTCTGATAAACAGAATTTTTTGTTCAGACTTTGTCTTCAAGAATGACTTCCCGAGAAATCCCTTGGAACAGGGTCGAGAAATGGCTGTCTAACTGAGTTGCCATCTTTTGATAGACGAGATATTCAGACTGGAGTCTGGATGAACCTCCAATTTTTGGACCCGAGAAGAGTAATTTCTCAATATTTGAATTCTGTATGCTTCGGGTACTTGGGATGCTTTGGGTCAAGAACGAGTATCTTCTGTGTGAACTCTTTGCAATTGACCGCTTTGGGGACTGTTTCGAATATGCGGAATGTCGTGGAGCGTGAAATCATCAGTCTGTAACCTCTGGGCGTAAAACACCATCGAGCACGGAATCGTAGACTTGTGGTTCCTGAGCGTGAAGTCGTAGGTTTGTTGCCTCTCGAGCATAAAAGCTACCGAGCACAAAGGCATCCGGGCATAAAACCATAGACTTATAGCTATCGAACGTAAAGCTGTAGATTCGTAGCCGTCGAGCGTAGAAAGCTCCTTTAGCACAGGACTGGAGATCTGTAGCTTGTGAGCGTAGAACACCATCGAGCGTAAAATCGTAGACTTGTGGTTCCTGAGCGTGAAGTCATAGGTTTGTTGCCTCTCGAGGATAAAAGCTATCGAGCACAAAGGTATCCGGTCATAAAACCATATACTTATAGCTGCCGAACGTAAAGATATAGATTCATAGCCGTCGAGCGTAGAAAGCTCCTTTAGCGTAGAACTGTTTGATTTGTAGCTCCTGAAAAGAAAGTTTCTTCGAGCGTGAAGTTTGCGGATCTGTTGCCTCTGAGCGTAAACTGAGCGCCACCGAGCGTGAGAACGATGATTTGTTATCTGTTGAGCATAAAGTCGTAGGTTTGTGGCCTCTCGAGCATAAAAGCTACCGAGCACAAAGGCATCCGGACGTAAAACCATAGACTTGTAGCTTGTGAGCGTAAAACCGTAGATCCTTTGCTGTCGAGCGTAGAAAGCTCTTTTAGCGTAGAACCCGCTGAACCGTTTTGCACGAAAAATATTTCAAATTCGTTGACTGTCCGTCTTCCAAGGGTAGTGGGCTGACGTAGCATCCAATCATAACCAATCTGCGAGATTTGGTTAAGGTCTCGAGGAGTTCGTCCGAGGATTCGAGGAGTCGATCCGGACTATATATACCCCAAGTTTTTGAGAGAAAAACTTTTTATCTGTCTTCTGCGAAAGAGAGCTTTCGACTGTTCGAGTTTTTTTTTCGTTCCTTCTCCGAGCACTTCGAGTCTTTTAGAAATGGCGCCGAAACAAACCCCCTCCGCTAAGAGAAAGAGCATAGGTTCCTCCTCTCATTCTTCTGCCCCAGCGAGGGAGTCTCTGGTCGGGCAAGGCGAGCTTCCCTCCGAGCAAAGTATCCCGCCGACGAGTAGCACATTCGGCCTTAGAGGTAGAGCCTTTGGGGTGACAAAAAACGACGAAAAATCCTTCGCACACGTTGAACGTGACCGCGCTAGGTCGTCTTCTGTGCTGATAGCCTCTTTGGAGGAAGATGATGCACGGAGGCATTTTTATCTTTTACGCCCATATTTCTAATGTGCCAGCGTAAAGACTCCATATTTTCGTAGCCCTGAGCGTAAAAGCTCTGGCTACCGAAAGTTGGCGTATATCATAAAATTTGAGTTTTACGCTTGTGGAGGGGACTTCCGGCGTAAAATAACCAAATGGTTACGATCCTGCGTAGAGCACAGACTGTCGTTTCCTTGGTCTGTCCTTTTGTGCAAGATTTGTAATGACATATTTCCCTTGCACTTTTGTAGTTGATCTGGGTGAGTCTCCACTGGCCGAGGTGATGGGCTCCGCTGCTGGGATGCTGCACTCGAACTACCTGGAGGATCTGTCCCACGTGGCATTTTCCATCTCCGGACCCCAGTATCCTGAGGGAAGGGGGTTTCTGATATCGGTTCAGGGTGAGCGGACGCTGCTGAGCATGATTAATGGCGAGCCCCTGACCTACGTAGACGGAGAGCAGTACATAAAGCCGACTTTCCTCTTTGGGAACATGATTGACAAACAGTCCCAGACGAGGTCCAAGAGGGAGCCCTGGGTTTTCTCTGCCGGGAATTTGGTTTTGTATTTGCCAACGATGCCGAGGGATTATCCCATCTCGGCCTTCTTCCATGCGACGCATCCCAGAAAGATGTCGTGGATGCTGACTCCTGATCTTCACGGTAAGCCGGGGAAGATCTTTCATCTCAAAGGAGCTGACCGAGGGTCGTTTGTCAGTCGCCCTTTCGGCTTTGTGACGTTGTTCCGGGGACTGTGCCCGGGTAGCGTCCCGAGTGAAGACAGCTCGGTGATCCAGCCAGTCCAATTGCCGACCTTCTGCAACGACTTCATGGGACGAGGCGGGATATATCCCAAGGAGAATCCTCAATGTAATGGGTGGATTGCCCCAATAAACTCCCGATGGACATGCCTAGTGGGCTGGGCCTTGAAGCACTTCCGGAGAGAGCTGGAGGTCATTGGGCTATATGCCGCTGTGAGTGCGACGAGCGTCGGGTTGCCTCCGAACCCTAACTTGTTCCTGGCGCTGATGGAGCGGTACATTTCGCTCACTGGGACCTTTGCCACTCCGCTGGGGGAGTTGGGATTGGCGCTCCATGAGATGGCAGTTGTCTCGAGACAGCCGATGGGGGATACCTCCTATGAAGAGTATGTTCCCACTAATCGGGAGTTGGAGGATTTGGACCCTCGGGTGGCGGAAGTATATCAGGAGCTGATGTGTCAATACTTCGCGTGTACCGCTTTTTATAACGAGCATTCTGATTTGGCTCATACCACCAAGTGGATGTCCTACCTCTTCTTTCACCGAGCTAGGGCTGCCAAGTCGGAGAAAGCCTCGGGGGGCAAAAATGAGCCTGTGAATTATTTGGGCGTGCTCAGCGCCTAGGTCGTCGAGGGTCTTATGGAGGAGGCTGCAGCTCCGAAGGGGGTAGGAAAGTACCCCGAAGGCACTAAGGCCTGTAGTTACTTGAGGCGCTGTCGCCGGCCTCTGTCTAAGGAAGCCTAGTTGGCTGGTTTTCTCTCCATATGGCTGCGTCGAATAGTAGTGCCCGGCACAGCGTCCGTGGACCGTATTCACCGGAACATCCTGTGGCCGGCAGTGCGCCTGGTGTTTGGGGCAAGACTGGGCTTGCTTCCCGCTATGGTGTACCGTATACAAGCTGGCTTGAGAGCCATAACTGATGGGTTGCTCGTCTACGAAGCTCGGCGTGAGAGTTTTCCCAGGGTGGAGTTACCATACCTATACTTGATGGGATGGTTAATTCTCCATAATCCCCGGGTGATGTCTCCTGGCTCCGGTAGCAGCTCGGGGGGTATATTTTTGCTGAATTACAAGGATTCCTCCTGGAATGTGAACACAGTCTTAGACTATCGGCTGGTGTTGAACCTCAGCCACGGCTGGAAGATCCACTGCATTGTCCCCTCCGTTCATCGCAATCGATCAGGGGTGCGGCTTGAGGATTCAGGTAGAGAGAAGACCGACCTTTCCCCGGAAGCTTTTAACTGGTTGGTCTGTATTAGACCCTCCCATCTGCTGTATAGGAGCGAAGACCATTGTTTCTTCGAGCCCTACTTGCCTAGTCGGTTTGCCCGGCAGTTTGGGTACGATCAGTTGCACGTGGGCAATGCCGTCACCAGCTTTAGGTCCAGGGGCGGACTTATTGATGGAGCCAGAGGGTGGCGGTATTTCCTCATGGGTTGTACGGGGGCAATCTTTATCGTGCCGGTCGTTACAACCTCCACGGAGCTCCGCATTCTCCATTCTTACGCCCAGTTCTATGTGGCGATTAACACCTTCCATCGTGATTTTGACACGCGTGGAAGCTTCAGGGTGCCTTCTCCCAAGCTTGGGGGCAGAGTTGACATCCCCTCGGTTTCTTCGGACGAGGGCGAGGAGTCTGGTACTCCGGATGAGCCTCTGGTGTCGGTGCCGAGGTGCGAAGTGCCTCTGCCTGCGGGGGCTTTGGTAGTCTCTTCTGGGAAGCGACGGGCTTCTGCTCCGAAGGAAGTTTCTCTTCGTAAGAGGAGGAAGGAGGCGGTTGCTCGTCCTCTCTGCATTCTTGGTGTTGAGGCTCCCGGGCCTGCCTTTCCCCATATCAGGGATAATTCTTTGGCTGAAGGTTCCTCGCCTTTTAGAGAGGGACCTTCTACAGTTCCGGCCGACGGCGCCGGAGAATCCTCGCTAGAGGTCGCTGTCGTGGCTGCTGCCCTAGGTAGCGGAGCGAGGTTGCCTGTGTGGCCGAGGCAGATGGGAGAGTCTTTCCCGAGGTCAGCAGCGGAAAAAACTCCCGTCGTGTCAGCGAGCACGTCTGGCGAGATTCCAGCTGATGAACCTCGACCGCGTCTCGGTGGAGGCTTGACGGAACTCTTGGTGATGTCGGTCGGCCCACCTCCTTCTCCAGGTATGATGGTTCGCATTGCATTATTAAGGCGTGGTTTAGCTACCTCGGGTGCGGATGCGTCGTATATATCGTTGGCTCCGGGTAAATGTCGTCTTTATGTCTCTTTTTAGAAAGATTATCATCATACCGATATTAACTTTCTTGTCCTTTTTTCAGGGGATAGTGCCCACGGGGAGTATATCGTTGAAGCGCATTCTGGCTCCGCTCGGGCTCCTGACGATGATACGGAGGCGTCCGACTTCGATGAGGAAGTGGCTTCGGGGGCCAGTACGCCTGGAGTAGTTTCGTCACCTCAAGAGGAGGATGAACCCGTCGTCGTGACCTTGCCTCTTGTGAGTGTGGCGATGACTTCGACCGTCGTTGCTGCACCTTCTTCGGTCGCGCCATGCGTCGATACGACACCTGTGGCCACCTCGTCTGCAATTATCCCTGGAGAGGGACTTGCTGATATTACGGCCGCTCCCGGCGCCCAGTCGGATCTAGTTGCGTTGATCGAGCAACATACCAGCCTCTTCTACACCGGTTTGAAAACGATGATATTAATGGTGTTAGCAAAGAGTCTAGATTTCGAGTGCCTGAAGAAGACTTCTCTTGCTTCGATCGGGGTCATCAGGGAGCTCGGCGATTCCGGGGTAGTCGACGCCCTGGAGGCGGTGGTTAATGGGTTAGAGCAACCCATTACTGAATACTCGCAGCCGACTCGGGGCAGCCTCGATGCTGATGTCCAGGCTCGATTCAACCTCATGACTGCGTGGCTCGCTACAAAACTGGAAAGCCTAGACAACTCCATCCAAAAGCATAAGCTGGAGATGGATAGGAGAAAAGCTGTCGTGGAAGAGGCTCTTGCTGTTGAGACGCAGTGTCGATCCGAGCATGAAGGAAATGCGGCGAGGGTCTCCAAGCTGAAGGAAAAACTCGCTCGGGCAGAGGAGTGGGCTTCTCAGTCGCTGGCCGGTCTAGAGGTAGCAGCTGGTCGTCTGAGCACAGCGCGACAGGATTTGGACCGTGCAGAAGTTGCTCGTGCAGGCTGTCTTCGGGCGAAGGCCGATCTGACCCTTACGAACACTCCCGAGGCACGGCTGGAGCAGGCTTGCGCCGACGCCTTGGCTCTTAGGAATGAGAGGATAGCTGCACTGGAGCGGCTGATTCGCCATCTGACTACTCCGTCATTATGATGTATCCTTTCCCTTTTTGCTTGCCTAGATATAATTCTGCCTCCCTTTTGGGAATAAATAAAGGCGACTCCTTTCTGACTTTTGTGGACCCGTCATTTCGGAATGTAAATGATAGTTTTTAGGCGAGAGTAATATCAGAGGTAGTATGGACATGATAAACTCTCGATAACCTTTTAGCGGAACATCTATTCAGAGGCCTTACGGACATGATAGAGTGTAACCCAACTAATTGCGTTCTGGAAGTAGTTTTGTCATAATCGAGATCCTTGCTATATTCTACTCGAGCGGGGGAGATTAAGCATAGTACCTCTTCAGGAATTTACCGTTGATAGGAGCCATTAACAGGTCTCCATTAGGCTGGGCTAACCTGTAAGCGCCATTCGAGAACGTTGTCTCGATCACATAAGTGCCTTCCCACTTGGGCTAGAATTTGCCTTTACTTCTGTGAGTAAGAATCATCGGCCTTCTTACGGCTAGAACTAGCTCGCCGACTTTGAACACCCTTTCCTTCACTTTATGATTGAAAGCTCTGGAAATGCGTGCTTGGTAGAGCGCGATGAGCTGTTGAGCTTGGAGGCGTTTCTCGTCTAATCCTTCCAGCTCTTGGAGCCTTAACAGGTCATTCTTTTCTCGAGTCAGCTTATTAGTTACGGCTATCCTGAGCGACGGGATCTGGATTTCAATGGGGAGAACTGCTTCGCTCCAGTAGAACAGCGAGAACGGGGTGCAGCCTGTCGGCGTCCGTACCGTTGTGTGGTATGCCCAGAGACATTCGCCCAGCTTTTCGTTCCAGTCTCTTTTGTTTGAAGAGACTAATTTCTTCAAGAGTTTGATAATGGTTTTGTTGAAAGCTTCCGCCAAACCATTAGCAGCTGGGTAGTATGCCGTAGAGGCAATATTGCGTATTCGATTTTTATCGCAAAACTGATGAAATACTTAGCTGTTGAACTGAGGCCCATTGTCGTGAATTATCCTCCGGGGTACCCCGAAGCGATAAATGACGTGATGCTTGATGAAACTGATCACATTAGATGCCTTTACCTCAGCGAGAGGGATTGCCTCTGCCCATTTGGAGAAGTAATCCGTGATGGCCAGTATAAACTGGTGACCCCTGGAAGAAGACGGGTGAATAGGACCGATGATATCCATACCCCATGCTTCGAAAGGCCAGGATGCGACCGTGGGATGTAGATGTTCGGACGGTTGATGTATAAAGTCTGCATGGACCTGACAGGCTCTGTAATATCTTGCATATCGTATTGCATCTGCGATCATAGTAGGCCAGTAATAGCCCATTCTCCTGATGCGATCCTGTAGCTTAGGACCGGGTTGATGCGCTCCGCATACGCCGTCGTGAGATTCACGAATAATCTGCTGTGCTTCGCCGTTAGAGAGGCATCTCAATAGTAATCTGTCGTAGGTCCGGCGATATAGGCTTTGTGAAGATGCATCGAAGTAGAAGCGTAGTGATCGTCTCTTGACGGATACTGCTTCTTTGGGGTCTTCCGGCAAGATTCCGTATGCCACAAAATCTATGAAGGGACTTGTCCAATCTCTCGTAGGAGGATCGGTGTTGACAGCGTAGTTGCGTTCTATGTGACAGCTGTTCTTCACACATAATAAGTCTCTGTTAAGAAGGATTACCGAATCCTGCCTTCTTACGGGAGTAGCTAAATCTGCCGCTAGACTGGCCAGGGCATCAGCTTCCAGATTCTGAGATCGAGGTACATGCTCTAGGAAGAACTCCTTGAATGTCATGGCTATCTCGACCGTCGCTTGGTGATAGGGGATGAGGTCTGGATTCCGGACTTCATATATTCCCCTGACTTGATTGACGATAAGCAGAGAATCATCGAAAGCTTCCAGGGACTCTACCCCCAGCTCTTTAGCAACTTGGAGCCCTATTAGTAGAGCGTTGTACTCCGCCACATTGTTGGAGCAGGGCTCGCTAAGAGAATATGCTCGGTAGATGACGAGCTGATCAGGGGCGACCAGGATGACTCCCACTCCTGAAATAATATTTCCCTTAGGACCGGTTCTGGAGGCGCCGTCGAAGAACAGTTGCCATGCTTCACCTTTTATTGCGGAATTACATTCTGCAACTTCGTCGGGAATATCTTCGTATAATTTGGAGGCCTCCGGAATCGGGTGAGCAGCTAGGAAGTCGGCTAGCGCTTGGCCTTTGATGGACTTCTGCGATACGTATACCATATCATATGGTGTTAACAGCATCGCCCAAGTTGCGAGTCGGGAATTAAGAACGCTCGGCTTGCTCATCAGTACTCGAAGAGGGTTAATCCTGGAGATGATGTGGATAGTCTGGCCGGTGACGTAGTGTCGCATCTTTTGGATAGTGAACATCAGAGCCAAGCATTCTTTCTCCACTGGGTTGTACCAGTGTTCGGCTCCGACCATCATCCTGCTGAGGTAGTAGATAGCCTGTTCATGCCCTACATCGTTCTTCTGTACGAGAAGAGCTCCTAGCGAATAATCCATTGCTCGAACGTACAACAAGAACGGTTTTCCCATAATAGGAGGCACCAGAACTGGTGTACTGGTGAGGTAGCGCTTGATATCTCCGAACGCTTGCTGGCAGGTTTCGTCCTATACGAAGGATACACCTTTCTTCATGAGATGAGAGAAGGGCTGACATCTCCCCGAGAGGTTGGATATGAATCGCCGGATGTAAGCCAGACGTCCTTGAAATCCCCTGAGTTCCCTCAGATTATGGGGCGGTCGCATATCCTAATCCAAAATGGGTCTGTTGATAGCGGGTGTTGCCGTGCGGCGGCGTTCGTCTGCCTCTTCCGTAGTTGAGGCCTGGCTTCCGCTTTAAGTCGTAGCCCATGTTTTGCATGATCTTCAGCGCTTGAGGGCTGTATCGGTGAACCTGCATTCTCCCAGTATCGTTGTCGAAAGGATCTTCCTGGGCAGTCGGTTGATTGCGCACGCGGCCGAAGACTATCGAACGCTGGCTGCTGCAGGTAGGTGGGACGATGAAGATAGAATCCTCGTGTAGCCCATATGTCACGACGACATTGGACGATGATGCCACTTCCCAGACATACGGACGGTAGGAGTTTATAGCTTCCAAGAATTTTTGTGCTATTGGTTCTACCTCGTCATGGGGAGTAGATTCCTGTTTCGGAATTTGAGCACCGATGTACCGGAAAAGAGGGTATTTATTATCATCTGGAACCCCGTTCCTGGTTGCGCTTACATCAGTCGGCTTCCTGTTGTGCCGAAGGTTGATGGCCAAGGGTGGAGGCTTCCGGTTCAAAGTGATCACCAGAGGATCACTCCTTTTTCCTGACTTGGTCTTGTTAAGTTGGATAGCCATAGGCTCTATGGTTCTTGGACGAGTGGTTCGTCCTTTCACTTTGATCGACAGCGGAAGTGAGGTAGAGGGCTCTTCTGGCTCTTGGACGAGTAGTCCGTCTTTGGCCTCGCCTGGCGCTTCTTCTGTGTGGCCTTGGGAGTACAACACGGCATCGGAATAGTAGGATTCTATTCCTTTAAACGGGTTTAGGTCAGCCACCTCCGTTTGTACGGTTCCTTGTGCGTCTACATATTTAAGGCATTGATGTAGGGTTGAAGGAACGATGTTGTGATCGTGGATCCACGGTCTTCCCAGCAAAATATTGTAGGACACCTCTGAATCGATGACGTAACATGTGGCCACCGATCTAAGGTTGCCGATCTGGATTCTCAAGCGGATCTTCCCCAGTGGCTTACTTCTTCCAGCGTTGAAACCCACGATTGTAGTGGTAGTGTAAGCCAGTTCGCTGGTAGAAATTCTTAGCGGCCTGAACAGACTGTGAGGGATGATGCTGATCGACGACCCCGGATCTATGTGAATCCGGTCGACCTCCATGGAATCGACGTACCCGGTGTAATAGAGGGGCCTGTCATGTCTGTTATGTTTTAACAGCATGTCGTCTTGAGTGAAAGTGATATTTGGGACCACCTCCATCACGCTGTGGCACTGAGGACACGCCACTGGATCTTCGTCGGGGGACTTGAGCTGGGTCAAGTATACCTCCGCCTGCATCAGTGCTTCACTCAGGGCCAGACGAGTGTCTGGGGAGAGCCTGAGTAGTTCAAAGATGGACAACCTGGCCGGCGTATTGGCTAGTTGGGCCAGGATGTCAAATTCGTACGGCTTCTCTAAACCTTTGTTTGGAATGTTTTTCACAGGTTTATCAAAGCGTACTTCTCTCTGCTTTCCCTTTTCCGCCGGAGTAGGTTTCGCAGGGCTGATGTTTTGCATGGCGGGACCTTGTTCTGAAGGTTTGGCGGCTGGAGCATCAGCCGGCACACCTTCCTGACCTGCTCCGTTGTCGTTGAGGTAGGCCTTCCCCGAACGGGTTGCGACAAATACTTCGTCTTCGTCCGATGCAGAAGAAGTTGCGACCATGTAGCATGGTCTGTATTTGGGGCTCTTCTTGGTCTCTTCCTCGAGCTCTGAAACCAAATCTGGATGAACCCACATAATTTCGCCCTGTCGGGTGGTCAGGGGTACTAGGTCTTGATTTTGATCTCTAGAGGGAGGGAGATTGACGATGTCCATCGTAGCTCGGGAAATGGGCGTGACACCGTTCATGACCTCTTGGGAAGGCAGATCGCCGAATCGTAGAGAGATCATGTTGGCCGTGACCGTCTTCTCGGTATTGTGCAGAGTGATGACCTTGGCATCGATCAACCCCTGGATCCTCCTCTTCAGTATGTAACACGCCTTTGTTGGGTGGTGTACGTATCTGTAGAAGATGCAGTATTTGGGGTCGTCAGTACTGCTGGCTTCTTGGGGCCGCCTTAGCTCTGGAAGGGTGATCTTGCCGCTTTTGATGAGACATTCGAATATACTAGGGATATCGTCGTCGTCGAAAGAGTAGACTTCGACGGGCCTGGAACTCCCAGTTTTCGTCTGCGTGGTCGCCGCCGTCTTTTGTCTAGACGTATTGACTGTCAGAGCTTCTTTTCCCTTGGAGCTGCGAGGATGGTCGCTGCTGGGAGATGACCTTTTGCCTCTATCGGAGGCAGAGATCATGATGCCATTGTCGCGCGCCTTGCGACTGTTGTCTTCGGTGGCCACTGCCGAGATGATGAACGAAGGCCACTCATAGAACTGATATGGTCCTGTAAATATCGAGACTACAGGAAGGAGGTTTTTCCTACAAATGTCTACTAACACCGAGTCTGAAACTCCTAGAGGCATTTGTAAGGTGGCCTGACGAAAACGTTCGACGAAGGTGCGAACGTTCTCCTTTTCCCTTTGCTTGACTTCGATGAGAGAGGACATAGACATGTCCATCCCACCCTCATAGAATCGTGTGAAGAATAAAGCTTTGAAGTCTTCGAAGGAAGTAATGCAGTTGTCCGCCAAGCTACGGTACCACTGATAGGCTACTCCTGAGAGGCAGCCTTTGAACACCCGAGTGAGGAGGGCGTCGTTCCCTTGTAGCAACACCGTCATCATACTGAAATAGTTCATGTATTGACTGGGCGATGTTTTTCCTTCGAACAGAGCCATAGTCTGGGGCTTATACTTTGGAGGAAAAGGGACTTTTTCCCAGATAGCTGGGTAGGGTTGGTTGATTCCAAGTTTCTTGAGCTGATCTTTGTGCTTCAAGGCGTCGAACTGGGCTTTCAATTCCCGTACTGCCTGCATCGGATTTTCGGTCGGAAGCGGGGCTACGGAGTGGTACGGAGTTGGTTGTATCGTAACTCCAGCGGGAGGTAAGGCATTCCCTGAGTGAGGAAGGGGAGGAACTGCTGACTCTTGATCCAGCGCAGGCTCTTGGCCCGGGTTGGATGGTGGTAAGTCCACCCCCACACGTATCTGAGTTGGCGGGACCGATGCTTGAGCCACGGCAGTGGCATGCTGAGCTAGCATCATCCGGTGCATGTTCTCCATCGTGGATTGCATTTGTCCCAGAGATGTTTCCAGCATAGTGATGCGTTGTTCCGCATTTCCTGACGGCGAAGCTTCCTTGCGTTCGTCTTCAATGGCGTAGACTCCCATTTCCCTGGGCGTCCTCGAAGGACAAGTGTAGGTCGCTGCAGAAGTCGACTCTATACTCTCAGCATCTGATCTGGGAGATTGGCGACCCCCAGTGTCAGAATCGAATGAGTACGAAGCTGGTTGTTGTGACCTTGCACGGGTGTTTTGGAACACCCCAGCTTTAGTGTTCCTGAGGAGGTCTTCGAATCTTCTTTGGCTCGGAGGCCCTGCGGGATGACGTCTTGAGCTCGGCCCTCCTCTAGGTATGTGAGAAGCCATGTTCTTGGACGCATACGCGGGCTCTTCTTCCGGGAAAGACTGAGAGTAGCTCAATCGGTCAAAAACCGGCCGTTTTGCCTTAGAACAGCAACAGTCAATCACAATTTTATGACTATTACAACATTGCTCGCTAGGGGGCGTAATAGACATGTTGGAAGGTCCCCTCTCCTTACGCTTCTGGATTAAGTATTTGTGCAGGTCAGGGGGAGTAGCAACTTGAGTTTGTTTTACGTCGTTGGACTTTGCCCGGCGTAAATTGGAGATTCGCTCAGAGTGGCGTAAGGCTGAAGAGGTCCTCAGCTGGCCATCAGCTTCCCGCATAATCCGGAGGGTAGGCAGATTGCTCCTTCGCTGGTGTAACAGCCGAGGAGTCGAGTATTCCGCTGCCTGCTTCCCTTCGCGGAAATCACGGCGTTCATCTGGTTCCTCGTAGAGGTCAGATGTTGTCTGTCCTGGCGCTGAGGCATCACCAGAAGTTTGTTCTGTACCGCGCATAGCGGGAGACTGGTTCCTACGCGTAGAGCGCAGCGGATACTTCTGGGTTAGCGCTGAGGCTTTGCCCGAAGTTTTGTTTGTACCGCGCGTAGCGGGAGACTAATTTCTGCGCGTAAAGCGCAGTGGTTACTCCTGGGTTAGCGCTGAGGCTTTGCCCGAAGTTTTGTCTGTACCGCGCGTAGCGGGAGACTGATTTCTGCGCGTAAAGCGCAGTGGATACTCCTGGGTTTGCGCTGAGGCTTTGCCCAAAGTTTTGTCTGTACCGCGCGTAGCGGGAGACTGAATTTTACGTGCGGGGCACGGAGGGAGCGATGCTACCACCTCATTGGTCGGAGAGATCGGAGAGATCGGAGAGTCCACAGGAACGACGGAGGATGTCTTGGGCATCCACACTTTGTGCAGCTTCCTGTTGTCTCGGACGGAGAGAGAGTGAGAGCTACCCCCAGTCCGAAGCATGTCTTCGTAGGCAGACTGGTCGAATTGGACGACCAGTGTCTTCTTTACGGATCCCACGGATACCGCATCGTGTTGAGCAATTACTTCCTCGTCAGAAGAGAAAGATGTCCCCAGCAGAGTCGCCATCTTGTTTGTGGTTTTAAATGAAAGAATAAAAGTGTATTTCAATGACAGGGTTTATACGAGACCCGTGCCCTTTGGTTTACAAACAAACTTGTACAATTCGATCCTATACGAGGATGCGGGAGTACAATTTATTTAATCTGGGTATAAATTGCTATAGGTGTCTGATCTGCATTCGATCACTTTAGCCCTTGGACATCACTTTAGCCCTTGGACTACACGATGTTGAAGAAGTGTCGTGGGAGACGGGTAGCGGCTTCGAAGGCTGCGAAGGAGGGTGGATGCACGGTGCCAGAGCCGTCGACCCCTACTCTTTGCCTGAGCTCCGGACTCTTCTCTCCTTCTCCTTCTCTCTCTCTCTCTCTCTCTCTCTCTCTCTCTCTTTTTTACTAATTCTCCGACCTGGTTCGATCTTCCAAATTGTCGACCTTGTTCCCTATTGATAGGGGTCTCTATTTATAGAGTTTTGGTGACAGTGACCACTCCGTCGGTGTAACAACCGAGGAGTGGACAGTAAAGCACCCTTTTACACAACGGTTAAAATAACCAATGCCTGCGCATAAATAACCTTTTGAGTGAGCATGTGACACGTGTCCAACTAAGGGGACAAAACGCGTATATCTGCTGCGAGGATCATGACGTAGAAGCCACGTAGGTAGGTATCCCTTGTGTAGAAGAGGTTGGCGTAGAAGCCAAATGACTGTCACCCCTGGCGTAGAAGCCAAAATAGGCATAGATGCCGAACAGGCGTAGAAGCCGAATGGGCATAGAAGCCGAACATGCATAGAAGCCGAACAGGCATAGAAGCCGAATGGTCGTAGAGACTGAGTGGGCATTTGAAGCCGAATGAGCACAGATCCTGAATGGGCGTAGAAGCCGCTGCGTACCGTGCCAAAGTGTTGATGTGGACGTCTTTGCCAAAATTACGGCTTTCGAAGGTGTAATGAAATCTCTTACAGAGATTTGCCACCATCCTGTGCATTAAATGCGGAGACGTGTTTTGAAGGTCTGCAGCCCTTCTGTGCATCCGTCGCAGAGACGTGTCTTGAGGGAAACTGTCATCGCTCTGTGCAATTTGACGTAGAGACGTGCCTCGGGCCCTGTACGAAGTACAGCTTTTGACGTGGCAGACAGTTTGTCTACTGCGGAGCGTAAAATAGCTCATGTTTGCCTGTGTAAAATAGGGCGGCGTATTCCCTTGTACGCGAAAGAGCGGTTTACGCTGAGGAGACTTTGGTAACCGACGGTTTGGTGATATTTTAACCAAATCCTCTACATTAAATACCGAGATCCGCATCATACTGTGGGCGCGTCCCGAGGGGTCTTCTATCGCTTCCAGCCGTCGTCTGGGTAGCCGTGTAGCACTTTTTGTCAGAAGTCAGAGGCCAGATTCACTGCGTGACTTGACAGGTTCATTTCGGAGAAAACGAAGCATTCCTCGTACGTATTAACGCTGCTTTGAGAGCGGCTGAGTTTTACGCCATGGAGGCGATGAAGAACTCTGTCTTACGCTGGAGCGGCCTGGACGTACTGTACTTACGCGGATGGTCCTTTGAGCTTATACTTCATGCTGTGTTTTAGCAGAAAAAAGCTCTGTTGCACGCTTGATGGCTCTGAAGGCCTCTGTTTACGCTGCTCTGCATCAAGAGGCTGCGTAGATCCTTCCAGCGTATTTTTCATGCTTCTACAGCAGCCACAGAGACAGACCCAACCAGTTATCCAGTATGCGTACTACGAAAAGGTGGGACACACGAGCAACATCTGCAGGAATATTTTTCTTATGGATCATCAGCGCACCAGTTGAGAGATTGTCCGTCTATTCAGACTCTTCCAGGTCAGGGTGGGGCAGCCACTCAAAGGGTGCCTGCTAGAGCACTTATTGCACTAGGTGGCCAGCAGAGGGGACCACCACTTCCGCCACAGCAGCTGAGGTTTACCCAGCACCAACAGCAACAGAGAGATGCACCCCAGGGATGAGCGTATGCCATGATGGTCGAGGAGGCCGAGCCAACATGAGACGTGATATCAGGTTCAGTTCTTCTCGATTCCATTCTAGCATTTGCATTATTTGATTCTGGTGCTTCCTATAGTTTTATATCTGTATCTTATGCTCTTAAGCATCGTTTAAAGGCAGAACCCTTAGATAGGACTTACAAGATCACGACTAGTGGAGGCATTATCCTAGTCAGTAATTTTTACAAGGACCGAAGAGTTTCATTGGGAGGCCGAGAGTTGAGTGTGTGATTACTCGTAATGCCACTTTTGGGTTACGATATTGTACTCAGAATGGATTGGTTGAGTAGGTACCACGCTACTATAGATTGTCGTTGAGGCAGAGTGATATTTCGATCGCCAGGAGAGCCAGAGTTCGAGGTTGCTAAAGGAGCAACAGAGCAGAGCAGGGGCACTTTTTGTGGAGCTAGGATGGAGGAAGAGGAGTTGCCACATCCTTTGATAGCAAAATTCTTGGATGTCTTTCCAGAGTAATTGCCAGATTTTTGGTCAGACAGGGAAGTCAAGTTCTCTATAGACTTGGTGCCAGGCACGAAGCCAATGTCAGAACACGTCTATAGGGTCAACAACAACAAACTGGCAGAGTTGAAGAAGCAGGTTGATGAGTTGCAGGATAAGGGCTTCATCAAATCTAGTTTATCACTGTGGGGAGCTCCAGTTTTGTTTGTATTAAAGAAGGATGGGTCGGTACGCATGTGTATCGACTACAGAGTCCTGAACTGTCATGACCCGCACCCAAAAAATTGGACATGAGTCGTGGGTACGTCCAGCCTACGCTGCAGCATCGGCGGTAGAACGTTGTCTAGGTCTACTATCTAGCTAACAATCTCACACAACAATATAAGAACCTATCACGATCTCAACTCCAAATGGAGGAGCAATATCATAAAGATAATCACAAGTACTCAATCACGAATCTAAGCACGATAAGATAACAAACAAAGTCCACACAACAACTACTACTAAAGCAACAACAACAATAATAAACAATATCCAGAATCAAATATAATACAAGTCTCAACCTTAAAGCCGGGGACTAATCCGGTACCAAAATCTAATAAATATAGCAACTGAGGTCCTAGTGATCCCGGCTACCAACTCGAAAATCACTCCTGAACTAGGGGGTCCCTGTCTGCACCATCGACAGGCTGAGATCCATAAAACGTCGGACACCAATCCTCTGGATCCTCTGAAAAATATATCCAGTCAGGATTGGAGCAAGTACACCTCTAACAGCAGTTCCAGTTAAATGATAAAAACTATAAAGCAATTGTAGTAAGTAGCAAGGTGAAGGAAATAAAGTATGAACAAGGAAATATACATATATATCAACTGGTGCATGAAAGTAAAGATGCATGAAAATCAGAAGCAAGATAGTAATGACTGCAAGATACAAGAAATCTAAACTAAGAGCAAGTGTGTGCACAAGAACGTATAGTGAGTCCAGCAAGAGTAAATATAATGAGTTAAGTCCAGAAAGTATAAGTGAGACCAGTCAAGAAATGCAAGAGAGTCCAGACTAGAAAGAATGAACTCGTGTCTCTGAAATACCTGTTTCGACATGTAAATGGCTAGGGATAAGTACGACTCACAGCACACTGGGTGTGCGACTGCTATCATTCCAGATTAGACCAGAGAAGGTGATTCCAGTGATTCTAGTTGGGAATATTTACATGTCTACTCGAGTATTTGCCCGTCCCGACTAGTACAAGTGAATCCAAGACCCGATACGTAAATCAAGTATGAGTCCAGCCAAAAATATGAGTGATGTCTGTAGTGAGTCCTGATGTGATGCCAGTAGGTGATTCCAGAAATAGAGGCCAAAAACATGAAATATACATGTCGCAAGTAAATGAATCCAGAAATACTAGTCTGTATCGTGCCAGAAAATCATATAATACTATACTAGAACCTAAATTATAATAATCATCAGATAATGAAAACTATCAAAGAATGTACTCGCCTGACGTCCTGAGCAACTGGCGATCCGAACTGGCATCGCAAGTACCTATTGTGAAAAGTAAGGTTAAACAGAGTTCTAAAGAGTTAAATAGATATAAAATAACTAAAAATAAGCTTCTAGCATTGTTCTAGGTCAAACGGGTCAAACTGGTCAAATCTGGGTCAAAAAGTCAACCTAGGGTCCAAAAAGTCAACTTTGGGTCAAAACTAGGTCAAACATTAACTTTGGCGGTCAACCGGGGCAACTACGGTCAACTCTAGGTCAAACTAGGGTGCCCCTAAAATTCTAGGTCAAAACTAGGTCATTAAGTTAATAAACTCTCAAACTCGCCTCCTTGAGATACTGGGATACCCTCGGTATCCGATATCTCAACCTACGTGATATACCCCGCCTATACCCACTATTATATATATATATATATATATATATATATATATATAAAAGCAACTCTAACCTTAATCCTAGACAAAAACCCAATACCTCGCCCCGACGCATAATACCTTGAGTATCTCAAGGTATTACGATACCTCGCCTAACCCTCTCTAACTCTAACTAACTAGCTAACTATCTATATATATACTTATATATACTACTATACGTAATATCAATATATATATATATATATATAGTATAGGCAAAAACTCAATACCTTACCTCCGATACCCAACTTACCTTCGATACCTTGATATCTCAAGGTATCGAGATACCTTACCCTCTAACTCTATCTAACTTAGCTAGCTTTACCTATATATATATATCTATACTAGTATACATATATCTACATATATATATAACTATATAGATATACATATATCTATATACATACTAACCCGATACCTATTTACCTGTTACCTATCTATCTATCTATCTATCTATATACACATATACTTATATACATATCTATATATACATATCTACATATACAATATATATCTATATATATATCTATATATATATATATATATATATATATATATATATATAAAAGGGGGTTAACCGCGCTGCTGCTGCCGTGGCCTGCTGCCGCTGCTGCTGCTGCGCTGCTTTCTCTCGCTACGGCTGCTGCTGCTTTGCTTTCTCTCGCTGCGGCTGCTGCTCTACTTTCCTCTGCTGCTGCTGCGGCGTCTCCCTCTCGCTCACTCTCTATCTCACTCTCCTCAATCTCTCCTCCTCTACTCAACTCACATCTCTATCTACTCTATCTCACAAACTTCACTCTCTAACACTCTACCACTCACTCTACCTCTCAACAACACACACCAACACACACACACACACCACACACACACACACAAATATATATATATAATAAATATAATATATATAAATATATATATAATATATAAATATACACTACATATAGTAATCACACACACACACACACACACACACACACACACACACACATATATATATATATATATATATATATATAAACATATATATCTACACATACATATATACACATACTTACATATACATATATATACACTAACACATATATATATAAACACACACACACACACACACACACACACACATATATATATATATATATATATATATATATATATATATATATATAAACATATATATCTACACATACATATATACACATACTTACATATACATATATATACACTAACACATATATATATAAACACACACACACACACACACACACACACACACACACACATATATATATATATATATATATATATATATATATATATATATATACACACACACACACACACTACACTCACACACACACTTCCTACACACTCAAACACACACTCACACAAACACTATACACTCAAACACATACATATATATATATATATATATATATATATATATATATATATAAACACACTCACACATATATATATACTCAAACACCTATACATTCATATATATATATATATATATATATATATATATATATATATATATCACACAAACATATATAAACCTATATATATATATATATATCTCATATACACACACTCAACCAAACAAACACACACACAACCACAACACACACACTACCCACACTACCCAAACACACTACACTCACCCTCACACAACCCACAACACACACACTACACACTCAAACACACACTAACACACAAACAAACACACACACCTACACATATACATATCTATACACTTATATATATATATATATATATATATATATATATATATATATATATATATATATATATATACTCACACACACTACACACAAACACTCACACAACCACACACACACACTACCCACACTCAACCATACCAACACACACACTCAACCACACTCACCCACACACACACACACACACACACACACACACACACACACACACACACATATATATATATATATATATATATATATATATATATATATATACTCGTAAACTCTAATATACACTCTTCGAGGCTAAATCAACCCGCGCACAAGTCCAAAATCTAGAAACTAAGTCGAAATGGCTATTCGATCATTTTGACGAACACGTGGAGTACGATTCGCGATACCTCGTGAAACGCACACCAAACATACTCGGAATTGAACCAAAATTTACCCACGAGTTCTAATCGATGTCTAGAACCTTAAAAAATACTAACTCTCTGATTCTAGGTCCGTGGCAAAAATCTGCATGTATGTGGAACCTACGACGACGAAAAAACCCTTAAATTGCCTGAAACGCCCAAAGCTCCGCGACACGACCTCACGTGTCTGAACAGGGACACACACTTACCCTTAAGACACCCAATCACATCTATCTAGTTCCGTCTAACCTAGGACATTATCCAAAATTGGGCCAATCTCAGATTTCACCCAAAATTGACACAAAATCTAATGTCAAATTCTTCAAACACATCCAAAAAAGCTCCAACTTTCTCCCATGGGTAGCCCTAAGGTCTAGGAAGGTTCTAAATTACTAATTACACTATATTAGAGTAATCACAAGAGAAAACAAATTAGGGTTTACCTCTTGGAAGTTGGAATCCCAAGGCCAAAGTCTCTAAAAAGTCCTAAATCTATCACACCAAGCTTCCAAGCCTCCAACCCAAGCTCCAACACCAAATCTAAGCTCTACACACCTAGGTTAGGGAAAATGGAAGGTTAGGGTTTGCATTTAAGAGAGAAATGGATGAAGGAAGAGAAAGAGGATGAAGAAACTTACTTGGAGAGAAGAAATTGGAAGAAGGAAGAAGAAGAGAATGGAAAGAAGAAGAAGAAGAAGAAGAAGAAGAAGAAATGAAATGGAGGGGGTGTGCTGGTTATGTTCGGCCAAGTAAAGGATTAATAGGGTTAGGGTTTTCATTTAGGTGAAATGACCAAAATATCCCTCTCTTAAGTCATGCAAAATAGGGTTTGGGTTTATGGTTTCCAAATGCACTCTAATTAATCCCTAATCACTCCAACTAACTAATTAAAATATAACTAACTATTCTAAACCAATAATTGAGTCTAATAAGGGCGTTGGTTGGGTCTGACAAGGGTCCACTAGGGTCTAACATGGGTCCAGGCTAGCCAAAACCCTAAAAAACTAATAAAAATAAATACAACCAACTAATTAAATATTAATACAAATATTTATGATTAATACACAATTTACCAAATTAAAAATAAAAAAAATATCCGGCCCTGGAAATGGGATAGTGACATGAACAACCTCACTATCAAAAAAAATATCCACTATCGAGGATCGATGATCTCTTCGATCAGTTGAGCGGAGCGAAGGTATTCTCAAAGATAGACTTGAGGTCAGGCTACCACCAGGTAAAAGTGAATAAAGAATATAATCTGAAGATAGCTTTTCGGGCTTGATATGGCCAGTTTGAGTTTATGGTGATGTCTTTTGGGTTGACTAATGCACCGACAGTATTTATGAATCTGATGAATAAGGTATTCCACCAGTACGTTGACAAGTTCGTAGAGGTGTTCATCGATGACATTCTTGTGTATTCGAAGACCCCGGAGGAGCATGAAGAGCACCTGAGGATGGTTTTGGAGACTCTTAGGAAAGAGGAGCTTTACGAAAAGCTTTCGAAGTACGAGTTCTTTCTTGACAAGGTTGAATTCCTTGGGCATGTGATGACAGGTGACAGGATCTCAGTTAACCCGAAGAATATCGTAGTAGTGGAGTCTTGGCTACTCCCAGTTCAGTGGCTGAGATCAGGAGTTTTCTCAGACCAGCAGGTTACTACAGGAGGTTTGTATAAGACTTCTCCAGGATTGCAGAGCCGATGACTAGGTTGACTAGGAAGGATGTAGATTTTATCTAGATGGAGGATTGTCAGGCCATATTTGATAAACTGAAGAAGAGATTGACGATAGCTCTAGTATTGATGTTGCCATCGGGGACATGTGGATTCACTATCTACAGTGATGCTTCAGGAAAGGGTTTAGGTTGCGTTCTTCAGCAGCACGAGAAGGTGATTGCCTATGCTTCCAGGCAATTACATTCTTATGAGAAGAACTACCCCACCCACAATTTAGAGTTGGCAGCAGTTATCTTTGCTCTAAAGCTGTAGAAATACTATCTTTACGGAGAGCGTGTAAAGATTTTTACCGACCACAAAAGCTTAAAATACGTGTTTTTGCAGAAAGAGCTGAACATGAGGCAGAGGAGATGGTTGGAGTTGATGAAGGCCTTCGATATTTTATTACAGTACCACCCAGGAAAGGCCAACATAGTCGTTGATGCCTTGAGTAGGTATTCGATTGCTATGTACTTGACGACAAACAGACACTTGTTGGCTGAACTCGAGAGCTTGGAAATTGAGATGCTAGTTCCTGGTATCGAGATTCAGATGTGGGGATTGCAGATGCAGTCTGAGCTGATGGACAGAATCAGAGCTACGTAGTATGATGATGAGGCTCTAAGGAGTATCAGGGCACAGGTTCGGACAGGATTATCAGAAGACTTCACTATTGCTGATGATGGGTCATTGCGGCATGATACTAGGATATATGTGCCGAGCGGGGAGCTGTACGAGTAGATTTTGTAGGAGGCATCTCGCTCTCAGTACTCGATGCATCCAGGTGCCAACAAGATGTATGAAGACCTGAGGGAGCACGTTTGGTGGTATGGTATGAAGCACCAGGTAGCAGGCTTTGTATCCCGGTGTTTAGTGTGTCAGCAGATAAAGGCGGATAGATAGAGGCCAGGTGGATTGCTTCAGCCTTTACCCATTCCAGAGTGAAAATGAGAGTACGTAACTATGGATTTCATTTCGGGGCTTTCGCGTTCTACTGGAAGAAAAGACGCAATTTGGATTATCGTAGATATGTTGACCAAATCATCCCACTTCTTACCATTTAAAGTGGGTACATCGACGGAGAAGCTAGCAGAGATGTATGTACGACAGATTATCAGATTCTATGGGGTTCCTGTAAGCATTGTCTCGGATTGGAATAGTCATTTTTTTTCCACTTCTGGGGGAGTTTGCAAGCTAGCTTGGGCACTCAGCTCAAGTTCAGTATAGCATATCACCCCCAGACGGACGGACAGTCAGAGAGGACTATTCAGACTCTCAAGGATATGCTACACACTTGTGTTTTAGATCTCGAAGGCTTTTGGGAGGATCATCTACACCTGGTAGAGTTTGCTTACAACAACAGCTACCAGGCCAGTATTGAGATGTCACCATTCGAGGCTCTATATGGACGGAGATATCGCACACCGTTATCTTGGGATGATGTCGGTAAGAGAGCCTTTTTGGGACCAGAAATGGTCGTGGATGCAGCGGAGAAGATAAAACTTATCAGATATAAACTTCGAGTGGCGCAGGACATACAGCTATATTGGGCCGACAGCTACCGTAGACCCTTGAAGTTTGAGGTATATGTTTTGTTAAAATTGCTTTTGATTGTTTTTTTTTAGATTGCTTATTAAGACTGTATTATTCTAGGTTAGCGATTTGGTGTTCTTGCAGATTTATCTGACACGGGGGCACGATTCGCTTTGGTGGAGGCGGGAAGCTTAGTCTACGGTACATCGGATATTTCGGTATTCTTGTGAGGGTCGGTGCAGTGGCCTCTAGGCTAGACTTGCCGCATGTACTAGAGGGAGTACATAACGTATTCCATGTGTCACTGCTGAGACGGTATGTGGCAGATCCTAGTCATATACTAGATCACTCAGAGATCGAGGTTGGTCCGACTCTCAGCTATCTTGAGCAGCCTGTAAAGATTTTGGATCGCTGGGAGCAGGTATTGCAGAACCAGACTATTCCTTTGGTTCATGTTGCATGGAGACATCACTCTCCAGGAGAGTCAACCTGGGAGAGGGAGGACGAAATACGCGAGCAATACCCATATCTCTTCGAACCTTGAGGTATAGTTCTTATTATTCTGATTGTGTTCTTGTGCTGGTTTAATTTAATTTCGAGAACATAATTTTTTTAGGAGGGTATACTTGTCACTACCATATTTCTAGAGTAGGGGCATTATTGTATTTTATAATATTATATATATATATTGTGTTTATAGTTGCATGATATGTATAAATGATTTGGGTTAGTGGACTAAACTTGATGAGACCATTAGACTCAACCTTAGACTAGATATTTGAACCCACTAACAAATCCCTATCCTTTTTAAATTAGAATCTACTTAGCTCCCTTCATTAGGAATGAAGACCCCATTAATTAAATAACTCTTCATGACAACCATATGGGGGCACTATGGACTTTGTGTATTAGCCAAGCCCTAGGCATGTGGCATGCCCTATATAGAGTTAGGGAGCCTCCCTCAAAGTCATTCATAGCTCATAAAAAAACCCTAAAAATAGTTCTTCCCCAAATCTTTTCTTTCCTCCACCAAATTTTGGAAATTAAACCTCTAATCCGTCTCATTTATCTCATCTAAGAAGCCTAGAAGCTTAGGTTTCAAGGATCTTGGGAGAAGAAGAAGTTTGCATTGTAAATCCATCTCCCAAGAGGTAAAAATCTAAAATCACTTCTTTAAATTCTATTTTTATTATTTTGTTTGGCCATTATCAGCCCACCCATGGTTTAGGAATAGCCATAAGGGAAGAGAATAAGTCTCTATTGGTTTTTATGATATTTTTTTAATGGTATTGCGTCCATATAAGGGATTTTGTGCTTGTTGAAGTATTTTTTCCTCTATTGTTCCTTATAACTAATCATATTATATATGAATAGTTGTATTTACTATGTATTTTTTTAGTAATAGAGTATTTGGGATTTTGGTACGTTGGTTGATAGTGTATCACACTTAATACTAGAGTGTATCATGAGATGCCCATCAAGTATTTGCTAAATTGACTATTAGTATAGGTATTATGTACACTAATATATATACTATCGTAATATATATAGATATGTGTGTAAATTGATATACCTATCTTTGCATGTATATATGTAGGTGTGTCCTCATGTATATAAAGTTGTGTATACACATATATGAGTATGGTGGTGGTTTCAGTTTTGGTCTGTGTATGTGTGTTGGTGCACACATTTGTGTGATATGTATGTATCTGTGAGGTTGTCATTGGGGTTTCAGTGATAGGAAATTGAGGAGTGGCTGTGCACATCATCTTAAGTGCATAATAAGTATATAGAGGGATCGGGCATTGGTTGTTTCATAACAGTTGTTGGACTGTTGTTAGTTGCCATTTTGGGCACTGCAGTATAGAACTAGTACGAGGGATGTTTGTGTTTAGTTCAAATGAACTGATGGTGTTGTTTTGGTGGCCAGATCAGAGGGTTCAGGGGGATTTGGATACTGATACGTGGAGTATCAGTTGCACATGTAGAAGAGGAGGAGATTAAGGGGAGAAGCAAGAACTGATATAAATTTGTACCAGTTGTAACTGCAATAATAAATGTACATAGAAGTATCATAACTAGTTGGGGTTAACACCTGTGTATGCTTATGAGGGGTGCCATTTCAGTTGTAAACTTGATATAGGTTTGAGGATTTGCAGGCAATGCATTAGAATGAGGGCAGGCTCGGGTAAGTAGCTGGGCATTTGTCCAGGTTGGGAGTTGGACTGGGATGGCATGTGCAGAGGTTTGCACAACCAATTGGAGCATGTGCTATGTGTTGTACATCAGAATGTGGGGTATTATTGTATTCCAGTGAGCTATAAGCATGGACAATATGATGTATCTATGTGAAGGTAAATGAGTGTGATTCCTAGGCCTAGGCATAGTAAGAAGTTATGCAAATGCATAGTTGGAAGTGGGAGTTGCTAGTGAGTAGTTTGTGTTTGAGTGAGAGGGTTGACAACAGCTTGTGAGGGGAAGTGATACCTAGAGTGTATCAGTTAGTATGTTAATTAGGTATCAGTGAGTTGGGTACTAGGGTATCAGCGAGATGGATTACACTTAGTGGATTTCAGGATGCAAGGGGATAAGGAATAACAGTTACTGCTGTAACAGTTGTGTAACTTGTGCACTATTTATGGGTATATTAGTAACAGTTAAGTTAGTATCAGTCAGTTAAGTGTTAAGTTAGTATCAGTCAATTAAGTATTAATTTAGTATCAGTCAATTTAAGTGTTAAGTATAGTATCAATTAGGTTAGTAACTATAGTAGCTAAGGTAAGTTAGTATACTAGGATAAGTTATACAGTTAAGTACTAACTAATATTTGTTAGTACTTACTAATACTAACTAGTATACTTAGAATGATCTAGAAACTTAGTAAAGTAAGGTAATGACATAGTTAGCCTATTAAAGACCTAGTTTTGGCCTAATAATTGTATTTCAACATAGTTAATGATATTGTCCTTCTAAAATACCAAATGACATTACTTTGATATTTAGGTTGTGATTCCATCTTGGACATCGATCCTCATTCCTTGCTCAGGACCACAGGTGAGTACATTCTCTGACAGTTTTTATTATTTTAATTATTAGTATGATTCTAGTTGTTGTGTATACTTGATTCCAACACAGCGTATACATAGGCTAGTATCCTTGATACCTATCATGAGGAGTCATGATTGGAATCCATCGTACTAGCTGAGGACGGAGAAATATTAGCAAGATTATATGATCATACCCTACTTTACATGCATCATAGCTCACCCCACATATCACGTAGGGTGTGGCCTGACCATTTATATGTCTCATAGCCTGTTATATATGATTAGCCTAACTATTGCTCACATCATAGCTAACCAGATGGTTAGCCTGACCTCACATGTATCATAGCTAATCATATATAACGAGCATGATCTAGTCCCAAGCCAATCACATAGCAAACTGATATTTCATAATATTTAGCTAGATTTTCTATTTTTTTATTTCAGTACACTCATTTCTAGCATTCACTTATATCTGTTCATTGCTAGTTAGTTCTATATGCTGATTACATATCTCTCCAGTATTCCTTATTTTCTAGTATCCCTTCATCATTTATTTTGATACACTGTATTATAGTTTTTGTTAATATAATTAAAATTATTGTTAGTATTTGTGCTTCGCTCCAATCCTGACTGGATAACATTTTCAGAGGATCTCGAGGATTTCTGTCCTACCCATTATGGTCTAGGAGTAGATGGAGATTACATCCCGGAGGTTCCAGAGGAGCCACTTCCCTTAGAGGAGACACCACATGCAGTCGTTTAGACCATATTTAGCCTAGTTTATTATATATTGGATTGTTCAAACTATGAGACTTGGGTGTATTATATTGAGTCAGTTAGACTCTAGACTTATTATTGTTATTTTGAGTTGTGTTCTAGATTTATGCTAGAACTTCTTATATCTTTATCTCATCATGCCATTTACCTTCTTATAGTTATTGTGATTGAGTACCTTATATTTTGATGATCAAATGCATGTTCATTGTCCTTCTTATGGAGTTGAGATCATTAACAGGTTATTTTGTGAGTTGTGTTAGTAGTTTTAAGACCTAGACAGCGTTCTACCGTCGATGCTGCGGCGTAGGATGGATGTATCCATGACTCATGCCCAAATTTTGGGTGCGGTCATGACACAGTTCCCTCAAGATTGAACCTTCCTACCTTCGTGTCCGATACTGAAGTTCCCCATACATATGCATCCTCGAGCAGAATATCATGCGTGTAAACCGTCGATGACACACAACTCCCCAAAAATTGTGCAAATAGAGATGCACCTACCTCAGGTTTAGTTTGTTGCACACCTTATTCTCCCCCAAACTTCGAACTTCAGAAACCAATGTTACTCCATAAAGCTTTAGCAAACCAACCGTCACCAAACTCGGATCCGTTAAACAACCCCCACTTGGAGATCGACTAGTTATCATGGGACCGATAGACTGATATTCAAACTCTGATTCACCTATATTCGTTGCTTTGTTATGATGAACCAAATCGTCTATATCCCTCAAATCATCTCGAAGACCCCCCAAAGAAAGTTTTCGACGATCTATAAACTCATGTCGAAAACCCCTATAGCCACCATCTGTTGTATGTGGCATGCATGTACACCTCAACGACTTGATCATGTACATTCTATGACATATATCTCCTCGAGCTAGCAGTTGGGAACCCTTACTAAGCTTCCTATCTTTTCCCCCAAACATACTATGACAATGATCATCTGCCAGCTTTCCTACCGAAATAAAGTTGTGGCACAAACTTGGCACATGACGAACCCTCTTTAGAATGACCTTCTCGCCAAGCTTCATTGTCATATGTACGTACCCGGTTCCCATAACTGCAGTCGTTCCATTAGCACCCATCTTAACACATCCAAACCTGTTACCTCGGTATAACGTAAAGATCTACCTCCACGAAGTGGCATGATACAATACCACCGTGTCTGAGATCCAATCGCCGTTATGATACATGCCACAAGGTTTCTTTGCATCGGTTACTGCAATGATGAGATATTCCATAGCTGTAAAATCTACCTGATTATCCTTGCCTTTAGCCTTCTTTTCGTACAGTTTTATTTAAATTAAACCCTTTTATCACAGTGATAACAGCCCTTCTTGTAGTCCATAGTCGAAAAGATCCTAAAAACTCTCCCCCATTCTTGCCTATGACTTGAGTCTTCCCTTCCCCTAAAAAGCAACCAAAGGGGACTACTGTGACGATTCATCAAACTGCTTATGTCGGACATTCTCGTTCAACAAGATATTTTTGACTGCCTCCATCGTGTCAACTCTATCAGGCACAAAGATTCTTACTGATACCACCAATGTCTTTCTGCTTTTCAGTAGAGAACTCAAAAGCAGCAGGCCGTTAAGTTTATTATTAATCACCATCTTTATCGCAGACAGTTGATACCCTGAACATCGTTCAAATATTGTCCCATCGAGGCACCCTCCGTGTACTTCGAGTTGACGAGTTAGCAAATAAGAAATACTTTGTTGCTATCGTCTTCTATTCGTATTACGAATACAGCTTCTGCCATAATGCTTTTATTGAAATATCCATGGATACTTAATGAAGTACCGAATTTTCTAGCTATTGGCCGATGAATCCAACTGTCTTTCGATCTAATATTTTCCAGTCATAACCAGATTTGTCCAATGGCTTGGCGTTGTCGTCCTCCAATGGACCATAAATTTTTTTGCCCCAGAGTAGATCCTCAATCCTTGGCTTCCAAATCACCCAATTCCCCCAAGTGACGGTGATTATACGTTTTTGCATATGCTTTGTAGATATGGTTGCACCTTTCCTTTCGATAATCTGAGAGCTCTGATACCAGATGTTGGGACCAGCAGTGTCGAGACCGCACTCTGATACCACGTGTCTGAAACTGACCATAGTAAAAAATAGGCCAAACCCATATGAGATAACCAACCACTGTTTAACTAGAACATAAAGACAAATTAAATACAGTATTTTTGGTGACTATATCACTATATAAATCCCAATATTTATACCTTCAAGTGGAGATACAAGATTGAATAAAAATATGTTGAATCATTTTTTCAAAGATTCAACCTCCTCACCAAACTCAAGAAAAAGCAAAAGATTATAACTTAAAATCACCCACTCTACCCTAGCGATCTTCTTGTACGAAGATGACGACTACCCGAATAGATCTTCTCTTTTAACTATCTTAGATGGCGAGCCCTGAGAGCAAAGTACAAACATTCTCTTAGATTTTATGTGGACTTGATCCCTCAAATATCCTATCTCGAGCTTCTCTTGGCAACCCCTCCAACATATATATATATATATATATATATATATATATATATATATATATATATATATATATATATATATATATATATATATTAAGAAACCTATTTTATGGTTTAAAAAATCTCCAAAATAACCCAACAACAATCCTAGTCATTCATACGAAACCAACAATGCTGATTAAAACCCGAACAACGTTCAGCCTGACCAAACCGAGATCAGACTGAATTCGGTTGGTCGCATGCCCATAAGTTATGTTTGGAACTGGCTGAGTTCAAATCAAATTCGGTTGGACCAAATTCGGACTAAGTTCAGTCCTGAACATCCAGACTGGGCCCCAACATCTTGAAGCCGTACATATTCTGGGTGTACGGGTTCTGGCTGACTTAACCCCTAGGTAGCCTCATCTCGTGGTCTATTCGGTAGCTCGTTGTTACTGCTATGAACTGAGTTGCTATAAGTCGACAAGGGATGACTATGTAAAAGGAGAGGCCAGGGAGGGATCAAACCCACCTAACAAAATATTAAAATCAAAACAACATAACAATAATTCCTAATACTCAGAAATTAAAATCTAAGGTTCTCTACAATATGATATTCAAATTCTAAGCCATAATCAAACTAAATCCATACCCTAAAAATTACGGTTTTGATAAGAAGAGGAGGAATTGAACCTATAACCCATAGGCCTCTCAAGGGGGATCTCCTCCATGGAGACCATGGTTAGGCGGCTGCTGACGTCCTCGTAGACGACATCATCAAACTTGGGCCAAGAGTCATGTTATCACGCCCCAGTCCCAAAATATATAGGACTAGAGTGCGTAGTAATGGTCAACTACGTATCAAGTAGACTCTAACCCAACTCGAATACGTATATGCTGTCTAGAATATGGTATAATTTCTAATATGACAAGTCAAACTATATCTCAATCCATATAAGAATAAACAACAAGAATGAACAAAGTGCATTAGAGTTTAATGATGTACTTGGTTCGATCAAGGTCGAAAAAAGAATAAGCTTACAAATACTAGACTGAAACAATAGTATGAGTCGATGTAGGACAAAAATATAAACACGAAAGAATATGATGAAGGTATCGACTAAATATACCTAAAATTCTGAAGACACAATCATCAATTATCCATCTATTCTACGTAGCAGCTCAGTAATAACCTAAAAGAAAACTAGGTCCTCAGAGGGACATAGCAAGATACATAATATACATGCCAAAATATAACAGTAAATAAACATGCAACAAAGAAAAAAAAGAATATCACAAGGTATGACGATAACTAAGACACAAGGCAAACTAAGATGGTAGCATGACATAGGGAATCGTGGTACTAGACCTGGCTAACAAATAAATCAAATAGATCTTATAGAGAGTAGTCCAATACAAGAGACTCATAATCTATAGTAGATATCAATTGTAGTCCAATGCAAGAGACTCCTAATTGAGAGTGGTCAAAGTAGACAATCCTAGTATCAATCTCCTCTCCTAAGAAAACACAAGAGTTAAGTCAAGTCCAAGCAAAGGGATCAAGTCAAGTTGTATGTTCAAGAAATACGAAAATCTAAACAAGTATAGTGTAGCATGGATCAAGTACGTGACAAGAAAAAGAGATGAACAACATACATGGAAAAATAAATAAATATTATGAAGCATGTACAAGAAGCATATGATAGAACAAGAAAGAAGTAGATATAAACAATAATGAGTAGAAATAAACATGTATAAATACTGTACAAATCGGCAATTTATACTTGCCTATTTTTGAAGGTGATGTAGTCATAGTCCAGCGACAACGCAATCCAATCTACTAGCAATACAATTATGCCATCAACCCATGTACCCCATCATACAAAAGTTAACATAAGTTAGATCTACGAATTCACTTAAAACCAATGATCCTAACTAATTAATTATCCTAAAAGATTAATAATATTTTTCCTTACTAAGTTCTGACTTGTAGGTTAAATATAAATTTTAGGTAAAATAAGTCAAGTTTGCAAATTTTGGATTTGTAACACGCAAATCGAGGTATTCTTTTGACAAAAATGTCAACCGACACAAAACTAAAATTTTAAATTTATAAAATTATTTATTAATAAAAAGAATATAAAAATATATAGTTATTAATTTATTTTAATTTATAAATTAAGGTTCTTATCATTTTACTAGTGTAATATGGAGATAATGAACGAATGGAATATTCTTGTGGGTTAGGACTAATAGGTTGTCTAGTAACTAATTGGAGGATTAGTTTTTCATCGAAGCTCACATGAAGCTTCCTCATATTCTTTGCCCCTCGATTTGCCCTAAAATACTAATTGTGCCACCAAGGTTGCTTGAAAAATAAGCACATCTCCTATATAAGGAGAGCCATTCCTTTGTTATTTTCAAGTCCAAAACCAATTCCAAAATAATTTTAAATTCAAATTCTTATTATTCCCTTCCACCAAAGATCTATGTCCAACCTGTGTTAGTGTGTCTAGCCATCACCTTTCTCATGTCAGATGTGTTGGCCTCGGCACCGACCCCTGGTGAAGTATCCAATAATTTGTGTCCATAACATACATCAGAGCAACCCGTTACATATCCATACCAGGACATGACCCCAGTCACAATATTGAACCCCTTCCCTGTGTTAGATACAACCCCGACATGTCCATCCCCAAACACAAAAATTTCTTGTTTTTAATACAAACCCATCCAGATATTGACACAAACATAAATCCTAAATCAAAACCCTAACCCTAAACCTCATCTCTGGCCGGAGCGATCGAACCACCACCGTCAGGCCGATCTACCACCGTAAGTCCTCCTCCAGATTCACGAAGCCGCTAGGCATCCACTGTTTGCTAGGATCGGTCGTGCTAATCGTGTTCACCACCCCAACGAGAGCTCGACTCTGACCTCCTTCCTCCGTGCGATGCCGCTCTACTTGCAGATCCAGTCAGATCCGCCTACCACCTCACCATAGAGTTGATCTGCTCCACCTAGTCGTGAGCCAACACTCGCGATCAGCGCCACTGGATTCGTCGGTGTGCGCCTCCTCGACCCAGTCGCTTGCTCAGTGAGATTATTTCCTTCCTCATTTCCTGCTTACTTTCTTTAATTTTCTTAGTTGGGAGCAAATATTGAGATTTAGAAACCAACGGTTTCTAAGGGTTGGGTATAAACATTTATGGGCATTAAAAATATTTTGGGCCTTGAGGCCATTTTAAAAATTAAACTAAAATAAATTAGTATGGGCTTTGCTCTAATATGAATTTGTGGGCCTATTACGTACCATAATATTTTGGGCTGAAGACATATATTTAGAGTCTTACATAATTTATGGCCAGAGCCAGGTGAGATAAAGGTTAAAATATTTTGATGATCAATTAGTTATGGGCTTTTCATAATAAAATTTGGACTGAGTTTTAATTGATAAATGGACTAGTCTTTGGAAATAAATGAGTTTATTAGCTAGATTTGATAATTGGTTTTGGACTCTTTTAATACAAAAGAATAAGTTTTTATATAATAAGTGCTAGGTTGGACTTTATGGGCCCAGCTTCATAATTAAGAAATCTTTTAATCAATATGTCCTAATCTAGGCACTAAGGCTTTAATCAATAATCAGATTAGGCCTTGGTAAACAAAGCAACCATTAGATTTTTTAAATAGGCTTATAATGTATATATAAATACTTTTGGCTTTGACATACACATACACAACACACACACACACACACACACACACACACACACACACATATATATATATATATATATATATATATATATATATATATATATATGATATATGTTTCCTATAAAAACTTTAATAAGAGTAAAATTTAAATGGACTTTTATAAATAATAAACCAAGGGACAAACCTACCCAAACAAAATCACTCTTCTTTTAGTCTAACTTTGTCTATTTTTGAAGTTAGCTAATTTGTGTATTTTCTGTCTGTTGTGGGCCGTTGCGGACCCGGTATCTTCATCTCAAAATTCTTACAAAACTCTGATTCTGGACTTCTTTATATCGTTCTTGGCTATTTGGACTGACTGCTCTGGACTCATTGGGACTATATGTTACATCTTTTAGAATCATCTATAGTAGTATGTAATTGTACCTATTCTGTGTTGATACGTTCGTGTCGCGCATGTTGACTCTAACTAAACTGAGGCAAGTATATTATAACTATGAAATTATCTTTATATTATAAATGCTATCATATATGTTTTATTTCATTTCTTTCTAGATGTTTTAACACTATGATTCGTGCACATGAATGACTTATCTTGATTCATGATTGAGTTACATACATGTGTGACATCATGATCATCCAAGTTTAATGCATGAGTATCTGAGTTGTGATACGTGTTTATCATGTCATAATTTTGTAAGCATCCGTGTCGTGATTCATGATTATTCGTATTCATAATATTTGTTATCCGTATCGTGATTCATGATTATCCGTTCTTTGTGAGTCGTGACTATCTATTTTTCATGATTCGTAATTACTTATATTTCATGATTATTATAAGAGAGAGTCGAATGGGAGAATACACTAGTAGACATGTGGACAAAGCTATTTTCCTATTCGATTCGATTGATAGCAGTCATAAACTTCACGGATGACGTATTGGATTAGCCTAGCCCCCACATATTGAACCCTGTATTCTAAGTCACACGGTATTACTATTCCTGTCAGATCTTGGTATACTTGTTCTAGTTTTACTTGTTTATATGTTACCAGTTTATATGTTAGCATTTTTTATGTTGTCATTTTCAGGTTGTACTTGTCTCTACTTGTTTCCTTTACATCATGCCATTACCTGCTAGTCTAGTTTATGTCTTGTATAATACTCATCGATAGATTTATACATGTATTATGTACTTTCATAAATCTAACAGTACTTGTTTCAGTCCTGATAGATATGTTAAAAAATATTAGTGTCAGACCCTTTTCCGGTATACTTTGGTGCATATTGTCTTTGGCGCACTTTGGCGCATATTATTTGCTAGTCCGGCCATTGTTTAAACTAGACCCGAGAGTTGTGGAGAGAGTGGGTTTGGTTGGGTTAGTGGCATATGTGGCTTGGATGGGTTTGAGTGATCCAACGGTCCACATCTCAAATCTAAACCTATATATTCTCATTTTTCTCTCTCTTCTCATTATTTTTTTTCCATTTCTCTCTTAGATTTTCTCTCTCCCTCCGTAGGCAAGTACATCTTGCACAAGAGAAGAACTATAGATTTATGCATGCTTTTAGTTCTTAATATTTTATGTTTATTTCTAGCTCATATTGGTGGAATCGAGCACCCCTTCATCTTTAATACTTGTTGATCTTGATTTTCTTGGTTGGAATTGCATGGACCTGAGTTTAGGTCTATGGGTTCACTTTTGTTTTCCTAGGGTTTGATCTCCCAAAAATTTGTGTTTTACAAAATTAATTAGCTCATAGTTTAGAGCACCATATTTTATGTAACTTTGCTTTTGGCCGTGCTTGATTTCGAGTCTAGCTAAGTTCAGTGCTGAAACTTGATACAATACATATACTAAATGGCTGACTGGTGAAGAAAAATAGTGCTCTGTGAAGATTATGCAAGAGAAACCCTTTAGCGTAGGAATACATATGTTTTACTTTGGGCACATTGGTGTGCTGTCCCAACTCTTAGTGTGTATTAATCATAGTGTACTCATTCTTCTAGCAAAAGTGCGCCAGTCACACTCCTTGAGTCAGTGGCACACTTTCGAGATGAAATCTAGTTGGTACACATTGGTGTATATTCAATCAAAGTTCTCTTAGGGAAACCAAGAGAAATTACGCCACAGTCTAGCGCACTTTCTTCGTATTTGGCAATATGGCACATTTTCCTATGTTTTGTTAGTCGACGCACTTTTCTTATGTTTGGTCTGCTCGCTCACTTTCTTCCCTCTTTGTTTCCTTAGGGATGAATTTTTGGTTGGTTTCTCAATTTTTGTGTTATTGATTTATGAGCTCATCGACTGACAAGTTTCTCATTTATCGACATTTGACCTCAGATTGTGTGTTTTGTCTTTTAGATAACTTGTTCGTGCACTTTCTTTGAAAGCACACCTTATTCTTTTCTGAGCACTTTTGTCAAGTGCGCCATGTTGGTTAACTTGACAAAGTATGCCACCTCTTTGTAGCTCGCACACTTTCTTGTTTTGCGCGCCAATCTCATTTTTGTGAGTTTGTGCGCCAACCTTACTTCTGTGTGTTTGTGCGCCAACTTGCTTTGTGCGCCTACTATTTCCTACATACGTTGGGCCCTTTGCTTGGTTTAAAATTAATTTTGGTTGAATAATTGTGAGGATATAGATGACTTGTATATCAAACTTGAATGTATATGGACCTAATAACCTAGTTATGACTATATGCTAAATTGACTAAGTACCTGACATGAGCCCCGTAGATGTGGCCCTATATGCACTTGCTATTTTACTTGCTAATTAAATTACTTTTCCTTGATCATCTTATTATATGTTGGATAGAATAAAAGGAGTAGTTCAACTCGAGTGACGTTCTGCAACCCCGGTCCTTGTTTGGTTTAAGAGTTGTGGATCTGATCTCGAGGGGTTCTCGTACTACTCTTATATATCCTCATTCATCGATATAATAAAGTGATAAATTAATGTGACCAGTATTAGACTATCTTGTCCTGAATAACTTGCTACCTGATAACTTTTCCATGATCTTGATACTAGAACTTGTTCCTACCCTGACTATTGTATCCATGCTAATACACTTGATCGTACTACGAGTGCTACTCTATATATGGTGAGTCATCGTGCCACATACTCCTGCTACGTGATACATGTAATTATTTTCATGCACGAATTTGGTAGTTGGACAGTGACTTTAGTCGTGGACAGATAGTATTAATTGTTGCATCACACTTGGGTGAATCCAGATTTAACTTTCGAGTGATAATATGGGTTCGTATCAAGAGTGCATGTACTTAAGTTATGATATCTAAGAAGGAATATTCATGTGACCATGGCTTAGGATTCTAATTAACCTAGGGTTAATTAAGCAACTTAATTGATAGAGCATTGGGAGGGAACGATATCTCGAGATCGTGCATGTCGAGTTACCCTAAATTAGCTGAAAGTAAAGGCTAGCCACCACGGATACTTTATATCATCCGCACTAGTGGAGTACAGTATCTGATCTAAATATAAGACATGGCCAGTATCTTTCCTATAGAAAGCCTGAAACTATTTCTGATCATTAATTAGATCAGGTCCCTTGCAAGCGACTGGTACAACTTTTTTGAATATTCTTGCTCATATATCATTAGTTCAGCCAGCCATGCTCGATTATGGCACGATATGAGAATACTCATATATTGTATTACTGGGATAACCTATAGATCATATACCAAGCCATAATATCTGATTGACCGTTTAAATTGCTTGTAATATGTGCCTAGCTAGGAAAGTGGGCTATTGTGGCATGATAATTCAACTTATGTCCTTGTTTGGTTGTTGGGTTACGTCATTGTGCTACGATATTCCATGGACTGAAGCTATATTATATTTCTGTTTGTGTATTGTGCCTTCTAGTGAGTGGAATTAAGTACATAGACTTTGTGGCATGATGGTTCAACTCATATCCTTGTTTGGTTGTTGTGTTGCATTGTTGTGTTACGGTAGGCTATGGACTGAAACTACGACGCAGAGTTATTTTAGCTTGACCATAATCAAGTAGCATATTCTATCTTGATGCGATAGGTCACTTCCTATCCTTGTTTGGTAAAGGGGTGTCATATCATGTCATGGATGGGATATATGACATTGTTTGTTGGCTCATGCATCTCATGCTATAGATCTTGTTTTGTTTCTTTATTTCGTGCTTCTTTTGTGGTACTTGCTATTTGGGGTCTGACCCCACTGGTTTTATATGGGCAGGTTTAGAGCCAGCACCTGAGAATCAAGATTATCTCACCCTCACTGATGGCACACACCAAAAGGATGACTGCTGAGGGTCAAGAGTGGGTTCCTTTATTCATTGCTCGTCTTTTATAAACTATATTCTTTTGGGCGTATACTTTATATGACTGTATATATTCAGACTATAGCTGACTCACTGTTATGTATACTTTGATCTTACATCTGGCACATTATTCTGTACCGCCAAATCTCTAAGAACATTCTAATGCGGCATTTGGACGCCTTACTGCTTATTCTGAAATGTTCAATATTATTGCTACTTGTTTGAATGATTGAGACAGAGAAGTTCTTAACCCTAGGAGACTTGATTGTAGTATACACTCCCTTATCGCTAGACAACCATAACACATTATAGGTTATTTTGGTATTCCATAAGGTGTGGTTGGCTGAGTCATGATGAAGCAGAAATCTAAGGTGTACAAATATTTTTATGACTTCTCGGCATATGTGAAGACCTAGTTTGGAGTACATGTGAAGATTCTTCGAACAGATAATGGGACCGAGTACACTAACAAGGAGTTTGCTAATTTTAACTTAAGTTAGATAATTCTTCATCAAACCACTTGTCCAGACACTCATGCTCAGAATGGGGTGGCTGAACGCAAGAACATCATCTACTAGAAGTGGCACATTCTCTGATGCTGAGAATGAATGTACCAAAATTCTTGTGGAGTGAGGCTGTTATGACAACAACTTATCTAATCAACTTGATGCCATCAAGAGTATTAGGGATAAAGATACCAAGTGAGATACTATTGGGCTCTAATATTTTTATTGTTCCTCCTATAGTGTTTGGCTGTAGATATTTTATGCGAGATCACAGAATGATGGTGAGCAAGCTAGATCCATAAGCAGTTAAATGTATCTTTATGGGCTACTCACCAAGTCAGAAAGGATACAAATATTGGTGTCCCACTGAAAGAAGATTGTTTGTCAGTATGAACGTGACCTTCCGGGAGTTTGAACCATTTTTTGGAGAGAAGACGGAGTTAAGTTCCTTGTTCGAGGATGGCTCTACTAATGCTAGTAAAGAGAGAAAGAATGAGAGTGGCATCGTAGTTGGTATAATTCTAAGTCCTTTTGAGTCACCGAGGGGTGATGGTGTCTCAAGGGGAGCTGACAGTCAGGGGTGTTTGTGGTATTAAACAAAAGAATGAAAGTGTATTTCAATGACGGGGTTTGTGCGAAACCCGCGCCCTTTGGTTTACAAACAAACTTGTACAATATAATCCTATACGAGGATATGGGAGTACAATTTATTTAATCTGGGTATAAATTGCTATAGGTGTCTGATCTGCGGTCGATCACTTTAGCCCTTGGACCACGCGATGTTGAAGAAGTGCCGTGGAAGACAGGTAGCAGCTTCGAAGGTTGTAGGAGAGGGTGGATGCACGATGCCGAAGTCGTCGATCCCCGCTCTTTGCCCGAGCTCCGGGCTCTCTCTTTCTCTCTCTCTCTCTCTCTCTCTCTCTCTCCTCCTTGTTCGATCTTCTCCGACTGTCGACCTTGGATCTGATATTGGTACTCTTGACCGAATTTTCCGACCTGGGATCTGATATCAGTTTCTTGACCAATTTTTCGACCTTGTTCCCCATTGACAGGGGCCTCTATTTATAGAGTCTTTGGTGACAGTGACCACTTCGTTGGTGTAGCAACCGAGGAGTGGAAAGTATAACACCCTTTTACACAACGGTTAAAGTAACCAATGCCTACGTATAGATGATCTTTTGACTGAGCGGGGGACGTGGGTCCAACTAAGGGGACACAACACGTACGGTTGCTACTAAGATCACGACATAAAAGCCACGCGGGTAGGTATCCATTGTGTAGAAGAGGTTGGCATAGAAGCCAAATGTCCGCCACCATGGCATTGAAGCCAAGTAGGCATTGAAGCCGAACAGGCATAGAAGCCGAGTAGGCGTGGAAGCCGAGCAGGCATAGAAGCCGAGTAGGCGTGGAAGCCGAACAGGCACAGAAGCCGAACAGGCATAGAAGCCGAGTAGGCGTGGAAGCCGAGTAGTCGTAGAGACTGAGTGGGCGTGGAAGCCGCACGAGCACAGATCCTGAATGGGCGTAGAAGCCGCTGCATATCGTGCCAGAATTGGCGTAGAAGCCGCTTGAGCACAGATCCTGAATGGCCGTAGAAGCCGCTACATACCGTGCTGATGTGGACGCCTTAACCGGAATTACGGCTTTTGAAGATATAACCAAATCTCTTGCAGAGATTTGCCATCACCTTATGCATTAAATACGGAGGCATGTTTCGAAGGTCTGCAGGCCTTCTGTGCACCCGTTGCAGAGACGTGTCTTGAGAGAAACTGTCACTGCTCTGTGCAATTAGACGTGGAGACGTGCCTCGAATCCCGTACGAAGTGCAGCTTTTGACGTGGCAGGCGGTTTGTCTGCTGCGGAGCGTAAAACAGCTCATGTTTGCCTATGTAAAACAGGGCGGCGTATTCCCCTGTACGCAAAAGAGCGGTTTATGCTGAGGGGACTCCAGTAAACGACGGTTTGGTGATGTTTTACCAAATCCTCTGCATTAAATGGTGAGATCCACCATCATACTGTGGGACGCATCCCGAGAGGTCTGCCATCGTTTCCAGCCATCGTCTGGGTAGCCGTGCATCACCTTTTGTCAGGAGTCAGAGGTCAGACTCACTGCGTGACTTGACAGGTTCATTTCGGGGAAGATGAAGCGTTCCTCGTACGCTATCACGCTGCTTTGAGAGCGGTTGAGTTTTACGCCATGGAGGCGATGAAGAACTCTGTTTCACGCTGGAGCGGCCTGGACGTACTGTACTTATGCGGATGGTCCTTTGAGCTTTATTCTTCACGCTGTATTTTAGCGGAAAAAACTCTATCATACGCCTGATGGCTCTGAAGGCCTCTGCTTACGCTGCTCTATATCAAGAGGCTGTGTAGCTCTTCCCAGCGTATTTTTCATGCTTCTACAAGACCCCCTTCAGAGCTTTTAAATTCCTTGAAATTTGAAATGCTTTGAACAAAGCATGAATGGCCCCTCGTAACTCGAAACGTTTCTGAGTGGAGCGTTGAAACGGTCGGTGCAGACTTTATGGCGGATTTATGGGGGACCGCTGTGATCTCTTTTGCCTATAAAAGGCTGGGGGAGTTAGCCTGTTCTCCCCACATCTTCATCACCATGCAGAGATGATCACCGGAGTTCGCCGGATCGATTTGAAGAAGAAGGAGATCATGTTCTTCCAGCGTGTAAGAAGCCAAAAAAGACTGCATCTTCGAGCAAGTGTCCACTACAACGATGGATCATGGAAGGATATCTTAGCCTCCCTTGCTCGGGATAATCAGCAACTTTGTATAGCGTTGCCCCAGAAGAGAGGAAGGGTCGTATTTGACCATACAGCTTGCAAGCTGTATCTCTTCTCCTTAGATCCCCACAGACGAGATTAGACAAACCATAATCTATCGTCCCTGATCGAGCTGGGTGTGTAGTGCCTCAAATCCCGATCCGACCGGAATGTGCACTACGTAATTGGGCTTGTGGCTAGTCCGTTTGAGTCATAACTTAGAACTTCGGCATCTTCTTGCCACGGACGAAATGCGATGATCCTTTCCAACTCATGGAAAGGCCTCTATTGAAACGAGTCCAATAGTTTTCGTGTTTGGTTGCTTGGTTTTCTTGATTGCCGCTTTGGGATTTGATTTGGTGTTGCTTTCGATTTGCTTGGTTTTCGCTGCTGGTTTTATCGTTTGGAGCTTTGATTCTTGGGGAGTTCGGCAAGGAAGGATAGGCAAGATTCTAATTGGTGCTCGTGCTGTGCAGGTCCGCGTAACTGACGTTTGATCGTCGCTAGGCGGGAATCTTCGTTTCAGCTACCTTTTCCTTAACCAGTGAGTGGTTTGGACCCTTCTTTCCTACTTCTTCACGCCAACATCTTTAATGTTTCAAACGTTCACTCGATGATGCCCGGTTGGACGCCTAGGAAATCCTTGCCACAATGCATGCCAGCCACTAAGAAAGGAACAGGGGATTTTTGTAGACTAATATTTCTATATGCTTGCACACCTTATAACTGAGTTTGTTTATAATGGGGACTGGTTGTTGGTGGTGGCCTAGTGCCTCGGACGGAGTTTGGACCTATGGGATATCAAAATCGGAACACCGCGTTGAGAAAATATGAACTGTTGCATGAGATATATATATTGCTGCTTAACTTCTTTAGTTTCAATCGATGCATTGTATGATATATGAATTGTTCATGCATTTGCATGGTCTGGGACAACTTGTGCACAAGGTTTATCATTTCCTCGAAACGGCTTTCCGAGGCACTGGAACCGTATCGATCCGGAGGGAAATATTTGATTCGTGCTCGTCACGATGCATTGCGGGACCTCCAGCAGGGCTTGCTACCCGGGCTGATAGGGCGCGCCGCTAATGCTTGAATATGTCCCTAAGGTGTCGATCACACCAATGACCGCATAGACTAGAACACATGCTAATCTATTGTCTTGTGCAGATGGTAAGTATACTTGTGTTTCGTTGCAGGGAAGGCGTGCATCGGTTGAGTAAGCAATCGATGCACTGGTTGGATTTCGATATTATTTTCATTCCTATCAAAACATGCAACTGATATGAATTGAATTCACTTGCCTCTTTATAGAAGTCATCTTAATGCATGCTCGCCCCTAATAAGCTAGTGTCGATTTAGTCGAGTGGGTTCATCCCGCTCACCAGTACAAGTTGAGTACTGACCCACGTTGTGGGCAACTATTTCAGGCACTCAGACGGTGCAACGCTAGTGGATAGACGAGGAGGCGTTAGGAGCACCTCTATTTTGAAGTATAGTTGGAGTCAGATCATTTTGGAGGCTTGGACTTTCAACCTATACAAGGGCGTAATGTATAAACGACGTGGACTATCTGATGGAGCGCGCCCTGCCTTTTGAGTTTATCTTTTGTAATGCAAATCAAGTAGCCGAGAGGCGCATCAATGTAAACTCTATGTAAATTACTCTGAATTATCAATGAAAAAGCATGTTTCTTCCTGCACTGTGTTCAAATCTCTGTGAATGTGTTTTATAAATTGTGTTTCAAAAATGGGTTCCTATAACTGCAAGTCCTTGCCTTGTACGAGCGCAACTCCAGGCTCGTACGGCATCACGCCCCAAGCGAGGACGAATCGGTTCCGTAAAGGATCAAGCGAGGACGACTGACCCTTTCGGGATCGGGGCGTGACATATTGGTATCAGAGCCTAGGCTTTACTTCCACGGGATTTCAAAAGATTATAAAGGAGTTTGATGCGCCTCTCAATTGAGTTGCGTTCGGCGTCCGCTGCATGGGAAGAGTCGCTTATACAATGAGCCCATAGATATAAAATCTATCGTTTTTGGAGTGTTAACAAGCTACTCTCTTTTGTAGCCATGGCTAAGAAGAACACTGCAACTGCCAGCAGTGCTCAACCCATTCAGAGCGATCCAGCAAGCTCTGGAGAATCCGGAGGAGCGGGTTCAACCGGAATGGCGGAACGGCTTATGCACCTCATGGAGGCGCAGCAGCAACAAGCTGTTACCCAACAAGCTAACATACAAGCGCAGTTTGCTTCTCAACAGAAGCAAATGGATACAATGATGCAATTGATTGCATCCCTGGTACCGAGCAACGGGACATCCGCGGCAACGCCTGTCACGCCGCCAGCCGTGGCGGTAGAAGACGAGTCAGAAGAGACACAGCCTTCAGCGAAGAACTCCTGCCGAGCAGCTGAGTTTACAAAAATGCATCCCCCTACGTTCAACGGACGAGCGTAGCCGGACGTGGTATTGGGGTGGATTGCTAAGCTGGAAGGACTCTTCAACCTGGTTGGCATCCGGGGATCCAAGCGAGTTGCCTGTGCATCGGTTCAGCTGGAACTGCGTGCGCATGATTGGTGGGAGGCAACGAAGCAAGGAATTTACGATGCCAATCCCAACTGCAAGATTACTTGGGAAATGTTCAAATCTGCATTCATTGAACAGTATATTCCCCGAGCAGTCCGGCAGCAAAAGGAAGACGACTTCAGCAATCTGGTCCAAGGAAGTCTGTCTGTGGATGATTATGATTCAGTATTCGCTAAGCTAGCAAAGTTTGCTGGGCAATTCTTGCCTAATCAGCAGGCGTGGTGCTACCGATTTCAGAAAGGTTTGAATGACGATTTGCGAAGGGACGTCATCAACCAAAGATGCCAAACATATAGGGAATGTTATGAAGCGGCTCTGAACAGCGAGCGGATCTTTGGGCGCCCTCTCCCAAAGACCGAGGTGCAAACCCCCTGTGCCAATAATAATAAACGTCCTCATGAAACGGGAGGGTCTGGAGCACACAAGCGTTCGCACACGTCTGATAATAGGGGCCAATCCCAATCACTGAACTGCAGCCGGTGCGGCAAATCAGGGCATAAAGTGAATGATTGTCGGGTTCAAGGATGTTTCAAATGTGGTCGCCTGGGTCACAAACAGTTTAACTGCAGAGAGGGCAAGCCGAATCAGAATAATGGAAATCAAAACAAAGGGCCTCCAGCAAGTGATGCAAATGCTGTGCCAGTAAATCCACAACGCCAGGGTGCTCAGGGCCGAGTCTATGCATTGACTCGGGATGAGGCATCTGTATCCGACACTGTTGTAACAGGTACTCTACTATACCGAGAATTACCCGCTAGAGTCTTATTCGATTCAGGTGCTACACATAGTTTCATATCTGCTGATTTTACTGTTGAGCATAAATTAGCTTCTACTGCTTTAAATATGAACCTTTGCGTAAGTACCCCTTCGGGAGTCGATATGCCCGCCCATGCGATCTGTAGGGATGGTTACATTTGCATCGGAGGTAGGAAGCTTTCCTTAGATGTCATTGTACTAGACATCAAGGATTATGATATTATTCTCGGTATGGACTGGTTGGGTGCTTGCCATGCAACAATCGAGTGCGCGGAGAAGCGAGTCGTATTCCGTCTACCCGGCGAGGCAGACTTCTACTATTCGTGCAGCGCTGCACCGAAGACGGCAATGGTGATATCAGCAATTTCGGCTAGGCGTATGTTGCATTCGGGCTGTGAAGGGTACTTAGCTTCTGTTCGTGACACCCGGCGGGAATGTGCAGATGCAGCTCAGGCTGAAGTCATTGCAGATTTTCTCGACGTGTTCCCAGACGAGCTGCCCGGAATGCCTCCTGATCGTGAGATCGAATTCAGCATTGACACTTTTCCGGATTCGCGACCGATATCAAAGGCACCTTATCGCATGGCCCCAGCAGAGCTTAAGGAACTTAAAGTTCAGTTGCAAGATCTGTTGGACCGAGGATACATTCGTCCAAGCGTTTCTCCGTGGGGCGCTCCGGTGCTGTTCGTGAAAAAGAAAGATGGATCCATGCGGCTGTGCATTGACTACCGAGAACTGAATAAAGCGACCGTGCGGAATCAGTACCCTTTGCCAAGAATAGATGACTTGTTTGATCAGTTGCAAGGTGCAAGAGTTTTCTCTAAAGTTGATCTCAGGTCAGGGTATCACCAGTTGAAAATCAAATCAGAGGATATTCAAAAATCTGCTTTCAGAACCCGTTACGGACACTATGAGTTCCTCGTGATGTCGTTCGGTTTGACGAACGCCCCTGCAGCTTTCATGGATCTGATGAACCGCGTATTTCGGCCGTTTGTGGATAAGTTTGTAGTCGTGTTCATAGACGACATACTAATCTATTCCAAGAACGAGACGGAGCACAAAGAACACCTGAAGATCGTGCTGCAGACATTACGAGACCATCAGTTGTTCGCTAAGCTCAGCAAGTGTGAGTTCTGGTTGAACAGCGTGGCGTTCCTTGGTCATGTCATCTCGGCCGAAGGCGTCGCCGTAGACCCGAAGAAAATAGAAGCGGTGGTGGACTGGAAGCAACCTACGTCAGCCAGCGAAGTTCGAAGCTTTCTGGGCCTTGCGGGATACTACCGTAGGTTCGTGAAGGATTTCTCTAAACTGGCCTCGCCTATGACTCGCCTTACTCAGAAAGGGATTGCATACGAATGGGGTGATGACTGCGAAGCCAGCTTTCGGGAACTTAAGCGGCGTCTTGTTTCAGCTCCGATCCTTGCACTTCCAGATGGGGTAGAAGAGTTTCAGATTTACAGCGACGCTTCAGGACTCGGCTTAGGGTGTGTGCTCATGCAGAGGGACAAGGTAATATCGTACGCCTCCAGGCAACTGAAGCCGCACGAGAAGAACTACCCGACGCATGACTTGGAATTGGCGGCGATTGTATTTGCATTGAAGTTGTGGAGGCATTATCTTTATGGTGTTGCTTGCAAAATCTTCACAGATCACAAGAGCCTCAAGTATCTTTTTACCCAGCGGGAATTGAACCTCCGGCAGCGGCGTTGGCTAGAACTTATTAAGGACTACGACCTAACGATCGCGTATACTCCGGGCAAGGAAAACGTCGTTGCTGATGCTCTGAGTCGGAAGCACGTGGGCTCGTTATCTATAGACAACCGTTTACTTCGAGATCTTGAGGCGATGGGCATCGAGCTTCGAGTTCGGCATCCAGGAGTGCAGCTGGCACCACTCCATCTTGAACTGGGTTTACGTGGTAGAATCAAATCAGCTCAGGAGGGCGATCAGTTCTTAGCAAAGGTGCGCGGATTGATCTCGGCGGAGAAGACGTCTGACTTTGTGGCAGGCGAAGATGGGGCCTTACAGATGAAAGGGAGGCTATGTGTTCCTAACGACCCAGAACTCCGAAGGGAAATTATGGCAGAAGCACACTACGCGAAGTATTCTTTACATCCGGGAAGCACTAAGATGTACAAGGACTTGCGCGGGACCTTCTGGTGGCACGGTATGAAGCGGGATGTGGCGACCTTTGTGTCACAGTGCATGGCCTGTCAACAGGTGAAAGCTGAGCATCAGAGGCCCGGCGGGGAACTGCAGAACCTCGCTATTCCCGAGTGGAAATGGGACAACATCACTATGGATTTTATTGTGGGATTTCCGAAGACGCCACGGGGGCACGATGCGATTTGGGTCATAGTTGATCGTTTGACCAAATCAGCCCACTTTCTTCCCATAAAAGTTACTTGGAGCGTCGATCGGTTAGCACAAATTTACATAGATGAGATCGTCCGATTACACGGAGTACCTGCCTCAATCGTCTCTGACCGTGACGGACGCTTCTTATCTCGTTTCTGGACTAGTCTACAAGCTGCTTTGGGAACCAAGCTACAGTTCAGTACCGCATACCACCCGCAGACTGATGGACAAACAGAGAGGACAAATCAGATACTCGAAGATATGTTACGGCTGTGTGCTATTGATTTAAAGACTAGTTGGGACACGCATCTTCCTTTGGCAGAGTTTGCGTACAATAACAGCTACCAATCAAGCATCCAGATGGCACCGTACGAAGCACTATATGGGCGAAGGTGTCGATCTCCAATCTGTTGGGACGAAGTCGGCGAGCGGCAGGTACTCGGGCCAGAGCTGGTAGAGCAGGCAGTTGAAAAAGTTTGCTTGATTCGGGAAAGACTCCGCACAGCACAGAGCCGACAGAAAAGTTATGCTGATGCACATAGAAGACCTTGGAATTCTTGGTCGGGGATCATGTCTTCTTGAAAGTGACGCCGATGCGAGGTGTGATGCGTTTCGGCGTGAAGGGCAAACTGAGTCCCCGGTTTGTCGGCCCCTTTGAGATACTAGAACGAGTTGCAGCTGTGGCATACAGAATAGCACTACCTCCCGCCTTGGCAAAAGTGCATGACGTATTCCATGTTTCCCAACTACGGAAGTATGTGCATGACCCAAGTCATGTGGTTAGTTTTGTACAGTTGGAACTGCGTGCGGACTTGTCATACTCAGAAGAACCGGTGCAGATACTGGATCGTAAGGAAAAAGTACTTCGCAACCGTACGATGTCCTTGGTTCGCGTGCTGTGGCGGAACCATTCAGCTGGGGAATCAACCTGGGAAATGGAATCGGAGATGAAGGAGAAGTACCCTTCATTGTTCATTCAGTCGGAGGTAGGGCCTTGTTCTTACGTTTCGGGTCGGCCTTGTTCTTAAGTTTCGGGTCGAAACTTTTTCTTAGTGGTATATTATGTAGTGCCTCAAATCCCGATCCGACCGGGATGTGTACTACGTAATTGGGCTTGTGGCTAGTCCGTTTGAGTCATAACTTAGAACTTCGGCATCTTCTTGCCACGGACGAAATGCGATGATCCTTTCCAACTCATGGAAAGGCCTCTATTGAAACGAGTCCAATAGTTTTCGTGTTTGGTTGCTTGGTTTTCTTGATTGCCGCTTTGGGATTTGATTTGGTGTTGCTTTCGATTTGCTTGGTTTTCGCTGCTGGTTTTATCGTTTGGAGCTTTGATTCTTGGGGAGTTCGGCAAGGAAGGATAGGCAAGATTCTAATTGGTGCTCGTGCTGTGCAGGTCCGCGTAACTGACGTTTGATCGTCGCTAGGCGGGAATCTTCGTTTCAGCTACCTTTTCCTTAACCAGTGAGTGGTTTGGACCCTTCTTTCCTACTTCTTCACGCCAACATCTTTAATGTTTCAAACGTTCACTCGATGATGCCCGGTTGGACGCCTAGGAAATCCTTGCCACAATGCATGCCAGCCACTAAGAAAGAAACAGGGGATTTTTGTAGACTAATATTTCTATATGCTTGCACACCTTATAACTGAGTTTGTTTATAATGGGGACTGGTTGTTGGTGGTGGCCTAGTGCCTCGGACGGAGTTTGGACCTATGGGATATCAAAATCGGAACACCGCGTTGAGAAAATATGAACTGTTGCATGAGATATATATATTGCTGCTTAACTTCTTTAGTTTCAATCGATGCATTGTATGATATATGAATTGTTCATGCATTTGCATGGTCTGGGACAACTTGTGCACAAGGTTTATCATTTCCTCGAAACGGCTTTCCGGGGCACTAGAACCGTATCGATCCGGAGGGAAATATTTGATTCGTGCTCGTCACGATGCATTGCGGGACCTCCAGCAGGGCTTGCTACCCGGGCTGATAGGGCGCGCCGCTAATGCTTGAATATGTCCCTAAGGTGTCGATCACACCAATGACCGCATAGACTAGAACACATGCTAATCTATTGTCTTGTGCAGATGGTAAGTATACTTGTGTTTCGTTGCAGGGAAGGCGTGCATCGGTTGAGTAAGCAATCGATGCACTGGTTGGATTTCGATATTATTTTCATTCCTATCAAAACATGCAACTGATATGAATTGAATTCACTTGCCTCTTTATAGAAGTCATCTTAATGCATGCTCGCCCCTAATAAGCTAGTGTCGATTTAGTCGAGTGGGTTCATCCCGCTCACCAGTACAAGTTGAGTACTGACCCACGTTGTGGGCAACTATTTCAGGCACTCAGACGGTGCAACGCTAGTGGATAGACGAGGAGGCGTTAGGAGCACCTCTATTTTGAAGTATAGTTGGAGTCAGATCATTTTGGAGGCTTGGACTTTCAACCTATACAAGGGCGTAATGTATAAACGACGTGGACTATCTGATGGAGCGCGTCCTGCCTTTTGAGTTTATCTTTTGTAATGCAAATCAAGTAGCCGAGAGGCGCATCAATGTAAACTCTATGTAAATTACTCTGAATTATCAATGAAAAAGCATGTTTCTTCCTGCACTGTGTTCAAATCTCTGTGAATGTGTTTTATAAATTGTGTTTCAAAAATGGGTTCCTATAACTGCAAGTCCTTGCCTTGTACGAGCGCAACTCCAGGCTCGTACGGCATCACGCCCCAAGCGAGGACGAATCGGTTCCGTAAAGGATCAAGCGAGGACGACCGACCCTTTCGGGATCGGGGCGTGACAGAGTGGAAGACCCCTCAGCTGGATCGGCCATGGCGAATGGAGGATCTTCTTGTTCATTACTGTGGAAGTAAATGAACCGCCATGGAAGAAGAGAAAGACCTGCACCGATGCGAGAACCCGGTAGAATGGATTCTGGGGGCGATCTTTCGACGACGATGATGAGGAAGCCCTTTGTAGATGAGATTTCCCTCATATGTAGTCATGAAAATGAAAAGAAAACCCTTGTAGATTGGATTTCCCTCATATGTAATCATGATTTTGATCTTTAATAAAAATCGTCTTTCTTCTTCATATGATCATCTTGCCATATGTTGCTGTGAAGTCTGAATATGTGCAGCTTCAACACGTCTGAATCTGTATGCCGACTCTGTAGAAATATTGCTAGGTCCTGTCCTTTATGCATAGCGAGTAGTCCATAGAACGCTGTAGAGCATTTTGAACATCTTTAGAACTGTCCTGTTGCTGGGATTGAGGAACCGCGTAGAGCTCTGAACTTCTGATAAACAGAATTTTTGTTCAGTCTTCGCCTTCAAGAGTGACTTCTCGAAAATCCCTTGGAACAGGGTCAAGGAATGGCTGTCAAAAACTGAGTTGCCATCTTTTGATAGACGAGATTTTCAGACTGGAGTTTGGATGAACCTCCAATTGACCCGAGAAGAGTAATTTCTCAATGTTTGAACTCTTGTATGTTTCGGGTACTTGGGATATGTTGAGGCCAAGGAGGAGTATCTTCTGTGTGAACTCCTGTAATTGACCATCTTGGGGACCGTTCGAATATACGGAAAGTCGTGGAGCGAGAAATCATCAGTCTGTAGCCTCCGGGCGTAAAACACCGTCGAGCGTGAAATCGTAGACTTGTAGTTCCTGTGCGTGAAGTCATAGGTTTTGTGGCCTCTCGAGCATAAAAGCTACTGAGCACAAAGGCATCCGGGCCAAAAATCTGACTTGTAGCTGTCGAACGTAAAGTTGTAGATTCGTAGCCGTCGAGCGTGGGAAGCTCCTTTAGCGTAGAACTGTATATCTGTAGCTCCTGAAAAAAAAATTTCTCCGAGCGTGAAGTCTTGCGGATCTGTTGCTTCTGAGCGTAAACTGAGCGCTATCGAGCGTGAGATCATCGATTTGGTATCTGCTGAGCGTAAAGTCGTAGATTTGTGGCCTCTCGAGCGTAAAAGCTACTGAGCACAAAGGCATCCGGGCGTAAAACCATAGACTTATAGCTTGCGAGCGTAAAACCATAGATCTGTTGCTGTCGAGCGTAGAAAGCTCCTTCAGTGTAGGACCTGCTGAACCGTCTTTGCATGAAAAAACTTTTCGAATTTGCTGAATGTCCGTCTTTTATGGTTAGTGGGCTGACGTGGCATTCAATCATAACCCTTTATTCAATTTTGCGAGATTTGGTTAGGGTCTCAAGGAGTCCGTCTGAGGATTCGAGGAGTCGGCCCTAACTCTATATATATCCCAAGTTCTCTGAGAGAGAAACTTTTTATCTGTCTTCTGTGAAAGAGAGCTTTCGACTGTTCGAGTTTTTCTTCGTTCCCTCGAATCTTCAGAAAATAGCGTCGAAACAAACCTCCTCCGCTAAGGAAAAGGGTATAGGTTCCTCTTCTCATTCTTCCGCCCCAGCGAGGGGGTCTTCGGTCGGTCAAGGCGAACTTCTTTCTGAGCGAGGTGTCCCGCCGACGAGCAGTGCACCCGGTCTTAGAGGTAAAGCCTTCGGGGTGACAAAAATGACAAAAAATCCTTCGCACACGTTGAACGTGACCGCGCTAGGTCGTCTTCTGTGCTGATAGCCTCTTCTTGAGGAAGATGATGCACGGAGGCATTTTCATCTTTTACGTCCATATTTCTAATGTGTCAGCGTAAAGACTCCATATTTTCGTAGTTCTGAGCGTAGGAGCTCTGGCTACCAAAAATTGGGGTATATCGTAAAATTTGAATTTTACGCTTATGGGGGGACCTCTGGCGTAAAATTGCCAGATTTGCACAATCCCGCGTAGAGCACAGACTGTTGTTTCTTTCGGTCCGTATGTTCGTGCAAGACTTGTGATGACGTATTTTCCTTGCACTTTTGTAGTTGACTTGGGTGAGTCTCCACTGGCCGAGGTGATGGGCTCCGCTGCTGGGATGCTGCACTCAAACTACCTGGAGGATCTGTCCCACGTGTCATTCCCTATCTCCGGATCCCAGTACCCTGAAGGAAGGAGGGTCTTAATATCGGCTCAGGGCGAGCGAATGCTGCTGAGCATGATCAACGGGGAGCCTCTGACTTATGTAGACGGGGAGCCGTACGTAAAGCCGGCTTTCCTTTTTGGGGACATGATCGACAAACAGTCCCAGACGAAGCCTAAGAGGGAGCCCTGGGTCTTCTCAGCCGGGAATTTGGTTTTGTACCTACCAACGATGCCGAGGGATTATCCCATCTCAGCCTTCTTCCACGCGACGCATCATAGGAAGATGTCGTGGACGCTGACTCCTGATCTTCACGGCAAGTCGGGGAAGATTTTTTATCTGAAAGGAGCTGACCAGGGGTCATTCGTCAGTCGCCCCTCCGGCGTTGTGACGTTGTTCAGAGGACTGTGCCCGGGTAGTATTCCAAGTGAAGATAGCTTGGTGATCCAGCCGATCCAATTGCCGACCTTCTGCAACGACTTCATGGGTCGAGGTGGGGTATATCCCAAGGAGAATCCTCGGTTCAATGGGTGGATCGCCCCAACAAACTCCCGATGGAGATGCCTAGTTGACTGGGCCTTGAAGCACTTCCAGAGAGAGTTGGAGGGCATTGGACTATATGCCGCTGTGAGTGCGACGAGCGTCGGGTTGCCTCCGAACCCCAATTTGTTCCTGGCACTGATGGAGCGGTACATTCCGCTCACCGGGACCTTTGCCACTCCACTGGGGGAGTTGGGGTTGGCGCTCCACAAGATGGCAGTTGTCTCGAGACTACCGATAGGGGATACTCCATATGAAGAGTATGTTCCCACCAACCGGGATTAGGGGGATTTGGACCCTCGGGAGGCGGAAGTATATCAGGAGCTGATGTGTCAATACTTCGCGTGCACCGCCTTTTATAACGAGCCTTCTGATTTGGCTCACACCACCAAGTGGATGTCCTACCTCTTCTTCCACCGAGCCGGGGCCGCCAGGTCGGAGAAAGCCTCGGGTGGCAAGAATGAGCCCGTGAACTGTTTGGGCGTGCTTAGTGCCCAGGTTGTGGAGACTCTTATGGAGGAGGCTGAAGCTCCGGACCAGATTCTTGTCGAGGGGGTAGGAAAATACCCGGAAGGCACCAAGGCCTGTAATTACTTAAGGCATTGTCGCAGGCCTTTGTCTAAGGAAGCCCAGCTGGCTGGTTTCTCCTCCATATGGTTGCGCCGAGTAGTGGTGCCAGGTACCACGTCCGCGGACCGCATTCACCGAAACATCCTGTAGCCGGCAGTGCGCCTGGTATTTGGGGCAAGACTGGGCTTGCTTCCTGCCATGGTGTGCCGTATACAGGCTGGCTTGAGAGCCATAACTGATGGGTTGCTCGTCGACGAAGCTCGACGTGAGAGTTTTCCCAGGGTGGAGTTACCATACCTATACTTGATGGGATGGTTGATTCTCCATAATCCCCGGGTGATGTCTCCTGGGTCCGGTAGCAGCTCGGGGGGTATATTCTTGCTGAATTAGAAGGATTCCTCCTGGAATGTGAGCACAGTTTTAGACTGCCGGCTGGTGTTGAACCTCGGCCACGGTTGGAAGCTCCTCTGTACTGCTCCCCCCGTGCATCGCAATCAATCAGGGGTGCGGCTTGAGGATTCAGGTGGAGAGAAGACCGACCTTTTCCCGGAAGCTTTTAACTGGTTGGTCTGTATTAGACCCTCCCATCTGCTGTACAGGAGCGAAGATCACTGCTTCTTCGAGCCCTACTTGCCTAGTCGGTTTGCCAGGCAGTTTGGGTACGATCAGCTGCATGTGGGCAATGCCGTTACCAGCTTTAGGTCCAAGGGCAGACTCATTGATGGAGCTAGAGGGTGGCGATATTTCCTTATGGGTTGTACGAGGGCAACCTTCATTGTGCCGGTTGTTACAACCTCCACGGAGCTTCGCATTCTCCATTCTTACGCCCAGTTTTACGTAGCGATTAACACCTTCCATCGTGATTTTGACGTGCGTGGAAGCTTCCGGGTGCCTTCTCCCAAGCCTGGGGGAAGAGTTGACGTCCCTTCGGTTTCTTCGGACGAAGGTGAGGAGTCTGGTACTCCGGACGAGCCTCTGGTATCGGTGCCGAGGTGCGAAGTGCCTCTGCCTGCGGGGGCTTTGGTAGTCCCTTCTGGGAAGCGACGGGCTTCTGCTCTGAAGGAAGTTTCTCTTCACAAGAGGAGGAAGAAGACGGTTGCTCGTCCTCTCCGCATTCCTGGCATTGCGGCTCCTGGGAGTGAGCCTGCCTCTCCCTACCTCGGGGATGACTCCTTGGCTGGAGGTTCCTCGCCTTCTAGAGAGGGTCCTCCTACAGTTCCGGTCGTCGATGCCGGAGAATCCTCGTTAGAGGTGGCTGTGGCGGCTACTGCTCCAGGTAGCGGAGCGAGATTGCCTGTATGGCCGAGGCAGATGGGAGAATCTTTCCCGAGGCCAGCAGCGGGCATGACTCCTGCCGCGTTAGTGAGCGCGCCTGGCGAGATTCCGGCCGATGAACTTCGACCACGTCTTGGTGGAGGCCTGACAGAACTCTTGGCGATGTCGGTCGGCCCACCTCCTTCTCCAGGCATGACGATTCGCATTACGTCATTAAGGCGTGGTTTAGCTATATCTACTGCAGATGCGTCGTATATGCCGTTGGCTCCGGGTAAAATGTCATTTTTATGTCTCCTTTGAGAAAGATTGTCATCATACTGATATTGACTTTCTCGTTTTCTTCTCAGGGGATAGCGCCCACGGGGAGTATAGCGTTGAAGCGCATTCTGGTTCCGCTCGGGCTTCTGACGAGGAGGCGTTCGTCTTTGATGAGGAAGTGGCTTCGGGGGCCAGTACGCCTGGAGTAGCTTCGTCACCTCGAGAGGAGGATGAATACGTCGTCGTGACCTTGCCTCTTGTGAGTGTGGCGATGACTTCGACCGCTATTTTCGCACCTTCTTCGATTGTGCCATGTGTCAATGTGACGGCTGTGGCCACTTCGTCTGCAATCATCCCTGAAGAGGGACTTGCTGACATTGCGGGCGCTCCCGGCGTTCAGTCGGATCTAGTTGCGTTGATCGAGCAACATACCAGCCTTTTCTACATCGGTTTGAGAACGATGGTGTCAATGGTGTTAGCGAAGAGTCTGGATTTTGAGCGCCTGAGGAAGACTTCTCTTGCTTCGATCGGGGTCATCAGGGAGCTCGGCGATCCTGGGGTAGCTGACGCCCTGGAGACGGTGGTTAATGGGTTAGAGTAACCTATTAACGAACATTTGCAGCTGACTCGGGGTCTCGATGCTGATATTCAGGCTCGGTTCGACCTCATGACTGCGCGGCTCGCTACGAAGGTGGAAAGTCTAGACAACTCTATCCAGAAGCATAAGCTAGAGGTGGATAGGAGAAATGTTGTCGTGGAAGAGGCTCTTGCCGTTGAGACGCGGTGTCGCTCTGAGCATGAAGGGAATGCAGCGAGGGTCTCCAAGCTGAAGGAAAAACTCTCTCGGGCAGAGGAGTGGGCTTCTCAGTCGCTGGCAGGTCTAGACGTAGCGTCCGGTCGACTGAGCACAGCGCGACGGAAGCTGGACCGTGCAGAAGCTGCTCGTGCGGGCTGTCTTCGGGCAAACGCTGATCTGACCCTCACGGACACTCCCGAGGCACGGCTGGAGCAGGCTCGTGCCGACGCCTTGGTTCTTAGGAATGAGAGGATAGCTGCGCTGGAGCGGCAGATTCACAATCTGACTCACCCACCATCATGATGTATTCTTTCCCCTTTTTGCTTGCCCAGATGTAATTCTGCCTCCCTCTCGGGAATAAATAAAGGCGACTCTTTTCTGACTTTTGTGGACCCATCATTTCGGAATGTAAATGACCGGTTTTGGTGAGAGTGTTATCAGAGGTAGTATGGACATGATAGACTCCCGATAAACTTTTTAGCAGGACACATCTATTCAGAGGTCATACGGACATGATAGAGCGTAACCCTACTAATTATGTTTTGGAAGTAGTTTTGTCAGAATCGAGAGCCTTGCTATGTCCCACCCGAGCAGGGGAGATTAAACATAGTACCTTTTCAGGAATTTGCCGTTGATAGGAGCCATTAACAGGTCTCCATTAGGCTGGGCTATCCTGTAGGCGCCGTTCGAGAACGTTGTCTCGATCATATAAGGGCCTTCCCACTTGGATTGGAATTTGCCTTTACTTCTGTGGGTAAGAATTATCGCTCTTCTTACGGCTAGAACTAGCTCGCCGACTTTGAACACTCTTTCCTTCACTTTATGATTAAAAGTTTTGGAAATGCGTGCTTGGTAAAGCGCGATGCGTTGTTGAGCTTATAGGCGTTTCTCGTCTAATCCTTCAAGCTCTTGGAGCCTTAACAGGTCATTCTTTTCTTGAGTCAACTCACTAGTCACTGCTATCCTGAGCGACGGGATCTGTATTTCGATGGGAAGAACTGCCTCGCTCCCGTAGACCAGTGAAAAGGGGGTACAACCTGTAGGTGTCCGTACCGTTGTGCGGTATGCCCAGAGACATTCGTCCAGCTTCTCGTTCCAGTCTCTTTTGTTTGAAGAAACAAACTTCTTCAGGAGTTTGATAATTGTTTTGTTGAAAGCTTCCGCCAAACCATTAGCAGCTGGATAATATGCCGTAGAGGCAATATTATGTATTCGACTTTTATCGCAAAATCGATGAAATGCTTGGCTGATGAACTGAGTCCCATTGTCATTGATTATCCTTCGAGGAATCCCAAAGCGATAAATGACGTGGTGCTTGATGAAGCTGATCACGTCAGATGCTTTTACATCAGCCAGAGGGATCGCCTCTGCCCATTTGGAGAAGTAATCCGTGATGGCCAGTATGAACCGGTGGCCTTTGGAAGAAGACGGATGAATGGGACCGACGATATCCATACCCCATGCTTCGAAGGGCCAGAATGCGACCGTAGGATGTAGATATTCAGACGGTTGGCGTATGAAGTCTGTATGAACCTAACAGGCTCTGTATTGTCTTGCATAGCTGATCGAGTCTGTGATCATAGTGGGCCAGTAGTAGCCCATTCTCCTGATACGATCCTGTAGCTTAGGACCGGGCTGATGTGCTCCGCATATGCCGTCGTGAGCTTCTCGGATAATCTGCTGTGCTTCGTCGTCTGAGAGATATCTCAATAGCAGTCCGTCGTAGGTTCGACGATATAGGCAGTGTGAAGATGCATCGAAATAGAAGCGTAATGATCGTCTCTTGACGGATATTGCTTCTTTGGGGTCCTCTGGCAAGATTCCGTATGCGATGAAATCTATGAAGGGACTTCTCCAGTCCCTCCCGGGGGGATCTGTGTTCACAGCGTGGCTGCGTTCTATGTGAAGGTTGTTCTTCACGCAGAATAAATCTCTGTTAAGAAGGATCACCGAATCTTGCCTTCTTATAGGGGTAGCTAAGTCCGCAGCTAGACTGGCCAGGGCATCAGCTTCCAGATTCTGAGATTGAGGTACATGCTAAAGGAAGAACCCTTTGAACGTCATGGCTATCTCGATTGTCGCTCGGTGATAGGGGATGAGGTCGGGATTCCGGACTTCGTATATCCCTCTGACTTGATTGACGATAAGCAGAGAATCACCGAAAGCTTCCAGGGTTTTGACCCCCAGCTCTTCAGCGACTTGGAGCCCGATCAACATGGCGTTGTATTCCGCCACATTTGATGCCGGTGCAATAACTCGAATACCGTCCTTAGGTCCTGAATGTGATCATACTTGAGGCGGCTCTTGATGGCTATGTCGTCTACGTAACACTCTACTGTTTTGCGTAAATATTCATGGAATATGTCGCTCATAGCCCATTGGTACGTATCCCCGACGTTCTTCAATCCGAAGGGCATGACCATATAGCAATACACTCCCAATGGGGTGCGGAAGGCAGTGTGCTTCTCGTCTTCAGGATGCATCTTGATCTGATTGTATCCTGAGAACCCGTCCATGAAAGATATGCGTTCAAAACCGCAGGTGTTGTCGATCATGATGTCCGTGATGGGAAGAGGAAATTTATCCTTGGGGCAGGCCGCATTCAGATCTCGATAATCGATGCAGATATGTACCTTCCCATTTTTCTTCATGACTGGGACAACGTTGGTGACCCAGTCGGGATATTGTTCTTCCCGGATGAACCCACAGGCTATCAGCTTTTTGACTTCAGCTTCAATGGCGTCCATCATGTCCGGTCGGAACCGGCGTTGGTGCTGCTTCACAGGCTTTGAGTCAGCCAATATGTTGAGTTTGTGAGTAGCCACCTTCGGGTCTAGGCCCGGCATGTCTCCATAATCCCATGCAAAGACGTTGATGTATTCCTTTATCAGCTGTATGATTTCTTCCCTTTCGGCTGGTGGAAGATTGTCACTGATAAATATCGGCTTTGGCGAAAGCTCACTCCCAACATCGATTTGGATAACTTCGTCTTTGGTTAGAGTTTCCCTTTGTTCGAAGCGGAATTCCCACTGTGTATCCATTTGCTGAGCCCAAGAGTCATTCTCAAACGGCTCAGAATCTCGTTCCTCTGCTTCTGAGGGATCTGTCATCACCATATTTGCTGATAGTGCTTGTTCGGGAGCACTAGGTGAGTCGGGAGATGTCGAGCCGTCCCAGGAGGAGGAAAAGATGTCCTTATCCGACGTGGAAGCCGTAAGGGAGGTGGCATACCCTAACCCGAAATGAGTTTGTTGGTAGCGGGGGTCGCCGCGTGGCGGCGTTCTTCTGCCTTTTCTGTAGTTGAGGCCCGGCTTTCGCTTCAAGTCGTAGCCCATGTTTTGCATGATCTTCAGCGCTTGAGGGCTGTATCGGTGAACCTGCATCTTCCCAGTATCGTCATCAAAAGGATCTTCCTGGATGGCTGGCTGATTGCGCATGCGGCCAAATACTATTGGACACTGACTGCTGCAGGTAGGCGGGATTATGAAGATAGAATCTTTATACGGTCCATACGTTGTGATGACGTTGGATGATGATGCTGCTTCCCAGATATGCGGATGGTAGGAGTCCATAGCTTCCAAGAACTTTCGTGCTATGGGTTCTACCTCGTCACGGGGAGTGGGTTCCTGATTTGGAATATGAGTATTAATGTACTGAAAAAGAGGATGTTTATTGCCATCTGGAACTCCGTTCCTGGTCGTGTTTACATCGGTCGGCTGCTTGTCGCGCCGAAGGTTGATGACCAAAGGTGGAGGCTTCTGGTTCAGAGTAACCGCTGGAGAATTGCTTCTTTTCCCCGAGCTGGATCTGTTCAGGTGAATAGCCATGGGCTCTATGGATTTTGGACGAGTGGTTCGTCCTTTCACTCTGATCGACAGCGGTAGTGCGGCAGAGGGTTCTCCTGGCTCCCGGTGGGATTCCTTCTCTGTCTTGCCCGCCACTTCTTCCGTGTGGTCCTACGAGTACAATACGGCGTCGGAATAGTAGGACTCTACTCCTTTAAACGGGTTTAGGTCGGCCACCTCCGTTTGTACCATCCCTTGGGGGTCTACATATTTAAGACATTGATGTAGAGTTGAAGGAACGATGTTGTGATCGTGGATCCACGGTCTTCCCAGCAAGATGTTGTAGGATACCTCTGAATCGATCATGTAACATGTGGCCACCGATCTGAGGTTGCCAATCTATATCCTCAGGCGAATCTTCCCCAACGGCTTACTTATTTCGGCGTTGAATCCCACGATTGTAGTGGAGGTGTAAGCTAGTTCGCTGGTAGGAATCCTCAAAGGTCTGAGTAGACTGTGCGGGATGATGCTGATCGATGATCCCGGATCTATATGAATCCGATCAACCTCCATGGAACCGATGTACCCGGTGTAATAGAGGGGCCTGTCATGCCTGTTATATTTTAACAGCATGTCGTTTTGGGTGAAGGTGATATTTGGGACCACCTCCATCACACTGTGGCACCGAGGGCACGCCACTGGTTCTTCGTCGGAAGATTTGAGCTGGGTCAAGCATGCCTCCGCCTGCATCAGTGCTTCACTCAAGGCTAGACGAGTGTCTTGGGAGAGCCTGAGTAGCTCGAAGATGGAGAGCCTGGCCGGTATATTAGCCAGTTGGGCTAGGATGTCGAAGTTATATGGCTTCTCAAAACCTTTGTTCGGAATGTTTTTCACAGGTTTATCGAAGCGCACTTCTCTTTGTTTTCCTTTGTCAGCCGGCGTCGGTTTTGAAGGGTTGGCTTCTGGTGTGACGGGGCTTGGCCCTGCAGGTTTGGCAGCTGAAACGTCTGCCGGTATATCCTCCTGACTTGCTCCGTAGTCGTTGAGGTAGGCTCTCCCTGACCGGGTTGCAGCAAGTACCTCGTCTTCATCTGATGGCGAAGAATTTGTGACCATATGGCATGGTTTGCACTTCGAGCTCCTCCTGGACGTAGCTCTAGTCCCTTCCTCGAGCTCTGACACCAAATCTGGATGAACCCACATAATCTCGCCCTGACGGGTGGTTAGGGGTACCAGGTTATAATTTTGATCCCTAGCCGGAGGGAGATTGACGATGTCCATTGTGGCTCGGGAAATGGGCGTGATACCGTCCATGACTTCTTGGGGAGGCAGATCACCGAACCGCAGAGAGATCATGTTGGCTGTGACCGTTTTCTCGGTGTCGTGAAGGGTGATGGCCTTAGCATCGATCAACCCCTGGATCTTTCTCTTCAGTATGTAACAAATCTTTGTTGGGTGGTGTACGTATTTGTGGAAGATACAGTATTTGGGGTCGTCGGTACTGCCGACCTCTTGGGGCCGCCTTAGCTCCGGCAGGGTGATCTTGCCACTTTTGACGAGGCACTCAAATATACTAGGGATATTGTCATCGTCGAAAGAGTAGACCTCGACGGGCCTGGAAGTCCCGGGCTTTGTCTGCGTGGTCGCCGCCGTCTTTTGTCTGGACGTATTGACTGTCAGAGCTTCTTTTCCCTTGGAGCTGCGAGGATGGTCGCCGCTGGGAGATGGCCTTTTGCCTCTGTCGGAGGCGGAGATCATGATGCCGTTGTCGCGCGCCTTGCGACTGTTGTCTTCGGCGGCCACTGCCGAGACGATGAACGAGGGCCACTCATGGAACTGATATGGTCCTGTGAACACCGAGACTATAGGAAGGAGGTTCTTCCTGCAAATATCTACTAATGCCGAGTCTGGAACTCCTGGAGGCATTTGTAAGGTGGCCTGACGAAAATGTTCGACGAAGGTGCGAACGTCTTCCTTTTCCCTTTGCTTGACTTCAATAAGGGAGGACATAGACATGTCCATTCCACCCTCGTAGAATCGTGTGAAGAATAGCGCTTTGAAGTCTTCGAAGGAAGTAATGCAGTTGTTCGCCAAGCTACGGTACCACTGATAGGCTACTCCTGAGAGGCAGCCCTTGAACACCCGAGTGAGGAGGGCGTCGTTCCCTTGTAGCAACACCGTCATCATACTGAAATAGTTCATGTACTGACTTGGTGATGTTTTTCCTTCGAACAGAGCCATAGTCTGAGGTTTGTACTTCGGAGGAAAAGGGACTTCTTCCCAGATAGCCGGGTAAGGCTGGTTGATTCCCAGTTTCTTGAGCTGATCTTTGTGCCTCAAGGCATCAAACTGGGCTTTCAACTCCCGCACTGCCTGCATCGGATTCTCAGTTGGAAGCGGAGGGACTGCTGACTCTTGATCTAGAACAGGTTCTTGGCTTGGGTCGGATGGTGGTAAGTCCACCCCCACACGTATCTGAGTTGGCGGGACCGATGCTTGAGCCATGGCAGTCGCGTGCTGAGTTAGCATCATCTGGTGCATGTTCTCCATTACGGATTGCATTTGCTTCAAAGATGTCTCTAGCACAGTGATGCGTTGTTCCGCGTTTCCTGAAGCCTCCTCGCGTTCGTCTTCAATGGCGTAAGCTCCCACTTTCCTGGGCGTCATCGAAGGATTAGTATAGGTCACCGCAGAAGTCGACTCTACACTCTCAGCATCTGTTCTGGGAGATTGGCGACCCCCAGCGTCGGAATCAGACGAGTACGGAGCTGGTTGCTGTGACCTTGCCCGGGTGTTTTAGAACACCCCAGCTTCAGTGCTCCAGAGGAGGTCTTCGAATCTTCTTCGGCTCGGAGGCCCAGAGGGATGACGTCTCGAGCTCGACCTTCTTTTGGGTATGCGTGAAGCCATGTTTACGGACTCATACGCGTGCTCTTCTTCCGAAAAAGACTGAGAGAAGCTCAATCGGTCGAAGACCGACAATTTTGCTTTAGAACAGCAGCAGTCAATCACAATCTTATGACTATTACAATATTTCTCTCTGGGGGGCATAATAGACATGTTGGAAGATCCCCTCTCCTTACGCTTCTGGACTAGGCATTCGCGTAGGTCAGGAGTAGCAACCGGAGCTTGCTTTACGCCGCAGGACTTCGTCTGGCGTAATTTGGAGATTCGCTCAGACTGGCGTAAAGCTGAAGAGGTCCTCAGTCGGCCATCGGCTTCTTGCGTAATCCGGAGGGTAGGCAGATTGTTCTCTTGCTGGCGTAAAGATCGAGAGGTTGGATATTCGCCTGCTTGCTTCCCCTCGCGGAGATCATCGCGCTCATCTGTTTTTTCGTAGAAGTCAGATGTTGCTTCACGCGTGAAGCGTGATCTGTTCTTCTAATTTGGCGTTGAGGCACCATCGAAAGTTTTGTCTGTACCGCGCGTAGCGGGAGACTGATTCCTACGCGTAGAGCGCAGTGGATACTTCTGGGTTAGCGCAGAGGCCTTGCCTAAAGTTTTGTTTGTACCGCGCATAGCGGGAGACTGGTTCCTATGCGTAAAACGCGGTGGATACTTCTGGGTTAGCGCAGAGGCCTTGCCCGAAGTTTTGTCTGTACCGCGCGTAGCGGGAGACTAAATTTTACGTGCAGGGCACGGAGGGAGCGATGCTACCACCTCATTGGTCGGAGAGATCGAAGAGTCCACAAGAATGGTTGAGGATGTCTTGGGCATCCACACTTTGCGCAGCTTCCTGTTGTCTTGGACGGAGAGAGAGTGAGAGCTACCCCCGATTCGAAGCATGTCTTCGTAAGCAGACTGGTCGAAATGAACGACCAGCGTCTTCTTCACGGTTCCTATAGATACCGTATCGCGTTGAGCAATTACTTCCTCGTCAGAAGAGAAAGACGTCCCCAGCAGAGTCGCCATCTTGTTTGTGGTATTAAACGAAAGAATGAAAGTGTATTTCAATGACGGGGTTTGTGCGAAACCCGCGCCCTTTGGTTTACAAACAAACTTGTACAATATAATCCTATACGAGGATGTGAGAGTATAATTTATTTAATCTGGGTATAAATTGCTATAGGTGTCTGATCTGCGGTCGATAACTTTAGCCCTTGGACCACGCGATGTTGAAGAAGTACCGTGGAAGACAGGTAGCAGCTTCGAAGGTTGTAGGAGAGGGTGGATGCACGATGCCGAAGTCGTCGATCCCCGCTCTTTGCCTGAGCTTTGGGCTCTCTCTTTCTCTCTCTCTCTCTCTCTCTCTCTCTGTCACGACCCGTACCCGGTTTAGGGGCACGAGTGCGTGGATACGTCTAGCCTACGCCACATCATCGACGGTAGAACGCTGTCTAGGTCATGTAACTATCTAATCAAACTCACGTGAATACCCAACTCCATAAGGAGACGTGGATATCATAAAATAATGCTAGAAATATTCAATCACATGAACTAAAGCACGATGAGATATCAAGGCAAGCAAGGAAAAACAAGACATCAAAAAATAAATAGCCATACCTGCAATCAGTAACATCCAAATCCTCAAGTGTCAGAAACAAGTCCACTAAGGTCAAAGTCTGGAAAAATGTTTTCCAGTCAGGAAGGAGCAAAGTACATCTCTAATATAGCAGTTCTATATTCATGATATAAACTATGTAGCAGTTCTAGTTGGAAATATACGAGAAGCATGTATAGGTACGAGAAATAAAAGAAATACTGGAATTACTGTAAGTAAATGCAGGAGAAGAAACAATATGTCCATGAGCAAGAACCTATGACTAAGTGTATGAGTACTAGCTTTAACATGTGATCGGCTTGGGAACTTGATCAGGCTGGTTATATGTGATTAGCTATAATTCATGTAAAGTCAGGCTAACCGTTGGTTAGCTATGATGCATGTAGAGGTCAGGCTAATCACACGTAACAGCTATGAAGCATGTAAATGGTCAGGCCGCACCCGACGTGAGATGTGGGGTGAGCTATGATGCATGTAGAGTTGGGTATGATCACATATCTATACTAAAATACTCCCCTCCCCCGACTGGTATAGTAGATCCAATCATGGTACGCTATGGCACGGGATTCCCTAGGGAGGTAGCAAGTCTCCCCGGGAATCAGTGTCTGTACATGCACAAGATAACAAGGAAACAAGTCTTGTACAAGCTACACCATAAAAAGGAATAACATCTCATGACGAGATCCGTGTATACCAATCCGTGTAACAAACGTGTCAAGAGCATGGATATCTACACTAGATACAGTGAACATAGGAGATATCATAAATTAGAAACTAATCAGAGAATGTACTCGCCTTTGGTCCTTAGCTGGTGAATACCGAGGTCCTATTCCAGAGGGTCGCCTGGAGGAACCCACAGTCCTAATGACATATTAAAATAATACTTGTATCAGATGCTACACTAACACAACACAAAACCTAAATCGGGCTATGCCAGGTACGATACGGTCAACTAGGGTCATCTAGAAGATAGATATATAAGACACATTACATCTATTTTTAACTGCATTAGTACTTACAATATATATATGCACCAATTTATATACATTTACAATATATATATACGTACCAATTTATATATATATTTAATTTATACTAGTTGAACAATATATATATGTATACTAATACATATGCAAAAATATATTTTAAAATATATATATATATACTTATATATTGTCAATGTAATACAATACTAACATATATGAGGAAATACGTAATTACTAATACATGAATTTAATTTATACTAGTATATACTTTATTAAATACATATTATATGAAAATATTAATATATACTCATAAATATATATAAAATACAATAATAATAATACATACATAGAATCGTACCATTTTTCCCGCGGAAGTGCATAAATTGTCTCCAGTGGGGGATCTAAGTAGTAGCTACTGAAACCAACTCGTAACCACCACCAGCACTTCTGAATCTCTTGTGTGGGAAGCAGCTACCACCAAACTTCTGCTGGAAGAATGTGAGCACTGTGAAAAGCACCCCTCCGAAAGGATGACGATGTCCCAAGAATAGGAGTAGAAGTCTTCATATGAAGTAGCAAGAATAATCGAAGAATCCAACAGTCCTACTCAATATGCTATATACTGGTAAGTCCTCTATTCTGAAAATATCTTTTAATCCAAGCTCATGCTCTAACTGTGCTCTTGTAGACTTCAGCACTACCTTGAATTCCATACACGATGCATGCATTGAAACCCATTTCCTTCCATACTTCTGATTTAAGAGGGGGGACTTCTCGCTGTGGATAGGCCAACCTCCAGAGTTGCTTCAGGGCATCTTGGTGATCCAGACGAAAACCATCAAATGGGATCTCCAGTCTCTGCTTCTCTAGCTTCAATCCCTAGCTATCTCTTCGATTGGGCCATCTAATGTAGTCTAGCCATCCTTGCCAAGAGGGCCGAGATGCTCCTCCTTGATGACGAGATCCCCCTTGGTGCTCTCGCCGAGGTAGTCGATGTCGGACTTGCTCGAGGAGGTTACGGAGAACACCTCCTCGCCTGCCGACCTCGCGTCGAGCGCTCTGCAGCGGAGGCCGAGGCAGACGTCGGGGTCAGGATCGGAGCTCGGGAAGAATGGTGGGTGAAGGGAGCTTGACGGCGGCGTCGAGTCAGCCGACCGGAGTTTATGCATAGGTCGGCGGTCCAATAGGTTGGAAGGAGCTTGGGTTCAGTCGGAGTCCAGCAGCATAGAGCTCGGCGGCTGCCCGGAGCTTGGCCAGGGCCGGAGATTGCAGAGGGGTGAGGGAGCTTCGCCGGAAGGAACCGCAGCGAGGGGAGATGATGATGATGGTGGAGAGATGTGTGGTGGTTGATGTCGACGACGGTGGCCGAGGGAAGTCCGGTGACCAGTGCACAGCGCCGGGGAGATGGAGATCGGGAATATGATGAACGGAGGTGGCCGGAGGTCGGGATGCATGCCGGAGTATGGGGATGAACAGCAAGAATGAACAGTGTTCCCCCTCCCCTTTATATTTTAAAAATCAAAAATAAAGAGAAGAGGAAGAAGAAGGAAGAAGAAGAAGAAGAGAAGAAGAAAAAGGAAAATGAAGAAAAGAGGAAGAAGAGGGATCATACGGTTGGGGGCTTGGGGGCTAGTGTAGGTTTGGGGATTAGGTTTCTTTTTTTTTTCTCTTGGGAAGAGGGAATGATGGGACATTAAATAGGATGAGGGTGTGGGGGAAATCAAGGGTGACGATGCACTCATTTTAAATGGGTGGTCCTGATTTATCATGGAGAAATTTCATGTGGGGATGAGGGTGGTGGCTTAGTTAAATAATAGAGCTCCTTCATTGTTGTTAAACAAATGAGGTGTTGACACCAAAATGTAAATTTGCAAATTAGCCCCCTTAGATTTGGAAAATTGCACGGACACATGAAATGATGAAAATCTGGTGGGCGATTCGGTGTCTGGTATTTTATAGGGTCGGGGGCGCTGTATGATTAGTACGGGCTTAAGTAGCGGGGTACTGGAATTAAATGGGATTTTCGGAATTGGTTAAAATGGTATCCTCAAATTAATTAGGAATAAAATGCAAGTTGTGTTCAAAAATTAATTAGGAGTACATGGGCCAAAATTAGGTCAGGTCATCAATACCAATAATGAAGAAGACTCAGAATAGAATATTACCCTAATTGGGGTCGTACGAAAAATAGGTCAAGATTGTCTCCAATTTCGATTGGAACGCACAACGACACAAAGTTGGAATTTATTTTGGATTTAAATAAACGTCCGCGACAATTTTTGTGCGGCTAAAAATAAGGTACAGAGAGCATACTTTTGGGTTGCAAAATATCAGAATGGAAGACGGGCATGTATAAGACAATGTTGTGAAATTTGTTGGAAGGCAAAAGTCAGGGTAGCGCTCCAATTTCGAAGCAACGGCAGCGCGCAATAATTAAATAAATTACGGTAATTAAATACAACCTCCAATAAATAAATTCTAAAATAAAACAATTAAATACATAATCCCCATTATTCGATCAGGTGTTCGTCTAGTGGCCTCTAGGTCAAGTCTACCAGCTCAGACATTAAGAACACAGTATATAATATAATATATTTAATTACCTATCTCACGAAATTAATTAATTTAAATACACTTATCAAGAAATCATTTAATATGAATACCACAATACTAATAATTATAAAAAGTCAAAAATACCCCCATTTTCAGAATGTGGTAGTGACAAGTCTACCCTCCTTAAAAGAATTTCGTCCTCGAAATTTAAAGTCCTCATAGTAGTGTTTATTCATTATTTTATTTTCCATCACTAGTTAAATTCGTCAGCCACAAAATCAGGTAGTAATTGTAAACCCCCTCACCCAAAATAGATATTTTGTGTATATTTTATATTATTATAGATATTTAATTTCTTTAGAGTATTCTGTTATTTAATTAGCAAATGAAATTCTTGATATATTTACTTATATAAATATTTATTTAGAATTATTTTTAGGTTATTTTAGATTTTTGAAATTATTTAGGATTTATTTGGATATATATAGTCTTAATATTAGATATATACTAATTTAGTCTTAATAGATATTAATAAGATTTTATAAATTATTTGTATTATCTTTAATTATATTTAAGATTATAAATTATTGAGATAAATTCAAACTCTATTTTAAATTAATTTAAATCCTGAACCTACTAGGAAACCAACTTAATGTATATCATATCCTTATTTAAATTCATCATAATCCTATCCAAATTAACCAATCCTAGTTGTATTTAATTAAGTAGTCTCCACCATTATTAATATCTCATCCTTCATATTTTTCTTCCCAAAATTTCTCTCTTTTTCGTCCAAAAATAGCCAAATTCGTCATAAATTCAGCCTCACTTTCTACTAGTTATGACGAATTAAAAAGATGATATCTCCTAGCTCCGGACTCCAAACGTGTTCCAGTTTTTTTTGTTAGAACGATAATGAGGTTAGATTTCTGATTAAATAAATTGTTTTTCTAAATTATTAGTATTAAATTCTGGAAAATTCGTAGAGCACAGCATGTCCGAAAATAGACGTGTTTCGATGTATTCGCGATTTCGGGAGAACCAGGAATCAGAATCACGAACCGTTTAAAGTTTCGGAAAGCTAATGTCGAGATCATCGACATATATTTTTCCCAGAATTTATTTCGAAGTATTTATATACTGTTAATTCTGTAGAACTTCTAGGTTAGAATTTAACCATCGGTGCACAATACAAAATTTGTATGTGCTATAATTTCCAAACGAATTTAAATTCGGACGAGCTGTAAATTCCAGCATATTTTTGATGCTGAAATCTACAGGAAATCATGCATAAAAGTTGATTTTGTGTCGGTTGACTTTTTGGTCAACAGATCGTCTCGATTTGCGTGCCATGAGTCTCGAGTTGATAAAATTCAGTTTCTTTGGACAAAATTTAGGAATTAACATAAAAATCAGAATAATAAGATTAAAATAGGATTTTAGAGTAATTATTCCAGAATTAAATAAATTAAAATAAATTATTTTTTTGACGTGATAAATTTGTAATACATAGGCTATTTGGACTGTGACTTGGACTCGGATTCATACCAGCAGCAGGACCCCAGGCAAGATACCTTGCCAAATTGTTTACAGTACTTTGCATGCTATTTATATTTCTTTTTATTTATTTTATTTTTGTATAGTTCTTGCATGTGTAGTTTTTCTTCAGTCATTACTATGTATTAGATATGTTGACACACACATGGCACCTAGTATCATGGGAGGACAATCATTAGGCGTATGGGCTTTTAACCACTCTGGTAAACCGTAGTATATAGTTCGCACTACGGGCGTGTGTCGCGCTGGTCGCTACCCCAGAGGTATGTCGATTTCTGTAGAGTCGCGCTGGTCGCTACCCCAGAGGTATGTCGATTTTTGATGTTCTAGACGGGTGTGTGAGTTGTGAGGCTTAGATCGAGTAGACTACCCTTGCCCATACGTCGAAAAGTTGTCCTCATTTGCATTCATATAGATTGTCATGTACAGCGTACTTATCTATTTTCAAACCATATGCATGTTTACTGTATTCAAATTGGCTCGTATTTTCTGTATCTTGTTACGTCCCTCTGAGGACCTGGTCTGCTGCCAGGTGTATCTTTTCTTGAGTATTTGCAGGAGCGCAGATTTGGATGGTTATATGTGATCCGAGGATGTCTTCTCATCGAGCTGTAATTGATAGCTGGTATTCTTATATTGTGTTGTGGTGTTGTACTCATATTGTATTTGCTCTTATATTCGAGTTGGTAGTGGATTTGTCTCCATCCAACTATCATCCTTAGATACTCCTTATTGAGATCTAGTTTCATAGATACTGGTTATTTATTTCTATATGATTTTGTTGGATGAAATTTAGATTATACCCTGTGACTTGTGACATATGTTTTATACCACTTGTGGATTTGATATTCATATTACAGCGTACGTGTGGATTTGGTTTCCATACATTGGAGTTGCCATATCCATGCGGCTGGCATGCTTACGTGTCCTAGTCCTACGTATTTTTGGGACTGGGACGTGACATGTTTTTGTGGTGGCCTATGCAGGTCGAGAGCATATTGTCTCGGTTACGTTACTGTACCGAACAAGCCTGCACCTAGGACTAGAGTATAGGATCTCATCCACAATTGACTGTGATTCATCTCCTCCTATCTGTTCTATTTTGAACAATTGTATCCTGCTTGATTCATGTGCTTCCCTAATAGTTTCTTGAGTATAGTCTTCTGCTAGAATATAGGAACCCCTGTTATTAGGATGATAATTAGAGTAGCACACCTATTAAGAATACAACGAGAATATAGACACACCACTAAGTTTAGAATATCTAGTGAACCTAGAATTCCTTATCTTTAGATTGTTATACCATTACCCCTTGATGTATTAAGAAGACTTGAGAGTAGTATAGACACTACTAGAGTTAGTTAGAAGTTTTACCATAATGTTTGACACCTAGTATCACATAGTCTTTTGACCTATTAATTGAAGTGTAACCGAATGATATTTATCGCATGCTAGCAAAAGATGACAGTATTTATTCAGACCATAGAATTTAGAGGTCCTTGCCCTATTTGGTCGACTAGCGACTTAGATAAGGAGGTTGTATGATAACTGTAGAGATTGTAGAGTCTTTTATTATTATTGCTTATGTTGTTTTTGCTTTTGCGAACTTGAATTATTTTGTAACTTCTCACATCATAATCCAGCGTTATATTTTCTGTGCTACCTTGAATTATGCTGCTATTATAGCCTAGTTTTTGCAAGCTTAATCTTATATCGAGCTTGTTCATGACATATGTGTTATTGGGGCCTGATCAACCACACTAATACAAATTGTCTAATCAGAATCAGTGTATTATGGTCTAGCTAGCCATAATGCGCTTGATTCGCCCTTCGCAATAGTATTTTACGTGGATTGAGATGTATAGTGGACCAGTAGACAAATATACTTACCCTCTAGATACGATAAAGCATATCATATCAAGTACATAACTGCACCGATGTGAGCATGCGAATAGAAAATTATCAAATTAAGATTTCAATCCACAACTGTCTTGACAATTCCCATTTGAATTTTTTTAAACGCTTTGATTCCCATACTTCCATTCTATTACCCCTCCTTGAACTCTTTTCCGTTGCTTTCCGTTTTTCCTTGTTTCGGAAAGACGAAATCTCGTGCTTGGATATAAGTGATACACGGATAGTACAAGATATACCCCATAGGCCAATCACATTATTTGATGACTATCTTTCATAATTGATTAAGGGCATATCACATATGATATAGTTGGTGTTAAAGTTTTGAGGATTGAATGACATGAGAAAATAAATTGAGGAATATTTTTCTTAAGTGTAAGAGTCTTATGTGATAGATGGATAAATTATAAGTTGGGTAGAAATTGCATTATTAAACTTGAGGAGAATTCTTTTAGATTGTGATCAAGTAGGATTAGATTGAGAGATTAAGTCCTTTTAAATATGGAGAATTTTAAAAGAAGGATTAAGATAATGAGGATTTAATGAAATTTTAAAAATCTTGATATTGAGGACCCAATATTTATACTTTGAGCACATGATTTAAATTTTGAATATTGAAGGATGAATCATCGATTTAAATTTTTAGGATAAATATAGAATTTTAGACTTGAACAACTGGTGAAGTAGATTTAAATTTTACAATTTGATGATTTGAATTAAAAGTTTAATTTTGATTGTTGGGTCACCTATTTGAAATATTGAGGATGTAAATTGAGTTTAAATATTTGAATAGTACAAAATTCTTAATTTGAGAATAGGAATAAGATTTGATTAGAATTGTTTATTATTCAAAGTTTAGAGGAGATTATGATAGTTGAAAATTATGATATAAATTTTGATGTGGGATGTCATATATACTTGAGTTAGATTTGGATGTTGATTATTTAAAAATCGAGAAGAGATTACGACATGTTGAATTTTGATTTAAACAGTGGTTATCTTAATTTTGAAGTGATCGCGATAGATTTGAATATATTTTGTTATTTAAATTTTTGGAAGAGATTGCGATTGACATACCTTGTGTACGAATGTGAAGGATTTAACAAATTATGTTCTATTTTAATTTCGAGGACGAAATTTTTGTAAGTTGGGTAGATTGTAAACCCCCTCACCCAAAATAGATATTTTGTGTATATTTTATATTATTATAGATATTTAATTTCTTTAGAGTATTCTGTTATATAATTAGCAAATGAAATTCTTGATATATTTACTTATATAAATATTTATTTAGAATTATTTTTAGGTTATTTTAGATTTTTGAAATTATTTAGGATTTATTTGGATATATATAGTCTTAATATTAGATATATACTAATTTAGTGTTAATAGATATTAATAAGATTTTATAAATTATTTGTATTATCTTTAATTATATTTAAGATTATAAATTATTGAGATAAATTCAAACTCTATTTTAAATTAATTCAAATCCTGAACCTACTAGGAAACCAACTTAATGTATATCATATCCTTATTTAAATTCATCATAATCCTATCCAAATTAACCAATCCTAGTTGTATTTAATTAAGTAGTCTCCACCATTATTAATATCTCATCCTTCATATTTTTCTTCCCAAAATTTCTCTCTTTTTCGTCCAAAAATAGCCAAATTCGTCATAAATTCAGCCTCACTTTCTACTAGTTATGACGAATTAAAAAGATGATATCTCCTAGCTCCGGACTCCAAACGTGCTCCAGTTTTTTTTGTTAGAACGATAATGAGGTTAGATTTCTGATTAAATAAATTGTTTTTCTAAATTATTAGTATTAAATTCTGGAAAATTCGTAGAGCACAGCATGTCCGAAAATAGACGTGTTTCGATGTATTCGCGATTTCGGGAGAACCAGGAATCAGAATCACGAACCGTTTAAAGTTTCGGAAAGCTAATGTCGAGATCATCGACATATATTTTTCCCAGAATTTATTTCGAAGTATTTATATACTGTTAATTCTGTAGAACTTCTAGGTTAGAATTTAACCATCGGTGCACAATACAAAATTTGTATGTGCTATAATTTCCAAACGAATTTAAATTCGGACGAGCTGTAAATTCCAGCATATTTTTGATGCTGAAATCTACAGGAAATCATGCATAAAAGTTGATTTTGTGTCGGTTGACTTTTTGGTCAACAGATCGTCTCGATTTGCGTGCCGTGAGTCTCGAGTTGATAAAATTCAGTTTCTTTGGACAAAATTTAGGAATTAACATAAAAATCAGAATAATAAGATTAAAATAGGATTTTAGAGTAATTATTCCAGAATTAAATAAATTAAAATAAATTATTTTTTTGACGTGATAAATTTGTAATACATAGGCTATTTGGACTGTGACTTGGACTCGGATTCATACCAGCAGCAGGACCCCAGGCAAGATACCTTGCCAAATTGTTTACAGTACTTTGCATGCTATTTACATTTCTTTTTATTTATTTTATTTCTGTATAGTTCTTGCATGTGTAGTTTTTCTTCAGTCATTACTATGTATTAGATATGTTGACACACACATGGCACCTAGTATCATGGGAGGACAATCATTAGGCGTATGGGCTTTTAACCACTCTGGTAAACCGTAGTATATAGTTCGCACTACGAGCGTGTGTCGCGCTGGTCGCTACCCCAGAGGTATGTCGATTTCTGTAGAGTCGCGCTGGTCGCTACCCCAGAGGTATGTCGATTTCTGATGTTCTAGACGGGTGTGTGAGTTGTGAGGCTTAGATCGAGTAGACTACCCTTGCCCATACGTTGAAAAGTTGTCCTCATTTGCATTCATATAGATTGTCATGTACAGCGTACTTATCTATTTTCAAACCATATGCATGTTTACTGTATTCAAATTGGCTCGTATTTTCTGTATCTTGTTACGTCCCTCTGAGGACCTGGTCTGCTGCCAGGTGTATCTTTTCTTGAGTATTTGCAGGAGCGCAGATTTGGATGGTTACATGTGATCCGAGGATGTCTTCTCATCGAGCTGTAATTGATAGCTGGTATTCTTATATTGTGTTGTGGTGTTGTACTCATATTGTATTTGCTCTTATATTCGAGTTGGTAGTGGATTTGTCTCCATCCAACTATCATCCTTAGATACTCCTTATTGAGATCTAGTTTCATAGATACTGGTCATTTATTTCTATATGATTTTGGTGGATGAGATTTAGATTATACCCTGTGACTTGTGACATATGTTTTATACCACTTGTGGATTTGATATTCATATTACAGCGTACGTGTGGATTTGGTTTCCATACATTGGAGTTGCCATATCCATGCGGCTGGCATGCTTACGTGTCCTAGTCCTACGTATTTTTGGGACTGGGACGTGACAGTAATCCACCTTGCCATTTCACAGTCTCAAAAATTCTGAAATTACCGTATTCTTGCAATATCCTCGAAAATAAAAATCAGAGTCCATTTTTTTTTCTTCAATTTCCTCCAAAATTTTAAGTTAACTAAATACTCAAAATTTGATATATGTTCCTCAAATTTAATTTCAATCAATGTATCGATTCTCGTCCCAAAGAGTCTAAATCCCAACAATAATCTATCAATGATCTGATTCCTCAGTTTTCTTTTTCCTCAAAATACTTAATAATGCGACACTTATGGATCCTTCAAATGTAACGTCCGCAATATAAAATTTTAAATTACTATATTGCAATCAAATATATATAATGATAATTTTCCAAATTTTCCTCAAATTTTAATGATAAATTATATCACAATCAACCTTCCTGAAATAAATAATCATCAATTCTGCCATGTTAAATTTTTAATCCTTTATTTAAATTAGCGTTTATCCTCAAATTTCAATCATACCTCGATCTTTGTAAAACCAATGATCCAACAATTCTGTTATATCAACTCATGAATGCTTATCCTTGAATTTCTAATCATCTTGTCCCATTTGTCAAGTCATAACCTTTTCATAAATCTTTGTTATGGTCAAAACCCCAACGATCATGGTCTAAATTTTTTTTTACCTACAGTCATACAACAAACAACTTAGAGGAAACATGCATGGTTATGGTCTGTCTTATCATGGTATTGCATTCTCTGTCAGGGTGTACTACTAACTATATCCTAACAAGAAAAATCATGTATATGAACTACAGTACTAGGGAAAATTCAGTCAAAAGACGAAGAAGAACATTAGGAAAGAAAAGAAAGAACCTGTTAACATATTTCCTGCAGTATCCCTTATCTCTAACATACACTTAACCCTAGCATATTCACTAACTAATTCCTATTTCTGTATACTGATATCCCTATCAACTAACCTTTAGTTCACAACATCCATGATTACATCCTTATTGCATACACCTGCTTATTAATACTTAAATCTGATACCAAGATTCTCTAATATAACCATGGTTCAATAATGCATCCAAGTTTGATACCTCTATCTCTTTAGTACCACATTCTCTGTCAGTTCTCGTTCCTACTAAAATTGTCCATACTATTGTTCCCATCACTCCAGTGCACACCAAGTGTAACACCATACTAAGTACTGCTCTTCCCAATACAACTCTAGATGGACATCCAAGTCAGTCTGCGGTGCCATCTCAATCATGCTCAAGTCATCAGATCCTTACACCTGTATATCATCTACTCCTATATTTAATATTCATATTTCTCATCTACCATAAAATTAATCCTCAAAATAATCGTCAAGGTTTAACTTCTCGATCAACAAAAATAATTTGCATATACCTCCTCAAAGTCAGATACTCAACATCGAAATAAAATTTTAATCACTTCTAAAATCTTTGTAGCCTTGATCATGTTTATGGAATCAAAATTTGAACCCTCAAAAAATTTTGACATAAATCTCAACTCCTCAATAATTCTCAAAGTTAAAATTCATTTCCACTCTTTAATTTTATAAATCCACAAATATACATATAAGTGCTCGCAGTCTCTAATACTCGAGGTGCACTCAATACATCTATTGTCTACAACTGTGTACTAAAATTGTACTGTCCGAATCGCTTGCACTATTACCTCCAATGATCAAAGTTATCATCACATGTATTTTCTTCCCTGATTTTCAATCTATATTAACTGGTATATCATCCAATTATCATCACGCAGAGTGCTTACTGTTATTAGCGTCATTCTCGACTAATCCTCGATATAGAACCATTAGCACTCTTGGTATTATATCACTAGCTTCATTGATGGATTATCTCATCAAGCTCATTAGAACTCATGATCACATGTATCTTCTATAACACTCATGTTTCTTTACTCTCATGGGCATGTATATGGTTCCTCATCTCGATGGTTGCATAGGTATTTCCCTTTAACCTTTTACAGCCTGTTAAACTAATCTGTGATACGCCTCACCATTTTCATTACCAATTCCGATATTTCTCTACTCATGATACCTCATTATAACTCCTCATGCATATAAATTTCTTTACCTTTAACACGCCCGATATCAATCGTCAGATTGGACGTTATGCTCCATTAATCCCTAACATAATTCCTTGATACCTAATTGTTTACATAGATCACTCAATTACATAATCATGATTATCCAGGATGGGTAATTGGCTCTGATACTAACTCTGAGAACTATCACTGATACTCTATACTATCCCTCTACTTATAGTACTATAATGACACTTATTCTAGAATCATTATCACAAGGTATTATGCTATAGGTTAACTCTATGTTAAGGCCTACTGCTCACATGTCCAACTAGAAAATACTTACAACTCATAAGCAACACTCAGTCCATACTAATACTCAAGACACAAACATAATCATAAGTCACTAATTATCATACTTAATAAGGAATTCTCAAAGAATATGAGCTCAAAAGGTCTGGATTGAGGACTGAAGGTGTTTCTACTGCTAGCAACCAAAAAAAACGATGGAATAAAGTCTTGTATCACAGAAATAGATAAGTGTTGAGATGATACTTTAAGAACCAATTTAAGATACAACCTGATAATCATACACGTCTGTCAGAAATCATGACACTCAGAATCCTCGCCACGCCAGTAAGCATAGGTGCGATAAACGACAGGTTCCGTAACTAAGGTATGCAACCCTATAATCATGTCATCTAGAATCCTCGCCACGCCAACCGGTATGGCTGCGAGAGACTCTAAGTTTTATAACTACAGTATGTACATCCTAGTCAGGTTCCTACGTTCTCGTCACGACAACTAGTATGGTTGCGATAAACTCTAGGTTCCATAACCAAAGTAGACGTTTTTACCTTTCTCACTGTCCTCATCAATATATGTCATCAGATGATACCGTAAATTTAGCCCATAAAAATTCATCTTTATATAAAATCAACTCAACAACGATACCAAGAATTTAATTTAACAATTGGTAAACAAGAATCAAACTCAATATCAACGAGTGAGGACGGACGAAAACAAGGGGAAAGGAATTAAATTGGAATTCATAATGAGATTCTCAAGGGGTCGTCCCAGGAATCTCTCAAGAATTTTGTGATTGAGTATCCTCTCTCATCCTAGTATCCTATGTCCTATATTCTATAGCAGGCACGTAGTAGTACAACTATGACGTCGCACTACCACAACATCATACAACTTGCGAAGTATGACCTGTATGGGCCACCACTAAAAACGTGTCATGACCCGCACCCGGTTTAGGGGCACGAGTGCGTGGATACGTCCAGCCTACGTCGCAGCATCGGCGGTAGAACGCTGTCTAGGTCATGTAACTATCTAATCAAACTCACGTGAATACCCAACTCTATAAGGAGACGTGGATATCATAAAATAATGCTAGAAATATTCAATCACATGAACTAAAGCACGATGAGATATCAAGGCAAGCAAGGAAAAATAAGACATCAAAAAATAAATAGCCATACCTGCAATCAGAAACATCCAAATCCTCAAGTGTCAGAAACAAGTCCACTAAGGTCACAGTCTGGAAAAATATTTTCCAGTCAGGAAGGAGCAAAGTACATCTCTAATATAACAGTTCTATATTCATGATATAAACTATGTAGCAGTTCTAGATAGAAATATACGAGAAGCATGTATAGGTACGAGAAATAAAAGAAATACTGGAAATACTGTAAGTAAATGCAGGAGAAGAAACAATATGTCCATGAGCAAGAACCTATGACTAAGTGTATGAGTACTAGCTTTAACATATGATCAGCTTGGGAACTTGATCAGGCTAGTTACATGTGATTAGCTATGATTTATGTAAAGTCAGGCTAACCGTTGGTTAGCTATGATGCATATAGAGGTCAGGCTAATCACACGTAACAGCTATGAAGCATGTAAATGGTCAGGCCGCACCCGACGTGAGATGTGGGGTGAGCTATGATGCATGTAGAGTTGGGTATGATCACATATCTATACTAAAATACTTCCCTCTCCCGACTGGTATAGTAGATCCAATCATGGTACGCTATGGCACGGGATTCCCTAGGGAGGTAGCAAGTCTCCCCGGGAATCAGTGTCTGTACATGCACAAGATAACAAGGAAACAAGTCTTGTACAAGCTACACCATAAAAAGGAATAACATCTCATGACGAGATCCGTGTATACCAATCCGTGTAACCAACGTGTCAAGAGCATGGATATCTACACTAGATACAGTGAACATAGGAGATATCATAAATTAGAAACTAATCAGAGAATATACTCGCCTTTGGTCCTTAGCTGGTGAATACCGAGGTCCTATTCCAGAGGGTCGCCTGGAGGAACCCACAGTCCTAATGACATATCAAAATAATACTTGTATCAGATGCTACACTAACACAACACAAAATCTAAATTGGGCTATGCCAGGTACGATACGGTCAACTAGGGTCATCTAGAAGATAGATATATAAGACACATTACATCTATTTTTAACTGCATTAGTACTTACAATATATATATGCACCAATTTATATACATTTATAATATATATATACGTACCAATTTATATATATATTTAATTTATACTAGTTGAACAATATATATATGTATACTAATACATATGCAAAAATATATTTTAAAATATATATATATATATACTTATATATTGTTAATGTAATACAATACTAACATATATGAGGAAATACGTAATTACTAATACATAAATTTAATTTATACTAGTATATACTTTATTAAATACATATTATATGAAAATATTAATATATACTCATAAATATATATAAAATATAATAATAATAATACATACATAGAATCGTACCATTTTTCCTGCGGAAGTGCATAAATTGTCTCCAGTGGGGGATCTAAGTAGTAGCTACTGAAACCAACTCGTAACCACCACCAGCACTTCTGAATCTCTTGTGTGGGAAGCAGCTACCACCAAACTTCTGCTGGAAGAATGTGAGCACTGCGAAAAGCACCCCTCCGAAAGGATGACGATGTCCCAAGCATAGGAGTAGAAGTCTTCATGTGAAGTAGCAAGAATAATCGAAGAATCCAACAGTCCTACTCAACATGCTATATGCTGGTAAGTCCTCTATTCTGAAAGTATCTTTTAATCCAAGCTCATGCTCTAACTGTGCTCTTGTAGACTTCAGCACTACCTTGAATTCCATACACGAAGCATGCATTGAAACCCATTTCCTTCCATACTTCTGATTTAAGAGGGGGGACTTCTTGCTGTGGATAGGCCAACCTCCAGAGTTGCTTCAGGGCATCTTGGTGATCCAGACAAAAACCATCAAATGGGATCTCCAGTCTCTGCTTCTCTAGCTTCAATCCCTAGCTATCTCTTCGATTGGGCCATCTAATATAGTCTGGCCATCCTTGCCAAGAGGGCCGAGATGCTCCTCCTTGATGACGAGATCCCCCTTGGTGCTCTCGCCGAGGTAGTCGATGTCGGACTTGCTCGAGGAGGTTACGGAGAACACCTCCTCGCCTGCCGACCTCGCGTCGAGCGCTCTACAGCGGAGGCCGAGGCAGACGCCGGGGTCAGGATCGGAGCTCGGGAAGAATGGTAGGTGAAGGGAGCTTGACGGCAGCGTCGAGTCAGCCGACCGGAGTTGATGCACAGGTCGGCGGTCCAATAGGTTGGAAGGAGCTCGGGTTCAGTCGGAGTCCAGCAGCATGGAGCTCGGCGGCTGCCCGGAGCTTGGCCAGGGCTGGAGATTGCAGAGGGGTGAGGGAGCTTCGCCGGAAGGAACCACAGCGAGGGGAGATGATGATGATGGTGGAGAGATGTGTGGTGGTTGATGTCGACGACGGTGGTCGAGGGAAGTCCGGTGACCAGTGCACAGCGCCGGGGAGATGGAGATCGGGAATATGATAAACGGAGGTGGCCGGAGGTCGGGATGCATGCCGGAGTATGGGGATGAACAGCAAGAATGAACAGTGTTCCCCCTCCCCTTTATATTTTAAAAATCAAAAATAAAGAGAAGAGGAAGAAGAAGGAAGAAGAAGAAGAAGAAGAGAAGAAGAAAAAGGAAAATGAAGAAAAGAGGAAGAAGAGGGATCATACGGTTGGGGGCTTGGGGGCTAGTGTAGGTTTGGGATTAGGTTTTTTTTTTTCTCTTGGGAAGAGGGAATGATGGGACATTAAATAGGATGAGGGTGTGGGGGAAATCAAGGGTGAGGATGCACTCATTTTAAATGGGTGGTCCTGATTTGTCATGGAGAAATTTCATGTGGGGATGAGGGTGGTGGCTTAGTTAAATAATAGAGCTCCTTCATTGTTGTTAAACAATTGAGGTGTTGACACCAAAATATAAATTTGCAAATTAGCCCCCTTAGATTTGGGAAATTGCACGGACACATGAAATGATGAAAATCTGGCGGGCGATTCGGTGTCTGGTGTTTTATAGGGTCGGGGGCGCTGTATGATTGGTACGGGCTTAAGTAGCGGGGTACTGGAATTAAATAGGATTTTCGGAATTGGTTAAAATGGTATCGTCAAATTAATTAGGAATAAAATGCAAGTTGTGTTCAAAAATTAATTAGAAGTACATGGGCCAAAATCAGGTCAGGTCATCAATACCAATAATGAAGAAGACTCAGAATAGAATATTACCCTAATTTGGGTCGCACGAAAAATAGGTCAAGATTGTCTCCAATTTCGATTGGAACGCACAACGACACAAAGTTGGAATTTATTTAGGATTTAAATAAACGTCCGCGACGATTTTTGTGCAGCTAAAACTAAGGTACAGAGAGCATACTTTTGGGTTGCAAAATATCAGAATGGAAGGCGGGCATGTCTAGGGCAATGTTGTGAAATTTGTTGGAAGGCAAAAGTCAGGGTAGCGCTCCAATTTCGAAGCAACGGCAGCGCGCAATAATTAAATAAATTACGGTAATTAAATACAACCTCCAATAAATAAATTCTAAATAAAACAATTAAATACATAATCCCCATTATTCGATCAGGTGTTCGTCTAGTGGCCTCTAGGTCAAGTCTACCAGCTCAGACATTAAGAACACAGTATATAATATAATATATTTAATTACCTATCTCACGAAATTAATTAATTTAAATACACTTATCAAGAAATCATTTAATATGAATACCACAATACTAATAATTATAAAAAGTCGAAAATATCCCCATTTTCAGAATGTGGTAGTGACACTCTCCTCCTTGTTCGATCTTCTCCGACTGCCGACCTTGGATCTGATATTGGTACTCTTGACCGAATTTTCCGACCTGGGATCTGATATCGATTTCTTGACCAATTTTTCGACCTTGTTCCCCATTGACAGGGGCCTCTATTTATAGAGTCTTTGGTGACAGTGACCACTCCGTTGGTGTAGCAACCGAGGAGTAGAAAGTACAATACCCTTTTACACAATGGTTAAAGTAACCAATGCCTACGTATAGATGATTTTTTGACTAAGCGGGTGATGTGGGTCCAACTAAGGGGACACAACACGTACGGTTGCTACTAAGATCATGGCGTAAAAGCCACGCGGGTAGGTATCCATTGTGTAGAAGAGGTTGGCGTAGAAGCCAAATGTCCGTCACCATGGCATAGAAGCCAAGTAGGCATAGAAGCCGAACAGGCATAGAAGCCGAGTAGGCGTGGAAGCCGAGCAGGCATAGAAGCCGAGTAGGCATGGAAGCCGAACAGGCACAGAAGCCGAACAGACATAGAAGCCGAGTAGGTGTGGAAGCCGAGTAGTCGTAGAGACTGAGTGGGCGTAGAAGCCGCACGAGCACAGATCCTGAATGGGCGTAGAAGCCGCTGCATATCGTGCCAGAATGGGCGTAGAAGTCGCTTGAGCACAGATCCTGAATGGGCGTAGAAGCCGCTGCATACCGTGCTGATGTGGACGCCTTAGCCGGAATTACGGATTTTGAAGATATAACCAAATCTCTTGCAGAGATTTGCCATTACCTTATGCATTAAATGCGGAGGCGTGTTTCGAAGGTCTGCAGGCCTTCTGTGCACCCGTCGCAGAGACGTGTCTTGAGAGAAACTATCACCGCTCTGTGCAATTAGACGTGGAGACGTGCCTCGAATCCCGTACGAAGTGCAGCTTTTGACGTGGCAGGCGGTTTGTCTGCTGCGGAGCGTAAAACAGCTCATGTTTGCCTGTGTAAAACAGGGCGGCATATTCCCCTGTACGCAAAAGAGCGGTTTATGCTGAGGGGACTCCAGTAAACGACGGTTTGGTAATGTTTTACCAAATCCTCTGCATTAAATGGTGAGATCCGCCATCATACTGTGGGACGCGTCCCGAGAGGTCTGCCATCGTTTCCAGCCGTCGTCTGGGTAGCCGTGCATCACCTTTTGTCAGGAGTCAGAGGTCAGATTCACTGCGTGACTTGACAGGTTCATTTCGGGAAAGATGAAGCGTTCCTCGTACGCTATCACGCTGCTTTGAGAGCGGTTGAGTTTTACGCCATGAAGGCGATGAAGAACTCTGTTTCACGCTGGAGCGGCTTGGACGTACTGCACTTATGCGGATGGTCCTTTGAGCTTTATTCTTTACGCTGTATTTTAGCGAAGAAAACTCTGTCATACGCCTGATGGCTCTGAAGGCCTCTGCTTACGCTACTCTGTATCAAGAGGCTGTGTAGCTCTTCCCAGCATATTTTTCATGCTTCTACAAGGGGGAGCTAAGAGTATATAGGGGAGCATAAGCAGCAACATAAGGAGCACCATGAGAAGCAGTAACAGGATCAGCAGGATCAACATGAGCTTCCTTCTTATGTCCCTATGCTAGTACCCATAAATGCTGATGTCCCAAGTCCCACTTCTTCAGGACCTTCTTCGGCCCTTCCATCTTAGTTACCCGGTAGCAATTTCTCCCCTGATACTTCTAATCCTCCTGTCTTACATCGTAGAACTTCTAGAGTCAATACTGGAAAACCTCCAGCTAAGTTTGGCAGTTGGGATATTGACATTGCATATTATATTTCATATGCACCCACTCCACCTGCATATAACTTCTTTCTTGCATTATTAGATTCAGTGCTTGTACCTAAAAACTGGCATATAGCTAAGCAAGATCCTAGGTGGTTGAGTACCATGAAGGAGGAACTTCAGGCCTTGAAGAAGAGCGACATATGGAAGCTGGTACCACTGCCAACTGGGAAGCGTGCTGTTGGATGTAAATGAGTTTATACTATTAAGCAAACTCCAGAGGAAAAGATTGACAGGTATAAGGCCATATATGTTGCTAAAGGCTATAGCCAAACTTATGGTATCGACTATGACGAGACCTTTGCTCCAGCGCAAAGATGAGCATTGTACGACTGTTGATGTCATGTGCTGCCAATTTTAATTAGAAACTATATCAGCTAGATGTCAAGAATATCTTTTTGCATGGGGATCTCCAGGAGGAGGTGTATATGGAGATTCTATCAGGCTTTGCTAATTCATAAGCAACGGAAAATGTATGCAAATTGAAGAAGTTTTTTTATAGGCTAAAGCAGTCTCCGGGAGCATGGTTTGATAGATTCAGGCTTGTAGTCTGTAGTATGGGATATAGGCAGTGCAATGGAGATCATACTGTGTTTTACAGGCACTCCAAGACTCGTATCACTGTTCTTGCAGTCTATGTTGATGATATTCTAATTACTGGAGACGATACTGAGGAGATCCTACGGCTGAAGAAAAGCCTTGGAGAGTTTGAAGTTAAGGATTTGGGGCAGTTGAAGTACTTCCTCGAAATTGAAATTGCAAGTTCACAAAAGGGTATAGTACTTTCTCAGTGAAAGTACGCTCTAGATCTTCTTTCAGAGACATGAATGCTGGGTTGCAGGGTTGCTTCTAATCCTATCGAGCAGAATCACTAGTTGTGTGTTGAGGGTGGTAATTCGGTGATTAAGGAGCAATATCAAAGATTAGTTGATTAGCTCATATATCTGTCATACGAGACCTGATATTACTTATGCCATGAGTGTGCTGAGTAGATATATGCATGATCCCAGAGAGCAGCATATGGAGGCAGTTTGCATAATTCTCAGGTATATTAAAGAAAGTCCAAGAAAGGGGTTATGGTTCAGAATTTCTGGACATCTGAGAGTTGAACGCTACTGTGATGCCGATTGGGGGGGTTGTATGGACGATTGCAGGTTCACTATAGGTTACTATGCTTTTGTTGGAGGTAATCTTATATCTTGGCGTAGCAAGAAGCAAGATATAGTAGCTAGGTCTATAGCTAAGGCTGAGTACAAGGCTATGACAGTTAGCCTGTGCGAGATAATATGGGTAAAGAGCTTGTTGGATCATATGCATGCGTTTGTTTATAGGAGACTCCATGCAACTTTGGTGTGACAACAAATTAGCAATTTATATTACAAATAATCCAGTTCAGCATGATCGCACCAAATATGTGGAGATTGATTGGTTCTTCATTAAGGAGAAGCTTAATAGAAAAGTTTTGACTTTGAGCTATGTGAAATCAGTGGAGTAGTTAGCTGATTATTTAAAAAGGTTTCGGTCCTAGAGAGTTTGATACCTTTTGTTACAATATGGGGATGATTGATATCTATAGCCCAACTAGGGGGAGTATTGAGTTATGGGGGAATTATTTAGTCCCATATCGAATAAAAAATAAGGAGGCGGCTAGCCTCCTCCTATATATATGTACCCCTCTTGGAAGTAAATCAATCAATTATTTTCTCTCTATAGATGTAGATAAGGAGAATTGCGGAGAATTGACTCGCGAGCTAACTTAAGAAGGAAAGCTACCGCATGAGCTGGATGTTCCAAGAGGCTGGATGCACATGCCCTACAACTTTTAAAGTTTAGCCCAGACTGCAAGATATGGGGGGGGCAGCTTGCGCAGGACGACATAGTGCAATAGTTGTACTAACTACTACCAATGGAGAGGTTATGGAGAATGGATATTATGGTAGTTAGAGAAGTTGTTTGTCATGGCGAATGAGTTTGAAGTAGTAAACATGGAGAAGAGGATAACCACTTGATGGAGGTGGTTATTTTGAACATGGTAGAAAAGAACAAGTGTTAAGGACACTAAAAAAATTCATAGTGTAATTTTTTTCTGATATTATTGAAAACAATTTAAATATATTGGATTAAATATATTAGACCCATACATATTTATGGAGCTACTTTTGTGTTGGGATCAGCATCACCGATACCGTGCTATGACATCATGTGTCTGAAACTGACCATAGCAGAAATTAAGCCAAACCCACATGAGATAACCAACCACCGTCTAACCAGAACGTCAAGAAAGATAAAACACAGTAATTTTGGTGACTACGTCACATGAAAAAAAAATTATAATCTTAATTTATAAATTTATGTGAAGATACAAAATTAAGTAAAATTATATTGAATCATTTACCCAAAGATTCAACCCCCTCACCAAAATCAAGAAAATCATAGGATTACAACTTGGTAGTGATCTTCTGTACGAAGATGATGACTCTTTAAACAGATCTTCTCTTCCAACTATCTTGGATGCCGAGTCCTAAGAGCAAAGTACGGACTATCTCTTAGATTTCATGTGGACTTGCTCCCTCGAATCTTTCGTCTTGAGCTTCTCATGGCACCCCTCAACACACACACACACACAATATATATATATATATATATATATATATATATATATATATATATATATATATATATATACTCAAGTGGTTAGAGTGAGGCATATCCCCCTAAGCGGTTGCAGGTTCAAGCAACAGGGGAAGCACATTTTATTACCTGCAGGAGAATAAATGTGAGTGCGGGCCGGATGTGTCATGCGCCAGTCCTAAAATATGTAGGATAGGTATACATACACATGCCAGCTGTACGAATAAGTATAGGAATCTAATTTAATGGACCTAACCATTCGTAGTACGCTATAAAATATATCTAAGTCACAGTTGTTTATGGTATTAAACGAAAGAATGAAAAATATATTCAGGATGGGGTTTATACGAAACCCGCCTTCTTTGGTTTGCAAACAAACTTGTACAATTTGATCCTATACGAGGATATGGGAGTACAATTTATTTAATCTGGGTAAATATTGCTATAGGTGTCTGATCTGCAGTCGATCACTTTAGCCCTTGGACCACACGATGTTGAAGAAGTGTCGTAGAAGACAGGAAGCAGCTTCGAAGGTTGCAAAAGATGGTGGATGCACGATGCTAAAGTCGTCGATCCCTACTCTCTGCCTGAGCTCCGGATTCTCTCTCTCTCTCTCTCTCTCTCTCTCTCTTGACCTTGGATCTGATATTGGTTTCTTGACCAATTTTTTGACCTTCCAATTTGTCGACCCTGTTCCACATTGATAGAGGTCTCTATTTATAGAGTTTTAGTGACAGTGACCACTCCGTCGGTGTAGAAACCGAGGAATGGAAAGTACAGTACCCTTTTACACAACGGTTAAAGTAACCAATGCCTGCGTATAGATGATCCTTTGAATGAGATTGTGACGCGGGTCCAACTAAGGGACAAAACGCGTATAATCGCTACAAAGATCACGGCATAGAAGCCACGTAGGTAGGTATACATTGTGTAGAAGAGGTTGGCATAGAAGCCAAATGTCTGTCACCATGGCATAGAAGCCAAATAGTTATCAAATCGGCATAGAAGCCGAATAGGCGTAGAAGCCGAGTGGTCATAGAGGTCGAGCAGGCGTAGAAGCCGAATGGGCGTTGAAGCCGAGCAGGCGTAGAAGCCGAGTAGGCGTAGAAGCCGAGTGGTCATAGAGACCGAGTGAGCACAGGACCGAGTAGGCGTAGGAGCTGGATGGGCGTAGAAGCCGCTGCGTACCGTGCCAGAGTGCTGATGGGGATGTCTTAGCCAGAATTATGGCTTTTGAAGATATAATCAAATCTCTTGCATTAGATGCCGAGATTTGCCACCATCCTGTGCATTAAATGTGGAGGCGTGTCTTTGAAGTTCTGCAACCCCTTCTACGCATCAGTCGCAGAGACGTGCCTTGAGAAACTATCACCGCTCTGTGCATTAGACGTAGAGACGTGCCTCGACCCCGTACGGAGTACAGCTTTTGATGTGGCAGGCGGTTTGTCTACTGCAGAACGTAAACAGCTCGTGTCTGCCTATGTAAAACAAGGCAGCATATCCCTTCGTGCTTGTAAAAGCAGTTTACGCAAAGGGGATGACGGTATTTGACAGCCTGGGTCGTAGTGCTGTGCCATCATTATAGCCGTCGCTTGGGTAGTCGAGCCGTATCCCTTTGTCAGAAGTCCAAATGTCAGGTTTATTGCAGGATCTTCATTGCAGGGTCTGACAGGTTCACTTCGGAGAATACGAAGCGTCTCTTGTACACCTCAATGTTGCATCTGAAAAGAGGATGAGTTTTACGCCCTAGAGGCGATGAAGCACCCCGTTTACGCTGAAGTGGCTTGGACGTATTGCCTTACGCGGATGGCCTTTTGAGCTTTTAATATTTCATACTGGGTTTAGCGAAAAAAGCTCTGTTGCACGCTTGGTGGCTTTGAAGGCCTCTGCTTACGCTGCTCTGCACCAATATGCTGCGTATAGCCATCCGGCGTATTTTTTATGCTTCTACAAGACCCCCTTCAAAGCTTTCAAATTCCTCGGAATTTGGAACATTTTGAATGAAGCATGAACCGCTCCTCGTGACTCAAAACATTTCTGAATGGAGCGTTAAAACGGTCGATGCTGACTTTATGGCAGATTTATTGGGGACCGGTGTGACCTCTTTTGCCTATAAAAAGGCTGGGGGAGTTAACCTGTTCTCCCCACATTTCCATCACCACGTAGAGATGATCGCCGGAGTTCGTCGGGTCGATCTGAGGAAGAAGGAGATCATGTTCTTCCAGCGTGTAAGGAGCCAAAAAAGACGGCATCTTCGAGCAAGTGTCTACTGCAACGATGGATCATGGAAGGATATCTTAGCCTCCCTTGCTCGGGATAATCAGCAACTTTATATAGCTGTTCTTCGGGAGAGGGGAAGGGTCGTATTTGACCACACGGCTTGCAAGCTGTATATTTTCCCCAGAGACCTCTGCGGACAAGAGCAGACAAACTGTAACTGCTATCCTCGATCGAGTTGGGTCTTAAAGAAGCCTCAACTGGATCGGTTATGGCATACGGAATGTGGGATCTGCATCATTTATGCAGGCCCAGTTCTGTATCCTTCCGCCATCGATCTTCTTGTTCATGACTGTGGTGGTCGATGAACTGCCATGGAAGAAGAGAAAGACCTGCACCGATGCGAGAACATCGTAGAACAGATTCTGGGTGCGATCTTCCGACGATAATGATGAGGAAGCCCTTTGTAGACGGGATTTTTCTTATATGTAATCATGAAAATGAAGAAAAACCCTTTGTAGACAAGATTTCCCTCATATGTAATCATGACTTTAATCTTTAATAAGAATCGTCTTTCTTCTGTGCATATGATTATTTTGCCATACGTTGCTGTAAAGTCTGAATATGTGTAGCTTCGGCACGTCTGATTCTTTACGCCGACTCTGTATAGAAAGATTGCTAGGTCCTGTCCTTTATGCATAGCGAATAGTCCATAGAACGCTGTTGAGCATTTTGAACATTTAGAAGAACTGTTCTGCTGCTAAGACTGAGGAACCGCGTAGAGTTTTTACTTTTGATGAACAAAATTTTTGTTCAGACTTCGTCTTCAAGAATGGATTCTCGAAAAATCCCTTGGAACAGGGTCGAGGAATGGCTGTCGAGCTGAGTTTGCCATTTTGATAGACGAGATATTCAGACTGGAGCCTGGATGAATCTCTAATTGACCCGAGAAGAGTAATTTCTCAATGTTTGAACTCTGTATGCTTTGGGTACTTGGGATATTTTGAGGTCAAGAAGGAGTATCTTCTGTATGAACTCCTGTAATCGACCGTCTTAAGAACTATTCGGACATGCGGAAAGTCAGAGATCCGTAGTGTAGATGAGCTGAAAATCCTGAGTTCGTAGTCTGTTGAGCGTAGAAAGCCACCGAGCGTGAGATCGTAGATTCGTAGCTGTTGAGCGTGAAGTCGTAGGTTTGTTGCCTCTCGAGCATAAAAGCTACTGAGCACAAAGGCATCCGGGCATAAAACCATAGACTGATAGCTTGCGAGTGTAAAACCATAGATCTGTTGCTGTCGAACGTAGAATGCTCCTTAGCGTAGAACTGTAGATTTGTAGCCTGTGAATAAAAGAAATCTTCCGAGCGTAAAGGTTGTGGATCTGTTGCCTACGAGCGTAAACTAAACGCCACCGAGCGTGAGATCATTGATTTGGTATCTGCTGAGCGTAAAGTCGTAGGTTTGTAGCCTCTCGAGCATAAAAGCTACCAAGCACAAAGGCATCCGGGCATAAAACCATAGACTTATAGCTTGCGAGCGTAAAACCGTAGATCTGTTGCTGTCGAGCGTAGAAAGCTCCTTAGCATAGGAACCGCTGACCTGCTTTTGCACGAAAAACTCTTCGAATTTGCCGACTGTCCGTCTTTCGAGAGTAGTGGGCTGACGTTGTACCCAATCATAACCAAATATTTAATTTGTGAGATTTGGTTGGGGTTTCGAGGAGCCCGTCCGAAGATTCGAGGAGTCGACCCGAACTCTATATATATCCCAAGCTTTTGAGAGAAAAACTTTTTATCCGACTTCTGCGAAAGAGAGCCTTCGATTGTTTGAGTTTTTTCCTTCGTTCTTTCTCCGAGCACTCCGAGTTTTCAGAAATGGCGCCGAAACAAACCCCCTCCACCAAGGGAAAGAGTACAGGCTCTTCTTCTCGTTCTTCTGCCCCGGCGAGAGAGTCTTCGGTCGGGCAAGGTGAACTTCCTTCTGAGCGAAGCATCCTGCCGACGAGTAGCGCACCCGGCCTTAGAGGTATAGCCTTTGGGATGACAAAGAACGACGAAAAAAATCCTTCGCACACGTTGAACATGACCACGCTAGGTCATCTTCTGTGCTGATAGCCTCTTTGAGGAAGATGACGCACGGAGACGTTTTCATCTTTTACGCCCATATTTCTAATGTGCCAGTGTAAAAACTCCATGTTTTCCAGTTTTGAGCGTAAAAGCTCTGACTGCCGAAATCTTGGTGTATACTATAAAATTTTAGTTTTACGCTTTGGATGGGACCTCCGGCGTAATAACTAGAAATTTAGCAGTCTGGCGTAAAGCACAGATTGTATACCGCCAATTACGCTTCAGGATGTGACTTCCGGCATAAAATGACCAAATTTTGTACAGTCTTGGCGTAAAGCACAAACTGTCGTCTCTTGGTCTTTATGTTGCAAGAGTTGTAATAACGTATTTTTCTTGCACTTTCGTAGTTAACTTGCATGAGTCTCCACTGGCCGAGGTGATGGGTTCCGCTGCCGGGATGCTGCACTCGAACTATCTGGAGGATCTGTCGCACGTGACATTTCCTATCTCTGGACCCCAGTATCCTGAAGGAAGGGGGATCTTGATATCGGCTCAGGGCGAGCGGACATTGCGGAACATGATTAACGGAGAGCCCCTGACATACATAGACGGGGACCAGTACATCAAGTCGGCCTTTCTCTTTGGGGACATGATCGACAAACAGTCCCAGACGAAGCCCAAGAGAGAACCCTGGGTTTTCCCCGCCGAGAGTGTGGTCTTGTATCTGCCCACGATGCCGAGAGATTATCCCATCTCGGCTTTCTTCCATGCCACACATTCCAGGAGGATGTCATAGACGCTGACTCCCGATCTTCACGGCAAGCCGGGGAAGATCTTTCGTCTAAAAGGAGCTGACCAGGGGTCGATTGTCAGTCGCCCTTCTGGCGTCGTGACGTTGTTCAGGGGACTGTGCCCGGGCAGCGTCCCGAGTGAAGACAGTTCAGTGATCCAGCCGGTCCAATTGCCGACTTTCTGCAACGACTTCATGGTGCGAGGAGGGTATACCCCAAGGAGAATCCTCGGTGCAATGGGTGGATCACCCCAGCAAACCTCCGATGGACTTGCCTAGTTAACTGGGCTTTGAAGCATTTTCGGAGAGAGCTGGAGGTCATAGGACTGTATGCTGCCGTGAGCGCGACGAGTGTTGGGTTGCCTCCCAACCCTAACCTGTTTCTAGCACTGATGGAGCGATACATTTCGCTCACCGGGACCTTCGCCACTCCACTGGAGGAGTTGGGGATGGCCCTCCACGAAATGGCAGTGATCTCGAGACTGCCGATGGGGGACACCCCATATGAAGAGTATGATCCACCAACCGGGAGTTGGAGGACTCGGACCCTCGGGTTATGGAGGTGTATCAGGAGCTAATGTGCCACTATTTCACGTGCACTATTTTTTATAATGAGCCTTCTGATTTGGCTCACACCACTAAGTGGATGTCCTACCTCTTCTTTCACCGGGCCAGGGCCGTCAAGTCAGAGAAAGTTTCGGGGGGCAAGAATGAGCCTGTGAACTGTTTGGGCGTGCTCAGTGCCCAGGTCGTCGAGGATTTTATGGAGGAGGCTAAAGCTCCAGATCAGATTCTCAATGACGGGGTAGGAAAGTACCCTGAAGGCACCAAGGCCTATAGTTACTTGAGGTGCTGTCGCAGGCCTTTGTCTGAGGAAGCCCGGCTGGCGGGCTTTCTCTCCCTATGGCTACGTCGAGTATTGGTGCCAGACATCGCGTCTGCGGACCGCATCCACCAGAACATCCTGTGGCCCGCTGTTCGTCTGGTGTTCGGGGCAAGACTGGGCTTGCTCCCTGCCATAGTGTGCCGTATACAGGATGGCCTGAGGGCCATGACTGACGGACTGCTCATTGATGAAGCTCGGCGTGATAGCTTTCCCCGGGTAGAGTTACCATACCTGTACTTGATGGGATGGTTAATTCTTCACAACCCCCGGGTGATGTCTCCCGGCCCTGGCAGTAGTTCGGGGGATAGTTTCTTGCTGAACTACAAGGACTCCCTCTGGAACGAGAACACAGTCTTAGACTGTCGGCTAGTGCTGAGCCTCGGTCATTGCTGGAAGCTCCTCTGTGCTGTCCCCTCTGTGCATCGTAATCAGTCGGGGATTAGGCTTAAGGATTTAGGTGGAGAGAAGACCAATCTTTCTCCGGAAGCTTTTAATTGGTTGGTCTGCATCAGACCCTCCCATTTGCTGTACAGAAGCGAAGATCATTGCTTCTTCGAGCCTTACTTGCCTAGTCGGTTCGCCAGGCAGTTTGGGTACGATCAGTTGAACGTGGGCAATGCTGTCACCAGCTTCAGGTCCAGGGGCGGACTCATTGATGGAGCCAGAGGATGGCGGTATTTTATCATGGGTTGTACGGGAGCAATCTTTATCGTGCCGGTCGCCACACTCTCCACGGAGCTGCGTATCCTCCATTCGTATGCCCAGTTCTACATGGCGATCAACACCTTCCATCGCAATTTTGACATGCGTGGAAGCTTTAGGGTGCCTTCTCCCAAGTCTGGGGAAAGAGTCGAAGTCCCCTCGGTTTCATCTGACGAGGGTGAGGAGTCCGTCACTCCGGATGAGCCTCTGGTGTCGGTGCCGAGGTGTGAAGTGCCTCCGCCTGCGGGGGCTTTGGAGGTCTCTGGGAAGCGAAGGGCTCCTGCCCCGAAGCAGACTTTCCCTCGCAAGAGGAAGAAGAAGACGGTTGCTCGTTCTCTCCGAATTCCTGGCATCGAGGCTCCTAGAGAGGAACCTGCTGTCTCTCCTGTTGGGGATGTCTCTTTGATTGGAGGTTCCCCGCCTTTCGGAGAGGACCCTCAGTTTCGGCTGGCGGTTATTATTGTTGTTGTTGTCACTGCCTCCGGTAGTGGAATGAAATCGCTTGCATGGCCGAGGCAAATGGGAGAATCTTTCCCTAGACCAGCAACGGATGAAACTCCTGCTGCGTCCGTGAGCATGACTAGCGAGATTCCAGCTGACGAACCTCGACTGCGTCTTGGTGAAGGCTTAGTAGAGCTTCTGGCGATGTCGGTTGGCCCACCTCCTTCTCCAGGTATGACAGTCCGTATTGCGTCATTAAGGCGTGATATAGCTACATCGGCTGCAGACGCGGCATATATACCGTTGGCTACGGGTAAAGGTCATCTTTATGTCTCCTCTTAGAAAGATTACTATCATATTGATATCAACTTTCTTGTTTTCTTCTCAGGGGATGGCGTCCACGGGAAGTATAGCGCTGAAGCGCCTTCTGGCTTTGCTCGGGCTCCTAACGATGATACGGAGGCGTTCGACTTCGAGGAGGAAATACCTTCGGGGGCCAGCTCGCCCGGAGTAGTTTTGTCACCTCCAGAGGAGGACGAACCCGTTATCGTGACCTCGCCTCTTGCAAGTATGCCGATGACTTCGACCGTCGTTGTCGCACCTTCTTCGGTCGCACTACCCGTCGAGGCAGCGGCTGTGGCCACCTCGTCTGCAATCATTCCTGGAGGGGAACTTGCCAATATCGCTGCCACTCCTGGCGTTCAACCAGATCTGGTTGCACTAACCGAGCTGTATACCAGCCTCTTTTGCACCAGTTTGAAAATGCTGATATCAATGGTGTTGGCGAAGAATCTAGATTTTGAGCGTCTGAAAAAGGCTTCCCAGTTTTCGATTGGGGCGGTCAGGGAGTTCGGCAATTCTGGGGTAGCTGACGCCCTGGAGGCGATGGTTAATGGGTTGCAGCAACCCATTAACGAATACTTGCAGCTGACTCGGGGCAGTTTTGAAGCTGAGGTCCAGGCCAGATACGACCTCATGACTGCGCGGCTTACCAAACAGCTGGAGAGCCAAGATAACTCTATCAAAGCACATAAGCTAGAGATGGATAAAAGAAAAGCTGTCGTGGAGGAGGCTCTTGCTCTTCAGACGAAGTGTCAATCCGAGCATGAAGGGAACGTAGCGAGGGCCCGCAAGTTGAAGGAAAAACTCGCTCAGGCAGAGGAGTGGGCTTCTCAGTCGTTGGCAGGTCTAGATGTAGCGACTGGTCGACTGAGCACAGCACGACGGGACCTGGAGCGTGCTGAAGCTGCCCGAGCTGGCTCTCTTCGGGCAAGGGCCGAATTGTCCTTTACGAACAATCCCGAGGCACGGCAGGAACAGGCCCGCGCTGATGCCTTGGTTTCCAGGGACGAGAGGGTAGCTGCACTAGCGAAGCTGATTCGCGATCTGACCGCTCCCCCACCATGATGTACCCTTTCTTCTTTTTGCTTCCCCAATATAATTCTGCTCTTTTCGGGAATAAATAAAGCGAATATTTTTTGACTTTGTGGACCCATCATTTCGGAATGTAAATGACAGGTTTGGGCGAGAGTGATATCAGAGGTAGTATGGATGTGATAGACTCTCGATAAACTTTTAGCAGGACATCTATTCAGAGGTCATATGGACATGATAGAATATAACCTAACTAGTTTTATTTTGGAAGTAGTTTTGTCAGAATTGAGATTCTCGCTATATTCCACTTGAGTAGAGGAGGTTTAAGCATAGTACCTCTTCAGGAATTTACCATTGATAGGAGCCATGAACAGGTCTCCATTAGGCTGGGCTAACCTGTAAGCGCCGTTCGAGAACGTTGTCTCGATCACATAAGGGCCTTCCCACTTGGGCTAAAATTTTCCTTTACTCCTGTGAGTAAGAATCATCGGCCTTCTTACGACTAAAACTAGCTCGCCGACTTTGAACACTCTTTCCTTTACTTTATGATTGAAAGCTCTGGAAATACGTGCTTGGTAGAGCGCGATGCGCTGTTGAGCTTGGAGGCATTTCTCGTCTAATCCCTCTAGCTCTTGAAGCCTTAATAGGTCATTCTTTTCTTGAGTCAGCTCATTAGTCACGGCTATCCTGAGTGACGGGATCTGGACTTCAATAGGGAGAACTGCTTCGCTCCTGTAGACCAGTAAAAATGGGGTACAACCTGTTGGTGTTCGTACCGTTGTGCGGTACGCCCAGAGACATTCGCCCAGCTTCTCATCCCAATCTCTTTTGTTTGAAGAGACAAACTTCTTCAAGAGCTTGATAATGATTTTGTTGAAAGCTTTCGCCAAACCATTAGCAGCTGGATAATATGCCGTAGAGGCAATATTATGTATCCGATTTTTATAGCAAAATTGATGAAACGCTTGGCTGATGAACTGAGGTCCATTGTCATGGATTATCCTTCGGAGAATCCCAAAGCGATAAATAACGTGATGCTTGAGGAAGCTGATTACATTAGATGCCTTTACCTCAGCAAGAGGGATCACCTATGCCCATTTGGAGAAGTAATCCGTGATGGCCAGTATGAACCGGTGACCTCTGGAAGAAGACGGGTGAATAGGACCAATGATGCAACCGTAGGATATAGATATTCAGACGGTTGATGTATGAAGTCTGCATGAACCTGACAGGCTCTATATTGTCTTGCATAGTTGATCGCGTCTGTGATCATAGTAGGCCAGTAATAGCCCATTCTCCTGATACGATCCTGTAGCTTAGGACCGGGCTGATGCGCTCCGCATACGCCGTCGTGAGCTTCCAGGATAATCTGCTGTGCTTCAGCGTCAGAGAGACATCTTAATAGCAGTCCGTCGTAGGTCCGGCGATATAGGCATTGTGAAGATGTATCGAAGTAGAAGCGTAATGATCGTCTTTTGACGGATACTGCTTCTTTGGGGTCCTCCGACAAGATTCTGTATGCGATGAAATCTATGAAGGGACTTCTCCAGTCTCTTCTAGGGGGATCTGTGTTCACAGCGTAGCTGCGTTCTACGTGAAAGTTGTTCTTCACACAGAATAAATCTCTGTTAAGAAGGATTACCGAATCCTGCCTTCTTATAGGAGTGGCTAAATCCGCAGCTAGACTGGCTAGGGCATCAGCTTCCAGATTCTGAGATCGAGGTACATGCTCTAGGAAGAACCCTTTAAATGTCATGGCTATCTCGACCGTTGCTTGGTGATAGGGGATGAGGTCTGGATTCCGGACTTCATATATTCCTCTAACTTGATTGACGATAAGCAGAGAATCACCGAAAGCTTCCAGGGAGACGACCCCCAGCTCTTTGGCGACTTGGAGCCCGATTAGCAGAGCGTTGTACTCTGCCATATTGTTGGAGCATGGCTCGCTAAGAGAATATGCTCGGTAGATGACGAGTTTATCAGGAGTGACCAGGACGATTCCTACCTCGGAAACCATATTTCCCTGGGGACCAGTCCTGGAGGCGTCGTCGAAGAACAGTTGCCATGCGTCACTTTCCATTGCGGAATTATATTCTGCAACTTCGTCGGGAATGTCCTCGTATAATTTGGAGGCCTCCGGGATCGGATGAGCAGCTAGGAAGTCAGCCAACGCTTGGCCTTTGATGGACTTTTGCGGGACGTATACCATGTCATATGGTGTTAACAGCATCGCCCAAGTCGCGAGTCGGGAATTAAGAGCACTTGGCTTGCTCATCAGTACTCGAAGAGGGTTGATCCTGGAGATGATATGGATAGTCTGGCTGGTGACAAAGTACCGCGTCTTCTGGATAGCGAACATCAGAGCCAAGCATTCTTTCTCCACTGGGTTGTACCGGTGTTCGGCTCCGACCATCATCCTGCTGAGGTAGTAGATAGCATGTTTATGACCCATATCGTTCTTCTGTGCGAGAAGAGCTCCTAGCAAATGATCCATTACTCGAACGTACAGCAAGAATGGTCTTCCGATGACGGGAGGTACCAAAACTGGCGGACTGGTGAGATAGCGCTTGATATCTCCGAACGCTTGTTGACAGATTTTGTCCCATACAAAGGATACACCTTTCTTTATGAGATACGAAAAGGGCTGACATCTTCCCGAGAGGTTGGATATGAACCTCCGGATATAAGCCAGACGACCTTGAAATCCACGGAGTTCCCTCAGATTACGGGGCGGTCGTATTTCTACGATGGCCTTGAAATCCCCAGAGTTCCCTCGGATTATTATCATCTGGAACTCCGTTCCTGGTCGTATTTACATCGGTCGGCTGCCCGTTGCGCCGGAGGTTGATGACCAAAGGTGGAGGCTTCTGGTTCAAAGTGACCACTAGAGGATCACTCCCTTTTCCTGACCTGGTTTTGTTCAGGTGAATAGCCATAGGCTCCCTGGCTTTTGGACGAGCGGTTCGTCCTTTCACTCTGATTGACAGCGGTAGTGCGGCAGAGGGTTATCCTGGCTCCCGGTGGGATTCCTTCCCTGCCTCGCCTGACACTTCTTCCGTGTGATCTTGAGAGTACAATACGGCATCGGAATAGTAGGATTCTACTCCTTTAAACGGGTTTAGGTCAGCAACCTCCGTTTGTACCGTTCCTTGGGGGTCTACATATTTGAGGCATTGATGTAGAGTTGAGGGGACGATGTTGTGGTCGTGGATCCACGGTCTTCCCAGTAAAATATTGTAGGATACCTTGGAATCGATGACGTAACACGTGGCCACCGATCTGAGGTTGCCAATCTGGATCCTCAGGCTAATTTTCCCCAACGGCTTACTTCTTCCGGCGTTGAAACCCACGATCATAGTGGAGGTGTAAGCCAATTCGCTGGTAGGAATCCTCAGCGGCCTGAGCAGACTGTGAGGGATGATGCTGATCGACGATCCCGGATCTATGTGAATCCGATCGACCTCTATGGAACCGACGTACCCGGTGTAATAGAGGGGTCTGTAATGCCTGTTATATTTTAATAGCATGTTGTCTTGAGTGAAAGTGATATTGGGGACCACTTCTATTACACTGTGGCATTGAGGACATGCCACTGGTTCTTCGTCGGGGGACTTGAGCTGGGTCAAGCATACCTTCGCCTGTATCAGTGCTTCACTCAGGGCTAGACGAGTATCTTGGGAGAGCCTGAGTAGCTCGAAGATGGACAGTCTGGCTGGTATATTAGCCAGTTGGGCCAGTATGTCGAAGTTGTATGGCTTCTCTAAACCTTTATTTAGAATATTTTTCATAGGTTTATCAAAGCGCACTTCTCTTTGTTTCCCCTTGTCCGCCGGAGTTGGTTTTGAAGGACCGGCATCTGGTACGACGGGGTCTGGTCCTGAAGGCTTGGCAGCTGAAGCACCCACCGGTGCATCTTCCTGACTTGCTCCGTAGTCATTGAGGTAGGCTTTCCCTGAACGGGTTGCAGCAAATACCTCGTCTTCGTCTGATGGCAAAGAAGTTGCGACCATATGGCATGGTTTGTATTTGGAGCTCTTTCTAGACGTAGCCTTAGTAGCTTTAGTCTCCTCCTCGAGCTCTGACACCAAATCCGGATGAACCCACATAATCTTGCGTTGCCGGGTGATTAGGGGTACCAGGTCATGATTTTGACCCCTAGCTGGAGGTAGGTTGATGATGTTCATCGTGGTCCGGGAAATGGGTGTGACACCGTCCGAGACCTTTTGGGAAGACAGATTACCAAACCGCAGAGAGATCATGTTGGCCGTGACCGTCTTCTTGGTGTTGTGCAGAGTGATGGCCTTAGCATCGATTAACCCCTGGATCTTCCTTTTCAGTATGTAACACGCCTTTGTTGGATGGTGTACGTATCTGTGGAAGATACAGTATTTGGGGTCGTCAGTACTGCCGACTTCTTGGGGCCGCCTTAGCTCCGAAAGGGTGATCTTGCCACTCTTGACGAGACACTCGAATATACTTGGGATATCGTCGTCGTCAAAAGAGTAGACTTCGACGGGCCTGGAAGTCCCGGTTCTCGTCTGCGTGGTCGCCGCAGTCTTTTGTCTGGACGTATTGACCGTCAGAGCTTCTTTTCCCTTGGAGCTGCGAGGATGGTCGCTGCTGGGAGATTACCTCTTGCCTCTATCAGAGGCGGAGATCATAATGCCATTGTCGCACGCCTTGCGACTGTTGTCTTCGACGGCCACTGCCGAGACAATGAACGAGGGCCAATCATGGAACTGATATGCTCCTGTAAACACCGAGACTACGGAAAGGAGGTTCTTCCTGCAAATGTCTACTAACGCAGAGTCTGGAACTCCTGGAGGCATCTGTAAGGTGGCCTGACGAAAACGTTCGACGAAGGTGCGAACGTCCTCCTTTTTCCTCTGCTTGACTTCGATGAGAGAGGACATAGACATATCCATTCCATCCTCGTAGAATCGCGTGAAGAATAAAGCTTTGAAGTCCTCGAAGGAAGTAATGCAGTTGTCCGCCAAGCTACGGTACCACTGATAGGCTACTCCTGAGAGGCAGCCTTTAAACACCCGAGTGAGGAGGGCGTCGTTCCCTTGTAGCAACGTCGTCATCATACTGAAATAGTTCATGTACTGACTTGGTGATGTTTTTCCCTCGAACAGAGCCATAGTATGAGGTTTGTACCTCGGAGGGAAAGGAACTTCTTCCCAGATAGCTGGGTAAGGCTGGTTAATTCCCAGTTTTTGAGCTGATCTTTGTGCTTCAAGGCGTCGAACTGGGCTTTCAACTCCCGTACTGCCTGCATCAAATTTTTAGTTGGAAGCGGGACTACGGTGTAGCGCGGAGTTGGTTGTATCATGACTCCAACGGGAGGTAATATATTCTTCGAGTGAGGAAGCGGAGGAACTGCTGACTCTTGATCTAGAGCAGGCTCTTGGCTCGGGTTGGATGGTGGTAAGTCCACCCCCACACGTATCTGAGTTGGCGGGACCGACGCTTGAGCCATGGCAGCTGCGTGCTGAGTTAGCATCATCTGGTGCATGTTCTCCATCATGGATTGTATTTGTTTCAGAGATGTCTCCAGCACAGTGATGCGTTGTTCCGCGTTTCCTGACGGCGAAGCTTCCTCGCGTTCATCTTCAACGGCATAAACTCCCATTTTCCTGGGCATCATCGAAGGATTAGTATAGGTCGCTGCAGAAGTCGACTCTATACTCTCAGCATCTGATCTGGGAGATTGGCGACCCCCAGTGTCGGAATCAGACGAGTACGAAGCTGGTTGATGTGACCTTGCACGGGTATTTTGGAACACCCCAGCTTCAGTGTTCCTGAGGAGGTCTTCGAATCTCCTTCGGCTCGGAGGCCTAGAGGGATGACGTCTTGAGCTCGACCCTCCTTTAGGTATATGTGAAGCCATGTTCACGGATGCATACGCGGGCTCTTCTTCCTGAAAAGACTGAGAGTAGCTCAATCGGTTAAAAACTGACAGTTTTGCTTTAGAACAGCAGCAGTCAATCACAATTTTATGACTATTACAACATTGCTCGCTAGAGGGCGTAATAGACATGTTGGAAGGTTCCCTCTTTTTACGCTTCTGGATTAGATATTCGCGCAAGTCAGGAGGAGTAGAGGAAGAAGACGATGGCTTGTTCCTTCTGTTCCCATCAGTGGGCATGCGGAGATTGGATACCATGGTTTTCCCTATGCCACCTGTGTATAACAGGTTGGCCATCTGGGTGGCGGATGATCCCCGGGGAGGGTGCCTTCCCGTAACCTGAGGTTGCTTTACGTCGTGGGACTTCGCCTGGCGTAATTTGGAGATTTGCTCAGACTGGCGTAAAGCTGAAGAGGTCCTCAGTCGGTCGTCGGCTTCCCGCGTAATCCGAAGGGTAGGCAGATTGCTTCTTCGCTGGCGTAACGGCCGAGAAGTTGAGTACTCTGCCGCTTGCTTCCCCTTGCGGAAATCATAGTGCTCATCTGGTTCCCCGTAGAGGTCAGATGTTGTCTTGCGCATGGAGAGTGATTTGTACTTTCGATTTGGCGCTGAGGCATCATCAGAAGTTTGGTCTGTATCGCGCGTAGCGGGAGACTAGTTTCTACGCGTATAGCACAGTGGATACTTCTGGGTTAGCGCTGAGACTTTGCCCGAAGTTTTGTCTGTACCGCGCGTAGCGGGAGACTGGTTCCTACGCGTAGAGTGCAGTGGATACTTCTGGGTTAGCGCTGAGGCTTTTCCTGAAGTTTCGTCTGTACCGTGCGTAGCGGGAGACTAGTTCCTATGTGTAGAGCGCTATGGATACTTCTGGGTTAGCACTGAGGCTTTGCCCGAAGTTTTGTCTGTACCGCGCGTAGCGGGAGACTGAATTTTTCGTGCAGGGCACGGAGGGAGCAGTGCTACAACCTCATTGGTCGGAGAGGTCGGAGAGATCAGAGAGATCGGAGAGTCCACAGGAATGGTAGAGGATGTCTTGGGCATCCAGACCTTGCGCAGCTTCCTGTTGTCTTGGACGGAGAGAGGGTGAGAGCTACCCCCGGTTCGAAGCTTGTCTTCATAGGCAGACTGGTCGAATTGGACGACCAGTGTCTTCTTCATGGTTCCTACAGATACTGCATCGTGTTGAGCAATTACTTCCTCATCAGAAGAGAAAGATGTCTCCAGCAGAGTCGCCATCTTGTTTGTGGTATTAAACGAAAGAATAAAAAATATATTCAGGATGGGGTTTATACGAAACCCGCCTTCTTTGGTTTACAAACAAACTTGTACAATTTGATCCTATACGAGGATATGGGAGTACAATTTATTTAATCTGGGTAAATATTACTATAGGTGTCTGATCTGCAGTCGATCACTTTAGCCCTTGGACCACACGATATTGAAGAAGTGCCGTAGAAGACAGGAAGCAGTTTCGAAGGTTGCAAAAGAGGGTGGATGCACGATGCCAAAGTCGTCGATCCCTACTCTCTGCCTGAGCTCCGGATTCTCTCTCTCTCTCTCTCTCTCTCTCTTGACCTTGGATCTGATATTGGTTTCTTGACCAATTTTTTGACCTTCCAATTTGTCGACCCTGTTCCTCATTGATAGAGGTCTCTATTTATAGAGTTTTAGTGACAGTGACCACTCCGTCGGTGTAGAAACCAAGGAATAGAAAGTACAGCACCCTTTTATACAACGGTTAAAGTAACCAATGCCTGCGTATAGATGATCCTTTGAATGAGCGTGTGACGCGGGTCTAACTAAGGGACAAAACGCGTATAATTGCTACGAAGATCACGACCTAGAAGCCACGTAGGTAGGTATCCATTGTGTAGAAGAGGTTGGCATAGAAGCCAAATGTCTGTCACCATGGCATAGAAGCCAAATAGTTATCAAACCGGCATAAAAGCCGAATAGGCGTAGAAGCCGAATAGGCGTAGAAGCCGAGTGGTCATAGAGGCCGAGCAGGCGTAGAAGCCGAATGGGCATTGAAGCCGAGCAGGCGTAGAAGCCGAGTAGGCGTAGAAGTCGAGTGGTCATAGAGACCGAGTGAGCACAGGACCGAGTAGGCGTATGAGCTGGATGGGCGTAGAAGCCGCTGTGTACCGTGCCAGAGTGCTGATGGGGACGTCTTAGCCGGAATTACGGCTTTTGAAGATATAATCAAATCTCTTGCATTAAATGCCGAGATTTGCCACCATCCTGTGCATTAAATATGGAGGCGTGTCTTTGAAGGTCTGCAACCCCTTCTGCGCATCAGTCGCAGAGACGTGCCTTGAGAAACTATCACCGCTCTGTGCATTAGACGTAGAGACGTGCCTCGACCCCGTACGGAGTGCAGCTTTTAATGTGGCAGGCAGTTTGTCTACTGCAGAACGTAAACAGCTTGTGTCTGCCTGTGTAAAACAAGGCAGCGTATCCCTTCGCTTGTAAAAGCAGTTTATACAAAGGGGATGGCGGTATTTGACAGCCTGGGTCGTAGTGCTGTGCCATCATTATAGTCGTCGTCTGGGTAGTCGAGCCGTATCCTTTTGTCAGAAGTCCAGACGTCAGGTTCATTGCAGGATCTTCATTGCAGGGTCTGACAGGTTCACTTCGGAGAATATGAAGCGTCTCTTGTACACCTCAATGCTGCGTCTGAAAAGAGGATGAGTTTTACGCCCTGGAGGCGATGAAGTACCCCGTTTACGCTGAAGTGGCTTGGACGTACTGCCTTACGCGGGTGGCCTTTTGAGCTTTTAATATTTCACGCTGGATTTAGCGGAAAAAGCTCTGTTGCACGCTTGGTGGCTTTGAAGGCCTCTGCTTACGCTGCTCTGCACCAATATGCTGCGTATAGCCATCCGGCGTATTTTTCATGCTTCTACAACAGTATTCCAGGCAGGTAAAATCTTGCCTCATCCAAAAATATCACAGAGTAAAAAATGAATGAATAGATAAGTCTTATAATCAAATACAAAATAAAATCTAGTGGAGAACTATCAACAAAAAATGATTACAAAAGAATGCTGAAGAATACAACTAAGCAATAAAGAAATGGTTCGACGTTAGCTAACTAGATAAAGACACCCAAGACACTAAGCAACTGTCATCCATGAATGCTTAAGGAAACTTCTGTGGCTCCACCTTAAAGTCCTCGTTTGCAAAATCTCCAACTCCATAGTCCGTCGGGTACAAGTGCTCATCTAGATCTAGAAAAGGTGCCAGGTCCTCCGAGGGACATAACATGTACACAAGAAATCGATATGCATAATAGTAAAGCAGTAAACAATAAATATGGTAAGTAAACCATCTATGTGATATGCATGAGAGGAAGAACGAGAAGAATCAGTCATCAAACCAAGCATTCGATAGAACTCGGGGGTACATCATTTACACCATATACACAGTAAGAAACATAAATCCCATAAGTTCACTAGTAGATTCTCTCCTCCCAATGTACTTTCTGAACCGTATACGCGGTGCAGACATAATACAACGACATCAATAAAATCTATAAACCTATCCCAAATACCAACTACTAGCACAAGACGCGAACTCACGTATCGATAATCAGTCGACACGTTAGTCCATGCACTCTCTCTCACTCAGTAAATTTCTTGAACAAGTGTCAGGTCAAAAGATACCACGTACCTTCACAATATACCTGGTAAGTCTACTACTCTATGACACATGCACACAACTAAAAAAATAATAACTAGGCATAATATAACTGAACAATACAATAAAGCAAGGTGTACTTGCCTTCACTCTCAAGCTGTGAACAAAGTAAACGTGTTCCTGAGTCCTCAACCGGATGGTCTCGAGCTCCTATAAATGTATATATCACACACTAATTAGACGCTACACTAAGTTGCTAATATTACACTATTAGCCTTAACGTTTGAGCTATGTTGATAGGTTAATAATTAGGTAGTTGGTATTAATAACTTTTCATCAAGGTGACAATAATCTCATGTACGTATCATAAATTATTAAACTACGTGAATTCACAAAGCTATGCAACTTGTACAACTCGTCGAACTAGTTATTGGAAAGTAGACTTTTATGTTTACATACTTAAAAACACGCAATCTAATATGGTTAATTTATAATAATAATAATTCTAAAATTAATTATAAAAATAAGCAAATGAATGGTTTTCATCCCACAAGGGATTTCTACGAAGGTTGGCAAGTAGTTATGCAATTATGTGTGCTAAATAGGATTTTTTTTCAACATGCAAGTTCTCAAAAGATAAATTCATAAAAATATTAATTCTAGAAATAATTTTAAAATATTATAAAAAATTATTTATTGAGTTTTTACATGTATATTTATCAATTCTACTAATTAGTCATTCCGTTCGACACATAGTAGTCTTCTAGCAAAAGTATTGGTAAAATTTTTGCCATTATATGTCACGACCCGCACCCGGTTTAGGGGCACGAGTGCGTGTGTACGTCCAGCCTACGCCGCAGCATCGGCGGTAGAACGCTGTCTAGGTATTGATACTATCTAACTAATGTCACGCAGGCATCCAATCTCCATTAGGAGGCACGGATGACACAATAAGATGAACATATACTTAATCACAGGATTACAGCACGATAAGATTTCGAATAATAAACTAAAATTAAACACAACACAAGTCCACAAGAAATAACTTAACTCAACAATATCCAAGAATCATCAAAATGCCGGAGACAAATCCGGTACCAAATAGTCTACTTAGGAACTAACAATGAATAATAATTCCGACTAGACCTTCCAGAATCACAACTACTACCAAGTCTGCAGCTACTCACCATAAGTGTCGGACAGCGGTCCTCTAAGGCATAGTCTGGAAAAATATTTTCAGTCAGGAAGGAGCAAAGCACAATCTCAAATAACAGTTCTATTAATTGATAATGTCTATAATACAATAAAACATGTCATGCTAGCTACTGAGAAGACAGTGAAATAAATGCAATGGCAATTTAAGAGAGACAGGCAATGTAAAGAGACAGGCAATAGGCAATTATGAAACAGTCCGTGCATGTATGAAAATGGAAAGAACAAGAAACAGTATCATATACGGGTGATGTAGTATATGATTAAAATAGGGAACTGTAATCTATTCTAAGTGTTTGAAATAGTAGTTTCAAAATGTGATCGGCTTGGGAACATGTACGATTGCTACAGTCTGGCTAATCATACGTGGGGGTATGATTAACACCAATAATATTTAATTATACAATGGGTATTTGATCATATTTCTTACTAATAATTTCCCCGCCCCCAACTAGTACTGTGGATCCAATCATGACACGTCACGATACACGAGCAAGTCAAGTCTATCATGTACAATGTCTAATATCAATGTCTAATTATCAATGTCTAATATCAATGTCAATGTCGTGTATAATGTCAATACGATAATCAATGTAACATCTCATGACTGCAGATCCAAGCTATACTAGTCCGTGTAGCACAGTGTCAAAGATTCAGATGTAACATTTCATGATTTTTGAATTTATAGAAATTATCAAGAATTGGAAATTATCAGAGAATGTACTTGCCTTGGTCCTTAGCTGATAATTATGGATGTCCTGTTCCAAAGTATCCCCTGGGTAACCCAACAGTCCTATAACATAACACAATTATAACACTTGTATCAGATGCTATGCTAACACACAGTTTATAAACACTGGCCTCAGTGCCATGTCAGACAGGGCACTAGTCAACTAGGATCATCTAGTAGGACTACATATTTAAATAAACATCTTATTAATTAATTACATATAATTTCCATCAATATCAATAATAGATATATGTATAACTATATACTTTTAAAAATAAATAATACTTGCATATAAACATAATAAAATAATACTTGTATACACACCAAAGAATTTAACCTAATATATGTATATCTCTAGAATATATATACCAATATAAATACACTGCTATAGTTGTATTTTTACCAAAATACGTTCATATATATATTAACACATGTCAAAAAGCGTACATATTATATATGTGCAAAAGTGCATTTTTAGAATATATATGTATATAGGAAATATTTAATTGTATGTACAAAGTATATATGTATATATATATATACATTTATGCTAATAATACATATTTGAAAAATGTATTAAGTATATATATATATATATATACAAATATATATACAAATACCAACCATGACATATTTTATACCAGAATACATATATATCTATTAATTGAAATACACGTACTATACACCAAAATACGTTTAAATATATACCAATTTACCTCTTTTAAAACATGCATTACCAATGTATTTATATATTATACATACATACATATTAAGCATAAATTAAATAAATAATATACATATGCTAATTTCACATTAATTAAATGTATAAATACTTTACATTAATTATATATATACAATTAAATTAAATACATATACTAATTACACATTTATACCTACGCAAATACATACTTGCATACATTGTATATGTATACATGTACATTTATCCACATTAAATATATATATATACATTAGATATATATTAACATACATATTAATTAGATATATACATACATGTATATTTATACACATTAAATATATCTAAACATGTATATACATATATATACATACATTAGAATATATACTATACATATTTATATATACATTAATACATCCTTAATTATACAATTTATTTGAATGCATACTATACTCATACAATTAAATAAAAATAATTACTATACATATTTATTTTAAATACATACATTTACAAAATATACATTTATACATGTATTTCCATTTTACATTTAAATATATTAAGTATATACGAAATATATATTTATACGTATACCAATATTATATGTACTATTTAACATTTAATAAAAATAATACTTTATACATACCTACACATACATATACCTATTATATATATATACCCATACGTATATATATATACATATATATATATAAAAATATATATATATAAAAAGAGAGAGAGGAGAGGAAGGGAAAACTTACAGTGGGGGAGCCGCCGGCCGCCGGAGTATGGAGGGGACTGGGCTGCCGGACTCGTCGAGGCAGCGCCGCCGGGGTTGCACAGAGGAGCCGCGGCTGCCGGTGCAGTGACCGCCGGACGCACACAGCAGCGCCGGCCGGGTCGGAAAGGCCGTGCGGGTCGGCTGCCTGCTGATCCGCCGAGAGAGGGTGCAGCAGCGCCGCCGGCGCGAGGGCTCGCGATGGCCGCACTTGGCCGGAGTTAAGGTTGATGGTGGTGGTGGAGAATGGTGTTGATGGTGGTGGAGGGAGATGATCGTGAGGGAGGAACTCTCGCAGCGCCGCCGGGCTGAACGCCGGATCCGCCGGAGAGAAGTAGGCGCGGGCAGCAACAGCCAGCGGGGAGAGCGCCGGCCGAAAAATGAACAGTAGGGGGGTTGTGAACAGTTCAAGTTCCCCCCCCCCCCCTTATCTCCTTTTGAAATTTCAAATGAGAAAAATTAAAGAAGAAGGAGGAAGGAAGAAGGAGAAGAAAGAAGAAAAATAGAAGAAGAAAGGAAGAAGGAGAAGAATCCTACGTAGGAGAGAGGGGGCTTGTGAGGAGGTGGTGTTTTCTAGGTTGCCTAGGGATTAGGGTTTGATGTAGACATTATATAGGGATGAGGGGAATTTGATAGAGGGTGGTGATGGGCCAATTTCAAATGAATGGCTAGGATTGAACATGAGAAAATTTAATTCATGTGGAAAATGAAGGTGAGGTTTAATTAAAATATTTAGGATTCCTCATTGGTTAAAATAATTGGGTGAGGCCACAAAATGCCAATTTGTAATTTAGCCCCCTTAAATTTGGGAAATTGCACAACCACATAAAATGACGAAAATTGGGCGGGCGATTCGGGGTCCGACGTTTTGTAGGGTCAGGGGGTGCTGTAAGACTGGTACGGGCTGAATTTGCAGGGCACTGGAATTAATTGGGATTTTAAAATCAGATAAAATGGTATCCTCAATTTAAATAGAAATAAATGTAAGTTGTGTTCAACAATTAATTTGGAGTACTTGGGGCCAAAATCAGGTCAAGTCATCAATACCAATAATGAAGAAGACTCAGAACAGGATATTACCCTAATTTGGGCCGCACGAAAAATAGGTCAAGATGGCCTCCAATTTTCGATTGGAACGCACAACGATACAAAATAGGAATTTTAAAATAAACGTCCGCGACGATTTTTGTGCGGCTAGAAACAATGTACAGAGAGCACAATTATGAGTTGCAAAAATAGTAGAATGGAAGGCGGGCATGTCTAGGACAAGATTGTGAAATTTGTTGGAAGACAAAAGTCAGGATAGTGCTCCAAATATCGAAGCAAAGGCAAAGCGCAAAATATTAAATAAAATACAGCAATTAATTACACCTCCAATAAATTAATTCTAAATAAAACAATTAACCTCAAAATTCCATAATTCCGACAGGTGCTCATCTACTGGCTTCTAGGTCTAGTCTGCTAGCTAACATAAATAATAAACACTGCATATAATTATATATTTTGAATTACACATCGCACGAATTATTTAAATCAAATACATTATCATGAAATTAATAAATTGTAAATAACATAATTTTAAATATTGTAAAAATTCAAAAATACCCCTGTTTTCAGAATGTGGTAGTGACAAGTCTACCCACCTTAAAAGAATTTCGTCCTCGAAATTTAAAATCCTCATATTAGTGTTTAATCATACACCTTATTATTTCCCTCAGAATTTAAATTTATCATCCATGAAATCTTTTAATAATCCACAATGTTCTTTCGCAAATTCAAAATTAAAAAAAAATTGTTGTATAACCTGAAAAATCCTCAAAGTAAAATCAAAGTCCATCCAAATTTCCTTGAAAGTTTTGTTAATAATTCAGTTCTTGGAATTTAATATTCACTCCTTAAAATACTCAACAATATGATATTTAAGGATTCTCCAAATGCAACATCCACATATAACATTTTATAATTCATAACTTGCAATCAAATAATTTAATGACAATCTCCTTAATTTCCTCAAATTCTAATGATAACTTCAATCATATAATATCCTTCCTGGAAATTAATTACATCATAAATCCTGCCATGTTAAATTCCTAACCCTCTGTTTAAATTAATGTTTATCCTAGAAATATATTTTTTTTCCACATAATATGCAACGATGTAATACTTATGCAACCTCCAATACAATATTCAAGATATAAATTCATAACTTGCAGTCCAATAAATGTATCGATGGCCTTCTTGAATTCCTCAAATTCAATGATAAATTTAATCATTTCATAATCAATGATTTAACAAGACTTCAATTACGCCGCATTAAATTCCCAACTCTTTGTTTAATTTAATATTTTTCCTCAAAACTTAAGGCACCTTGTCTCTCTTTGTCGAGTCATAACCTCTTCGTTAATCTTTACTACAGTTAAATCCTCAACAATCAAGTCTAAGAGAATTCTACCTACAACCATACGACATGCAACCTGAGGGAAATATGTATGATCATGGTGTCTTTTGTCATGGTATTGCAGTCTCTGTATCAGGGGTACTACTAACTACATTATAACAAGAATTCATGCATACAGCTACGGTACTAAGGTATCAATCAATCAGAAGACAAAAAGAACATGAGGAAAGAAAAGAAAGAACCTGCTAGTATATACTTGCAATATCTTCTAACATAATCATAGGTCAAATGATGCATGGAAAGTTTGATACCTCTATCTCTTTAGGTACCACACTTTACTACAAGCATACTCACTGCTAGCTTTCTTACCTACTGCAATAGTTGATACTAGTCATTCTTATCACTCAAGTGCATATCAATTGCAACACACTATACTAAGTACTGCTCTCTCTAATACCACCATAGATTGACACCCAAGTCAGTTGGCAGTGAGATCTTAATCATACTCAAGTCATCAGATCCTTACACATGTATATCATCTACTCATATATTAATATTCATATATATCTCTTCCACCATAAAATTTATCCTCAAAATAATCGTCAAGGTTTAACTCTCAAACAAATTTAAAATGAAATGCATATACCTCCTCAAAGTCGGATACTCAACATCGGAATAAATTTTAATCACTTCTAAAATCTTGGTAGCCTTGACTATGTTTATTGAATTGAATTCGATTACTCAAAATTTAATAACATAAATCTCATCTCCTCAAAAATTCTTTAAAAATTTAAGTTCATTTCTACTCTGCAAATTATAATTTAATCCACAAGTATACATATACTACTCACAGTCTCTAATACTCAAGGTGCACACTAATACACTAATTATTTACAACCTCAACTGTGTACGAAAATTGTACTGTCCGAATTATTTGCACTATCATTTCCAATAATCCAAATTATCATCTCACATATTTTCTTCAATGATTTTCTATCTATATTACTTAATACCCCAATCTATTTGTCATCACACGAAGTACTTACTGACATTTGCACCTTGCTCAACAAATATTTGATATAGAATCACTAGCACTATTGGTATGATAACGCTAGCTTCATTCTTAGATTAACTCGTCAAACTTATTACAAATCACGATCACTTGCACTTCTATAATACCAATACTAATTATAATAACACCTATCATAGAACTATTGCTACAAGGTACTATGCTATGGGTATCTCTAGATTAATGCCTAATGCTCATATGTCCAACTAGGAAACACTTACAATTCACAGGCAACACTCAGTCAACTAATACAAGACACAACCAAAATTGCAAGTCACTAATTATCATACTAACAAGGAATTCTCAAAGAAAAATAAGCTCAAAAAGGAACTGGATCAAGGACGGAAGGTATCTTTACTGCTAGTAAAGAAAAAGAAGCGATGGAACAAAGTCCTGGAATAACAGAAAATAGATAAGTTTTGAGATGACACTTTAAGAACCAATTTAAGATACAACCTGATAATCATACACGTCTGTCAGAAATCATGACACACAGAATCCTCGCCACGCCAGTAAGCATAGATGCGATAAACGACAGGTTCCGTAACTAAGGTATGCAACCTTATAATCATGTCATCTAGAATCCTCGCCACGCCAACCGGTATGGCTGCGAGAAACTCTAAATCTCATAACTAAAGTATGTACATCCAAGTTAGGTTCCTACGTTCTCGTCACGACAGCTAATATGGCTGCGATAAATTCTAGGTTCCATAATCAAAGTAGACGTTTTACCTTTCTCACTGTCCTCATCAATATACGTCATCAGATGATACCGTAAATTTTAGCCCGTAAAATTCACCTCGATATGAAATCAAAACTCCACAACGATATCAAGAATTAAAGTTAACAACCGGTCAACAAGAATTAAACTCAATATCAATAAGTGAGGACGGACGAAAACAAGGAGGAAGGATTTAAATTGGAATTTATAATGAGATTCTCAAGGGTCGTCCCAGGAATCTCTCAAATAATTTGTGATTGAGTATCCTCTCTCATCCTAGTATCCTAGGTCCTATGTCCTATAGCAGGCACGCAATAGTGTAACAAAGATGCCACACTACTACGACATCGCTCTAAATGCGAAGTCTGACCTGCATGGGCCACCACTAAAAATGTGTCACGACCCGCACCCGGTTTAGGGGCACGAGTGCGTGTGTACGTCCAGCCTACGCCGCAGCATTGGCGGTAGAACGCTGTCTAGGTATTGATACTATCTAACTAATGTCACGCAGGCATCCAATCTCCATTAGGAGGCACGGATGACACAATAAGATGAATATATACTCAATCACAGGATTACAGCACGATAAGATTTCGAATAATAAACTAAAATTAAACACAACACAAGTCCACAAGAAATAACTTAACTCAACAATATCTAAGAATCATCAAAATGCCGGAGACAAATCCGGTACCAAATAGTCTACTTAGGAACTAACAATGAATAATAATTCCGACTAGACCTTCCAGAATCACAACTACTACCAAGTCTGCAGCTACTCACCATAAGTGTCGGACAGCGGTCCTCTAAGGCATAGTCTGGAAAAATATTTCCAGTCAGGAAGGAGCAAAGCACAATCTCAAATAACAGTTCAATTAATTGATAATGTCTATAATACAATAAAACATGTCATGCTAGATTCTGAGAAGACAGTAAAATAAATGCAATGGCAATTTAAGAGAGACAGGCAATGTAAAGAGACAGGCAATAGGCAATTATGAAACAGTCCGTGCATGTATGAAAATGGAAAGAACAAGAAACAGTATCATATACGGGTGATGTAGTATATGATTAAAATAGGGAACTGTAATCTATTCTAAGTGTTTGAAATAGTAGTTTCAAAATGTGATCGGCTTGGGAACATGTACGATTGCTATAGTCTGGCTAATCATACGTGGGGGTATGATTAACACCAATAATATTTAATTATACAATGGGTATTTGATCACATTTCTTACTAACAATTTCCCCGCCCCCAACTAGTACTGTGGATCCAATCATGACACGTCACGATACACGAGCAAGTCAAGTCTATCATGTACAATGTCTAATATCAATATCTAATTATCAATGTCTAATATCAATGTCAATGTCGTGTATAATGTCAATACGATAATCAATGTAACATCTCATGACTGCAGATCCAAGCTATACTAGTCCGTGTAGCACAGTGTCAAAGATTCAGATGTAACATTTCATGATTTTTGAATTTATAGAAATTATCAAGAATTGGAAATTATCAGAGAATGTACTTGCCTTGGTCCTTAGCTGATAATTATGGATGTCCTGTTCCAGAGTATCCCCTGGGTAACCCAACAGTCCTATAACATAACACAATTATAACACTTGTATCAGATGCTATGCTAACACACAGTTTATAAACACTGGCCTAAGGGCCATGTCAGACAGGGCACTAGTCAACTAGGGTCATCTAGTAGGACTACATATTTAAATAAACATCTTATTAATTAATTACATATAATTTCCATCAATATCAATAATAGATATATGTATAACTATATACTTTTAAAAATAAATAATACTTGCATATAAACATAATAAAATAATACTTGTATACACACCAAAGAATTTAACCTAATATATGTATATCTCTAGAATATATATACCAATATAAATACACTGCTATAGTTGTATTTTTACCAAAATACGTTCATATATATATTAACACATGTCAAAAAGCGTACATATTATATATGTGCAAAAGTGCATTTTTAGAATATATATTTATATAGGAAATATTTAATTGTATGTACAAAGTATATATGTATATATATATATACATTTATGCTAATAATACATATTTGAAAAATGTATTAAGTATATATATATATATATACAAATATATATACAAATACCAACCATGACATATTTTATACCAGAATACATATATATCTATTAATTGAAATACACGTACTATACACCAAAATACGTTTAAATATATACCAATTTACCTCTTTTAAAACATGCATTACCAATGTATTTATATATTATACATACATACATATTAAGCATAAATTAAATAAATAATATACATATGCTAATTTCACATTAATTAAATGTATAAATACTTTACATTAATTATATATATACAATTAAATTAAATACATATACTAATTACACATTTATACCTACGCAAATACATACTTGCATACATTGTATATGTATACATGTACATTTATCCACATTAAATATATATATATACATTAGATATATATTAACATACATATTAATTAGATATATACATACATGTATATTTATACACATTAAATATATCTAAACATGTATATACATATATATACATACATTAGAATATATACTATACATATTTATATATACATTAATACATCCTTAATTATACAATTTATTTGAATGCATACTATACTCATACAATTAAATAAAAATAATTACTATACATATTTATTTTAAATACATACATTTACAAAATATACATTTATACATGTATTTCCATTTTACATTTAAATATATTAAGTATATACGAAATATATATTTATACGTATACCAATATTATATGTACTATTTAACATTTAATAAAAATAATACTTTATACATACCTACACATACATATACCTATTATATATATATACCCATACGTATATATATATACATATATATATATAAAAATATATATATATAAAAAGAGAGAGAGGAGAGGAAGGGAAAACTTACAGTGGGGGAGCCGCCGGCCGCCGGAGTATGGAGGGGACTGGGCTGCCGGACTCGTCGAGGCAGCGCCGCCGGGGTTGCACAGAGGAGCCGCGGCTGCCGGTGCAGTGACCGCCGGACGCACACAGCAGCGCCGACCGGGTCGGAGAGGCCGTGCGGGTCGGCTGCCTGCTGATCCGCCGGAGAGAGGGTGCAGCAGCGCCGCCGGCACGAGGGCTCGCGATGGCCGCACTTGGTCGGAGTTAAGGTTGATGGTGGTGGTGGAGAATGGTGTTGATGGTGGTGGAGGGAGATGATCGTGAGGGAGGAACTCTCGCAGCGCCGCCGGGCTGAACGTCGGATCCGCCGGAGAGAAGTAGGCGCGGGCAGCAGCAGCCAGCGGGGAGAGCGCCGGCCAGAAAATGAACAGTAGGGGGGTTGTGAACAGTTCAAGTTCCCCCCCTTATCTCCTTTTGAAATTTCAAATGAGAAAAATTAAAGAAGAAGGAGGAAGGAAGAAGGAGAAGAAAGAAGAAAAATAGAAGAAGAAAGGAAGAGGGAGAAGAATCCTACGTAGGAGAGAGGGGGCTTGTGAGGAGGTGGTGTTTTCTAGGTTGCCTAGGGATTAGGGTTTGATGTAGACCTTATATAGGGATGAGGGGAATTTGATGGAGGGTGGTGATGGGCCAATTTCAAATGAATGGCTAGGATTGAACATGAGGAAATTTAATTCATGTGGAAAATGAAGGTGAGGTTTAATTAAAATATTTAGGATTCCTCATTGGTTAAAATAATTGGGTGAGGCCACAAAATGCCAATTTGCAATTTAGCCCCCTTAAATTTGGGAAATTGCACAACCACATAAAATGACAAAAATTGGGCGGGCGATTCGGGGTCCGACGTTTTGTAGGGTCAGGGGGTGCTGTAAGACTGGTACGGGCTGAATTTGCAGGGCACTGGAATTAATTGGGATTTTAAAATCAGATAAAATGGTATCCTCAATTTAAATAGAAATAAATGCAAGTTGTGTTCAACAATTAATTTGGAGTACTTGGGGCCAAAATCAGGTCAAGTCATCAATACCAATAATGAAGAAGACTCAGAACAGGATATTACCCTAATTTGGGCCGCACGAAAAATAGGTCAAGATGGCCTCCAATTTTCGATTGGAACGCACAACGATACAAAATAGGAATTTTAAAATAAACGTCCGCGACGATTTTTGTGCGGCTAGAAACAATGTACAGAGAGCACAATTATGAGTTGCAAAAATAGTAGAATGGAAGGCGGGCATGTCTAGGACAAGATTGTGAAATTTGTTGGAAGACAAAAGTCAGGATAGTGCTCCAAATATCGAAGCAAAGGCAAAGCGCAAAATATTAAATAAAATACAGCAATTAATTACACCTCCAATAAATTAATTCTAAATAAAACAATTAACCTCAAAATTCCATAATTCCGACAAGTGCTCATCTACTGGCTTCTAGGTCTAGTCTGCTAGCTAACATAAATAATAAACACTGCATATAATTATACATTTTGAATTACACATCGCACGAATTATTTAAATCAAATACATTATCATGAAATTAATAAATTGTAAATAACATAATTTTAAATATTGTAAAAATTCAAAAATACCCCTGTTTTTAGAATGTGATAGTGACATTATAACCCTAGTATTATGCTTTGCATAAAAATCCTAAATTATATTCTATTCTGAAACATAAATTTTAGTCACAAAATAATAGAGAGAACATTCATATATGGCCAAAGAACAAATTATAATAGGTTTACATGTAAACTAGGTCAACTATGTGTCTTTTTTGGCATAAAATTCATTTAATTCAAAAGTAATATTTCTGGACAAATATTTTAAAAACTAAATTTTATATAGGTTAATAACATCATATTTTAATATTTACAAGGTTTTAGAAGGGTTCGATGCAAAATTTTGGATAAAACATTAAACTAGGTCACCATACATATTGTACATGCAATTTATTCAACAATTTTTGTATAAAACTAATATTCTAAACTAAACGGTAAAAATATGGATAAAATAATTTTAATCATCATATTTCTCTATTATTAACATGGTTTAATCAAGGTTTCTACCTATGAGTGCATACATGCATTCTTGGGTTCAAAATTTTACATGTAAACTCTAAAAATAAAACCCTACAATGAAGAACATGACAATGGGTTATAAACACATATAAAATTATATATATATATATATATATATATATATATATTTATATATATATTTATATTTATATATTTATTTATTTATTTATTTATTTATGCATTCATATACATTAGAGAGGTTGGAGGAAGAAGGAGACTTACTAGAGAGGGGGGATGAAGAACTAGGGTTCTTGGATGAGGGGGTCGGCCGGGGGTCTACGTGGAGGGGGTCGGCTGCTATGGGGGCCGACTTGGTGTTGAGGGTGATGAGGGTGTTGTTGTAGAGGAGTTGGAGAAGGAGGAGATGAATTAGGGTTAGGGTTTTGAGGAAGAGATGATATATATATATATATATATATATATATATATATATATATATATATATATATATATATATATATATATATTCAAAAACTGACTTTTCATTCAAAATGAAAAGACCTTACAACGGTGGCCGTGGTGTCACAAAAATCACTCCTTAGCCCAAAACGGTATACCAAACCTAAAAAACAAAAAGTATACCACCAAGAACACTGCTAGGACCTGAGAGCACCTAGAGAAATCAGCCTGGCTTCCTGACCTGATGGTCTTCCAGAGATCCTGCTTGCTACCAAGGCTTTACCGATCTGCCGAAATGACTGAGATAAGCTGAGGAATGTCGAAAAAGGATCCCTCATAGCTAAATTTGTTTCTGTTCTTCCACAGAGTCCAAATCACCGGCTCAAAAACAAAATAATTGGAGATTTGAAAAGTCAGTTTAAGTTAGGGGGAGAACCCACGGGTTTAGGGGGTTTCGGCTATGGGTAGGAATAAGATTAGTTTAAGTTGTTTTCTAATTTTTTTGGTAGCAATTTATGATAAATCACTAATCCTAATAGATATTAATAACTAAGATTTGATTTGAGATTCTATAGAAATAAGATAATAGTAAATAATATGCAAATCTTTCAAAAGAATGTTTTCTAGATTTGATTGGCATGGGAATATCATGGTGGAAATTAAATTATGAGTTGCTAAATAAAGAAAGTTTGGATTAGAAATTAATCATAAATAAAAATATCTCATTATTAAATATAAGAAACTACGGTTGTTATACTAGTGTCACACTAATGTTGAATGGTCGAATTTTGTGTCACGCGAAGATCCTATGGGTAGTGTCTCAGTGTAGGCTACTTCTAACGAAGGGTGATGTAGATTTTGGTGTCATCCTATATCATTAATTTTCAAATTACGGTAAAGTATCCTAATGCACAATTGGATTTTAATTGATTTTAAAATAATCTAAATAAACACTATAAATATCAAATACACATAAATACCTATTTTGAGTGAGGGAGTTTACAACCTACCCACCTTAGAAAATTTTGTCATCGAAATTAAGAATATGACACGATCAAGAAAAAAAAGAATGCGGTATGTAAAGTCATACTGAAGACTCACGTAAGTGGTAAAAATGCTCTAAGATAGAATACTCCTGCTCCCAAGTCGATTTGCCTAGTGAATGATGCTTCCAAGCAACACGGACTAGTCGAATGGTCTTCCCCTTTAGCACATTCTCTCTGCGGTCGAGAATCTCAATCGGCTGCTCCTCATAAGACAAACTCGGTCCCACGGTGATCTTTGAATGATCCAGTACATGGATATGATCCACCATATATCTCCTCAACTGTGAAACATAGAACACATCATGGACACCCTCCAAGGTCTGCGGTAATGACAGTCTATAAGCAACCTCGCCAATACACTCCAACACGTCGAACGGTCTAATGTACCTCGAACTAAGCTTCCTTCTACCTCCAAATCTGATGGTTCCTTTACTAGGAGAGATCCTTAAGAACACATGATCTCCTGACTTGAACTCTAGGGGTCGACGGTGAGTATCTTCCCATTGCTTCTGTCTATCTTGCGCTGCTCGAAGGTGACCTTGAATCTGCTTGACCTTCTCCACTGTGCGACTCACCAACTCCGGTCCAAGTATCTCTCTTTCGACCATATCACTCCAATATACTGGCGATCGATACTTTCTTCCTTATAATGCTTCAAAAGGAGCCATTTGAATGCTTGCTTGGTAGCTATTATTGTAAGAAAACCCTACAAAGTGCAAGTTATCCTCCCAAGATCATATAACTTCAAGCATGCACTCTCTTAACATGTCCTCCAACGTCTGAATGGTGCGCTCTGACTGTCCGTCTGTCTGCGGGTAATAAGAAGTGCTAAACTTCAATCTAGTTTTTAGGTCTCCTGTATGCTCCTCCAAAAGGGGGATGTGAACCTCGAATCTTTGTCAGAAACTATGCTGACTGGTACTCCATGTAGGCGTACAATCTCCTTCATTTAAATCTTAGCCAGAACTTCTGTAGATTTTCCAACTCTAAAGGGTAAGAAGTGTGCTGCCATAGTTAAACTGTCCACAATCACCCAAACTATATCTCGGCCAGCTGGACTCCTCGGAAAACCCATAACAAAGTCTATGGTGATGTTCTCCCATTTCCACTCTAAGATAGAAAGAGGTTGGAGTAGTCCTGCTAATCTCTGATGTTCATGTAGAAGCATAAAAATACTACAGGGCACATAGAGCTCACACCGCATAGAATATGATAGATACAGAAGCCGCATAATAACCTTTATGTGGCCTCATCAACCAAGTCGCAGAGAAGACACATAGTATACTATATGCGGCCTGAATGACCACAGAACATGGAGGCCGCTTAAGGACCCCCTGACAGAGATTTTGATGTCTGCCAGAGGCTCTGACACATCACTCATTACTCTGAGATCCTTCAATACTTGTGAAGATGATATCTCAAAAAAAGACAACGAGTCACATCAGCATATTAATTACTTCGACAAACGTGCCAAGCCACGTGTTCCCTCGTAGGAGGCTATGCGGTCTCACCTACATGCGGTAAGAGTGTCCATTCGAAGAAGACCCAAATGAGAGCACGTATGCGGCTACAAGACTCATGCCGCCTCGCCAATATGCAACCAGAGTGTCCATTCGACCAAGGCCCAAATGAGAGCACGTATGATGCTACAAGATCCATACGGTCTCGCCAACATGTGGCCAGAGTGTCCACTCGACCAAGGCTCAAATATAAGCACGTATGCGACTACAAGACCCATGTTGTCTCGCCATGATGGGGCCTAGTTGTTATGCGGCCTCCATCTCACAATATCTTCCCGCTAAACTTACAGAGATCTTCGCACAGTTGGTGCTGACTACGTGTCCAGCTGACCAAGTCACACCCACAACGGGTTGATAAAAACCCCGAGATCTATTCAACAATATATCTGAACCAAATTTATGCGGTAGCTTTCCCTTGATATGCGGCCGCAGTTATAACCTATGCTATTGAAGTAGCCCTATGTGGCCACCAAGCAGGAACATATGCGACATCAATAGCACATCCACAGGGCGGCTATAAATAGCAAGGTACCACACCCATACCAAGGACCTGGCTGGCTATTTGTGGATCTACACTCGAACAAGAGAAAAGTGCTTCTGTATCGGATCGTCAACGGAGTAAAGAGAGTTTCTACACTCCTAACCCTCCATCGTCACCCCCAGAAAATAAATTTATACTTAGATTATCTTCAAGGACTTCTTTGTACTTTTTCTTAGTTTTTAATCAAATCCAGTTATTTTAATTTTTTTTGATTTAAATGACAAACACGATGACGACTCTGCTGGGGACCAACTTCTCCTCTGTTGAGAAGTCAGTGACGCAGTCTGATGTGTCCAAGCTTGACTCAATGCAAAAGATGCTGGTGGTTCACTTCGACCAGCAAGCGTTTGAGGACATGCTCTCAGAAAAAAGCGTCAGTTCTTCCTCAAGGCTAGCCAATCCCAAGGCGACCCGCATGCAATAGGTAGCGAAGGCCGACGCGCCTCACCCGACTACGAAAGGGGAGCTTCCAACCGCTCACCATGTTGCTGATAGCCAGGCGCGCAACCAAGAAGTCTATGTCCATGCAGCCTCCCTACCGGACGTGGTAACTACTCAGCGCCCAGACTCTCGTAAAGGAAAACAATAATATACCAAACATTCTGGGGATGAAGCAAGTTCTATACGGCCAAGAAGGAGGCCACATAAGACTGGCAGATGGCCTCATGTGGCCACAGCTCACAATCGCAGACAGACATCCCCATGCAGCCCAGACAACAGTCGATCTCTATCTTCGATCGTATATAATGCGGCCCAGATTCTATGCGACCCAATAAGAACGGTGAAGACCCAAACTTGGACTCTGCGTACTATGCGCCCGCAGGGGCTAGGTTAAAGAGGTCCAAGATAGTGCAAGCTCAGACAACTATCCAATCAGCCGATCGTCAGAGGGCACCGCTAATCATTATGCGGGCCCCCGATGGGAAATTATATAAGACTTTTCCATGCGTCCAGCCCCCATCAGCAAATGGATATGGTCAGTCTCAAAAGTCTTTCGCTAAAGATCTGAGGCAAGTTCTTGTACGAACCTCAGTCCAGGAGCCAACACAACACCTACACACCCGTACGCTCGGTCTACCCGAACCCACAAAAAGGGTACAAAGGTGGAACAACCCTCGCTCGACTTGTACTCCCCTCATCCCCAGTGGGACAATCCAAATGTACATCTCTATACTCTTGGTTCTTCATCCCCAGCGAGTGCCTATGTGCAATATTTTTTCCTTCATTACAAATTCTTGTAAAAGCCATCATCTGTATCTAGGAGTCCTGGATACACAACGGATGATGGATCCTCAAAATATCCCCAGAGGAGCAGTCCTTAGGTCCACTTGCACACTCCCGCAGTGACCACTCAAAAACCAATCTCGTTAGACACTAGCCATGCTCATATTGCCTCTGAGCTATCGTCCCATCAATCTCCCTAGCGGAGCAATCCTTAGGTCTATCTTCATGTTCGGATAGACGACACTTTACAAATCACTCTTTAGTGAGTTTTTCGGATATTAGTTCACGTCCATATTACCTCTGAACTATTGTCCTAATAATTTTTCTCGGCTGAGTTTGCCATATCCATATTACCTCTGAGCAAACCTTTCGGGTTTTGGATATCGATCATTACGTCCATATTACCTCTGATATCGGTTGTCATCCCCACAAACCACCCGTACTCACCAAGGTACACCCGCGGTGTTAAGTCCACAAAAACTATCACATCCATATTATCTCTAGCAGGGCTTATTCTAAACCTATTACTTGCACCAACATATAAAAAAAGTAATGGGTCCACAAAAAACTGTCACGTCTATATTACCTCTGATAGAAATTATTTTTGAACTTATTATTCGCACTCAGCATGTGCAAAAAATAATAAGTCCACAAAAATTGCCACATCCATATTACCTCAGGCAGGGCTTGTCTCAAACATTTTACTTGCACTAACATACAAAAAGTAATGGGTCCACAAAATCTATTACGTCCATATTATCTCTGATAGGGATTATTTAGAACTTATTTGCACTCTAGTGCGCAGCAAATAATAAGTCCACCAAAAATCTCCAGTAGGATATTCTCAATGGAAGCAAACAATAATGTCCATACTACTTCTGGCATGCTTTCTTTTCCTTCCACAAAAATGCCAGGATCGTACCTAACCTCTCGGTATGGCTATTGATCAGCTTACGTCTAGTCACCTCTGAGCTATCGTCCCCACATCCTCCCCCGAGAGTGTGCCATGTCTAAGTGACCTATAAGAAAACCTTCCTACGACTATCACCAGTCGTCATCTCAACTTATCACCTGCTCTTAAATTTAAGTGTGCCAACAATGTTAAGTCCACCAAACTTACCATGTCCATATAACCTCTACCAAGGCCTGTTTTGAACTTATTACTTGTACTCTCATTCGCAATAAGTAATAGTTCCACAAAAGATCCCCCAGTGGGATGTCTTTAAAAGGCTACGGTATTGTACTACGTCCATATTACCTCTCGTACAAATACCCAAAGTCCACAACATTTAACACGACAAAGAAGTTCTAGAAAAAAATAAACTTTTCATTAATGTTCAAGATCATGAGTACACACGATGGAAATCTATTACATTTTAAGAATTTTTATTAATATTCAAGATCATGAGTAAAGGTGATAGAAATTTTTACAATCAGAACTTTCTCTATCCAGGCACCCTTCTGTGCTGTCGTTGTCACTACCATATTTTCTAGGAAAGGGTATTTTAGTAATTTTATATTTAATTAAATATTGTGCATGATAAATAATTATTTGTTGTATTATTTAGTTGTTGTTAGATGTTAGTTATTTATTTTGGACTTGTGTTAGTGGACCTAACTAGTTTAGTTATACTCATGGACCAACATAAATTAATTGTTAGAAAGTTGCCCAATTAGAAGGCCCATTGTCAAGGAGATGGATTAAATGAATTAAACCATTAGACTAGAAGCTTACCTCCTTAATTATTTCTTCATGAGAGGCCCCAAGGGGTATATTGGACAATTCATAATAATTTGAGGGAGGGGAAAAGGGGCCGGCCTATAATAAAGAGGGAGGCCCATTGCTTAGTCCTGAGATGATAGCCCAGACAGTTGAGGTAGTCAAACAAGTTTGGAAGCATATTAAGATGGCTCAAGATCAACAACGTCATTGGGCCGATTCGCATTGCGCAACCTCTTGAGTTTTCTGTCGGCGATCATGTATTCCTTCGAATTTTTCCTACCCGAGGAGTCATCAGATTTGGTATCCGGGAAAAGCTTAGTCCACAGTATATTGGTCCATTCGATATTATCATGCGAGTAGGAGATATTTTCTATCTTCTTACTCTTCCGTCATCGCTTCACGAGATACATAACATTTTTTGTGTATCTCAGTTACGACGGTATATACCAGATTCAAGCCATATTCTGGATCATTCAGAATTGATCGTTGGTACCGACCTTTCGTATGAGGAGAGGCATGTATCCATTTTGGACCAGAGGAAGAAGATTCTCAAGAAATGAACTATTCGATTAGTTCGAGTTGCTTGGGGATATCACTCACTGGACGAGTCAACTTGGGAGCGAGAGCATGATATCCATGCTTGATACCCGTATTTGTTTGACTCGGGAGGTATACTTGTTCGTATATCTCATACCCTGATCTTGTCTTATGCATGCTTATCTTTTTCTAGGATTGTGCTTGATTCTTGTATGCCCTTGCTTGCCTTGATTGCATATTCCCAAAGTATCTTGCTAACCTCGAGCCTTATTAAACTTTTGAGGACAAAATTTTTTAAGGAGAAAAAAGTTGTGAGACTCATCTCACTGTTCTAGTATACGTACCGGATATATGCATTTAATACATGTATAGCTTGCTTATTGTTTAATTGCTTAAATCTTGCTTTATGCCATTCATGCATTGATTAGGTTGTTTGTGTAATTTTCTTTAGTTGCATGCTTTGGACCGTTGATCCCTTGGTTTTCTTAGTGGGTGGATGTGATGAACCCAGGAGAGGGCATGGATTATGATCCAATAGCCTACAATTAACCATTTGCCTACATAAGCAAACATTCCTCTTTCCTTAACTTTTTTTTCTTTTATTTCTCTTTCCTTCTTTGTTTCTTCTCCAGCAGAGAGCAGCAGCCGAGCTTAGTCTTGGTTGTGGGCAACCTTGGTAGTATTGGTATTAGGCTAGAACTTGACCGTAGGCAAGTACATCTTGCCAAACGAAGGATCAACCATGGATCTTGTTTTGATTCTTAGTATAACTTGTTTAATCACTTGATAGGTTTCATTTGCTTAATACTTAGAACTTGTCTTCATGATTATTTTGATTTTCTTGTATTTTTCTCATAAAACCCGAGAACAGCAAGTCAAAGAATGCAAAGTAGGCCTGAGTATATATACAAATAGTACGCAGAGAACCCTTGTCGCATAAGCGAAGTTCCAGTGAGCGCACTTGTGTGTGTTTCATAAATTTCTTAGAAAGTATGCCATGATATATTAAGTACTCTAGGCGCACTTCTTTACTCCTATGTACGTTTTGAACTATGGAAATTTCTTCAAAAGTACCCCAATCCTACTTGGAGCACTTTTGAAATGGATCTGCAAGTCATCAAGAATATGTGTCACTGCTTAAAAGTCAAGTGGGCATACTTTGCAGGTATAGCATAGTTGGCGCACTTTGGTAAAATTTTCTTACCGGCGCACTTTGTGGCTTCTGAAAAATGGCATACTTTGCTATATGATACACTATATGACATTTTCCAGAGATGGCATACTTTGTAGCCTTTCATATTACTTAATGACTAAGCAAAGACTTCTGACCATTCTCGAGAATTATGTTCTCGACTGCAGAGTCGTCTCGACTATTGTTCCATGTCTTGGAACTTGAGTTTGTCTTTTAGTAGACCTCCATGCGCTTATTTGTACGCCAAGACCCGTTTATGCGCCAAATCTATTTTTAGTTATTTGTGTGCCAAGATCCGTTTGTGCGGCAAATTTGTTTTTGGCAATTTGTGCGCCAAATCTATTTTCGATCATTTGTGCACCAAGACCCTTTTGTTCTCCAATACCCATTTGTGCGCCAATAGTGGTTTTTGATCCATTGTACGCGAATGTTATTTTCTTGCTTGAATTTATGTGCCAACCTTGAACTGTTAATTTATGTGCATGTATACTAGTATTCTCTTTAGCATGCTTAACTCTTAATGATTCTCTAGTTCTTTTTTATTAGGTTATTTTAATTAATACTGTTTTTTTTCTAAACCTGACATTCTTGATATTAATTTTCTGACATGATCTATTTATTGTACATTATAAATGAACTCCTAAATCTTCACATGGAACTGATCCTATATTGATAATCCTGATACTGTACTAATAATCTTGATCATGCATTGATAGTTACTCCTGATCCTGATACTCCTGATAGTGGCTCGACTTAGAGCACTCCTGACTTAAAAAAATTTATAATTGTCCTGATCAAGGCTATTAATAGCACATGTATTACATGATTCCCGTGGTTAATTTTGATTATACTCATCAAGTTACTTTTTTGTCTTGCATCATGTCTAAGGCAAATTCCTAAGCACCACGGTCGAAAATCCTTGATAATTATCCTGGCTAATAACTAGAATGACAATCTAGAAAGAATCTAGAGAGATTTTATGGCTACATGCAATCCCGGTATCCCTACGACACCTGATGGATTTGGAGCTCTCGGTTGCGAGGGGCACACTTTCAGCACACCATCGAGTGTTGCACTACCAAAAAAGATAATGAGTGACTATACCTGATAAATCTATATTATGTACATATGTGTCTGGATAAACTGGATAGTCTGCAAGGCATATGGCTATAGGAAATCTCAAACTGCATGTGTTAGTAACTAGGACTATAATAACCCTAGTTAGTTAATGATATAAAGCCGTAGGGCATAATTGGCCGTGATTGCTTAATTTTCAGTCAAGTCCAGTCCCGTCCTATTTTATTTTTAACAACTGATTCTGAGAACAATAATTGAAGCCTGACCCCAGATATCCATGTTTAATACTCTAGAGCACGTTTAATTATAATTTTTACCTACTGCCCTTATTTAAATGTTCCTTGTATTAGTTTTTATTGATTTGTCTGTATGCTAGTTTTTGTTCCTAAGATTGGCTTCCTTGTGGTACTTGCTGTTTCAGGGTCCGACCCCACTAGTTTTGTTTGGCCATTTTTTGGACAGAACCTCATGATCTCCCGTACTTTCCTCCTCAAGATGGTAAACACGATGAGCACCCGAGGACATGAGTGGGTTTTCTTTATCCCCCATCTGATCTTGTACATTATTCTTTTGAGGCATTTAGCCACCGAGCACATATTTAGCTCAAGTTTTGGAACTAGACATTCTAGCCTGAGGGCCTACATGTAAAGCATATTCTAGACTATACCTAGAGCTGATCATGTAACATTGTACTCTTGTTAGTTCTTTATTTTGTAACTAGCTTCATGATCATCTATGTATATATAGTTTAGGACGCCTTACTACTATATATTTGGTGATCATACATCTTGTAACTTGTTGCTTGCTTGAGATTAAGACACCTTGATTCTTGATTCAGGATTGCCTGATGGATTATAGAGTAAACCCTCACATGTCTAGAGAGACGTGACCGTATCTCAGGGTATAGAGTACTCTGGTATACGTAGCTGGCTTTGTATGCCCTCGCTCCCCACTATTCGGGTTCGGGAGCATGACAATATTTAAGTATCTTCAGACCACCGCTTGTTGGGATCCAGCCCCTACAACTAACCCAATATACTCATTATAATTTTCGGACAAAGATTAATTAATAATATAAGTAATTATCTGTTTTCTAAGTCTAGAAAATAATTTTTTTTTACAAAAGTTAAATATGCATCATATACATAGAGAATGGTAATCACACAAAACAAATCTTGGAAAATAAACTAATCGAACTCGGACAAAGTTTTGTGCGAACTCGGTTGTTCGAGTTTCCAGATTTGAGTTGTGTGGGCCACACTCTTTTGTATACTTATATATCATCAAAAATTGAGATATTACTATACAGGAGTCGAACCCTCTTCTTTTTCCTCTAAAAACCCTATATTTTCAAAAACCCTAACTTGTGGATCTCCCTCCTCCAAGCTTTTCAACCCTCCAAATCTTGGATCCAACCATATTTCCAAGTTCTCTAGCATTCCACTTGTCTGTTTCAGGTATAATCTTCTACTTTCTCTCTATTCTTTTTCAATGGAACCAAAATTGTCAAAGAAGAAAAGAAAAGTTGGAGATGCTTGTTCTTCCAATGTTCAAGAAAAAAGTTCATATTCCTTGTTCAGTCTATCTATGTTTGATGAAGGTGTATTTGACGATATTATTTTTTGTTCTATTGAACAATCCATATAGTGTTTAATGATTTCAATGATAGGACCGTATGTTCTGGAAATACATTGAATTTTACTATATTTTTGACATACTTATATACTTTTCAGACTCTAAGATTAGAAGATCTAGTTACTTCTAGTTATCGTATTTATCTGAATGTCATTCGTATATTTGTTGTAATTTATCTGTCACATAGGGTATTGTACGATCACAAGTCGATGGGATAAATATTGAATTTCATGATGATGATTTAGGCATGATACTTCATATTCCAAATGAAGGAGAAGCCCTATGTAACATCGCTAAATTTTAATTCCCTAAAAATATGACTCTTGACTTGTTCATGGACTCTTTGTGTTTACCCAATCTCTGACCTCCAGGCAAACTTAAGCCAAAATACATGAATAATTTTTCTATGATCTACACCATATGATATTCTCTATCATTCTTCCTAAACAATCCTCCACAGATGAACTTACATATTTGGAGATGTTTTTTTTATATCATCTACACTTTGGGAGACAATTTAGTCTACCAAAGACCATCATTGCAGCCATGGAACGATGTGGCAAGAAACCGCATAACTTAATATACGCTATGTACATGCCCATCATCTTTGAGTAATTCGAGACCCCCATGGATGATTGTCCCCACCTTGCTGAGCCTGCTTATCTTCATAAGCTTGTAGACTTGAGCCTACTATTTCTGCTCCTACATATCCCGTTGACCCATCTCTTGGTCATGAGACTACTCCACCTCCTCCATATGCTCCAGTTGATACACTTGAGACCCTACATAATATGATCTAGAATCACTTCAGACTAGAAGATGATCATTATCGTGCTCATGATTTTTGTACTGCACTTCAGTTCTAGGATATGTCCAATGCCCTGATGGACATGTGCTACAGTTTTGCTCATCAATCTGATGGACCCATTGCTATGGTTCATGATCTATCTATTGCTGGCTATCGCATCGATGGTTGAGATGCTTAGAGATACTTTGACCCAGATGTTGCTCGCTTTGACCCCAACCATTCTATTATGACCGGTGAACCCTCTAGTAGAGATGATGATGATGATCAGTAGAGATGCAGAGATCTAATGCTTAGATTTAGTTTTATGTTAGTAATTAGACGCTATGATTTAGTTCACATTTGCTTTATGTTTACTTTATTAGTTTGGTTTATTTTCAGTATAAGTAGTATTTGGTTATGAACTTCAGTTTATTTTCAGTGCAATAAAATCTAGTTGGTGTTTGTTTAAATATTGGTTGATGTTTGCTTTAATCTTGGCATATTATCTGTGTTGTTTTTCCATTTCACTTTTTATGTCTATTTTGTGAGAATTTTACTCCATTTAGATAAAGTGACAATGGGGGAGAAACACTGATACGTAATATTTGCTCGTAAGTTGCTCTCATTGCGGGGGAGCTATTGTCGCCATTATGGGGGAGCTATTGCTCGTGTTGCTATATCAATCAATCGACGACCCGTATCAGTCGTAGTTTTTATCAATTATCAAAATGGGAGAGATTGTTGACCCATCTGGTCTCAGTCAACCTAATTTCAATATTTAACTTAAAATTCTGAATCGATACTTGCAATAGAAGACTACACCCTCAGCAATCAGTTCAACAGAAGACTGCTTCTATGATGTTCATTTTGTTCTACTGTTTCTATATTTATTATGTATTTTGTTTTTCTTTATTCTAGGACATATGTGAGTCAGATCATACTTTTGCACTAGTTGAATACCAACCCAAAGTCCACTCAAAATAAGCCAACCTAAACCTAAACCTAAACCAACTTTGAACTCATATTATCCCAAATATCCCACTCAACACAAACCAAATTAAACCAAATCTGACTAGAACTTACTAAAAATTGAAAAACCAAACTCGGTCCGAGTTCTGCACGAACTCTGTCCGAACTCGGTTACCCAAAACTGATTCCTTATTCAGAGTGCTAGACCTATTATCATGGCTCCAATGTTTAAAATTTTGAATATTGTATATCCGAGTTATGTCTAAAATTTGTCCCAGAAAAATCTATAAATAAAGAAGAATTTTCTATTTCTAATAACTCATTCACTCTTCATCTTCTCTATTCTCTAAAAGCTTTAAATATTCTCAATCTCCAAGACAACTCTCATTCTTCTAAGTTTCAGGACGGTTTCAGTTAGAAGTGTTCGAGTTGTACAAGCGTGGCTATTCAAAGCTACTTCTCAAAGTATCTAAAGTTGTTGAGCTCTTCGGATCAAAGTCTCATGTTGTACGAAGTCGCAAGCCCTTCGGAGCAAAGATTGTGTTTTCACTGATAGTGAAGTTAACTCTGAACAAGAGTTCTCGGGATTGGACTAGTCCTCCACGAGGAAAACCAGTATAAAATTTTGGTGTTTGTGTTTGCTCTTACATACTTATTTGTTGTTTATATATTGTTGTATTATTGGTAGTTGGTAACTGCTTTAATTTTTTTTATTAGTGATTATATTCCGCTATGCACACTCGCACTCTATTCACTCCCCTCTAGAGTTGCTTAACGATCCTTCAGTGGATACTAAAAGGTCAATTTTAGACTATGTTATAATGATTGTTGGTTCTACGACAGAGGCAGAGTTCAATACAGCGATAAAGACTTGTAAGGACTTGTTGTGGTTGAAGAATTTCTTACAGAAAATGAAACTTAAGAAAGAGTAGTACATTTTTCTTTATGATAACCAAAGTTTATTCACCTTGGGAAGAATCTGACATCTTATGGTTGGTCCAAGCATATTGTAACTCCATATAACTTGATACGGGATCTGCTAGAGGAAAATGACGCGACTGTCACACCCCAATACTGAAATACGGAGACGGACATAGCCAGCTACCTCGTACAAGAAACTATAAGTCGTACAGTAATCATGGTTGTAATAAGACAAGGGGTGCATGCTACAATCAAGTCTCATATGGTCAAGAACTTTTATGTCTTAATCATTCAAAAATAAAATAGTAAACATAGAGCATATATGATAAAGCAATAAGGCGTTCCAAACGCTTTATCAAAATATTCTGGAGACCAGCTGTACAAAATAAAAAGCTGGCAGAGTATCAAAAGTACATGACAGTGATCATTTGCAGTTTGATTTAATACAATCATGTAAGGAGACTAAATGTCCAGACGTGCCGACTAACAAGTGCCGGTGGCTAAACGCCCAAAAGATATAAATGTACAATAACGAGCAGGGAAGAAGAAAATCTACTCGTTATCCTCTACGACCATGTTCCTGGTACGTGCCATAAGTTGGGGGATAGTACGCTGGATCCTCAAGTGCTGGCTCGAGACCTGGCCATCCAAAACCAGTGGGATTATACCCCAAATAGCAAGTACCACAAAAGAAGCACAAAATAAAGAAACAAAAATCCAAGAAATAATTATATAATAATACATAGGTTCAATATCGTAACTTAGGTCCATGGCATACCCTAGCACAAAGGCCAAACCCTATAACCAAATAAGGACAATGGTTGAACCATCACACTATGATAGTCCATCTCCCTAGGCTACTAACCGAATTATACAATCACAACCAAGTCTATTTTCTTATATCGGCCAATCACTTGTACGGCTTGCTATTTATGGAGTCTGAGGTTATCTCAGAAATAATGTATAATAGGTATCCTCAGATCACGTTATTGTCGAACATGAGCAAACTGAGCCAAATAAGGCATATACAGGCACTTCATGATGCACCAGTTTCCCGTAGGGCCACTGCGCTAAAAATACGATATTAGCGGTTTTAGTGCTCTTATAGAGAGACAATGGCTTAGCGCTATTTATAATAGGTCAGATACTGCACTCCACTAAGATGGATGATATACAGTATCTATGGTGGCTAGCCCACAGAATACTAAGAATAAATTAATGTGGGAAGGTTCATTGGCATGATCTCGGGATACCGTTCCCTCCAAATGTTATTACCAGTTTTAGTTACCTAATTAACCCTATATTGTGTTCAAAATCTCAAGATATGGTCACATGAGAATTTTTTTTAAGATGTCCTACAAAGTACAAGCACGCTAGATATGAATCCATGGAAGTTCAATCTGGATTCACCCGAGCGTGTATGCAACATTCAGTCAATCAATATCCTAGCCACGCTTTGGTAGTTGACTTGCTTATCATGCATGTGCTGGAGAAAAGTAGTATTTATATATACTATCATGCATTCAGATGATTTGGAGTCATTCTCGATGCACAACCCAAATATAAATTACTTAACACATGATACGGTATGTCGCACCTTGGCGCACATCTGATCATATACACTTTTAATCAATAATTTGTATCAGCACGGATACAATATTCGAGTTAAATTACCAATTATATATTGGGTCACATGAATCAAGATCACATTATAACACGAAGCTTATGTCCGTTGGTTAGTCACTATCCACTTAATCCGGTTCATACTTAAATCTCAGTTCAACTCATGCCATATTTATAGCCAATCTTAGCTCATGGTCATGTCTGATACGAGGTTTGGTTACTAAATACATTCTTTCTTAGAATCATAATACTAGCATTAACCCAAATATAAATCATAAAAAGATAAGAAAACACTCAATCAACAATCAAGGTCGCATGGGTCTATAGGCCGCATATGAAGCCTCAGTCGCATATATCTCTAGGTCGTATATGAAGTCCTGGCCACATATGTCTCTAGGTCGCATATAAAGTCCTAGCCATATATGAAGTCAGGGTCACATGAACCACTTGATCGCATATGAAGTCCAGGCCGCATGCTCAAGGTTAAAGTCTACTACTTGGGACAAGTGTTAAAGTGACGGCCAAATAAATAAAGTATGTAAGTGAAGTGACATAAAGTGATCGATGTGACTGTTGTGACATGAAATAAAATATATAAGAGAGAAAGGACAAGGTATGTGCCAACAGTTCAGAGTCATGCGTCCAAGGAAGGTGGCTGCATGCTCTGCTTGCTGCATAACTCACTCGGTCGTATGTTGCTCTTTAGACTTAGCGAATTTCTCATTCGTTCAGCAAGTAAAAACACAAGGAGTTCAAGGATTAGCTCCAAAATACCTGTATGATAGCAATCATGCATCCAACAAGATGGATGCATGCTAGTCAGTATGCGACAAGGAGCTCAGGCTGCATAGCACTCTCCAAGCCGCATAACTCGCTGGCCGCATGAAGACTTCGTCTTCTCCCACAGCAGGTTCGGCCAAGGCGGAAGCTCCAAAAATCAAAAATTGTTTTGACCATAAAATTCTTATTTTAAGTCCAAATAAAGTAAACCAAAATCCAAAATACTTGAAATTGAAAGCTCTATCATGTAGCAAAAACTAGTTTTCAAAAATATATGTTAAATAGATCAAAACCAAGAAAAACTTATAAAATCCATAAAAAACCCTAAGTTAGAAATATAGATATGCACTAATCCATACACCAAATCCGAAAACTCCAAGTTCTATAAGTGTTTCAAATCACGCAAAGAATATAAAAATCAATTAATATAGAGGGTTTCTCTATTTCTCATGCAAGATATACTTGTCTATGGAAAAAGGGGAGAGAAAACTAAAAAGAGAGGAATAAATAAAGATGTGAAGAGAGAGAAAGGTTGGCTTATATATGGTAAGGTTGAGGGTTGAACCAAGGGTTCTCATGACTTGAACCAATCCAAAAAATGAACCATGAACAAGGTTAAACCAAAAAATGGGTCTAGTCTCCATGCACATGCAACCATGCTAAAATAAAATGCGTTCCAAATACGTATATTGGGATCAAAGAGTGACATCTTTATCCACCTTAGAAAAATTATATCCTCGAAATTCGAATCCAAGTAAGCTAGAGAAGTCAGGAGAAGCACGATATAATCCTACTAGCAACTACACATGCAAGCAAAATCATCACAACATATTGGTGATCACCTGATCACGAAATCTAGATACGAAGGCATAAGGTAGAATATACCTTCTGAATCGAACATATGCGGGTACCGAGACCAAATATCATTCTCGTGCTCCCACGTTAATTCTCCAAGAGTGTGATATTCCCAGGCCACTCGGACAAGAGAAATAGTTCGGTTCTTGAGTACCTTCTCTCTTTGATCCAGAATGGATACGGGTTTCTCCTCGTAAGATAAGTTGGTACCAACGACTAATTCAGAGTGGTCGAGGATATGACTCAGATCCGGAATATACATACGTAACTAAGATACATGAAATATATCGTGCACCTCACATAGCGAAGGTGGAAGGGCAAGACGATATGCCACATCGCCTACCTGGTCGAGAATGTCGAACGGCCCAACGTATCGCGGACTAAGCTTCCCGCGAACCCCGAATCTAATGACTCCACGGGTAGGCAAAATCCAAAAAAATATGTGGTCACAGACACAAAACTCTAAATCTCTACGACGCTGATTTGCCCAGTAACGATATCGATCTTGCGCAACCCAAAGTTGCTCTCTGATCTTTCGGACAACCTCTACTGTCTGTATGATCATTTTGGGGCCTAACATCTTTCGCTCACCAATGTCATCCCAAGCCAACGGTGATCTACACTTCCTGCCGTACAGTGCCTCAAAATGTGCCATCTGAATACTAGCCTGATAACTATTGTTATACAAAAATTTACCAAGTAAAGGTGATTCTCCCAAGATCTACCAAGGCCTAGGGTACAGGATCGTAGCATATCCTCCAGAGTCTGGATAGTTCTCTCTGATTGTCTGTCTGTCTAGGATGGTACGCTATGCTGAATCTTAACTTAGTACCCAATCTCTCGTGCAAACTTTTCCAGAAATGAGAAGTGAACCTAGTATCTCGATCGGATACTATGCTTACTGACACTCCATGCAGTCTCATAATCTGTCGTATATACAAATCTGTTAACTGCTCTGTAGACTGTCCCACTCTGAAGGAGAAAAAATGTGCCACTTTTGTGAGCTGATCTACTATCACCAAAATTGTATCTCGACCAGTCGGTAATCTCAGTAAACCGGTCACAAAGTCCATCATGATGTGTTCTCACTTCCAGTCCATCATGATGTGTTCTCACTTCCACTCTGGAATAGGGAGCAGCTACAATAATCTTGCCGGTCTCTGTTATTCTCTCTTCACTTGTTGATATATCAAACATCGTGCTATGAAGCATGCTATTTTTCACTTCATTTTGTTCCACCAAAAGTGTTGCTCAATTTTTTGGTACATTTGTGCCTCCCGGATGAATGTAATACTGAAAACTATGTGCTTCAGTTATAACTTCTTAATAAATATTCCTGTTTGGTACGCATAAATGATCCCCAAACCTTAGCATTCCATCCGCAAGCATTGTCAACTCCTTCTGAAGACCTGACTCACATTCTTCTTGTAGCTTTTGAATCTTCGGGTCCTCTGCATAAGCTAGCTTGATTCTATATACCAAAGTTGAGTAAATATGTAGGTTAGCCTGAACTCATGTACCCTGTGGAAGTACTATCTTGATACCCATCTCTTGTAAGTCCTCTAGAATGTTCTTCTGAGTTGCCAACATTAATTTTCCATATTTTCTACTAAGTGCATCAGCTACTATATTAGCCTTGCATGGATAGTACTGAAATTCCATGTCATATTCTTTCAACAACTCTAGCCACCTTCTCTGCCTCATGTTCAGGTCCTTCTGCATGAATACATACTTCAAAATATTATAATCCATGAATATTTCAACTCGATCGCCATAAGTATTACCTCCATAACTTAAGTGCGAACACTGCTGCTGCTAACTCCAAATCGTAAGTTGGATAGTTCTTCTTGTGATCTCTGAGCTGTCGAGAAGTATACGCTATCAGTCTCCCTTGTCGTAATAAAATATATCTAAGTCATTTGCCAGATGTATCGTAATACACTGTGAAACCTTCGGAACCTACCGAAAGAGTAAGGATTGGTGCAGAGATTAACTTCTTCTTCAACTCTTCAAAGGTTATTTGGCATTCTGCTGACCACACAAATTTAACTTCCTTGTTTGTCAACCGAGTCAAAGGTGCCAAGATCTTAGCAAAGTCTGACATAAATCTTCTATAATATCTTGTCAAGCCCAGGAAACTATGCACCTCTGCCACTATCTTCGAAATTGGCCAATTCTCTACTGCATCTACCATCTTGGGATCAACTGACACTCCTGCTCCATAAATAATGTGCCCAAGAAAAGATACGTAATCCAGCCAAAAATTATACTTACTAAACTTCGCATATAACTGATGCTCTCTCAAAGTTTGCAGTACTATCTTGAGATATACTTCATGCTCCTCCTCATTACGAGAATACACAAGAATATCATCGATGAATACTACCACAAATTGGTCCAAGTACGGCATGAAGATACGGTTCATCAAATCCATGAATACCGTTGGAGCATTAGTCAGTTCCAATAGCATAACTAAGAATTCGTAATGCCCATATCATGACCTAAATACTGTCTTCGGTATATCCTGCTCCTGAACTCATACCTAATGATATCCTGATGGTAAATCTATCTTGGGGAAGACTCTTGCTCTAATTAATTGATCAAACAAATCATCAATCCTGGGTAATGGGTACTTGTTCTTCACGGTCACTGCTTTTAATTGCCTGTAATCTATACACAACTGCGTCGATCCATCATTCTTCTTCACCAATACCACTGGTGCTCCCTACGGTGATCCACTGGCCCAAATAAATTTTTTACCTTTAGTTCTTCCACGTGTCGATATAACTGATCAAGCTCTGATAGTGATATTGGGTATACCTTGTGGGATAGTGGTTATGCTCCTGGCATCAACTCTATACAGAACTCTACTTCTCTAACTGAAAATAATTCGAAAAGCTCATTGGAAAAGATATCCATAAATTCTTCAACTATTTTGGGTATCGGGTCTTCTTCCTTTGTTACTGTTGCGACTCCTCCCTTGTGCTAGTTTCTTACTATTCTGCTAAGACAAACTATTCTAGACCAGGAATTCTAAATAACACTGTACCCTCACGACAGTCTATTATTGTATGCCTATCTCTCAACCAGTCCATGCCTAAGATAACTTCAAAGTTATCCATAGGAAACTCGATCACCTTTGCAGGTAATAAATGCACGCATACTATGATTGGACATGCTAGGCACACCCTACTAACTTCAACAATCCTATTTCCAGTGAATATATTCAGCCTCTCTAGCAATGCCTCAAACTTTAATCCAATATGTGTAATATATTATACAGATATAAATGAGTGTGAAGCTCCAGAATCAATTAAAGATATGGCTGGAAAGGTTGTAACAAAAATGTTACCTGCCACTACATCACCCGACGCTATAGCTTCCTCCAAAGACAAGGAGAGTGTCTATCCTTGGTCTTCCTTGATGTCATTGTTGTGGCCCCTACTGATTCTGCTATTATTGTTGTCTATAAAGTTGGGCATGCATCGACAATGGACACTGACCTAAAGGTCGTATTGTTGCTGCTGGTTCTCCTGGCTGTACTGCCCTTGGAGCTGGCAATGCAAAAAACTATTGTACTGGCCTTCCTAGCCTCTGTATCAATGGGCATGTGGCAACATTGTGATCAGGGCTCCCACATCTCAAGCATAGTCTGTTAGTTGCCCAGCAAACATCCCGGGTATGACCTCCTTTGCCACAATAGGTACAATTTGTCGACGCTCCCCGTCGATGTTGCTATTGTTGCTGCTGCCTCAGCTGTTGATGTTGAGTTGGTGCCACCACTATCGAGGTCACTGGCCTCCTCTGTTTTATGTCATGATACGAATGCTAGGGGCTGGTGCTGACGTTCGTGATAATTATCCTACCTCACTGCTCTGTCTATAAGATATCTTTCGATCCACTCTTCTTAATGCCATCATCTGGGAAGTAAGCTTAACCCTCTTGGCTGCTATCAATACCGCCTCAAAAGTCTGGTAGTCATGCACCTCTACCATGTGTAAAATTTCCAAGTAAAGTTTCTGCTAGAACCTCATTGCTCTCTCTAACTCTGTTGCCACCATGGATGAAGAAAAACTGCTCAGTCAGCAAAACTCTGTTGCGTAGCCGTCTACTGTCCTTCCAGCCTGCTTGAGGTTAATGAACCTTTGTTGTAACTCATACTGAGCCATAATCCCACAGTACTTTATCCTGGACTTGGTCCTGAAATCATCCCACAAAATAGGATGCCTCAATTCTACCTCCATCGCGGTCCACCAATCGCTTGCCAGATCTTGGAGTTGTAGGCGAACCAGGTCAACCCGTTCCTCGGTCGAAACTTTAGCTACAGCCAGAATGGTCTCAATATCCTGGAGCCAATCATCTGCCATGATTGTGTCCTCTGTGTCATTAAAATATCTGGGGTTCAGTCTGCATAATCTAATAGATATCCTAGAATCTGTTTTCCTGCCTCGTTCTAGAGTCGTCTGCAATCCTTGGTTCAACAGGATATTATGTTCCTGCTTTTAAAGCTGTTGTTGCTGGTGTTGCTATTGTTGTTGTTGCTGCACCACCATCTGGTATTTTTGGGAAGCCAATAATCCACGAATAATCTCTAATAAGGTTGGGGTATCTAGTATTGCCAGCACTGCGAGAGGTTCAAAAATACTGGAAGCCTGCTGCTCTCTCCCATTTATTGTGGGATCAACTCGAATCCTTGGTTAGGGTTCTACAAGATCTCATTCCACTGGCAATTATGCCTCTCTTGTTGCTGCAACATCGAGGAGAAGAAGAAGCCCTAAAGAAGAGCACAAGAAACAATCAAGTACAGGACGAGAAGGAACAAGGAAATAATCAATCTGAAAAATTTTAAGCTGAGTATCAAAGAGGATGAATTCAGAATTTCAAGAAGGAGCATGTTTGATTGAGACACCTATGACCATGACACCCGACAAGTCTGAAGAACATACCTGCATGGGCCACCACTAAAAACTTATCATGCCCCAGTACCAGAATGCGAAGACGGACATGGCCAGCTACCCCTTACAAGGTACTATATGTCGTACGGCGATCACAGCTGTAATAAGACAAGGGGTGCATGCTACTATTAAGTCTCCTATGGTCAAGAACTTCTATGTCACAATCATTCAACAAGAAAACAGTAAACATAAAGCATATATGATAAAGTAATAAGATGTCCTAAATGCTTGGTCAAAATATACTAGAGACCAGCTGTGCAAAATAAAAAGCTGGCAGAGTATCAAAAGCACATAATAGTGATCAGTTATAGTTTGATTTAATACAATCATGTAAAGAGACAAAATGTCTAGACGTGTCGGTTAACAGGTATAGGTAGCTAAACGTCCAAAAGAAGTAAATATATAATGACGAGTAGGAAAGAAAAAAAGTCACTCGTTATCCTCTCCGACCATGTTCCTGGTACGCGCCATGAGTTGGGAGATAGTACGTTGGATCCTCAGGTGCTGGCTCAAGACCTGGCCATGCAAAACTAGTGGGGTTAGACCCCAAATAGAAAGTACCACAAAGGAAGCACAAAATGGAGAAACAAAAATCTAAGAAATAATTATATAATAATACATAGGTTCAGTGTCGTAACTTAGGTCCATGGCATACCCTAGCGCAAAGGCCCAATACTACAGCCAAACAAGGACAAGGGTTGAATCATCACACTATGATAGTACATCTTCCTACGCTACTAACCGAATAATATAATCACAATCAAGTCCATTTTCTTATATCGACCAATTACTTGTACGGCTTGCTATTTGTGGAGTCTGATGTTACCTCAGAAATAATGCATAATAGGTATCCTCAGATCATGCCATTGCCGAATATGAGCTAACTGAGCCAAATAAGGAATATATAGGCACTTCATGATGCACCAATTTTCCGTAGGGCCACTGGCTAAAATATAGTATTAGCGGTTCCAGTGCTCCTATAGGGAGACAATGGTTCAACGTTATTTATAATAGGTCAGATACTGCACTCCACTAAGGCAGATGATATACAGTATCTGTGGTGGCCAGCCCACAATATACTAAGAATGAATCTCTGTAGGAAGGTTCATTGGCATTATCTCGGGATACCGTTCCCTCCAAATGTTACAACCACTTTTAGTTACCTAATAATCCCTATATTGTGTTCAAAATCTCAAGGCGTGGCCACATGAGAATTTTTCTTAATATATTGTATAAATTACGGGCACGCTAGATACGAATCCATGAAAGTTCAATCTGGATTCACCCTAGCGTATATGCAATATTCAGTCAATCAATATCCTTGCCATGCTTTGGTAGTTGACTCGCTTATCATGTCTGTGCTGGGGAAAAGTAGTATGTATATATAATATCATGCGTTCATGAGATTTGGAGGCATTCTCGATGCACAACCCAAATACAAATCACTTAACATGTGACACGATATATCGTACCTCGACGCACATCCGATCATATACACTTTCAAACAATAATTTGTATCAGCACGAATATAATATTTAAGTCAAATTACCAATTATATATTGGGTCACATGAATCAAGATCATATTGTAACACAAAGCTTATGTCATGCACATAGCTGTTTAATTACTATCCACTTAATCTGGTTCATACTGAAATCTCAATTCAACTCATGCCATGTTCATAGCCAATCTTAGCTCATGGTCATATCTGGCACGAGGTCTGGTTAATAAATCCATTATTCCTTAGAATCATAATACTAGCATTAACCTAAATATAAATCATAAAAGGATAAGAAAATACTCAATAAAGTCTCAGTCGCATATGTCTCTAGGTCGCATAAAAAGTCCTGGCCACATATATCTCTAGGCCGCTTATGAAGTCCTGGCCACATATGTAGTCTGGGTCACATAAACCACTTTGCTGCATATGAAGTCCAGGCCACATGCTCAGGGTTAAAGTCTACTCCTTGGACAAGTATTGAAGTAACGTCTAATAAATAAAGTATCAGTGAAATAACATAAAGTGATTAATGTGATTGATATGACATGCAATAAAGTATGTCAGAGAGAAAGGACAGGGTCACAGAATTATGTGCCAATGGTTCAAAGTTATGAGTCCAAAGAAGGTGGCCGCATGCTCTGCTTGCCGCATAAGTCACTTGGCCGCACGTTGCTCTTTGGACTTAGCGAATTTTTTATTCGTTCAGCGAGTGAAAACACAAGGAGTTCAAGGATTACCTCTAGAACACTTGTATGATGGCAGTCATGCATTCAACGAGATGGACGCATGCTGGTCAGTATGCGACAAGGAGCTCAGGCCATATAATACTCACCAAGCCGCATAACTCGCTGGCCGCATAAATACTTCGTCTTCTCCAACAACAAGTTCGGCCAAGGTAGAAGCTCCAAAAATTAAAAATTGTTTTGATTATAAAATTTTTATTTTAAGTCTAAATCAAGTGAACAAAAAGTCAAAATGCTTGAAATTGAAAGCTCTATTATTTAGCAAAAACTGGTTTTCAAAAATACATGTTAAATAGATCAAAACCAAGAAAAACTCATGAAACCCATAAAAACCCTAAGTTAGAAATGTATATCTGTACTAATCCATCCGCCAAATCCGAAAAGTCCAAGTTCTAAAAGTGTTTAAAATTATGCAAAAAGGATAATAATCAATTAATATGGAGTATTTCTCTATTTCTCATGCAAGGTGTACTTGTCTATGGAAAAATAGGAGAGAAAACTAAAGAGAGAGGAAAAAATAAAGAAGTAAAGAGAAAAAGAGAGAGAGAGAGAGGAGAGAGAGAGAGAGAGAGAAATATTGGATTATATATGGTACGGTTGAGGGTTGAACCAAGAGTTCTCTATCACGGCCCACACCCGGAAAGAGGGCACGAGTACGTAGGTACGTCCAGTCTACGCCATAGCATCGGCGGTAGAACGTTGTCTGTGTCAACTCTACTATCTAAACATCTAAAATAATATTTACATGGTACATGTCAATCATCTCAACTCCAAACGGAGGAACAATATGGTATCTGATAAATATAACTATACTCAATTATAATACAAACTAAAGAAGATAAAGTACGAGATAGAATAACGAAAGAAAGAGTCACAATAAATCCACAAGCCTGAAATAATATATACATGCCAATAACTTCAATAAAGTCTAATTCAAGTCTAAACAATAAGTCTAGGCCTCCTCAGTATCTGGCACTAGGTTATCCTGCTCTAAGGGAGTATCCTTTAATGGTATGCCATCCTGCAGCCCGTAGTAGGTATACACTGGTCCACAAGCCAATCATCTGAAAAATATATCCAGTCAGGATTGGAGTGAAGTACATACCTCTGAAAATAGTTTCAAATACATGATCGAGCATATATAACAGATAGTAAAAAAGAATATAAGATAACTAAACAAGACAATAAAATAAACTAGAGTGAACAGGTGTACTTGAATGAAGAACATATAATAAAATAACTACAATATAATGGAAATAAATAAAATCTAGCTAATGTACCATGGAATACAAGTTCATTATATGATCGATTTGGGTTGAACACAAATATAATATGGTAACTCGATTACACGTGTAATATATAATCGACATGTACGTGAATACACTGAGACTTGATCACATAATCAACTTATATTCTTCCATCCCCAACCAATACCAATGGATCCAATCACAATATGTTACGAACATGAATATGGGTACACTGAACATGATCTGTGTTTGAACATGAAGTACACTAAATTAATACCCGATACACACAATAAAATATATGTGAAGGAGTACCCTCTGAACACGATAAGGAATAATAACTCCTGACATGATCCATATAGTACCAGTCCATGAACTATTATATCAAAATCAAGTATACAGTTCTAGAGCATGAGATATATACACTATTATGAAATAAAAACTAACAGAGAGATGTACTAGCCTGGGGTCCTAAGCAAGTAAAATGGAACAATGCTTGAACCACTGCCACACAGACCTGTATAGGAATTTACAGTTTACTAGGTGTAATGAAAGATAAATGAATTAAAAATAAATAATGGGTAATCTCTAGGTCATGCTATGTTACCTTGGTCAAACAGGGTCAAACTAGGTCAAGGGTTGACTTTTAAAGTCAAACTATTCAATAGTGGTCTACTCTAGTCAAAGCTAAGTTAACCCTATCATTCTAAGTTAAAACTATCTAGACTAGTCTATCTCCCAAATGTATTAGCTATTTATCTATTAACATTAAGTATTGGTTAACACCAATTATAAATATACTAGTTAAATATACTATGAACTATATTACATATGGTTATCAACTAGCTAATACTTATCTAACTAATACCTTGGTTGACACCCATGACACTTAATTATTCGTAACATCTAATATTAAGACATCAACTCTTATTTAATAACCATACTTAACCACCATATCAACTAACACTAACTACCCTCACTGAAATATATACTAACTCATAGTATTTAGGCTATAACTTATCTATCTAACTGGTACAACTTCAAGGTGAAGCCATTACCAACATAGTCATGTACAAGCATCTATGAATTCATCCTTACCTATTTCCAACTGATACACATATACATAAGCTCCAAACCAGACCTCTCTGCTCTGTTGCATTATGCAAGGTGCACAGCAACTTACTGTCATCATACACACCCATATCAATTACTGCCTCCTACTAGACACTAATACATACTTCCTACACTCCACATCCATATGCACATAACTGAGCCCCTTGCCTGTGCACATATGTGCACAGGTCTGCACAAGTCGAGGCTCAAGTGGCTCACTTCTAACCAACGAAAAACCCTCTAACTTCTATACAACAGACCCCCTACTGCTCAAATACTTACCTGTAGGTAAGTTCCCCTCTAACTTATTGTCCAATGCTGCTCTTACTGTTGTGTTGCACTGCCTGATACTGAGATTTTAGCTGGTGCACATGTCACAACCCGCACCCGGTGTAGGGGCACGAGAGCGTGGGTACGTCCAGCCTACGCCGCAGCATCGGCGGTAGAACGCTGTCTGGGTCACAATACTAGCTAATCACTCTCACATGAATATCCAACTCCATAAGGAGACACAGATATCACAATATAATATGGAATACTCAATCATATAATCTAGAGCACGATAAGATATCGAAGCAAGCAAATAAAATACAAGACAAGTCTAAACAACAATAATAGTCTAACCTGCAATCAATAACATCCAGTCTCCAAGTATGTCGGAAACAAGTCCTCTATGTCACAATCTGGAAAAAATATCCAGTCAGGATTGGAACGAAAATACACCTCTAACAGCAGTTCCACATATATTGACAAAAACTATAAAACAGTGTAAAGAAATACAAGACAGGTATGAATAACTAGAAATAATATACTGGAATAAAGAATACAGGAAATAGATACTGGAACATCATCATCAATAGCATCTGAAAAGGAATAGAACTACAAGTACACGCAAGAACAAGAACTGGTATGTAAGTGTATATAAGAATAGCAACTAGAACATGCGGAAATACAAGATCAGTCTATCAAGATACATGTCAAGAATCATCTAACTAAGTGTGTGAAATATCAGTATATGTGATCGGCTTGGGTTATATGACTCATTACATGGATTAGCGATCATCCCCAACAGGTCAAGCTAACCGGAATGTAACAACGATGAGGCATGTAAGGGTAAGGCTGCACCGACGTGAGATGTGGGTGAGCTAATGCTGCATGTAAGGGGTATGATCACATAACTACTAATACTTCCCCATTTTCCCCCAGCTAGCACGATGGATCCCAATCATGACTCCTCGTGACAGGTCTCGATGATGCCAACTCGTGTAAAGAACAGTGTCAGAGTCATGTACGCTATACAACAAGAATTATAGAGATAATCAACATAATAGAAACTGTCAGAGAATGTACTCGCCTGGGGTCCTGCTGCTGGCATACCAATATCTGTTTTCGAATCTTGTCTGAAATCCAATAGTCCTAAATACATCATTAAATAATACAATCTTGCATCAGATATTACTCTAACACACAATAAAAATACATTGAACTCAGGGCTTCGCTAGGTATGACACTGGTCAACTAGGGTCAAGTGCGCGTCTAATTGCACGGGTGTCGCGTCTGTAATTGCTGTGCAAGACAGATAGCCAATGATACGGGTCTTGCCAGTACGTCAGTGTACATACGGTAGTCTGTTAACATGCTACATGGTCACACTTGGGTAATCTAGAAGATAGACATATAATACATATTATTATCTATCATATACATTAATACTAATTAATTATAATTATAATAGATATATGTACATACATACATGATAGAGTTTAATACAAGTATGTTTTCCATAGTTTTATTGTATTTGATTTATCCATCTAATAAATTTTTATACATAAAATTCCTTAAGAATATATTTATAAGCTCCTATGAAAATAATTTACTCTTATATTAACAATATAATTTATCTAACCAAAAGAACCTAATTAATATCCCTTAAATAACAAAATCTAAGGGCTCCATTGAATTATTCGGATTCCTAGGGACCTATACTAAAATTTCCTTAGGATGGCTTGTATTAAAGAAATACTTCCTTTCTTTTCTCTTTGTTGTATTCCAACGTGTGGTTTTATTATGACTTGTTTTTAATGAAGGAAAAGTTGGCACAAACTTCAATGAGCAAACTATTATTTTCTTCTTCCAACCATATTCCTACGGTACCTACATAGTGGTTTGTATATGCTTAGCCATTCATTTTACTATTTCTATTCGACCGGCATTGCTCCTACGTATATTTATTTTAGAGTTACTTATTATTTATCATTGATCTTCATAGCTAACGGCTATTAGATTATAGGTACAACGAGAACCTGAGGGAAGAAACAAAGGTTCATAAGAAATTACCAGCGATACATAGGATGATATTTTTGAATCACCCGCGGGAGCAGTTCCTCCTTCCATCATGACTCTAGTGCTCGACGCATGGCAATGCCGGAGTTGAAGGGGTTGTGTGGTGGCGTGAACGTGACTCCTCGTCCGACCAGTGGCTGATCACTGGCCAGTGCGCCTGGGATTGCTTCGGGATCAGTGCTGCATTTCTGGTCGAAAGTCGAGGATCACACCTTGTGGTGGCGCTCGAGTCACCGTGGAGAGGGGCGCAGACGGTAGCGGCAGCGTTGTTGAGCGATTATGGGAAGCGTTCGCTGGCGACAGGCGAGATTGGGGTACGTTGTCACAGCGGTACGGAATCTATGGGACGCAGGGGTGAAGTCACGGGGAAGGAGAAATATATGGCTGGGAGATGGTTGGCTGCATGAAGACTCGTGGGTGGTCTAGGCCTTGCTACGGGATGAAGGTGCTCGTTTCTTATAAAGGTGAAGATGATAATGCTAGGCTTTGCATGTATATAGGGATTGACATGAAAATTGTTGATATATGGAGGTAGGGATTGGAGAGTGATTGATGTCTATCTTATGCATGCATAATTTTGATTTAGATTAGTATGATTTGGACTCCAATTATTATAAGCATATCCATAAAGATACTGTTCTAGTTATATAAGGATTTAAAACAAATCTTTCTAAATAGAATAAATTTTGAGTGTATTTGTTTAATTCAATTTATCATCTCCTTATTATCCTTAATTTACTTAATAACTTAGCTACTAGTTTCCTTTAAACTTATAAACCAACATGTATTATTTATTTATTTATTTAAGTAGTTTATTAATTTATTCTAAAGGTATTAATGTCAATCTCATCACTAGTTTAATATATAAAAATCAAATACGGGACATGGGCCTTAAGGAGCTTGGTGTTGAATTATACACTCCTAAAAAATTATAGAAAAATATCCATGAAGGAGAAATAGGTTTATGTATGTGTCGTGTCCAACAGGGCAGACACCTTAATGCACTTTTGCACAAAAGTCAGAAAAGAAGGCATGCATGTCTAGGACAAGATTGTAAAATTTGTTGGAAGGCAATGGCTAGGGTAGCGCTCCAAATATCTTTCAACGGTAACGCACAACAATGAAATAAAATTACGACAATATAAATATAATTAAATATCATGGAATATTTTATATATTAATCACGAAAAGACAAAAATACCACTAATCCGAAATGTGGGGGTGACAGCACACTACTATTTATAGCTATTGTTGTTGCTGCACTGCTACGTGCAGCTATTACTTGCTGCTGCTGCTATGTGTAGCTATTACTTGTTGTTGCTGCTATGTGTAGCTTTTGATGCTGATACTGCTTGCTGCCATGTGTAGCTATTTCTTGCTGCTGCTGCTATGTGCAGCTATTGGTGCTGATACTGCTTACTACTGCAATTGCTGCAATCTGTACAAAACCCGATCTCCCCTATCTCACTCCCTACACACTCACAGTATATAAAACCCCACTGTTAGGCTACCCGATACACTCATCCTCACAAATACCTCATACAGTCACTAATACACACAGACACACCTATATCTATCTATATTGAGATATTTAAACAAAAATCTATAGTGCACCAAATAGAATATCTATAATACTCAACCCATTGAGGTGTCAAACTATTTATTCTCCATAATTGATCATTCCCACAAGTCATATATATATAATTACAACTATTAGAAGTTATTACAACATATAATAAAGAAAATTCATGTAAATCACATAAAATTGGCTCCGTATCACACCGTATGGCAAAATATCATGATATGGCCTATATGTATCCATTTATGGACACGTACCTTGTCCCATAAGTCCAATCTAAGTCTAATTAGATCTAATTGGTCTCATGACACACAATTGATGTGTCAAATTCATAATTCCCCTAATATGTATACAAAATATCACATAGAACTTATATTACATAACCAAATAGCCTAAAACTTATTTTTATAGGTAGCCCTATGCCATGGGATCATTTTTAATGGTCAAATACATGATTAAGAAGCTATAATAAGAGAAAAATTCAGGAATTACCAATTAGGAGATAGATTTCCAATAAAAATACAATTGGACATAATTCGGACATGATCTCTAGCTCCAAAACTTCTTCTCCTTGTGCTCCTTGCTTCTCCAAGCTTCAAGTCTCTAAGAGTGATAAATTTGAGAAGGAATTGGTGGTGAATTGTGTAGAAAATTAATGGAGGAAAATTAAGAAATTGGAGATCTAGAATTTGGATCAAAATAAAATACAAATGAATAGAGAGAGAAAAGAACCCCCCTATAGTGGCCGGCCTATTCCCCCTTCCCCAAGCAAATTCAAACGTCCAAGTTGTCCCCTACATATTGTATTAAGAGGAATAATTTATAACACCCCATTCCGCTCAAGCGGACTGCCGTCTCAAACGGCAAAAGTGCAACTGTCCCGACCCGCTTTGCCTCAAACAAGAAGCAAAGGATATCCAGACTTGCCCCTACAGGAAATCAACTTCGGCTTTCAGAGGCTCGCTTGACGTATCGCTCTACCGAGGTGAATCATCGCTAAGGTGGGTGGCTACGGTGAACTTGTCTTTGCTTAGCCAGCACATATAAAATCTGGAATATTCATGCTAGTCGCTAGGTGATTCACCCCCTGCATGCTAATAAATCTAACGCACCTAGCTAAGGGAATAATTCCAACTTGTATTGCTTGCTAGAACATGGAAATGAAATGCTGCTTATACCCAGACCCTCGCATGCTAAGTCCCTAACGATTTCATCTCTCGGCTTACCTTCGGGTCCGAGCAACGTGCCTGCCTATGTTCCTTAGAAACGCATGCTTGTCTGCTTGAAATGTTACCATGTTTTCATGTAAACCCCGAAAGATTACTACGTAGTCGTTCCGTGCCTGAACGAACCTGCAAGTATCCGGGACTATTGGGTCGCCAAGGCAATCCCCGAACTAGGGGCACGCATCAAGGTAACGAATACTGAACGTGAATCCTTTAATGTGACAACTGAATGATAATCACATCAAGTTTATATCTGAACGAGAATTACGTCACGTAACGAACGAATCTCAGCTCTTGGAGCAAACGCTCGTTCAGATCACGAATCATGGATTATCATTCAAGTTGTGGATTGAAACTGACCCTGATCCTGACCTGCATGTCGCGGACAACTCGACAACGAGGCACGGTTCCACGGGCGGTCACTGGGGTACTGGGACCGACCCGATCCGGATGGAACATAATGTAGTAGTCGCTCACGTGATTGACGGGATGGTTTACAGCACCTCACGTGCTTTCGTTGCATTCTCTACCCCGCCAATTGACTACGATCCTTTATGGCTATGCCAGCGACTAACGTTCATATAGATAAGTCATCCTCGCTTAGCGGCTATCCGCGTGCGAGTCATTGCATCGCATCAAGAAACAACTGAACACCTGAACGATCATGTTAAAATGACCCCCCCTGTTTGCATATGCTATGCCTCCTGAATGTTATACTTGCCCGTGCTTGAATTAACGATGTTTGCTTTAATGTTTGCCTTGGACAGGAAAGAAGATGGTAAGTTGGTAAGTCTCGCCGTGTTTCCTCTCATGTTGCACGACGCACTGCCCGACACGTTAGGCTATTCAATATTTGCATAAAACTGATCCTAAGGTAACTAGAAAGACAACTTAATAGTTGTGCACGGAACCTGTATTGCGTGTTTGGATTTGTCGAGCGGGCGAGTAGCTTCCCCACCAGTGCATTCAATGTACTAATAATCCACCAGTTTCTATGCAGGGTGCGGGAGAACCTCGTTCGGTACGGATGCCTCCAACGTGCGTGCTAAGGCCAGGAGTTTTCTCTGAAGCCTTACAACGGTGCGTCCGGAACAGAAGCACATATACAAGACATAATATTGGAGCGTCGCCTGACCATCGCCTGTACAATCATTCCACAGTTGTAGCCACTTAGCACGCTTTTACTGTTTCAGAGAGAGAGGCTTGAGCGACTTATAATCTCGGCTATACGCCGCCTGTAACACTTGTTCATATCAATAAAGAGATTACTTTACTTTGTTTCAATGCTTCCGCTATATTGTCGACTCAGTGAACCTGTTACCGATCGCCTATGCGTTCATGACTCCGCTGCACTCGGACAATCTGTGCGACTCTGTGGCTTAAAACTCTTACCGCCAGCCAATGAACTATGGCCTTGCACGGGCGTGGCTCACGCTCGTGCGGCATCACGCCCGGATGGGTTAAGCGATCGTTCCACGGGAGCACTGGCGAGGGTGATTCCCGCCTAGCGGGAACGGCCGATTGCCTGCGGGAGATCGGGGTGTGACATGTTGGTATCAGAGCCTGGCTTCTACGCCTTTGGCCTTCAATTCAATATCTCTGTTTCGAAAGCTCGTTCGTGGGTTATGTGCACGCTCTCTCTCAATGCCTCGATAGGATATTCCAACAATGAGTCTAAATACTTTCAAAATGCATTTTGAATGATAAGATATGCTTGCTTGTCTGGTTGTATGCTGCGAGTGGCCTTTGTGCCAACCTGTGCGAACCCTTGAGAGTATCGCTAGTAGCTTGTCCAATTTTCACTAACTCTAAGTTTGGTTGAATGCATCTATTCGAGGGACGCCTTGAACTAGTGTATCATCCAAGACTTAAGAAAAGGTGGAACTCGAGTGCTGAGACTCCGCTATCACTAAGCTGGTTGACGTGTTCACGCTAGAGGGGCCCTTCGAAAGTGCGCACGATCCAGACTAAGCGATATGCTGATTTTGAAGCTTGTGCAAGTGAATATCCAAATTAACAAGTACAACGACTTGTCTAAGATTACCTCAACCCTAGATCACTGCTTGTCCTTAGTAAGTCTCGAGGACGAGACTTTTTCTAAGTTGGGTAGGATGTAACACCCCGTTCCGCTCAAGAGGATTGCCGTCTCAAACGGCAAAAGTGCAACTGTTTCGACCCGCTTTGCCTCAAACAAGAAGCAAAGGATATCCAGACTTGCCCCTACAGGAAATCAACTTCGGCTTTCAAAGGCTCGCTTGACGTATCGCTCTACCGAGGTGAATCATCGCTAAGGTGGGTGGCTACGGTGAACTTGTCTTTGCTTAGCCAGCACACATAAAATCTGGAATATTCATACTAGTCGCTAGGTGATTTACCCCCTGCATACTAATAAATCCAACGCACCTAGCTAAGGGAATAATCCTAACTTATATTGCTTGCTAGAACATGGAAATGAAATACTGCTTATACTCAGACCCTCGTATGCTAAGTCCCTAACGATTTCATCTCTCGGCTTACCTTCGGGTCCGAGCAACGTGCCTGTCTATGTTCCTTAGAAACGCATGCTTGTCTGCTTGAAATGTTACCATGTTTTCATGTAAACCCCGGAAGACTACTATGTAGTCGTTCCGTGCCTGAACGAACCTGCAAGTATCCGGGACCATTGGGTCGCCAAGGCAATCCCCGAACCAGGGGCACGCATTAGGGTAACGAATACTGAACGTGAATCCTTTAACGTGACAACTGAATGATAATCACATCAAGTTTATATCTGAACGAGAATCACGTCACGTAATGAACGAATCTCAGCTCTTGGAGCAAACGCTCGTTCAGATCACGAATCATGGATTATCATTCAAGTTGTGGATTGAAACTGACCCTGATCCTGACCTGCATGTCGTGGACAACTCGACAACGAGGCACGGTTCCACGGGCGGTCACTGGGGCACTGGGACCAACCCGATCCGGATGGAACATAACGTAGTAGTCGCTCACGTGATTGACGGGATGGTTTGCAGCGCCTCACGTGCTTTCGTTGCATTCTCTACCCCGCCAATTGACTACGGTCCTTTATGGCTATGCCAGCGACTAACGTTCATATAGATAAGTCATCCTCGCTTAGCGGCTATCCGCGTGTGAGTCATTACATCGCATCAAGAAACAACTGAACACCTGAACGATCATGTTCAAACGACCCCCCTGTTTGCATATGCTATGCCTCCTGAATGTTATACTTGCCCGTGCTTGAATTAACGATGTTTGCTTCAATGTTTGCCTTGGACAGGGAAGGAGATGGTAAGTTGGTAAGTCTCGTCGTGTTTTCTCTCATGTTGCATGGCGCACTGCCCGACACGTTAGGCTATTCAATATTTGCATGAAACTGATCCTAAGGCATCTAGAAAGACAACTTAATAGTTATGCACGGAACCTGTATTACGTGTTTGGATTTGTCGAGCGGACGAGTAGCTTCCCCACCAGTGCATTCAATGTACTGATAATCCACCAGTTTGTATGCAGGGTGCGGGAGAACCTCGTTCGGTGCGGATGCCTCCAACGTGCGTGCTAAGGCCAGGAGTTCTCTCTGAAGCCTTGCAACGGTGCGTCCGGAACAGAAGCACATATACAAGACATAATGTTGGAGCGTCGCCTGATCATCGCCTGTACAATCATTCCACATTTGTAGCCACTTGGCACGCTTTTACTGTTTCAGAGAGAGAGGCTTGAACGACTTATAATCTCGGCTATACGCCGCCTGTAACACTTGTTCATATCAATAAAGAGATTACTTTACTTTGTTTCAATGCTTTCGCTATATTGTCGACTCAGTGAACCTGTTACCGATCGCCTATGCGTTCATGACTCCGCTACACTCGGACAATCTGTGCGACTCTGTGGCTTAGAACTCTTGTCGCCAGCCAATGAACCATGGCCTTGCACGGGCATAGCTCACGCTCGTGCGGCATCACGCCCGGATGGGTTAAGCGATCGTTCCGCGGGAGCACTGGCGAGGGTGATTCCCGCCTAGCGGGAACGGCCGATTGCCTGCGGGAGATCAGGGCGTGACATAATTAAGGATGGGTATATTTGGAAGTCTCTAACTAATTATAATTAAACTAATTCTTCTTAATTTAATTAGTGGAATAACTAATGGGCTTGGGTCCAAGTTAGGCTCACTAATTGTCATAACAAATCTAAATGGTCCATATGTGACAAGTTTAAATATTGTCTAGTTTCTCTAACTAACTAACAATTGACACAAGTCTCTAATAACCAATTAATACAAGCACAATAATCATAGCTTAACTTAATTAAATAAATTATATAATCATCACACAATATTATATTCCTAAAATTAAATACTCATGCTATATTACCAAATTAACTCTAGCTGAAAAAGTGAAGGTGACAATCCTACCCACCTTAGAAAATTTTTTCCTCAAAATTAAGGAAGAAACTAACTACCAAGAACAATCAATACAAGCAAGAAAGAATTATACCTCACAGCTCAAACAAATAAGGATATTGCTCGCGCATCTCGGCCTCTCGCTCCCAGGTACTCTCTTCTGGTGAGTGATGTTTCCATGTGAAGCGCACCAAAGGAATCATCTAGTTTCATAGCACCTTCTTCCTGTGGTTCAAAATCTCCACGGGCTGCTCTGGGTAGCTGAGTGTCGGACCAACCTAGTACATGGCTAGGATCTGCCACGTACAATCTCAACTGTGACATATGGAATACGTTGTGTACTCTCTCTAATGTAGGAGGCAAGTCTGGTCTGTAGTTCACTACACCGACCCTCTCAAGAATACCGAAAGGTCCGATGTACCATGGACTAAGCTTCCCGCCTCCACCAAAGCAAATCGTGTCCCATGTTAGAGAAATCCTTAAGAAAACTAGATCGCCAACCTAGCACAAAACACAGCCTTAGCACTCTAACTAAAATAAGCAATCATAAGCAATACAAACAAAATCTATACCTCAAACTCCAATGGTCTCGGGTGGCTATCGGCCCAATGCCGCTGTCTATCCTGCGCCACTCGAAGTCTAACCCTGATAAGTTTTACCTTCTCAGTTGCATCCACAACCATATCTGGTCCCAATAAGGCTCTCTCACAAATATCATCCCATGATAACAGAGTGCGGCATCTCAGTCCATACAATGCCTCAAATGGTGACATCCCGATACTGGCCTGGTAGCGGTTATTGTAAGAAAACTCTACCAAGTGAAGATAATCCTTCTAAGAGCCTCCAAAATCTAAAACACAGGTGTGTAGCATATCCTCAAGAGTCTGGATAGTCTTCTCTTACTGTCCGTCTGTTTGAGGGTGATATGTGGTACTAAACTTAAGCTGAGTGCCGAAGATAGCCTGTAAACTCCTCCAGAAGTGGAACGTAAAACGACTATCCTGATCCGAAACTACGCTCACGGGAACTCTATATAATATGACTATCTGACGGATATACATCTCTGCGAGATTCTCCGTAAATGTACCCACTTTGAATGGCAGAAAGTGGGCTAATTTGTTCAACCTGACTATGATGACCTAAATTGCATCTTTACCTCTTGGAGAACGCAAAATTCCCGATACAAAATTCATCGTCACATGCTCCCACTTCTACTCTGGAATGGATAAAGGATGAAACAATCCACTTGCCTCTGTCTCTCTGCCTTTACCTGTTGGCAAACCAAACATCTGGATACGAAGCTAGCTACCTTCCGCTTTATATCATACCACCAAACATGTTCTCTCATGTCCCTATATATCTTGTTGGCACCTGGATGCATAGAGTACTGAGATCGATGTGCCTCCTGAAGAATCATCTCGTGCAACGCTCTACTCGGCACACACAATCTGATACCGTGCCACAATAATCCATCATCTACAAAACTGAAGTCCTCTACCAACCCTATCCAGACCTGTGCCCTGATGCTCCTCAGAGACTCAGCCTTGAACTGTGCGGCTCTGATCTGGTCCATCAACTCTGACTGTACCTAAAGTCCCCACATCTGTGCTACAACTCTAGGAACTAATACCTCAATGCCCAAGCTATCAAGATGACCAATAAATGTCTGTCCCTCATCAAATACATAGCCACTGGATACCTACTCAAGGCATCCGTGACTACGTCGGCCTTCCATGGATGGTACTGCAAAGCAATATTGAAATCCTTCATCAACTCCAACCACCACTGATGCCTTATGTTGAGCTCTTTTTGTGTAAACACATACGTCAATCTCTTGTGATCTGTTAAGATCTTTATTCGCTCTCCATACAAGTAGTGCTTCTACAGTTTAAGAGCAAAAATAACTGCTACTAACTCCAAGTTATGGGTAGGGTAATTCTTCTCATGCAGGTATAATTACCTGAAAGCATAGGCAATCACCTTTCCGTTCTACTACAACCCACATCCCAAACTCTTACCCGAAGCATCACTATATATAAAAAATCCTCTTGTCCCTGATGAAAATGTCAATATTGGAGCTGTAGTCAACCTCTTCTTTAGCTCCTCGAAAGCATCCTGACAATCCTCAGTCCAGACGAACTCCACGTCCATCCTGGTTAGTCTAGTCATCGGCTACGCAATCCTGGAAAAATTCTGAACAAATCTCCGATAATAGCCTGCCAGTTCAAGAAAACTCCTGATCTCTGCCACTGAACTTGGGGTAGACCATGACTTAACTGCTGAAATCTTCTTCGGATCTACTGAGATCCCATCTCCTATAATCATATGCCCGAGGAATTTAACCTTATCAAGGAAGAACTCACACTTCGAAAGCTTGCCATAAAGATTCTCCTTCCTGAGGGTCTCCAGAACTATCCTCAGGTGTTTCTCATACTCCTCTGGGATCTTCGAATTATCAATATATCATCAATGAATACTAACACAAACTGATCCAAGTACTAATGAAACACCTTATTCATCAGGTTCATGAATACCGTCGAGGAATTGATCAACCCAAACGGCATCACCAAGAACTTGAACTGCCCATACCGAGTCCTGAAAGTTGTCTTTGAAATGTTTTCCTTCTTCACTTTCACCTGGTGGTACCCCAACCTCAAGTCTATCTTTGAGAATACCTTCGCTCCGCTCAACTGATCAAATAAGTCGGCAATCCGCGACAACGGGTATTTGTTCTTGATAGTGAGGTTGTTAAGTGCCCTGTAGTCGATACACATGCGTACCGACCCATCCTTCTTTGGTAAAAATAATACCGGAGTACCCCATGGTGATGAACTAGAGCAGATAAAGCCCTTTTCATGTAACTCATCCACATGCTTCTTCAACTCTGCCAGTTTACTGTTGTTCAGCCTATAGATGTATTGTGATATTGGCTCTGCGACTGGCACCAAGTCTATAGATAAATCCATATATCTGTTGGATGGCAACCCCGGGACTCCTCTAGAAACACGTCCATATACTCAGCAATCAATGGATATGGCGGCTCATACTCTTCTACCAATGCTCTATAGAAGTCTCCTTCGCTCTGCTCAGCTGCTCCTCTGATAAACTCAAACTCTAGCTCCACTAGTGTCTGGAACAAAACTCTGCCTCCTCGATAATTGATACTAGTTGTAGAAGCATAAAAAATACGCTGGGGAATCATACGCGTAAAACCCTCAACATACAAGAAGCCCGCATAAAATAGAGCTCCATCACTGTGTGGCATAAAACATGACTTCAGAGCCATCGGCGTACAGCAGAGCTTCAATGCTATTCGGCGTAAAACATAGCTCCAGAACAACCCGCGTAAAGAAGTACTTCCAGACTGCTTCGGCGTAAAAAGGTTGCTACATCGCTACTTCGGCGTAAAACCTGTCTACTTTTAATGCAGCATGAAGTTGTACGAAAAACTCTTCGTATTTCTCGAATGAACCTGTCAGACAAAGCAGTGAACCTGACTCCCGACAAAGAGTACTACACAACGATCGAGAGGACGGCTATTATGATGATTCTGCACAGAGCCCCAAACTGTCATTTAGTGACATAATCCTTAATATAAGACGTCGTTTATGCATTCAAGGAATACGCTGCCTATTTTACACAGGCAAAGATGAGCTTTTACGTTCAAGATGAGACGAAACCAACCGTCACGTCAAAAGCTGTTCTTCGTACAGAACTCGAGGCACGTCTCTGCAGTTAATACGCGAGATGGGGGCAGATCTCTGCATTTAATGCACGAGATTTGGTTCTACTTTTAAAGACTGGGAGAGCTATAATTAGGGCTAATACGCTCATATCACCATCCCTGCACGTTACGCCAACCAGGCTATTTTCAGCTATAGGAGTACATCGTATGCTATCTTCTCAAAATACGCCGACCTGGCTATTTTCAACTATAGGAGTTCGCTATATGCTACCTCCTCGAAATACGCCAACTCAGGCTATATTTGCAAAGGTGCATGATAAGGCTATTTGGTCCAGAATACGCTCAAGACCTCAGTCAAAGAAGGATAATTGGCTATCTTTACGCTGGTTACCTATCCATGCAGCATCAAGCTTTACGCAGAATTTGGCTTCTACGCCAACAAGATAGCTATTTGGCTTCTACGCCAATAAGACAGCTATTTGGCTTCTATGCCAACAAGACAGCTATTTGGCTTTCACGCCAACGTGACAGTTATTTGGCTTTCATGCCAACCTTCTCTACGCGAGGGGCAGTTACCTACGTGGCTTGCATGCTGTGATCTTCGATGAGCGATTATACACGTTACCTCATAATGGGACACGCGTCATACGCAGATTCAGGAGATCATTCATATGTGGGTAGCAGTTATTATAACCGCCGCGTAAAAGGTGCAGATCTCTCCGCTGTTTGGTTTCTACGCCGACTGTAGCTGAACTCTATAAATAGAGACCTCCGGCCACGGAGGTCCAGGGTCGAAGAAAGGTGGAGAGAATTAAGGAGACACAAACAAAGGTCGAATTCAAGGGAGAAAAGAAAGTACATCCAGAGAGTGTTGATTGACTACTTTGGCAAAGAGAGTTCAATCCGTCCTGCAGTCTTTGAAGCTTCTTTTTCGTCTTCTACAGCACTTCTTCATCATCGTGTGGTCCAAGGGATAAAGTGATCGACCGCAGATCAGACTCCTATAGCAATATTTCCCCAGAATCAAATTTGTGTACTTAACATCCTCGTATAGGATTAACTGTACTTTTTTTTCTTGTTTGTAAACAAAGAAAGGGTTTCGTATAAACCTAGTTTTAATTTCTTTTCTTATTATCAAACACAAGATGGCGACTCTGCTGGGGACTACTTTCTTATCTAACGAGAAAGTCATTGCTCAACACGATGATGTATCCGTCGGATTAATGAAGAAGATTTTGGTCATCCAATTCGACCAATCGACTTATGAAGACATACTTCGAGCAGGGGGTAGCTCTCATTCCCTCTCTGTCCAGGACAACAGGAAGCTGCGTAAAGTATGGATGCCCCGGACATCCTCTACCCTTCCTACGGACTCTCTCTCTCCGATCAACAAGGTTGTGACATCACAACCTATACGCTCTGTGTGTAAAAACCCGTCTCCCATCTGTGACGTGGCAGACAAAGCTTCTGGCAATGCCCTAGTGCCAATCCAGAAGTCTAGAATGTGCACTGTGCGTAAAACTTCATCTTCCATCTGTGATATGGCAGACAAAATTTCTGACAAGACCTTAGTGCCAATTCAGAAATTTCAAATGCGCCATGCGCGTAAAACTTCATCTCCCGTCTGTGACGTGGCAGACAAAATTTTTGACAAGGCCTCAGCGCCAATTCAGACATTTCAAATACGCCTTACGGGTAAAAATACATCTCCCATCTACAAGGAAGCAGATGGACCCTTGGATCACATCAAGGGAAAACGAGTGGTAAATCTCCCGACCGCTAGAGTTGTACGCCACAAAGAAAAAAAGATTACGCGTGACGCTGGAGGCTGTTTGAGGACTCCCCATGTTTTATGCGAATTTGTGCAAAGCTCCATATTACTCCAGGATAAGCCCATCCGCGTAAAGAAGACCTGCTTCATGGGGAAATAAGCTCCTCAGACGGATGATGGATCGTATGCTACTCACATGGGCAAACTGTTGTATACTTATGGCAGAGAGAGTTATGATTCCCAATCTACATACCCCAACTGATGTAAAAAGGCAGAATAAGCCTTCTTCTTCTTCTAGTTTGCATAATTTCTTGATCCAGAAACGCAGAGACAAGGGTCAAGATCAAGATTTAGTGACCCTAACTACCAAGCGTGGGGAGATCATATGGAAAGATGAGTCAACATCTAATATCATCATGACATATGGGCCACATGAAGAGTCTGTCTTTATTGTTCCACCTACTCGCAATGATCAGCATCAAATAATCTTCGATCGAATGAGGAATAGACCGATTGTACAAGAAGGATCTCACGAGTCTGATGGTGGAAAAATGTAAATCCACAGGTATAGCCCACAAGCTTTAAAGATTATGCAAAATATGGGTTATGATTTGAAGTTGAAACAAGGCCTCAATCATGGAAAAGGGAGACGAATACCTTTGCATGGTGATCCTTACTGTCAACAAAATTATTTTGGGTTAGGGTATACCACATCCCCTGCATACTCCAAACCTCCACAGTCAGATCATGTAAAACCAGACAATGACATGTCTGGGGGTAGTCTCCCTCGACAAAACAGAGCAGCATCCAAAGTTGGGGGTAGAATTCCCTCTGAGACTGAAAATGATGCAACTATGACCATCTTCCCTGATAACTGTAAGACTCAGGCATTGGAAGCCCGAAAGCCAAAAGGTACCTTCTCCTTCAATGAAGATGACATCATTGAAATCTTCAATATATTGATGAAGGAAAACAAGCTTCGACTATCCAATATCAGATACCCTGAGAGGGCTGGCAAGGTCGATGACCCAGAATATTATTGCTTTCATCGGTACATTCATCACCCCACAAAGGCATGCTATGTACTGAAAAGGAGAATCCAGGAGTTGATCGACGCCAAAGTCGTCACTTTGCATCTATAAATAAAATGACGGTCACGGCAAATTGATCTCACTTCAAGAAGTGCCGGATAATGAGTCCCTAAAACTCTCCCCAGTGGAGTAACCTTCAGGTCTATTCCCACTCAGCAAATCACTCCCCAGTGAATTTTTCAGACATAAGTTCACCTATGAACTGTTGTCCAAACATTTTTTTCCCAGCTGAGTTTGCCATATCCAAGTAACCTCTGAGCAAACCTCCCAGGTTGTTGCTATCGATCAGTTCACTCCATATTACCTCTGAACTATGCCTCTCCACTTTCTCTGATAGAGTAAATCTATCACCACAAAAAATGGTCACTTCCAAATTACCTCTATCCCATTTTTTCTTTATTTCCACTGAGTCATATCTTACCATGTCCTCATTACCTCTGAGTAAGATATTTTCAGAACTTTTCCATGTCCACATTACCTCTGATTGAAGTTCTTCTCTTCGACTCCCTACTATTACGTACGCTTAACCCCTGATAGTGCTAGTCATTTCAGCTTATTATCTGTACTTAAGGGACGTCATGGGTAATAAGTCCACAACCCAGATGGACAAATCGACTCTTGGTTCTTTATACCCAGCAAGTGCCTATGTGTAATATTTTCTCCTTCGTTACAAATTCTTGTAAAGAGCCATCATCCGTATCCAAGAATCCCGGATATGCAATGGATGATGGATCCTCAAAATCTCCCCAATGGAGCAATCATTAGGTCTACTTACACACTCCCGTCATGACTATTCACAATCTATATAGTTAGACGCTAGTCATGCTCATATTGCCTCTGAGCTATTGTCCCATCAATATCCCCAGCGGAATGATCCTGGGTCTATCTTTATGTTTGGATAGACCACACTCAACGAATCACTCTTTCAAAGAGTTTTTTGGACACTAGTTCACGTCCATATTACCTCTGAACTGCTGTCATAATATTTCTCTCAGGCTGAGTTTGTCATGTTCATATTACCTCTGAACAAATCTTCCTGGTCCGACTATCGATTATCATGTACATATTACCTCTGATATCGGTTGTCATCTCAACTTAACACCCATACTTTACTTTAAGTACGCCAGTGGTGTTAAGTCCACAAAAACTGCCACGTCCATATTACTCTGGCAGGGCTTGTCCTAAACTTATTACTTGCACTCTCGTGCACAAGAAGTAATAAGTCTACCAAAAATTCCTCTATGGAATACTAGTACTGAAAACGAATTGTTCATGTCCATATTACCTCTAAACTATTCTCCAAACATTTTTCCCCCGGCTGAGTTTGCCATGTCCAAGTGACCTATAAGTAAACCTCCCAGGTTGTTGCTATCAATCATTTCACGTCCATATTACCTCTGTACTGTTTTCATAAAATTTCTCTCAGGCTGAGTTTGTCATGTTCATATTACCTCTGAACAAACCTTTCTGGTCCGGCTATCGATTATCATGTCTATATTACCTCTGATATCGGTTGTCGTCTCAACTTAACACCCATACTTAACTCTAAGTATGCCAGTGGTGTTAGGTCCACAAAAACTGCCATGTCCATATTACCTTTGGCAGGGCTTGTCCTAAACTTATTACTTGCACTATCGTCCACAAGAAGTAATAGGTCCACCAAAAATTCCTATGTGGAATGTCCGCAATGGAAACAAATTGTTCATGTTCATATTACCTTTGGACTATCCTCATTTTCCCCAGCAGAGAAAAAGTCAGTTCATGTTCATATTACCTCTGAACTATATCTCTCCCCTATCCAACAGAGTCATATTTTATCGTGGCTATATTATCTCTGGCAGGACTTGTCTCAAACCTATTACTTGCACTAACATGCGCAAAAAGTAATAGGTCCACAAATAATCCCTTAGTGGGATGTCTTTCCTAGCCACAAAACATATCACGTCCATACTACCTCTGATAGGGCTTGTTTTGAACTTATTATTTGCACTCAACGTGCGCAATAAATAATAGTTCCACCAAAGATCCCCCAGTGGGTTGTCCTCAACAAACCAACATTCGCACAAACAATCATAAAGAAATGGAGGGTCCTTATATGATTACAAATGGCGCTTATAGATTAGCCAAGTCTAATGAAAAAAATTTGATAATGGCTACTATCAACTGTAAATTCCCGAAGAAGTATTATACTTGATCTCCTTTGCTTAACGGAGTATGATGAAGATCTTATTATGACGATAACATGCACAAAGGTTAGCTGAATCATATTCTATCAGATTCATATGACCTCTTAATGGATATGCTTAACTAATTTCCAAACCTATCATGTTCATATTACCTCTGATAGTGTTTGATATACAAATTTAGTTGGATTATATTCTATCAGGTTCATATTACCTCTGAATAGATTTACATTTAGCAAAACCTTAACGAAAGTATGTCATGTAAATGATACCTCTGATATCACTTTTATCTTAGCCTATCATATTCTAAAGTGATGGGTCCACAAACTCAAAAAATGTGTCTTTATTATCTCTGAGAAATTATAGGAGAAACAAAAAGGTACATCGTTGGGGAGGAGCTGTTAAATCATGAATCTGTCGTGCCAAAGCAGCCATCCTATCATTCCTGGAGTCCAAGATGTTAGAGCGAGCCCGCTCCAGTCGTGCCTCGTCATCGCTCAGGAGGGATAGTTCGGACCGAGCATGAACAAAACCGGCGCGGATGATACCCGCATGTGCCAAGTTCTGCTGAGTTGTATCCATTCGGCCCTTCAACACATCTCGAGCTGCCGATGACTGGAGAGCCCACTCTTTTGCCTGAGCGAGTTTATCTTCTAATTTGCGGACCCTCGCATCATTTTCCTCACATTCAGCCTCGCACTTTGTTAGCTGAGATATAACTTCCGCTAAGACAGCCAGTTCTTCATCCATCTCTTGCTGCTGTGTCTGGATGGTTTTGTTCAGAGATTCCATCTGCTCAGCAAGCTTCGCAGTCAAGGAGTCGTATTCAGCCTGAACCATTTCATCGACGCTGCTTCGAGATAGTTGTAAATATTTTTTAATGGGTTGTTCTAAACCATTAACTATTTGCTCTAGCGCATCAGCTCTTCCAGCATCGTAAAAATTTTTGATCGGCGCTATCGCAAGCTGGGAGGACGTCAGCAGATTATCAAAGCTCAAGTTCTTCTCCAGCACCATGGAAATCAACTCCTTCAAACTATGGTAGAATAGGTTGGTATATTGTTCAATCAGTATATCGAAAACCGGATGCACGCTGGGAGTGGCTGCAATTTTGAGAAATCTCCTTTCAGGAATGACCAAAGAGGATGTTGCCACGGCCGTCGATTCAACAGATGGCGCGATAAAAGAAAGAACACCAGCAACGGTTGAAGTTGGTGGTGTACTCAACGAAGGAGGCACAGTCATGATGATAGGCTCATCCTCCTCTGATGATATCTGAACTGCTGTTGGCGAGATGACACCCGAAAACATTGCAGACGAAGGATCGGCAGCTTCAAAGCATGCCCCTTCGGTTTCAAACACCGCCTTTTTATCGGCAGGATCCGCAACAAAGTCAAAGGTTACGTCAACTCCGCCCTCCCCTGAGATATCTTCACCTGAAGAAGACAAGAGAAAGTTAATATCAATTTGATGTTAATTTTCCTAAAAGAGGCGTAAAGACAATATTTACCCATGGCCGATGGTATGTATGTTACGTCCGCAGCCTGTACAGCTAAATCATTTCTTAATAATGCTAAGCGAGCTGTCATACCTGGAGAAGAGGGTGCACCAACTGACGTTGGAGGATAGTCTTTCCAGTCGTCACCAAGATCCACTCGAGGCTCATCGGGTAGAATCTCGCTGGAAATACTTACAGACGAAGGAGGGGTGATTCCTATTATTTGTCTGGATAAAGGTATCCTTAATATGCTCGGCCTCGAAGGCGATCTCATAGCACCACCAGAAGCAGTAGTAGCAGCAGCGATCTCGAGCAAAGAACCTCCGGCACTGTCAGTCGGAAATATGGAGGTTCCCTCTCTAAAAGGCGAAGGACCTCTGATCAAAGAATCATCCCCAACAAGGAAAACGACAGGCTCACTCCTAGAAGCCCCCTAGTGGAAGCCCTTTTCGGACCTCTGGCAATCTTCTTCTTGCGGGGGGAAGGCTCTTTCAGAGCAGAAGCCTTCCGTTTATTGGGGATAACGAGAGGCTCCGCTGGCGGAGCTATTACGCCTCTCGGTATTATTAACAAGAACTCGTCTGCCCCGGTGGTGTCTTTATTCTCATTCGAGGAAACAGACGGAATCTTCTCCCTTCCAGTGGACCTATGGGAGGGCATCCTAAAACTTCCATGCACATCAAAATCGCGATAAAAGGTATTGATGGACGCATAGAACTGCGCGTATGAGTGAAGGATGCACAACTCCGTGGAGAGAGAAGTCGCGGGCACGGCAAAAGTTGCTCCAGTATATCTCGTGATGAAGTACCGCCATCCTCTGGCTCCATCAATAAGTCCACCTTTGGATTTGAAGCTGGTAATGGGATTCCCCACATGCAACTGGTCGTACCCAAACTGCCTGGCAATCCGACTGGGCAGATAAGGCTCCAAGTAGCAGTTGTCCTCACTTCTGTACAACAAATGGGAAGGTCTAATGCAGACCAACCAGTAGAAGGCTTCAGGAGAAAGAATGGTCCTTCCTTGACCCCCATCCTTAAGCTTCGTCCCCTATTGATTGATATGTACGGGGGGACGGTACAGAAGAGCTTCCAGCTGTGGGCAACGTTTAATGCCCGCCAGCAATCTATGACGGTCGCCATATTCCAAGGGAAATTCTTGTAATTCAACAAGAAGTTATTTCCCGAACTGCTGGCGGAGCCGGGAGACATCACCCTGGTGTTGTGAAGGATCAACCATCCCATCAGGTATAAGAAGGGTAATTCCACTCTGGGAAATCCTTTACGCTGCGTCTCATCTGCGAGCAGCCCATCAGTAAGAGCCCTCAGGCCTGCTTGTACTCTATATACCATAGCGGGAAGCAGGCCCAGTCTTGCTCCGAACACCAAATGCACTGCGGGCCATAAGGTGTTGCGGTATATGCGATCCACAGATGCGATGCCAGGCACTACCCAGCGGCATAGCCAGACAGAAAGGAAGCCAGCCAGTTGAGCTTCCCTTGACAGGGGCTTGCGACAATATCTCATATAACTGAAGGCTTTTGTGCCTGCGGGATAACCCCTATCTCCTCGTCAAAAATATGATATGACGCCCCTGCGTCTTCAATAAGGTCATCGATCGTGTTAGCATTGAGCATGCTCAGGAGGTTCAAAGGCCTATCGCAGCTATCTACTACCTTGTCCAGCTTAGCGTTTCTGGCCTGGTGGAAGAAGAGGTAGGTTGTCCACTTTTTGATGTGAGCCAAATCAGACGGCTCCTTGTAGAAAGTGGTGCAGGCAAGATAGTGGCACATCAGCTCCTGGTACACTACCATTGCCCGAGGGTTTGTATCCCTCAGCTCCCTGTTTGTAGGGACATACTCTTCATAATGAGTGTCCCCCATCGGCAGCTTTGAAATCTCTGCCATCTCATGAAGGGCCAAGCCCAACTCACCCAGCGGAGTGGAAAAAGTCCCGGTGAGCAAGTTGTATCGCTCCATCAAGGCTAAGAACAAGTTGGGATTGACAGGCAGCCCAACACTTGAGGCGCTCACAGCCGCGAACAAGCTAATATTTTCTAGCTCCACCTGGAAATGTTTCAGGGCCTAGGCTGTTAAACTAGCCCATCGAAGATTCCCCGGGCTAAGCCATCCACTGGTCTGAGGGTTAACCTTGGGGTATATTCCTCCCTGCCCCATGAAGTCATTAAAGAAGGTCGATATCCTCACCGGCTGGATCAGCGAATTGTCCTCACTCGGGACGCTACCCGGCAGTAATCCCCTAAAGGGCATAACAGGGCCCGAAGGACGGCTTATATAGCCCCCCCGGTCGTATCCCTTATTGTATAAGTTCTTCCCCATTCGGCCGTGAAGATCGGGAGTCAAAGTCTACATCATCTTCCTGGGATGGGTGGCATAGAAGAATGCCGAGATAGGGTAATCCCTGGGCATCCTGGGCAGATACATCACCGTGCCCTCAGCAGTAAATACCCAATCCTCCTTCTTGGGCTTGGTCTGGGATTGTTTGTCGATAGCATCCCCGAATAAGAAACCCGGTTTCTTATACTCCGTCCCGTCTATGTATGTCAGGGGCTCCCCACTGATCATACTTAGCAACATGCGTTCTCCTTGGGACGAGATCAGGGTTCCCCTTTCTTCAGGATAATTGGCTCCAGAGATGGGCAATGTCACATGGGACAAGTCCTCTAAATAATTTGAGATCAGCATCCCGGCAGCAGAGTCCATCACCTCAGCTAAAAGAGGGATCTGCAAGTAAACTATAAAAATACAAGAAAACAAGTCAGTTTTTACACTAGACGTTACACTCTTACAGTTTACGCCAAAGATTATCAGTCTGAGCTTTTACGCTAAGACTGCAAAAACTTGAGCTTTTACGCTGGAACCTATTTCCGAGGCATAAAATTCAAAGTTGGCAGTATACGACAAAATCTAACAGTCTGAGTTTTTACGCCAGACTGCCAAAATTTGAGTTTTTACGCCAGAATTTACATCATGCGCATAAAATTCAAAATTTGTAGTATACGTCCAAATTTTGACAGTCTGAGTTTTTACGCCAGACTGCGAAAAGATGGAGTTTTTACGCTGACACATTAGAAATATGGGCGTATTGGTTCGCATACACGTACATCATGTGCGAAGGGTTTTCTTCTCGCAATCTCTACCTGTAATGTCCGGAGCACAGCTCGACAGTGGAGCGCTGCGTTCCGATCGAGGCTCGTTCAGCCTAATAGGAGTTGCTTGTGCTTGAGCAGAGGAGCAAGAAGAGAAAGAGATCTTCTTTCCCTTAGCAGTGGAAGTCTATTTAGGGGCCATGGCGAATCTGAGTTCTCAGGAAAGAGACGAAGAAGAAGGGTTCTTGAAAAGCAAGGGTTTTGCGAAGACAGATAAAGAGTTTCTCTCTCAAGACCTTGGGCTATTTATAGAGTTCGGATAACTCTTCGAATCCCTAACCAAATTCGATATTTAATATTCGGTTATGATTTGGGACCACGTCAGCCTATTATTTGAAAAAAGAAGACGGACAGTCAGTGGATCCAGAATTTATGCTCAGAAGCTGTTACGCTCAGAGGCTACAAATCTATGGTTTTAAGCTTAGAGGCTATAAATCTATAGTTTTACGCTCAGAAGATTTTATGCTCAGAGGCTACAAACCTACGATTTTACGCTCAGAGGCTACAAATCTATGATTTTACGCTCGGAAGCTTTTTACGCTTAGAGGCTACAAATCTACGATTCTACGCTCAAAAGCTACAGATGGCCAATTACAAGGGTTTACGCAAAAAATGCTCCTTCTTGGCTACAAAACATTCTAAATGCCTGAAACACACAGAGTTCAGCATTGAAGATGACTTTTCTTCTTGGGCCATTGGAAGTTCATCCAAAGTCCAGTCAGAATCTTTTACACAAGTTCAAGTATGGCTTGTTCGACAGACATTTATCGCCCTATTTCAAGGGATTTTCGGGAAACCATTCTTGAAGATGATGGTCTGAACAGAAAATTCTTCGTATCAAAGAAGTGACAGTTCAAAAATTCTACGCGACTCCTCGTCCAAAACAGCATGACAGTTTGGATCTTCAAAGACAACTTAATGCTAAAGAGCTTTCTACGCGTCTTCAGTTACGCGTAAAAGATGGGATGAGATTAGATATTCTTTTATCAGAGTCAGCGTAAAATTATTCAGACGTACTGAAGCTGGGCACTATTCAGACTTTCTCACAGCAAATATGGCAAATCATCAGATGCGTAAAAGAAGACAAGTCTATTAATCATGATTACATATAATGGAAATCCAGTTTACAAAGGGTTTTTCATCTTCATGATTACATATGATGGAAATACTTTTTCTTTGAAGGGTTTCTTATTTTCACTTAAGATCACACCAAGAATCTGTTGTACCAAGTTCTCATATTGGTGTAGATCTTTTTCGTCTTCTACAGCAGTTAATCGACTACCGCGGTCGATTATGTAACCTCCGATTTCAAAATTTCCGAAATATTTAGATTTTAATTTATTTTAAAATATCAAGTTAAAAAAAAAAATTTCTCCTTGAGTTTTAGTATTAGATTTTTGAGCAATGTTTGATTTTAGAAGGTGATTTGAAATCTTTTATAAAAAATCATTTTTTCTAAATGTCGATTTATTATAAATTAAATAGATAAATAATAATATATATATATAATACTCTAGCTTCGAATATTTATTGGCTTGAAATCATAAAATTATTTGTTTAATAAAAAAATTATTTAAAGGACTAGTTGTTTTCTTCATAATAAATTTTGAAATCCATTTGGGATGTAATCCGAACCATTCATTTCGAATCATAATAAATCCTGGCCATTGAAATATCTCCTTGAGAGGCCCAAACCCAAGAGGGGTTGACCAGTCAACAAATTCTAGGTCACCCACACCCCACATGTGTATAAATAATCTCTTCCTTTCTTTAACTTTTTTTCTTTTCTTTATTTTTCTTTCACCAAGCTTCCAGCCGACATTCCATTCCCTACTCTTCATCACCATCCCTTCCTTTGTGTGCTGGAGATAACTCTAAGCCCCACACCCAACAGTAGCAAACCCCCTCCATCTTTATTTCCTTTCTTCTTCCTCCTTCTTCTTCTTCTTCCATTGATTTATAGGGTTTCTTCCTCTTCCGACTGCCATCGCGATGCAAGGGGGGCAGCAGGCGGCGATAGACCCGGCTCTGCTGGACGACATCATCGGCCGGCTGCTGGAGGTCCGGTCGGCCCGGCCAGGGAAGCAGGTGCAGCTGTCGAAGTCAGAGATCCGCCAGCTCTCCGTCGTCTCCAGGGAAATCTTCCTCCACCAGCACGTCCTCCTCGAGCTCGAGGCTCCCATCAAGATCTGCGACGACATTCATGGTCAGTACAGTGATCTTTTAAGGCTATTTGAATGTGGAGGTTTTCCTCCTGAGGCCAATTACTTATTTTTAGGTGACTATGTAGATCGTGGTAAACAAAGCTTGGAAACAATATGCCTTCTTCTTACATATAAGATCAAATACCCAGAGAATTTTCATCCTGAGAGGAAATCATGAATGTGCTTCTATAAATCGGATATATAGTTTTTATGATGAATGTAAGCGCCGGCTTAATGTGAGACTCTGGAAGGTTGCAGGGCCTTCTATTCATAAGTGCCAATACCCTGGTCTGGAGAATGTTATCTTCGTTAAAGGATCTGGACCACACAAGTTTGATAATGGCGTTCATCCTGATCAGCCCATGAAGGAAGTAATTGTGAGCCCCTCTCTCTCTCTTTCAGTATATGTTTTGTTTTGGGCGTAGAGTTTTAACTTAGTCTTTAGACCTAATGTGGCTTGAGCTAACATTGATATAAGTATAAGAAATCAACCGTAAATTTTGATAGAGATAAGGAATTTTGACTTCTTTAAATAATAATACTAAAATTGATGGTCTTTAAATATATATTTCTAAAGTGGGTTCCAAAATAAGTAGTTCTGTTAGACTTTAATGCTTTGGCTTTTCATGTTGTTAATTATTTTACACAATTCATTAGGTTTTTATATAAATACTTTTAAATTAAATTATAAATAAAACTATAAGTATATTTCTAATATTGGGCATTGATTAAATAGGTCATTGAGATATATTATAGTATAGGAGTTTTGTAAATAACTAGGTCAACCCATTTCTTTTATTAAACTTGATTATTATTTGAGCTTAGCTAATTTGTACTTTTCTTGTTCTCTGTGGGCTGTTGTGGACCCACTATCCCTATCTCGAAATTTGTGCCATAACCTGATTTTTGGAATTCTTTATATAGTTTCTAGCTATTTGGACTGCTCCGGACTCATTGGAACTAACTGCTACTTTATTTGGGATCACCTTGAGAAGTGTGGCATTATGTACATTCTCTAATTAGTTATATATATATAAATATTTGATTGATATATATATACAAATATGTATTTTGGTATATAAGTATATATTTATATACATCTATTTAGTGTATATACACATACACGTATTTTGTACAATTACTAATAGACACTTATATATATATTATATATATTTTTATTGGTATATACTCTGAGTGTAAATGTGTATTATATACGTATCCCTACTAGATGGCCCTAGTTGACTAGAGCCATGCCTGGCATAGCCCTGAGGCCAGGGTATTTCTATTGTGTGTTAGTGTAGCATCTGATACAAGTGATATTATTATATGTTTATAGGACTGTCAGATTCTCCAGACGATACTCTGGGACAGGACATTGGTATTGACAGCTAAGGACCCATGGCGAGTACATTCTCTGATTAGTTTCTAATTTATGATATCTCCTATGTTCACTGTATCTAGTGTAGATATTCATGCTCTTGACACGTTGGTTACACGGATTGGTATACACGGATCTCGTCATGAGATGTTATTCCTTATTCATGGTATAGCTTGTACAAGACTTGTTCCTTGTTATCTTGTGCATGTACAGACACAGAGACCCGAGGAGATTTGCTACCTCCCTAGGGAATCCCGTGCCATAGCGTACCATGATTAGATCTACTTTACCAGTCGGGGGAGGGGAGTATTTTAGTATAGATATGTGATCATACCCAACTCTACATGCATCATAGCTCACCCCACATCTCACGTCGGGTGCGGCCTGACCATTTACATGCTTCATAGCTGTTACGTGTGATTAGCCTGACCTCTACATGCATCATAGCTAACCAACGGTTAGCCTGACTTTACATGAATCATAGATAATCACATGTAACCAGCCTGATCAAGTTCCCAAGCTGATCACATGTTAAAGCTAGTACTCACACACTTAGTCATAGGATTCTTGCTCGTTGACATACTATTTTTTTTCCTGCATTTACTTACAGTATTTCCAGTATTTCCTTTTTGTACATTTCTTGTTCTTGTACATGCATCTCGTATATTTTCATCTAGAACTGCTACATAGTTTATATCATTAATATAGAACTGCTATTTAGATATGTACTTTGCTCCTTCCTGACTGGAAAATATTTTTCAGACTGTGACCTTAGTTGACTTGGTTCTGACACTTGGGAATTGGATGTTACTGATTGCAGGTATGACTATTTTGTCGTTAGACTTGTCTTGTATTTCTTGCTTGCCTTGATATCTCATCGTGCTTTAGTTTATGTGATTGAGTATTTTTAGCATTATTTTATGATATCCACGTCTCCTTATGGAGTTGGGTATTCATGTGTGATTGATTAGATAGTTACATGACCTAGACAACGTTCTACCGCCGATGCTGCGGCGTATGCTGGACGTACCCACGCTCTCGTACCCCTATATCGGGTGCGGGTCGTGACACGTTTTTAGTGGTGGCCCATGCAGGTCTGACTTCGCAAGTGGTGCGATGTCGTAGTAGTGCGACATCATAGTTATACTACTACGTGCCTGCTATAGAATATAGGACATAGGATACTAGGATGAGAGAGGATACTCAATCACAAATTCTTGAGAGATTCCTGGGACGACCCCTTGAGAATCTTATTATAATTTCCAATTTAAATCTTTTCCTTATTTTCGTCCGCTCTCGCTTGTTGTTATTGAACTTGATCCTTGTTGATCAGTTATTAAATTAAAAATCTTGGTATCATTGTTGAGTTTGATTCTTGTTGACCAGTTGTTAAATTTAAATTCTTGGTATCGTTCTTGAGTTGATTTTATATCGAGATAAATTTTACAGACTGAACTTTACGGTATTATCTGATGACATATGTTGATGAGGACAGTGAGAAAGGTAAAACGTCTACTTTGGTTATGGAACCTAGAGTTTATCGCAGCCATATTATCTGTCATGACGAGAACGTAGGAACCTGACTTGGATGTACATACTTTAGTTATGAAATTTAGAATTTCTCGCAGCCATACCGGTTGGCGTGGCGAAGATTCTAGATGACATGATTATAGAGTTGCATACCTTAGTTACGGAACCTGTCGTTTATCGCATCTATGCTTACTGGCGTGGCGAGGATTCTGAGTGTCATGATTTTAGACAGACGTGTATGATTATCAGGTTGTATCTTAAAATGGTTCTTAAAGTATCATCTCAACACTTATCTATTTCTGTTATATGGTATTTTTCCTATCGTTCTTTTGTTGCTAGCAGTAGAAACACCTTCAGTCCTCAACCCAGTTCCTTTGGAGCTTATATCCTTTGAGGATTCCATGATTAAGTATGATAATTAATGACTTGTAATTATGGCTGTGTCTTGAGTATTAGTATTGACTGTGTTGCTAGTGAGTTATAAGTGTTTCCTAGTTGGACATGTGAGCAGTAGGCCTTAACCTAGAGTTAACCCATAGCATAGTACCTTGTAACAATGGTTCTAAGAGGAGTGTCATTAGAGACTGAGAGTAGAAGGAGAGTATAGAGTATCAGTGATAGTTCTCAGAGTTAGTATCAGAGCCAATTACCCGTCCTGGGTAATCATGATTATGTAATTGAGTGATCTATGTGAACAATTGAGTATCCAGGAATTGTGTTAAGGATTAATGGAGCATGATGTTCAAATTTGATGATTGATATCGGGTGTGTTAAAGGTAAAGAAGTTTATATGCATGAGGAGTTATAATGAGGTGTCATGAGTAGAGAAATATCGGAAATTGGTAATGGTGAGGCGTATCACAGATTAGTTAACAGGCTGTAGAAGGTTAAAGGGAATACCTATACATCAATCGAGATGAACCATATACATGCCCATGAGAGTAAATAAACATGAGTATTATAGAAGGTACAGGTAAACATGAGTTCTAATGAGCTTGATGAGATGATCCATTAATGAAGCTAGTGATATAATACCAAGAGTGCTAATGATTCTATATCGAGGATTAGTCGAGAATAACGTTAATAACAGTAAGCACTCTGTGTGATGATAATTAGATGATATACCAGTTGACATAAATTGAAATCATGAAAGAAAATACAGGTGATGATAACTTTGATCATTGGAGGTAATACTGCAAGTGATTCAGGCAGTACAAATTCAGTACACAGTTGTAGACAATAGAGGTATTGAGTGCACCTCGAGTATTAGAGACCCTGAGCACTGATATGTACATTTGTGGAGTTATAAATTAAAAGATGGAAATAAAATTTTATTTTTAAAATTATTGAGGAGTTGAGATTGTGCCATTAAAATTTTTAAGAATTTTAAATATTGATTCAATAAACATGGTCAAGGCTACAAAGATTTTAGAAGTGATTAAAATTTTATTTCGATGTTGAGTATCTGACTTTGAGGAGGCATGTACATTTATTTTTAAGTTGATCGAGAAGTTAAACATTGATGATTATTTTTGAGGATTAAATTTATGGTAGATGAGAAAATATAAATATTAATATATGAGTAGATGATATACACGTGTAAGGATCTGGTGACTTGAGCATGATTGAGATGGCACCGCAGACTGACTTGGGTGTCCATCTAAATTATATTGGAAAGAGCAGTATTTAGTATGGTGTTGTACTTGACGTATATTTGAGTGATAAGAATGACTAGTATGAACAATTGTAGTAGGAACGGGAACTGGCAGAGGGTATGGTACTAAAGAGATAGAGGTATCAACTTGGATGCATTATTGAATCAGGGTTATATTAGAGAATCTTGGTGTCAGATTTAAGTATTAATAAGCAGGTGTATGCAATGAGGATGTAATCATGGATGTTGTGGACTAAAGGTTAGTTGATAGGGATATCAGTATACAGGAATAGGAATTAGTTAGTGAATATGCTAGAGTTAAGTGTATGTTAGAGATAAGGGATACTGCAGGAAATATGTTAACAGGTTCTTTCTTTTCTTTCCTAATGTTCTTTTTCGTCTTTTGACTGAATTTCCCTAGTGCTGTAGTTCGTATTCATGATTTTCTTGTTAGAATATAACTAGTAGTACACCCTGACAGAGACTGCAATACCATGACACAAGACACATGACCTATATATTTTCTTAGATTGCATGGCTGTAGGTAGAATTTTCTTAAACCATGATTAGTAGTTTTGACCATAGCCAAGATCTATGACAAGGTTATGACTGACGAAAAGGGACAAGATGATTAAATTGTAGATGAGCATTAATTTTAAATAAAGAATTTAGGGGTTGTTATAACAGAGTTGATGGATCATTGATTTTACGAAAATTGAGGTATGATTGAAATTCGAGGATAAACATTAACTTAAATGGAGAATTAAGAAATTCACAGGGCAAAATTTGAGGATTTATTAATTTTAGGAAGGTCTTGATATGATTGAATTGGTTATTAAAAATTTGAGAAAATTTGGAAAATTATCATTATATCTAATTGATTGCAAGATAAAAAAATTTTATTATAAATGTTGCATTGAAGATTCCGTAAGTATCGCATTGTTGAGTATTTTGAGGAAAAATGAAATCAGGAAATAAAATCGTTAATGGAATAGTGTCAAATTCAATTCTCGGGATGAGGATTTAGATTTGAATAAGCATCAATTGAATTTGAGTTAGAGGAGTAAGATGATTGATGGATTAGTGTTTAAAATTTAAATTTTGGGATACGATTTTATAAATATGCATTGATTGGATTTCAATTGGAGGATTGGATATTAAAATCCTGGAGTATTTAGATACGAAAAAAAAATTTGGAGGAGATTATGACAAAAAGGGAATTTGATTTTTAAACTTGAAGATTTTCAGGAATATGATGTTATAGAATTTTGAAAGGGTGTGAAATAACAATATGGAATTACTTCATGATTATTTGGTTTGAAATTTAAATTTTGATAGAAATAATATAATGTGTAAATGCAAATATTGAGGATCTTAAATTTCGAGGACGAAATTTTTCTAAGGTGGATAGACTTGTAACCTCCGATTTCAAAATTTCCGAAATATTTAGATTTTAATTTATTTTAAAATATCAAGTTAAAAAAAAAATATTTCTCCTTGAGTTTTAGTATTAGATTTTTGAGCAATGTTTGATTTTAGAAGGTGATTTGAAATCTTTTATAAAAAATCATTTTTTCTAAATGTCGATTTATTATAAATTAAATAGATAAATAATAATATATATATATAATACTCTAGCTTCGAATATTTATTGGCTTGAAATCATAAAATTATTTGTTTAATAAAAAAATTATTTAAAGGACTAGTTGTTTTCTTCATAATAAATTTTGAAATCCATTTGGGATGTAATCCGAACCATTCATTTCGAATCATAACAAATCCTGGCCATTGAAATATCTCCTTGGGAGGCCCAAACCCAAGAGGGGTTGACCAGTCAATAAATTCTAGGTCACCCACACCCCACATGTGTATAAATAATCTCTTCCTTTCTTTAACTTTTTTTCTTTTCTTTATTTTTTCTTTCACCAAGCTTCCAGCCGACATTCCATTCCCTACTCTTCATCACCATCCCTTCCTTTGTGTGCTGGAGATAACTCTAAGCCCCACACCCAACCGTAGCAAACCCCCTCCATCTTTATTTCCTTTCTTCTTCCTCCTTCTTCTTCTTCTTCCATTGATTTATAGGGTTTCTTCCTCTTCCGACTGCCATCGCGATGCAAGGGGGGCAGCAGGCGGCGATAGACCCGGCTCTGCTGGACGACATCATCGGCCGGCTGCTGGAGGTCCGGTCGGCCCGGCCAGGGAAGCAGGTGCAGCTGTCGAAGTCAGAGATCCGCCAGCTCTCCGTCGTCTCCAGGGAAATCTTCCTCCACCAGCACGTCCTCCTCGAGCTCGAGGCTCCCATCAAGATCTGCGACGACATTCATGGTCAGTACAGTGATCTTTTAAGGCTATTTGAATGTGGAGGTTTTCTGTCACGACCCGCACCCGGAATTTGGGCATGAGTCGTGGGTACGTCCAGCCTACGCCGCAGCATCGACGGTAGAACGCTGTCTAGGTCACAAACATAGTATATCCTGTCAATAGTCTCAACTCCGTACGGAGGACAATGATAAATAAATCACAGTTCTATAATATACTCAATCACAACTATAACATAATGGCACGATGAGAATTGAAAAGAATTCTAATAAAAACCAACCATAATAAGTCCAACTCAAAACCTGGGTCTAAATGACCTCACAAAGTCACAAAATAATTAATACAACTCAGTCTCAGTCTAAAACAATAAATGCAGAAAAGTAATCTAAGAACAGGCTGGTAAGTTTTCCTCTAGGATAGGCACCTCCTCTGGGATTTCTGGAGTGAAATCTCCCTCTATTCCTGGGCCGTAATGAGTGGGGCAAAAGTCCTCCAGGTCCTCTGAAAATGTTGTTATCCAGTCAGGATTGGAGCGAAGCACAAGCACTAACAGCAGTTTCATTAAATTGACAAAATCTATAAACAGTGTAAGAGATACAAGATGGAAATAAATGCTGAAACTGAGAAGTACAGGAGAAAATGAAATAGACAATAGAGCATCTAGCAATGAACAATAAACAGTGAATGCTAGAACAAATGTATCTGAATAAAGATAAAACATCTAGCTATGTGTTTGAAATATTAGTTTATTATGTGATCGGCTTGGGACTAGATCAGGCTGGTTATATATGATTAGCTATGATTCTTGAAGGTCAGGCTAACCATATGGTTAGCTATGATGCATGATAATGGTCAGGCTAATCATATATAACAGCTATGAAGCATGATGATGGTCAGGCCGCACCCGACGTGAGAAGTGGGGTGAGCTATGATGCATGGCAAGGATTTGGATATGATCACATAATCTACTAATAATTCCCCATCCCCAGCTAGCACGGTGGATTCCAATCACGACTCCTCATGATGGGGATCTAGGGTGCTAACTCGTGTATCCACAGTGTCGGAATCAAGTATGTAATACACTACAATTTATAGAAGTGATCAACAATGAAAACTGTCAGAGAATGTACTCGCCTGTGGTCCTGAGCAAAGTATGAGGGTCGATGCCCAAGATGAAATCACAATGACCTATTTATGGAAATTCAATGTCAGATATTAAATCAGAAGGATAACATGCTTAATTAAATAAAAGATGGGGTTTCTAGGTCAACTCTGAAGTTTACTGGTCAATACTAGGTCCACTAGTCAATTTTATATCATACTAAGGATACCTAACTCATACTAGTTAATAACTTAACTAGTAACTTAATACCTATTTGGTATCTAACCTTACCTACTATACATGATACCAATTACCAATGCTAAATACAATTGATTTTATACCCATAGGTACAGCCACTGAATACTGAGACACATATATGTGTGTATATATATAACTAACACTATACACTCACAACTAACATATCTATATAACTTAACCATTACTGATTAACATCTGAACAGACATCTAACTCACCTCTATAACTTAACACCCCACCCTAACTTGTTGACTGTATATGAATTAATCAACTAACCAACAGGTTTGCACTAAAATACTAACTGACACCTTAAGTTACTAACTAATACTCATCTCCCAATCCAAATGCTGATACCTACAGCCAAAACCCAATACCACATAGGCACTCACAACCAAACTGCTACAACACAGCATATTGCCCACACACACTGCTCTGTTTTTTCCCCTTGCTGAAAATACTCTCACCTAGCTATCTAACACACAGACACACACTGCTCACAGAATTTTGGAATACTCACACAAAACACAGTCCTCACAAATCACTCACAGGTTTCAGGATACTGCTACATACAGATTTCTGCACTGAAATTATAATTCCTATCTACTGATACCTATTAACACATCTACACAGTATACACCCTGACACACAGCCATACTCACTGAACCTAACTAGTACACCTACAGTTCTGTGGAGACTGGCACAACACACTCACTCTTAGTCCTCACACAGCCACATGTATCCATTTCCCCACAAGTCTCTGATCCCCTAATTCTACACACTAGACACACTAACTGACAGTATACACACACACACCCCTCTATAACAACACACACACACACAGGCACTCCACACCAATACAACATACACACAGGTAAAACTGACACAGGAACTCACACACACAACTCACTGAACTTAACACCAACTCACTCTATACACACAGATACCATCTACACACACACACACACACATGTGCACACAGCTGATACCTGATACACATGCACAGGTAAACACACAGGCACTCACTGAGAATACACTGCTAAGACTCAATTCTACACACACACTTATACTACTTGCTCCTCTTAACCCAAATAACTGATACACAGACATTGTTCATAGACACACAGGAATTGGAGAAAACCTGGACACACAGGTATATATCTAACACTGAATATTGGTAGATACACAGAATTGAATATTGAAACACACAGGTTCTATCCCACTCACCTTCATGGATACCAAGCTCTAACCATCTAATACCATGTTCAGTCCACCCCATCTGGACTGATACTCAAACTGATACCAACACAGTTTACAGATACTTAAACCCCAGTTTTGGGATATCACACACTGCTGTACATTAACCATCTACACCAATAGACTTAAACATGCAACTCACCATTAACACAAACACCCCCCAGCTATACTCCCAACCCGACTGCTCTGTACACACAGCTCCACAACTCCTCACTCAACACACAGTACACAAAATTGCACAGTTACACATAAATCCCGACTGCACAGGGAATCCCCCTCTACAAAACACACAGCTATACATACTCTACAACCATAGATATAGATAGAAACACACATCAAATCTATAAACCTATGTATAAATATATATATACATCAAACATAGCAAGATTCGAATAGATCTAAAACTAAACACCCTACTAAACATATCACCAAGCACAAAAAGTGCAGAAAGATGAATTTACATAAGAACACATGAGAAACCTAAAACAAAACCCTAAATCAATATCTAACCTACACGTAGGAGGGTGAAATCAGTCTATAAACAACCACCTAGGGTTAGGGTTCCTGATAATTGGGGAAAACCCCATATTGGTCACCAAAACCTAATCAAAAACCCTAAAATTCGAATTACACAGCAAGGGGTTCCCTAATGGCCAATAATCGACAGAAAAACAGAGATTACATGTATAAAATGGGGTTTTACCTGCAGGGAGATGGTTCCCTATGGAAGTTCTTCCTTCCCAAGTCTCCTTGACCCAAGTTCCCTGATTTCCTTGCTTTGGAGGAGGAGAAAATGGAAGCCCTAGGTTTAATCTCGAAAAATGGGGTGGGGAGATGGTTTCTCTAGATGGAGGCTAGGGTTTCTCTTTTCTACATGAAGGATGGCTTTGTGAGAAGCTTCCTTTTTATTTTAAACCTAGTTTTAGGGTTTCCATGCATAGTTTTTAGGTTAAACCCCCTGGCCCTCTCATGTAGAACCTAATAGACTCAGGTTAAGTCAGTCTAGGGTTTTGAGGGTTCCATCCTAATTTAAAATTCTAGGGTTTTGCTAGAATAGGGTTTACAAATTAGGGTTTGGTCATTAGGGTTTGCCCTAATGCGTTCTAGAGTTTGACCTAAAATCAAATATCACTAATAATAATATAATTAGTTTATAAAACTCAGCAATTAATTAAATACATAATTATTTAAATAGTTAAATTACACAAATGCCCTTATATGGAAATGTGGTAGTGACAAGTCTACCCTCCTAAAAGAAATTTCGTCCCCAAAATTGGACTGAACTGGAACAAGAGTGAAATCAGAAAAGGAATATACCTCAAGTCTAGAAGAGATATGGGTATTGCTCGCGCATTTAGTCCTCTCTCTCCCAGGTCGACTCCCCTGGAGAGTGATGTCTCCATGCTACGCGAACCAAGGGAATAGTTTGGTTCCGCAACACTTTCTCTCTGCGGTCCAAGATCTCTACGGGCTGCTCAGGGTAGCTGAGCGTCGGACCAACCTCAATCTCTGAGTGGTCAAGTACGTGACTAGGGTCTGCCACGTACCGTCTCAGTTGCGACACGTGGAACACATCATGCACTCCCCCCAATGCAGGCGGCAGGTCCAGTCTATATGCCACTGCACCTACCCTCGCGAGAATGCCAAAGGGTCCGATGTAGCGTGGGCTAAGCTTCCCGCCTCTGCCAAAACGAATCGTTCCACGCGTCGGAGAAATCCGTAGGAAAACTAGATCGCCAACCTAAAACAAAACAGTCTCAATACGCAGTCTAAACAAACAAACACAAGCCAGAAAAACAATAATCTATACCTGAAACTCAAGGGGTCTACGGTGGCTGTCGGCCCAATGCCGCTGTCTGTCCTGCGCCACTCGCAGTCTGTCTCTGATGAGTTTCACCTTTTCTGCTGAATCCACGACCATTTCTGGTCCTAACAAGGCTCTCTCTCCAACGTCGTCCCACGATAATGGTGTATGACACCTCCGTCCATAAAGAGCCTCAAATGGTGACATCTCGATGCTGGCCTGGTAGCTGTTGTTGTAAGCGAACTCCACCAGGTGTAGATGATCCTCCCAAGAACCTCCGAGATCTAGAACACAAGTGCGTAACATATCCTCGAGAGTCTGAATAGTCCGTTCGGACTGCCCGTCTGTCTGGGGGTGATATGCGGTACTAAACTTGAGCTGAGTGCCCAAGCTAGCCTGCAGACTCCTCCAGAAGTGGGAAGTGAAACGACTATCCCGATCCGAGATGATGCTTACTGGAACTCCATGAAGTCTAACAATCTGCCGCACGTACATCTCTGCTAGCTTCTCTGTCGACGTGCCCACCTTAAAAGGTAAGAAATGGGCTGATTTGGTCAACCTGTCCACGATGACCCAAATCGCGTCCTTCCCTCCTGGAGAACGTGGAAGCCCTGAAACAAAATCCATGGTCACATGCTCCCATTTCCATTCTGGAATCGGTAAAGGTTGAAGCAAACCCCCTGGCCTCTGCCGGTCTGCCTTTACCTGCTGGCACACTAGACACCGAGATACGAAGCGTGCTACCTCGCGCTTCATTCCATACCACCATACGTGCTCCCTCAAGTCTCGATATATCTTGTTGGCACCGACCGGGATGCATCGAGTACTGAGAGCGGTGTGCCTCCTGTAGAACCTCCTCGCGCAGCTCCCCGCTCGGCACACACATCCTCGTGCCGTGCCGTAAGGAACCATCCTCTGCGATAGTAAAGTCGTCCGACAATCCTGTCTGAACCTGTGCCCTGATACTCCTCAGAGCCTCATCCTCGTACTGCGCAGCTCTGATCCTGTCCATCAGTTCGGACTGTATCTGCAATCCCCACATCTGAATCTCAGTACCGGGAACTAACACCTCAATCTCCAAGCTCTCCAAATCAGCCAACAAATGCCTATCTGTCGTCAAGTACATAGCCGTCGGATACCTGCTCAAGGCATCGGCGACTACGTTAGCCTTCCCTGGATGGTACTGCAATGAGATGTCGAAGTCCTTCATCAGCTCCAACCACCTCCTCTGCCTCATGTTCAGCTCCTTCTGTGTGAACACGTATTTCAAGCTCTTGTGGTCTGTGAAGATCTCCACACGCTCTCCGTACAAGTAATGTTTCCACAGCTTTAGAGCGAAGATAACTGCTGCCAACTCTAAATCGTGGGTGGGGTAGTTCTTTTCATGAGGGCGTAACTGCCTGGAAGCATAGGCAATTACCTTCCCGTGCTGCTGAAGAACGCATCCCAGACCCTTCCCTGAAGCATCACTGTAGATGGTGAAACCACCTGTCCCTGCTGGCAACGTCAAAATTGGAGCTATTGTCAACCTCTTCTTTAGTTCATCAAATGCAGCCTGGCACTCCTCCGTCCATACAAAATCCACATCCTTCCTAGTCAGTCTGGTCATCGGCGCTGCAATCTTGGAGAAGTCTTGTACAAACCTCCTGTAGTATCCTGCTAGCCCGAGAAAACTCCTGATCTCAGCTACCGAACTGGGGGTAGCCCACGACTCCACTGCCTCGATCTTCTTTGGGTTTACCGAGATACCGTCACCTGATACCACATGCCCAAGAAATTCGACCTTGTCAAGGAAGAATTCACACTTAGAGAGTTTCCCGTATAGCTTCTCCCTCCTGAGAGTCTCTAAGACCAATCTCAGGTGCTCTTCGTGCTCCTTCGGTGTCTTAGAATACACAAAAATATCGTCGATGAACACCACTACGAACTTGTCAAGGTACTGGTAGAACACCTTGTTCATCAAGTTCATGAATACTGCCGGTGCATTGGTTAAACCAAATGGCATCACCATGAACTCAAACTGGCCGTATCTGGTCTGAAAAGCTGTCTTCGGCGTGTCTTCTTTCTTCACCTTCACCTGGTGATAGCCTGACCTCAAATCAATCTTCGAAAATACCCTCGCCCCGCTCAACTGATCGAAAAGATCATCTATCCTCGGCAGCGGGTACTTGTTCTTGATGGTGATATTGTTCAAAGCTCTATAATCAATGCACATGCGCACTGTGCCGTCCTTCTTCGGTACGAACAATACCGGAGCTCCCCATGGTGATAAACTGGATTTGATGAAGCCTTTGTCCTGTAACTCCTCAACTTGCTTCTTCAGTTCTGCCAGCTCGCTGTTGTTGACTCTATAGACATGTTGTGAAATGGGCTCCGCTCCTGGAACCAAGTCTATAGAGAATTCAACATCTCTGTCTGGCGGCAAACCTGGCAACTCTTCTGGAAATACATCCAGGAATTCCGCTATCAGAGGATGTGGCAACTCCTCTTCTTCTGCCCTGGCTCCGCAAAATGTGCTCCTGCTCTGTTCCGCTGCTCCTCTGACTACCTCAAACTCTGGCTCTCCTGGTGGTCTAAACAATACTCTGCCTCCATAACAATCTATAGTAGCATGATGCCTACTCAACCAGTCCATTCCGAGTACAATGTCGTACCCTGGAAGTGGCATGACGAGTAAACTCACGCTCAAGTCTCGGCCTCCTACTGACACTCTCCGGTCCTTGCAGTGATCACGGACTAGGATAATACCTCCACCAGTCATGATCTTGCAAGTCCTAGCTAATGGTTCTGTGTCTAAATGATGTCGAAGTGCATATGATACAGACACAAAACTATGGGAAGCGCCAGAATCGAATAAAGTAAATGCGGGAATACAATCGAGAAGAACCGAACCTGTGATCAAGTCTCCTGCTGGCTCGATCTCCTCGACTGCCATGGCGTATGCTCGCCCCTGGGGTGCACCTCTCTGCTGCTGATGCTGGGCGAACTTCTGATGTTGTGGTGGAAGTGGTCCCCTCTGTTGTTGGCCTCCTGGTGCGGTAGGCACCCTGTCTGATCCTCTCTGGGCGGCTGCTCCACCCTGACCTGGACGAAAGGTAGGACAATCCTTCAGCTGGTGTGTCGTCGATCCACAGGATAGACATGAGCCCAATCTCTTCCTGCAGATATCTCTAGTATGTCTCATCTTCCCGCAGTAAGCACACTGGATGGCGGGCTGGTTCTGTCTCTGTTGCTGCTGCTGGACCTGCCCTCGGGCTGGTGCCTGATGCTGCTGCTGAAAGGGTCTCTGCTGTTGCTGCTGAAAGTGTGGACGCTTGCTCGGTCCCGTACTACTGTTTGCTCCTCCGGAACCATCGCATCCCCTCTTGGGCCTGATGCCTAAGTCATCTTCGGCTACTTGGGCATCCATCAATATGCCCTCGTAGGTAGCTGTGCGATATCCCGACGTGCGAGACTTGATCTCCCTTGTCAGCCCCTTTCTGAATTTTCGGGCCCTGTCCCCCGGATCTCTAATCATCGATGGCGCGAAGCGGCTCAGGCGGGAAAACTCTGCGGCATACTCGTCGACGGACGAGCTCCCCTGGGCTAAGTCATGGAACTGACTCTCCAAAGCTCCCAGGGCGACATCAGGAAAGAACTTTTCTTTGAAGAGCTCCTTGAAAGCTTCCCAAGTGAGTCCTCTGCGCAAGAGTCTCGGCTCCGTGCGAAACCATGTCAGGACAATGTCGAACATCTGGCTGCCAGCGGCCTCGATCTGGAGTGCCTCTGGAATCTGCGCCAAACGCAAGTTCCTCTCGATGTCCTCTAGCCAATCATCGGCGTAGAGTATCCCTTCTGTCCCCTTGAACTCCCGAGGCATCATCCTCTTGAAGTCCACAATGGTGCCCGGCCTCTGTTGTTGCTGACCAGGTTGTTGCTGCTGCTGAGTGACTCTCTCCACAGCTTGGAGAGCCACTTGGTGAGCATTCTCCATGTTCACCCTCATCATCTCTGTCTGGGCCTGATGTGCCTCAGTCTGCACTCTTTGGGCCTCTGCCGACGTCCTCTGGGCATCGACCATGCCCTGAATCAAAGCGAACATCTGTGCTCCATCGACGGGCACACCTCCTGGATGCTGAACTGGTGGTGGTGGTGCCGTCGTAGCTGTGGGGACCCTCTGAACTGGTGGTGGAGGACCCCCGAATGCTGCAGACACTCCCACATGTACTGGAGATGTAGGAGGTGCTGCTGATGTCTGTCCGGCAGCGCGAGAGGTGGCAGACCTCTCTGAATCTGCTGCTTCGAGTCTCTGGGACCTTCTTGGCGGCATCCTGAAGACAGATCGAAAGATTCAATTAAGGTAATAAACACGATATCATCAAGGAAGGACAGAAAAAATTCTAAAGGAAAAATTATTAAGAGTAATGTCATAAGAATCAGAATTTCCTAATTGTGATTGAGCATATCCTCGGCCTAATTCCTATTTCCTAAAACAGGCTCGTAGGAATACTCTAAGCGAGCACCACTACGATATCGCTCTAATGAGGTTCTAGGACTCGACTACTGACCTGCATGGGCCACCACTAAAAACGTGTCACGACCCGTACCCGGAATTTGGGCATGAGTCGTGGGTACGTCCAGCCTACGCCGCAGCATCGGCGGTAGAACGCTGTCTAGGTCACAAACATAGTATATCCTGTCAATAGTCTCAACTCCGTACGGAGGACAATGATAAATAAATCACAGTTCTATAATATACTCAATCACAACTATAACATAATGGCACGATGAGAATTGAAAAGAATTCTAATAAAAACCAACCATAATAAGTCCAACTCAAAACATGGGTGTAAATGACCTCACAAAGTCACAAAATAATTAATACAACTCAGTCTCAGTCTAAAACAATAAATGCAGAAAAGTAATCTAAGAACAGGCTGGTAAGTTTTTCTCTAGGATAGGCACCTCCTCTGGGATTTCTGGAGTGAAATCTCCCTCTATTCCTGGGCCGTAATGAGTGGGGCAAAAGTCCTCCAGGTCCTCTGAAAATGTTGTTATCCAGTCAGGATTGGAGCGAAGCACAAGCACTAACAGCAGTTTCATTAAATTGACAAAATCTATAAACAGTGTAAGAGATACAAGATGGAAATAAATGCTGAAACTGAGAAGTACAGGAGAAAATGAAATAGACAATAGAGCATCTAGCAATGAACAATAAACAGTGAATGCTAGAACAAATGTATCTGAATAAAGATAAAACATCTAGCTATGTGTTTGAAATATTAGTTTATTATGTGATCGGCTTGGGACTAGATCAGGCTGGTTATATATGATTAGCTATGATTCTTGAAGGTCAGGCTAACCATATGGTTAGCTATGATGCATGATAATGGTCAGGCTAATCATATATAACAGCTATGAAGCATGATGATGGTCAGGCCGCACCCGACGTGAGAAGTGGGGTGAGCTATGATGCATGGCAAGGATTTGGATATGATCACATAATCTACTAATAATTCCCCATCCCCAGCTAGCACGGTGGATTCCAATCACGACTCCTCATGATGGGGATCTAGGGTGCTAACTCGTGTATCCACAGTGTCGGAATCAAGTATGTAATACACTACAATTTATAGAAGTGATCAACAATGAAAACTGTCAGAGAATGTACTCGCCTGTGGTCCTGAGCAAAGTGTGAGGGTCGATGCCCAAGATGAAATCACAATGACCTATTTATGGAAATTCAATGTCAGATATTAAATCAGAAGGATAACATGCTTAATTAAATAAAAGATGGGGTTTCTAGGTCAACTCTGAAGTTTACTGGTCAATACTAGGTCCACTAGTCAATTTTATATCATACTAAGGATACCTAACTCATACTAGTTAATAACTTAACTAGTAACTTAATACCTATTTGGTATCTAACCTTACCTACTATACATGATACCAATTACCAATGCTAAATACAATTGATTTTATACCCATAGGTACAGCCACTGAATACTGAGACACATATATGTGTGTATATATATAACTAACACTATACACTCACAACTAACATATCTATATAACTTAACCATTACTGATTAACATCTGAACAGACATCTAACTCACCTCTATAACTTAACACCCCACCCTAACTTGTTGACTGTATATGAATTAATCAACTAACCAACAGGTTTGCACTAAAATACTAACTGACACCTTAAGTTACTAACTAATACTCATCTCCCAATCCAAATGCTGATACCTACAGCCAAAACCCAATACCACATAGGCACTCATAACCAAACTGCTACAACACAGCATATTGCCCACACACACTGCTCTGTTTTTTCCCCTTGCTGAAAATACTCTCACCTAGCTATCTAACACACAGACACACACTGCTCACAGAATTTTGGAATACTCATACAAAACACAGTCCTCACAAATCACTCACAGGTTTCAGGATACTGCTACATACAGATTTCTGCACTGAAATTATAATTCCTATCTACTGATACCTATTAACACATCTACACAGTATACACCCTGACACACAGCCATACTCACTGAACCTAACTAGTACACCTACAGTTCTGTGGAGACTGGCACAGCACACTCACTCTTAGTCCTCACACAGCCACATGTATCCATTTCCCCACAAGTCTCTGATCCCCTAATTCTACACACTAGACACACTAACTGACAGTATACACACACACCCCCCTCTATAACAACACACACACACACAGGCACTCCACACCAATACAACATACACACAGGTAAAACTGACACAGGAACTCACACACACAACTCACTGAACTTAACACCAACTCACTCTATACACACAGATACCATCTATACACACACACACACATGTGCACACAGCTGATACCTGATACACATGCACAGGTAAACACACAGGCACTCACTGAGAATACACTGCTAAGACTCAATTCTACACACACACTTATACTACTTGCTCCCCTTAACCCAAATAACTGATACACAGACATTGTTCATAGACACACAGGAATTGGAGAAAACCTGGACACACAGGTATATATCTAACACTGAATATTGGTAGATACACAGAATTGAATATTGAAACACACAGGTTCTATCCCACTCACCTTCATGGATACCAAGCTCTAACTATCTAATACCATGTTCAGTCCACCCCATCTGGACTGATACTCAAACTGATACCAACACAGTTTACAGATACTTAAACCCCAGTTTTGGGATATCACACACTGCTGTACATTAACCATCTACACCAATGGACTTAAACATGCAACTCACCATTAACACAAACACCCCCCAGCTATACTCCCAACCCGACTGCTCTGTACACACAGCTCCACAACTCCTCACTCAACACACAGTACACAAAACTGCACAGTTACACATAAATCCCGACTGCACAGGGAATCCCCCTCTACAAAACACACAGCTATACATACTCTACAACCATAGATATAGATAGAAACACACATCAAATCTATAAACCTATGTATAAATATATATATACATCAAACATAGCAAGATTCGAATAGATCTAAAACTAAACACCCTACTAAACATATCACCAAGCACAAGAAGTGCAGAAAGATGAATTTACATAAGAACACATGAGAAACCCAAAACAAAACCCTAAATCAATATCTAACCTACACGTAGGAGGGTGAAATCAGTCTATAAACAACCACCTAGGGTTAGGGTTCCTGATAATTGGGGAAAACCCCATATTGGTCACCAAAACCTAATCAAAAACCCTAAAATTCGAATTACACAGCAAGGGGTTCCCTAATGGCCAATAATCGACAGAAAAACAGAGATTACATGTATAAAATGGGGTTTTACCTGCAGGGAGATGGTTCCCTATGGAAGTTCTTCCTTCCCAAGTCTCCTTGACCCAAGTTCCCTGATTTCCTTGCTTTGGAGGAGGAGAAAATGGAAGCCCTAGGTTTAATCTCGAAAAATGGGGTGGGGAGATGGTTTCTCTAGATGGAGGCTAGGGTTTCTCTTTTCTACATGAAGGATGGCTTTGTGAGAAGCTTCCTTTTTATATTAAACCTAGTTTTAGGGTTTCCATGCATAGTTTTTAGGTTAAACCCCCTGGCCCTCTCATGTAGAACCTAATAGACTCAGGTTAAGTCAGTCTAGGGTTTTGAGGGTTCCATCCTAATTTAAAATTCTAGGGTTTTGCTAGAATAGGGTTTACAAATTAGGGTTTGGTCATTAGGGTTTGCCCTAATGCGTTCTAGAGTTTGACCTAAAATCAAATATCACTAATAATAATATAATTAGTTTATAAAACTCAGCAATTAATTAAATACATAATTATTTAAATAGTGGTAAACAAAGCTTGGAAACAATATGCCTTCTTCTTGCATATAAGATCAAATACCCAGAGAATTTTCATCCTGAGAGGAAATCATGAATGTGCTTCTATAAATCGGATATATAGTTTTTATGATGAATGTAAGCGCCGGCTTAATGTGAGACTCTGGAAGGTTGCAGGGCCTTCTATTCATAAGTGCCAATACCCTGGTCTGGAGAATGTTATCTTCGTTAAAGGATCTGGACCACACAAGTTTGATAATGGCGTTCATCCTGATCAGCCCATGAAGGAAGTAATTGTGAGCCCCTCTCTCTCTCTTTCAGTATATGTTTTGTTTTGGGCGCGTAGAGTTTTAACTTAGTCTTTAGACCTAATGTGGCTTGAGCTAACATTGATATAAGTATAAGAAATCAACCGTAAATTTTGATAGAGATAAGGAATTTTGACTTCTTTAAATAATAATACTAAAATTGATGGTCTTTAAATATATATTTCTAAAGTGGGTTCCAAAATAAGTAGTTCTGTTAGACTTTAATGCTTTGGCTTTTCATGTTGTTAATTATTTTACACAATTCATTAGGTTTTTATATAAATACTTTTAAATTAAATTATAAATAAAACTATAAGTATATTTCTAATATTGGGCATTGATTAAATAGGTCATTGAGATATATTATAGTATAGGAGTTTTGTAAATAACTAGGTCAACCCATTTCTTTTATTAAACTTGATTATTATTTGAGCTTAGCTAATTTGTACTTTTCTTGTTCTCTGTGGGCTGTTGTGGACCCACTATCCCTATCTCAAAATTTGTGCCATAACCTGATTTTTGGAATTCTTTATATAGTTTCTAGCTATTTGGACTGCTCCGGACTCATTGGAACTAACTGCTACTTTATTTGGGATCACCTTGAGAAGTGTGGCATTATGTACATTCTCTAATTAGTTATATATATATAAATATTTGATTGATATATATATACAAATATGTATTTTGGTATATAAGTATATATTTATATACATCTATTTAGTGTATATACACATACACGTATTTTGTACAATTACTAATAGACACTTATATATATATTATATACATTTTTATTGGTATATACTCTGAGTGTAAATGTGTATTATATACGTATCCCTACTAGATGGCCCTAGTTGACTAGAGCCATGCCTGGCATAGCCCTGAGGCCAGGGTATTTCTATTGTGTGTTAGTGTAGCATCTGATACAAGTGATATTATTATATGTTTATAGGACTGTCAGATTCTCCAGACGATACTCTGGGACAGGACATTGGTATTGACAGCTAAGGACCCATGGCGAGTACATTCTCTGATTAGTTTCTAATTTATGATATCTCCTATGTTCACTGTATCTAGTGTAGATATTCATGCTCTTGACACGTTGGTTACACGGATTGGTATACACGGATCTCGTCATGAGATGTTATTCCTTATTCATGGTGTAGCTTGTACAAGACTTGTTCCTTGTTATCTTGTGCATGTACAGACACAGAGACCCGGGGAGATTTGCTACCTCCCTAGGGAATCCCGTGCCATAGCGTACCATGATTAGATCTACTTTACCAGTCGGGGGAGGGGAGTATTTTAGTATAGATATGTGATCATACCCAACTCTACATGCATCATAGCTCACCCCATATCTCACGTCGGGTGCGGCCTGACCATTTACATGCTTCATAGCTGTTACGTGTGATTAGCCTGACCTCTACATGCATCATAGCTAACCAACGGTTAGCCTGACTTTACATGAATCATAGCTAATCACATGTAACCAGCCTGATCAAGTTCCCAAGCCGATCACATGTTAAAGCTAGTACTCACACACTTAGTCATAGGATTCTTGCTCGTTGACATACTGTTTCTTTTCCTGCATTTACTTACAGTATTTCCAGTATTTCCTTTTTGTACATTTCTCGTTCTTGTACATGCATCTCGTATATTTCCATCTAGAACTGCTACATAGTTTATATCATTAATATAGAACTGCTATTTAGATATGTACTTTGCTCCTTCCTGACTGGAAAATATTTTCCAGACTGTGACCTTAGTGGACTTGGTTCTGACACTTGGGAATTGGATGTTACTGATTGCAGGTATGACTATTTTGTCGTTAGACTTGCCTTGTATTTCTTGCTTGCCTTGATATCTCATCGTGCTTTAGTTTATATGATTGAGTATTTTTAGCATTATTTTATGATATCCACGTCTCCTTATGGAGTTGGGTATTCATGTGTGATTGATTAGATAGTTACATGACCTAGACATCATTCTACCGCCGATGCTGCGGCGTAGGCTGGACGTACCCACGCTCTCGTACCCCTATATCGGGTGTGGGTCATGACAGATTAACAAAAAAATGATTAATGGTTGGAGGATACAAAATTGGGCATGTATCAATTACGCAAGCCCATCCTTCATACGCCATGGCAGGCAGGCCCTAGATTTGTGTTAGGGATTCAGACGCAACACAATACTGGAAGACAGGGCCAAACTTTTTGCCTTCGTTCAGCACCATAATGGGAGAGAATACAGCTTGCTAGCTGTGTGGTCTAATGCGACCCTTCCTCTCTCCTGGACGAATCGCCATATAAAATTGATGATCATCCCGAGCAAAGAAAGCTATGATATCCTTCCATGATCCATTATTGCAGAGGACATTTGCTCGAAGATACCTCTTTTTACGGCTCCTTACATGTTGGAAGAACATGATCTTCTTCTTCCTCAAGTCAGCATGACGAATCTTGACAACCATCTCTCTCTTTGTGGTGAAGGAAGTATGGGAAAAATTGCTGATCTTTGTGGTGAAGGAAGTATGGGACAACCATCTCGACAACGAATCTCGACAACCATCTCGACAACCAATAAATTCCTAAAAATTTGCCGAAAAATCAGCCTCACGAAACGAGTCAAACTTGACCGTTTCATGCTTCATTCAAAGTATTTTAAATTACGAGGAATTTGAAAACTTTGAAGGGGGTCTTGTAGAACCATAAAAATACGCTGGGGAATCATACGCGTAAAACCCTCAACATGCAGGAAGCCCGCATAAAATAGAGCTCCAACACTGTGTAGCGTAAAATATGACTTCAGAGCCATCGGCATACAGCAGAGCTTCAACGCTATTCGGCGTAAAACATAGCTCCAGAACAACCCGCGTAAAGCAGTACTTCCAGACTGCTTTGGCGTAAAAGGGTTGCTACATTACCACTTTGGCGTAAAACCTGTCTACTTTTAATGCAGCGTGAAGTTGTACGAGGAAATTTTCATATTCCTCGAATGAACCTGTCAGACAAAGCAGTGAACCTGACTCCTGACAAAGAGTACAGCACGACGATCGAGAGGATGGCTGTTATGATAATTCTGCACAGAGCCCCAGGCTGTCGTTTAGTAACATAATCCTTGATATAAGATGTCGTTTACGCATTCAAGGAATACGCTGCCTATTTTACACAGGCAAAGATGAGCTTTTACGCTCAGGATGAGACAAAACCAACCGCTACGTCAAAAGTTATTCTTCGTACAGAACTCGAGGCACGTCTCTGCAGTTAATGCGTGAGATAGGGGCAGATCTCTGCATTTAATGCACGAGATTTGGTTCTACTTTTAAAGACATGGAGAGCTATAATTAGGGCTAATACGCTCACATCACCATCCCTGCACGTTACGCCAACCAGGCTATTTTCAGCTATAGGAGTACGTCGTATGCTATCTCCCCGAAATACGCCGACCTGGCTATTTTTAACTATAGGAGTACGCTGTATGCTACCTCCTCGAAATATGCCAACTCAGGCTATATTTACAAAGGTGTGTGATAAGGCTATTTGACCCAAAATACGCTCAAGACCTCAGTTAAAGAAGGATAATTGGCTATCTTTACGCTGGTTACCTATCCATGCAGCATCAAGCTTTACGCAGAATTTGACTTCTACGCCAACAAGACAGCTATTTGGCTTCTACGCCAACAAGACAGCTATTTGGCTTCTATGCCAACAAGACAGCTATTTGGCTTCTACGCCAATAAGACAGCTATTTGGCTTTTACGCCAACGTGACAGTTATTTGGCTTTCATGCCAACCTTCTCTACGCGAGGGGTAGTTACCTACGTGGCTTGCATGCCGTTGTTTGTGGTATTAAACGAAAGAATGAAAGTGTATTTCAATGACAGGGTTTATACGAGATCCGTGCCCTTTGGTTTACAAACAAACTTGTACAATTCGATCCTATACGAGGATGCGGGAGTACAATTTATTTAATCTGGGTATAAATTGCTATAGGTGTCTGATCTGCGGTCGATCACTTTAGCCCTTGGACTACACGATGTTGAAGAAGTGCCGTGGAAGACAGGATGCAGCTTTGGAGGTTGCGAAGGAGGGTGGATGCGCGATGCTGAAGGTCGTCGCTCCCTATTTCTTGCCTGAGCTCTGTATTCTTCTCTCTCTCTCTCTGTCTCTCCCTCTTGATCTCTGGTTCGGTGACCTTGTTCGATCCTTCTTTCAAAGTTTTGAGCTTTGATCTGATATTGGTATTCTTGGCCAAATTTTCCGACCTGGTTCGATCTTCCAAATTGTCGACCTTGTTCCCCATTGATAGGGGTCTCTATTTATAGAGTTTTGGTGACAGTGACCACTCCATCGGTGTTAAAACCGAGGAGTGGAAAGTACAGCACCCTTTTATACAACGGTTAAAGTAACCAATGCCTACGTATAGATGATCTTTTGAATGAGCGTGTAACGCGGGTCCAACTAAGGGGACACAACGCGTATAATTGCTACTAAGATCACGGCGTAAAAGCCACGTAGGTAGGTATCCATTGTGTAGAAGAGGTTGGCGTAGAAGCCAAATGTCTGTCACGTTGGCGTAGAAGCCAAATAGGCATAGAAGTCGAGTAGGCGTGGAAGCCGAGTAGTCGTAGAGACTGAGGGGGCGTGGAAGCCGAGCAGGCTTAGAAGCCGAATAGGCATAGAAGTCGAGTAGGCGTGGAAGCCGAGCAGTCGTAGAGACTGAGGGGGCGCGGAAGCCGTAGGAGCACAGATCCTGAATGGGCGTAGAAGCCACTGCGTACCGTGCCAGGGTGCTGATGTGGACATCTTTAGCCAGAATTATGGCTTTTGGAGATCAAATCTTTGGCAGAGATTTGCCATCATCCTGTGCATTAAATGCGGAGACGTGCCTTGAGGGGAAACTGTCACCGCTCTGTGCGTTTTGACGGAGGGACGTGCCTTGAGGGGACACTGTCACCGCTCTGTGTGCTTTGGCGGAGAGACGTGCCTCGAGGGGACACTGTCACCGCTCTGTGTGCTTTGACGGAGAGACGTGCCTTGAGCCCTGTACGAAGTGCAGCTTTTGACGTGGCAGGCGGTTTATCTTCTGCGGAGCATAAAACAGCCCATGTTTGCTTGTGTAAAACAAGGCAGCGTGTTCTCTTTGCACACGAAAGAGCAGTTTATGCCGGGAGTTTTTTAGTAAGCGCCAGTTTGGTGATATTTTAACCAAATCCTCTGCATTAAATGCTGAGATCGGCCATCATACTATGGAGCGCGTCCCGAGGGGTCTGCCCCCGTTTCCAGCCGTCGTTTGGGTAGCTGTGCAGCACTTTTTGTCAGGAGTCAGAGGTCAGGTTTACTGTGTGACTGGACAGTTTCTTTTCGGGAATACGAAGCGTTCCTCGTACGCTTTAACGCTGCTTTGAGAGCGGCTGGGTTTTACGCCATGGAGGCGATGAAGAACCCTGTTTTACGCTGGATGGCTCTGAAGGCCTCTGCCTACGCTGCTCTGTATCAAGACGCTGCGTAGATCTTCCAAGTATTTTTTTTATGCTTCTACAAGACCCCCTTCAAAGCTTTTAAATTCCTCGGAATTTGAAACGCTTTGAATGAAGCATGAACAGCCCCTCGTAACTCAAAACGTTTCTGAATGGAGCATTGAAACGGTCGATGCTGACTTTATGGCAGATTTATTGGGGACCGATGTGATCTCTTTTGCCTATAAAAGGCTGGGGGTGAACCTGTCTTCACCACATTCCCATTGTCATGCAGAGATGATCGCCGGAGTTCGTCGGATCGATCTGAGGAAGAAGGAGATCATGTTCTTCCAGCATGTAGGAAGCCGTAAAAGACGGCGTCTTCGAGCAAGTGTCCACTGCAATGATGGATCATGGAAGGACATCTTAGCCTCCCTTGCTCGGGATAATCAGCAACTTTGTATGGCGTTGCCCCAGGAGAGAGGAAGGGTCGTATTTGACCACAGCGGCTGGCATGCTGTGTATCTTCCTCTGAGATCCCAGCGGACGAGATTAGACAAACTGTAATCTATCGTCCCCAATCGAGTTGGGCTTAAAGAAGCCTCAACTGGATTGGCCATGGCGAATGGAGGATCTTCTTGTTCATGACTGTGGTAGTCGATGAACAGCCCTCGAAGAAGAGGAAGACCTTCACCCATGTGAGAACCTGTCAGTACAGCTTCTGGGCGATCTTCGGACGATGATGGGGGGACTCCTTTGTAGACGGAGTTTCCCTCAGATGTAATTATGAGAAATAGAGAAAAAACCCTTATAGATTAGATTTCCCTCATATGTAATCATGATTTTAATCTTTAATAAAATCGTCTTCTTCTCTATATGATCGTCTTGCCATACGTTGCTTGTGAAGTCTGAATATGTGCAGCTTCGACACGTCTGAATCTTTATGCTGACTCTGATAGAAAGAGTATTAGGCCCTGTCCTTTATGCATAGCGGATAGTCCATAGAACGCTGCTGAGCACTTTGAACATTTAGAACTGTCCTGTTGCTAGGACTGCGTAGAATTTTTGAACTGTTGCCTCTCTGATGAGCGGAATTTCGTTTTGTTCAGAATTCGTCTTCAAGAATGATCTCTCGAAACTCCCTTGGAACAGGGTCGAGGTTTTTGGCTGTCAAACTGAGTTGCCACTTTGATAGACGAGATGTTCAGACTGGAATCTGGATGAACCTCCAGTTTTCTGGACCCGAGAGGAGTAATTTCTCAATGTTTGAACTCTGCATACTTCGGGTACTTGGGGATGCTTTGGGTCAAGAACGAGTATCTTCTGTGTGAACTCTTTGCACTTGACCGCCTTGGGGACTGTTTGGATATGCGGAAAGTCGTGGAGCGGGAAATCATGTCTGTAGCCTCTTGAGCGTAAAATACCATCGAGCGTGAAATCGTAAACTTGTGGTTCCTGAGCGTGAAGTCGTAGGTTTGTTGCCTCTCGAGCATAGAATGCTACCGAGCACAAAGGCATCCGGGCAAGAAAAACCATAGACTTGTAGCTGTCGAACGTAAAGCCGTTAGATTCGTAGCTGTCGAGCGTAGAAAAGCTCCTTTTAGCGTAGGACTGTAGTTCTGTAGCCTGTGAGCGTAGAACACCATCGAGCGTAAAATCGTAGACCTGTGGTTCCTGAGCGTGAAGTCGTAGGTTTGTTGCCTCTCGAGCATAGAATGCTACCGAGCACAAAGGCATCCGGGCAAGAAAAACCATAGACTTGTAGCTGTCGAACGTAAAGCCGTTAGATTCGTAGCTGTCGAGCGTAGAAAAGCTCCTTTAGCGTAGAACTGTTTGATTTGTAGCTCCTGAAAAGAAAATTTCTTCGAGCGTGAGGTTTGCGGATCTGTTGCTGCTGAGCGTAAACTGAACGCCACCGAGCGTGAGATCGTCGATTTGGTATCTGCTGAGCGTAAAGTCGTGGGTTTGTGGCCTCTCGAGCATAAAAGCTACCGAGCACAAAGGCATCCGGGCGTAAAACCATAGACTTGTAGCTTGCGAGCGTAAAACCGTAGATCCGTTGCTGTCGAGCGTAGAAAGCCCATTTAGCGTAGAACCCGCTGAACCGTCTTGCACGAAAAAACTTTTCGAATTCGCTGACTGTCCTTCTTCCAAGGGTAGTGGGCTGACGTACCATCCAATCATGATCAACTATTAATTGCGAGATTTGGTTAGGGTCTCGAGGGGTTCGTCCGAGGATTCGAGGAGTCGACCCGGACTGTATATATATCCCCAGCTTCTGGAAAGAAAAACTTTTCATCTGTCTTTTACGAAAGAGTGCTTTCGACTGTTTGAGTTTTTCTTCGTTCTTTCTCCGAGCACTTCGAGTCTTTCAGAAATGGCGCCGAAACAAACCCCCTCCGCTAAGGGAAAGAGCATAGGTTCTTCTTCTCATTCTTCTGTCCCGGCGAGGGAATCTCCGGTCGGGCAAGGTGAACTTCCCTCTGAGGGGAGCATCCCGCCGACGACTAGCGCTCCCGGCTTTAGAGGTAGAACTTTTTGGGATGACACAAACGACAAAAAATTCTTCGTACACGTTGAACGTGACTGCGCTAGGTCGTATTCTATGCTGATAGCCTCTTTTGAGGAAGATGACGCACGGAGGCGTTTTCATCTTTTACGCCCATATTTCTAATGTGTCAGCGTAAAGACTCCGTATTTTCGTAGCTCTGGACGTAAATAGCTCGGGCTACCGAAAATTGGCGTATTTCGTAAAATTTGAATTTTACGTTTGTGGAGGAGACTTCCGGCGTAAGGTGACCAAATTTGTACAATCTTGGCGTAAAGTACAGACTGTCGTTTCCTTGGTCCGTGTGTTTGTGCCAGACTTGTAATGACCTATCTTCTTTGCATTATCTTGCAGTTGATCTGGGTGAGTCCCCATTGGCTGAGGTGATGGGCTCCGCTGCGGGGATGCTGCACTCGAACTATCTGGAGGATCTGTCCCATGTGGCATTTCCCATCTCTGGACCCCAGTATCCTGAGGGAAGGGAGCTCCTGATATCGGCCCAGGGTGAGCGAATGCTGTTGAGTATGATCAACGGCGAACCCTTGGTACGTGTAGATGGGGAGCGGTACATAAAGCCGGCTTTCCTTTTTGGGGACATGATTGATAAACAGTCCCAGACGAAGCCCAAGAGGGAGCCTTGGGTTTTCCCTGCCGGGGATTTGGTCTTGTACCTGCCGACGATGCCGAGGGATTATCCCATCTCGGTCTTCTCCCATGCGACGCATCCCAGGAAGATGTCTTGGAAGCTGACTCATGATCTTCACGGGAAGCCGGGGAAGATCTTTCATCTGAAAGGCGCTGACCAGGGGTCGTTTGTTAGTCGCCCTTCTGGCGTTGTGATGCTGTTCCGAGGACTGTGCCCGGGCAGTGTTCCAAGTGAAGATAGCTCGGTGATCGAGCTGGTCCAATTGCCGACTTTCTGCAATGACTTCATGGGTCGAGGTGGGGTATATCCCAAGGAGAATCCTCGGTGCAATGGGTGGATTGCCCCAACGAACTCCCGATGGAGATGCCTAGTTGACTGGGCCTTAAAGCACTTCCAGAGAGAGTTGGAGGGCATCGGACTATATGCCGCTGTGAGTGCGACGAGCGTCGGGCTGCCTCCGAACCCTAATTTGTTCATGGCACTGATGGAGCGGTACATTCCGCTCACCGGGACCTTCGCCACTCCACTAGGGGAGTTGGGGTTGGCCCTTCATGAGATGGCAGTTGTCTCGAGACTGCCGATGGGGGATACCCCATATGAAGAGTACATTCCCACCAACCGGGAGTTGGGGGATTTGGACCCTCGGGTGGCGGAAGTATATCAGGAGCTGATGTGTCAGTACTTCACATGCACCGCTTTTTATAACGAGCCTTCTAATTTGGCTCACACCACCAAGTGGATGTCTTACCTCTTCTTCCACCGAGCCAGGGCCGCCAGGTCGGAGAAAGCCTCGGGTGGTAAGAAAGAGCCCGTGAACTGCTTGGGCGTCCTCAGTGCCCAGGTTGTGGAGACTCTTATGGAGGAGGCTGAAACTCCGGATCAGATTCTTGTGGAGGGGGTAGGAAAGTACCCGGAAGGCACTAAGGCATGTAGTTACTTGAGGCGTTGCCGCAGGCCTTTGTCTAAGGAGGCCCAGCTGGCTGGTTTCCTCTCCATATGGCTGCGTCAAGTAGTGGTGCCGGGCATCGCATCCGCGGACCGCATTCACCGCAACATCCTATGGCCGGCAGTGCGCCTGGTGTTTGGGGCAAGACTGGGCTTGCTTCCTGCCATGGTGTGCCGTATACAGGCTGGCCTGAGGGCCATGACAGATGGGTTGCTCGTTGATGAAGCTCGGCGGGAGAGCTTCCCTAGGCTGGAATTACCATACTTGTACTTGATGGGATGGTTAATTCTCCACAATTCCCGGGTTATGTCACCCGGTTCCGGTAGCAGCTCAGGGGTTATATTCCTATTGAATTACAGGGATTCCTCCTGGAATGTGAATACAGTTTTAGACTGTCGGCTGGTTTTGAACCTCAGCCATAGCTGGAAGATCCTTTGTACTCCCCTCCTGTGCATCGCAACCAGTCAGGGCTGTGGCTCGAGGATTCAGGTCGAGGGAAGACCGTTCTTTCTCCGGAGGCATTTAATTGGTTGGTCTGTATTAGACCTTCCCATCTGCTGTATAGGAGCGAAGACCATTGCTTCTTCGAGCCCTACCTGCCTAGTCGGTTCGCCAGGCAGTTCGGGTACGACCAGTTGCATGTGGGCAACGCCGTCACCAGCTTCAGGTCCAGGGGTGGACTCATTGATGGAGCTAGAGGGTGGTGATATTTTATCATGGGTTGTACGGGGGCAATTTTTATCGTGCCGGTCGTTACAACCTCCACGGAGCTGCGCATCCTTCACTCCTATGCCCAGTTTTATGTGGCGGTTAACACTTTTTATCGCAATTTCGACAGGCGTGGGAGCTTCAGGGTGCCTTCTGCCAAGCCTGGGGGAAGGGTCGAAGTCCCCTCGGTTTCTTCTGATGAGGGGGAGGAATCTGGTACTCCGGATGAGCCTCTGGTGTCGTTGCCGAGGTGTGTAGTGCCTCTGCCGGCGGTGGCCCTGGTAGTCTCTTTCGGGAAGCGACGGGCTTCTGCTCCGAAGGAAGCTTCCCTTCGTAAGAGGAGGAGGGAGACGGTTGCTCGTCCTCTCCGTATTCCTGGTGTTGAGGTTCCCGGGAATGAGCCTGCATCTCCCTGTATCAGGGATGATTCTTTGGCTGGAGGTTCCTCGCCTTTCAGAGGGGGACCTTCTACAGTTCTGGCTGGCAGCGCCGGAGAGTCCTTGCTAGAGGCTGCTGTTGCTGCGGCTGCTCCAAGCAGCGGAGCAGGATTGCCTGCGTGGCCCCAACAGATGGAAGAATCTTCCCTGAGGTCAGTAGCGGGCGGAGTTACTCCTGCGTTAGCGAGCGCGCCTAGCGAGACTCCGGCTGATGAACCTCGACCGCATCTCGGGGAAGGCTTGACCGAACTCTTGGCGATGTCGGTCGGCCCACCTCCTTCTCCAGGTATGACAGTTCGTATCGCGTCATTAAGGCGTGGCTTAGCTACATTTGCTGCAGATGCGTCGTATATGCCATTGGTTCTGGATAAATATCGTTTCGATGTCTCCTCCTAGGAGGATTACCACTGTGTTTGATATTTTTGCTTTTTTGTCCTTTTTTCAGGGGATAACGTCCACGGGGAGCATGGCGTTGAAGCGCCTTCCGGCTTTGTTCTGGCTCCTAGCGGTGACATAGAGGCGCCGGATTTTGAGGCAGGAGTGTCTTCGGGGGCTAGCTCGCCCAGGGAGGTTTCGTCGTCTCAAGGGGAGGACGAACCTGTTATCGTGACCTCGCCTGTTGCGAGTATGCCGATGACTTCGATTGTCGCCATCGTACCTTCTTCGGGCGTGCCACCTGTTGAGGCGGCGGTGGCTACCTCGTCTGCAATTGTGGCCGCTCCGGGCGCTCAGTCGGGTTTAGTCGCGTTGATCGAGCAGCATTTCAGCCTTGTCTACACTGGCTTAAAAACGATGATACCGATGGTGTTGGCGAAGAACCTTGACTTTGAGCTCCTGAAGAAGACTTCTCAGCTTTCGATCGAGGTTGTCAGGGGGCTTGGCAATCCTGGAGTGGCTGACGCTCTGGAGGCGGTGGTTAATGGTTTAGAGCAACCCATTAACGAATACTTGCAGCGGACTGAGGGCAGCCTTGATGCTGATGTCTAGGCTCGGTACGACCTCATGTCTGAGCGGTTCGCTACAAAGCTTGAAAGCCTAGACAACTCTATCCAGACGCATAAGCTGGAGATGGATAGGAGAAGAGCTGTTGTGGAAGAAGCCCTTGCCGTTGAGATGCAGTATCGATCCGAGCATGAAGAGAATGCGGCGAGGGTCTCCAAGCTACGGGAAAAACTTGCTCGGGCAGAGGAGTGGGCTTCCCAGTCGTTGGCAGGTTTGGAGGTAGCGACTGGTCGACTTAGCGAAGTGCGACAGGATTTGGACCGTGCGGAAGCTGCCCGTACGGGCTGTCTTCGGGCAAGGGCTAATCTGACCCTTACGCATACTCCGGAGGCACGGCTGGAGCAGGCTCGCGTCGATGCTTTGGCCCTTAGGAATGAGAGGATAGCTGCACTGGAGCGGCAGATTCATGGCCTGATTACTCCGCCATCTTGATGTACCCCTTCCTATGTAATTCTGCCTTCTTCGGGAATGAATAATAGCGACTCTTTTCTGACTGTTGTGGACCCATCATTTCGGAATATAAATGACAGGTTAGGTAAGAGTGATATCAGAGGTAGTATGGACGTGATAAACTCTCGATAAACTTCTTAGCGGGATATATCTATTCAGAGGTCATGCGGACATGATAGAGTGTAACCCAACTAATTATGTTTTTTGGAAGTAGTTTTGTCAGAATCGAGGTCTTTGCTATTTTCCTCTTTGAGCAGGAGAGATTAGGCATAGTACCTTTTCAGGAATTTGTCGTTGATAGGAGCCATTAACAGATCTTTGTTGGGCTGGGCTATCCTGTAGGCGCCGTTTGAGAACGTTGTCTCGATCACATAAGGGCCTTCCCATTTGGGCTGGAATTTGCCTTTACTTCTGTGAGTTAGAATCATCGGCCTTCTCACGGCTAGAACTAGCTCGCCGACTTTGAACACTCTTTCCTTTACTTTATGATTGAAAGCTTTGGAAATGCGTGCTTGGTAGAGCGCGATGCGCTGCTGAGCTTGGAGGCGTTTCTCGTCTAATCCTTCCAGCTCTTGGAGCCTCAACAGGTCATTCTTTTCTCGAGTCAGCTCACTAGTCACGGGTATTCGGAGCGACGGGATCTGGATTTCGATAGAAAGGACCGCCTCGCTTCCGTAGACTAGTAAAAAGGGGGTACAACCTGTTGGTGTCCGTACCGTTGTGCGGTATGCCCAGAGACATTCGCCCAGCTTTTCGTTCCAGTCTCTTTTGTTTGAAGAAACGAACTTCTTCAGGAGCTTGATAATGGTTTTGTTGAAGGCTTCCGCCAAACCATTAGCAGCTGGATAATATGCCGTAGAGGCAATGTTGTGTATCCGGTTATTATCACAAAATCGATGAAACGCTTGGCTGATGAACTGAGGTCCATTGTCTTGGATTATCCTTCGGGGAATCCCAAAGCGATAAATGACATGGTGCTTGATGAAGCTGATTACGTCAGACGCCTTTACTTCAGCCAGAGGGATTGCTTCGGCCCATTTGGAAAAGTAATCTGTGATGGCCAGTATGAACCGGTGGCCTCTGGAGGAAGATGGGTGAATGGGCCCAATGATATCCATACCCCAGGCTTCGAAGGGCCAGGATGCAATCGTAGGATGTAGATATTCAGACGGTTGATGTATGAAGTCTGCATGGACCTGGCAGGCCCTGCATCATTTTGCATAGCTGATCGCGTCTGTGATCATAGTGGGCCAGTAATAGCCCATTCTCCTGATGCGGTCCTACAGCTTAGGACCGGGCTGATGCGCTCCGCATACGCCATCATGAGCTTCACGGATAATCTGCTGTGCCTCGGCGCCAGCGAGACATCTTAACAGCAGTCCGTCGTAGGTCCGACGATACAGGTATTGTGAAGATGCATCGAAGTAGAAGCGTAACGATCGTCTCTTGACGGATACTGCTTCTTTGGGGTCCTCTGGCAAGATTCCATATGCCACAAAATCTATGAAGGGACTCGTCTAATCTCTTGTAGGAGGATCGGCGTTTACAGCGTAGCTGCGTTCTAGGTGACAGCTGTTCTTCATACAGAATAAATCTCTGTTAAGAAGGATTACCGAATCCTGCCTTCTTATAGGGGTGGCTAAGTCCGCAGCTAGGCTGGCCAGGGCATCAGCTTCCAGATTCTGAGATCGAGGTACATGCTCTAGGAAGAACCCTTTGAACATCATGGCTATCTCGACCGTTGCTTGGTGATAGGGGATGAGGTCTGGATTCCGGACTTTGTATATCCCCCTGACTTGGTTGACGATGAGCAGAGAATCGTCGAAAGCTTCCAGGGATTCCACCCCCAGCTCTTTAGCGACTTGGAGCCTGATTAGCAGGGCGTTGTATTCTGCCACATTGTTGGAGCAGGGCTCGCTAAGAGAATATGCTCGGTAGATGACGAGCTGATCTGGAGTAACTAGGACGACTCCTACTCCTGAAACGATGTTTCCCTTAGGACCGACTCTGGAGGCGCCATCGAAGAATAGTTGCCATACGTCACTTTCTCTTGCAAAATTATATTCCGCAACTTCATCGGGGATGTCTTCGTATAGTTTGGAGGTCTCCGGGATTGGATGAGCTGCTAGGAAGTCGGCCAGTGCTTGGCCTTTGATGGACTTCTGTGGGACATAGACCATGTCATATGGCGTCAGTAGCATTGCCCAAGTTGCGAGTCGGGAGTTAAGGGCACTTGGCTTGCTCATCAGCACCCGGAGAGGGTTGATCCTGGAGATGATATGAATAGTCTGGCCGACGACGTAGTGTCGCGTCTTCTGGACAGCGAACATCAGAGCCAAGCATTCCTTCTCCACTGGGTTATACCGGTGTTCGGCCCTGACCATCATCCTGCTGAGGTAGTAGATAGCCTGTTCATGACCCGCATCATTCTTCTGTGCAAGAAGAGCTCCTAGCGAATGATCCATTGCCCGAACGTACAGCAAGAAGGGTTTCCCATGACGGGAGGCACCAGAACTGGTGGACTGGTTAGGTAGCGCTTGATATCCCCAAACGCTTGCTGGCAGGTTTCATCCCATATGAAGGACACACCTTTCTTTATGAGGTGAGAGAAGGGCTGACATCTCCCCGAGAGGTTGGATATAAATCGCCGGATGTAAGCCAGACGTCCTTGGAACCCCCTGAGTTCCCTCAGATTATGGGGTGGTCGTATTGCTATGATCGCCTGGACTTTGTCAGGGTCTACTTCGATGCCTCTGGCGGTAATGACAAATCCCAGGAATTTGCCACTGGATACCCCCAGAAAGGACTTTCTAGGGTTCATCTTGAGTTGATGCTGGCGCATTAACTCGAATACCGCCCTCAGGTCTCGAACGTGATCACCTTTGAGGCGGCTTTTGACAGCTATGTCGTCCACGTAACATTCCACTGTCTTGCGTAACTGCTCACGGAATATGTTACTCATAGCTCGTTGGTATGTAGCCCCGGCGTTCTTTAATCCGAAGGGCATGACCGTATAGCAATATACCCCCAGTGGTGTCCGGAAGGTAGTGTGCTTTTCGTCTTCCGGATGTATCTTGATCTGATTGTATCCCGAGAACCCGTCCATAAAAGACATACGCTCGAAGCCGCAGGTGTTGTCGATCATGATGTCCGTGATGGGAAGGGGGAATTCATCTTTGGGGCAGGCCGCATTCAGATCTCGGTAGTCGATGCAGATACGTACCTTCCTATTTTTCTTCATGACTGGGACAACGTTGGCGACCCAGTCGGGATATTGTTCTTCCCGGATGAAACCGCAGGTTATCAACTTCTTGACTTCGTCCTCGATGGCGTCCATCATATCCGGGCGAAACCGACGTTGGTGTTGTTTCACTGGCTTCGAATCGGTCAAAATATTAATCTTATGAGTAGCTACCCTCGGGTCTAGGCCTGGCATGTCCTCATAATCTCATGCAAAGACGTCGACATATTCCTTTATCAGCTGTATGATCTCTTCCTTTTCGACTGGGGGAAGATTGTTACTGACAAATATTGGCTTTGGTGAGAGCTCACCCCCAACATTGACTTGGATAACTTCGTCCTTGGTGGGAGGTTCTCTCTGCTCGAAGCAGAATTCCCACTGTGTATCCATTTGTTGAGCCCAGGGGTCGTTCTCGAACGTCTCCGTATCCTGTTCCTCGATTTCTGAGGGGCTTGTCATCACCATATTCACTGATAGTGTTAGTTTGAGAATATCAGGTGAGTCGGAGGACGACGAGCTACTCTGGGAAGGTGGAAAGGGGTCCTCATCTGGCTTGGAAGTTGCGAGGGAGGTGGCATACCCCAACCGAGATGAGTCTGTCGATAACGGGGGTCGCCGTGCGGCGGCGTCCGTCTGCCTCTTCCGTAGTTGAGGCCTGGCTTCCGCTTCAAGTCGTAGCCCATGTTTTACATGATCCTTTGCGCTTGTGGGCTGTATTGGCGAACCTGCACTTTTTCGGTATCGTCATCGAAAGGATCTTCCTGGACAGTCGGTTGATTCCGCATGCGACCAAAGATTATTGAATGCTGACTGCTGCAGGTAGGCGGGACAATGAAGATAGAATCCTCATGTGGCCCATATGCTGTGACAACGTCGGATGGTGACGTTACTTCCCAGACATACGGACGGTAGGAGTTTATAGCTTCTAAGAACTTTTGAGCCATTGGTTCTACCTTGTCATGTGGAGTGGGTTCATGTTTCGGAATCTGAGTACCGACGTACCGGAAAAGAGGATGTTTATTATAATCTGGAACTCCGTTCCTGGTGGCATTTACATCAGTCGGCTGCTGGTTGTGCCAAAGGTTGATGACTATGGGTGGAGGCTTCTGGTTCAAAGTGATTACTAGAGGATCACCCCCTTCTTCTGACTTGGTCTTTCTCAGGTGGACAGCCATAGGTTCTATGGCTTTTGGACGAGCGGTTCGTCCTTTCACTCTGATTGACAGTGGTAGTGTGGCAGAGGGCTCTTCGGGCTCCCGGTGGGATTCCTTCTTCGCCACTCCTGGCACTTCTTCCGTGTGGTCATGGGAATACAACATGGTATCGGAATAGTAGGATTCTACTCCTTAAAATGGGTTTAGGTCAGCCACCTCCGTTTGTACGGTTCCTTGTGTGTCTACATATTTAAGGCATTGATGTAGGGTTGAAGGAACGATGTTGTGGTCGTGGATCCATGGTCTTCCCAGCAAAATGTTGTAGGATACCTCTGAATCGATGATGTAACATGTGGCCACTGATCTAAGGTTGCCGATCTAGACTCTCAAGTGAATCTTCCCTAATGGTTTACTCCTTCCGGCGTTGAAACCCACGATTGTAGTGGTAGTGTAAGCCAGCTCGCTGGTAGGAATTCTCAGTGGCCCGAGCAGACTGCGAGGGATGATGCTGATCGACGATCCCGGATCTATGTAAATCCGGTCGACCTCCATGGAACCGACGTACCCGGTGTAATAGAGGGGCCTGTCATATCTATTATGTTTTAATAGCATGTCGTCTTGAGTGAAAGTGATATTCGGGACCACCTCCATCACGCTGTGGCATTGAGGACATGCCACTGGTTCCTCGTCGGGGTACTTGAGCTGGGTCAAGTATACTTCCGCCTGCATTAGTGCTTCACTCAGGGCTAGACGAGCGTCGGGGGAGAGCCTGAGTAGCTAGAAGATGGACAACCTGGCTGGCGTATTGGCCAGTTGGGCCAGGATGTCAAATTTGTACGACTTCTCTAAACCTTTGCTCGGAATATTTTTCACAGGTTTGTCGAAGCGTACTTCTTTCTGTTTTGCCTTTTTCGCCGGAGTAGGTTTCGCAGAGCTGATGCTTGGCACGACGGGATCTTGCTCTGACGGTTTGGTAGCTGGAGCGTCAGCCGGCACACCTTCCTGATTTGCTCCGTCGTTGTCGAGGTAGGCCCTCCCTGAACGAGTTGTGACAAGTACCTCGTCTCCGTCTGATGTAGAAGAAGTTGTGACCATGTAGCATGATCTGTATTTGGGATTCTTCTTGGGGGTAGCCCTGTTTGCCTTGGTCTCTTCCTCGAGATCCGACACCAAATCTTGGTGAACCCACATAATCTCGCCCCGCCGGATAGTTAGAGGCACCAGGTTGTGACCTTGGTCCCTAGCAGGGGGAAGGTTAACGAGGTTCATCGTTGCCCGGGAGATAGGTGTAACACCATCAGGGACCTTTTAGGGAGGCAAATTGCCATACTGCAGAGAGATCATGTTGGCCGTGACCGTTTTCTCGGTGTTGTGCAGAGTGATGGCCTTAGCATCGATCAACCCCTGGATCTTCCTTTTTAGTACATAGCACGCCTTTGTCGGGTGGTGTACGTATCTGTGGAAGATGCAGTATTTTGGGTCGTCAGTATTGCCGACCTCCTGGGGCCGCCTTAGTTCTGGGAGGGTGATCTTGCCACTTTTGACGAGACATTCGAAGATACTTAGGATATCGTCGTCGTCGAAAGAGTAGACTTCGATGGGCCTCGGAGCCCCCGGTTTCGCTTGGGCGGTCGCCGCAATCTTTGGCCTGGCCGTATTGATTGCTAGTGCTTCCTTCCCTTTGGGACCACGATGATGGTCGCTGCCAGGGGATGACCTCTTGCTTCTGTCAGAGGCGGAGATCATGATGCCATTGTCGCGCGCCTTACGACTGTTGTCTTCGGCTGCTACCGCCGAGAGGATGAACGAGGGCCAATCATGGAACTAATATGGTCCTGTGAACACCGAGACCACGGGAAGGAGGTTCTTCCTGCAAATGTCCACCAATGCTGAGTCTGGAACTCCTGGAGGCATCTGTAAGGTGGCCTGACGAAAGCGTTCGATGAAGATGCGAACGTCTTCCTTTTCCTTCTGCTTGACTTCGATGAGAGAGGACATAGACATGTCCATTCCTCCCTCGTAAAATCGTGTGAAGAATAGAGCTTTGAAATCCTCGAAGGAAGTAATGCAGTTGTCCGCCAAGCTACGGTACTACTGATAGGCTACTCCTGAGAGGCAGCCTTTGAACACCCGAGTGAGGAGGGCATCGTTCCCTTGTAGCAGCACCGTTATCATACTGAAATAGTTCATGTATTGGCTTGGTGATGTTTTTCCCTCGAACAGAGCCATCGCCTGAGGTTTGTATTTTGGAGAGAAAGGGACCTCTTCCCAGGTAGCTGGGTACGGCTGGTTGATTCCCAGTTTCTTAAGCTGATCTTTGTGCTTCAAGGCATCGAACTGGGCTTTCAACTCCCGAACCACCTGCATCAGATTTTTCGTTGGAAGCGGAGGAACTGCTGACTCTTGATCTAGAGCAGGTTCTTGGCTTGGGCTGGATGGTGGCAAGTCCACCCCCACATGTATCTGAGTTGGCGGAACCGATGCTTGAGCCATGGCGGTTGCGTGCTGAGTTAGCATCATCTGGTGCATATTCTCCATTACGGATTGCATTTGTTTCAGCGACGTCTCCAGGTCAGTGATGCGTTGTTCTGCGTCTCCTGATGGCGACGCTCCCTCGCGTTCGTCTTCGATGGCGTAAGCTCCCATTTCTCTGGGCATCGTCGAAGGGTAAGTATAGGTCGCTGCAGAAGTCGACTCTATACTCTCGGCATCTGATCTGGGAGATCGGCGACCCCCAGCGTCGGAATCAGACGAGTACGGAGCTGGTTGCTGTGACCTTGCACGGATATTTTAGAATACCCCAGCTTCAGCGTTCCTGAGGAGGTCTTCGAATTTTCTCTGGCTCGGAGGTCCAGAGGGAAGACCCTTTGAGCTCGACCCTCTTCTAGGTATGCGTGAAGCCATGTTCACGGACGCATACGCGTGCTCCTCTTCCGGGAAAGATTGAGAGTAATTCAATCGGTCGAAGACCGATCGTTTTGCTTTAGAATAGTAGCAGTCAATCACAATCTTATGACTATTACAACATTGTTCCCTAGGGGGCATAATAGACATGTTGGAAGGTCCCCTCTCCTTACGCTTCTGGATTAGGCCTTCGCGTAGGTCAGGAGTAGCAATTTGAGCTTGTTTTGCGCCGTGGGACTTACCCAGGCGTGATTTGGAGATTCGCTCAGACAGGCGTAAAGCTGAAGAGGTGTTCAGTCGATCGTCGTCTTCCCGCGTAATCCGGAGGATAGGAAGATAGCTTCTTCGCTGGTGTAACGGCCGAGGAGTTGAGTACTCGCCTGCTTGCTTCCTCTTGCGGAGATCACGGTGCTCATCTGGTTCGTCGTAGAGGTCAGATGTCGTCTTGCGCGTGGAGCGTGATCTGTTCTTCCGATTTGGCGTTGAGGCACCGTCGGAAGTTTTGTCTTTACCGCGCGTAGCAGAAGACAGGTTCCTATGCGTGGAGCGCAGGAGATACTTCTGGGTCAGCGCTGAGGCTTTGCCCGAAGTTTTGTCTGTACCGCGCGTAGCGGGAGACTGATTTCTACGCGTATAGCGCAGTGGATACTCCTGGGTTAGCGCTGAGGCTTTACCAGAAGTTTTGTCTGCACCGCGCGTAGCGGGAGACTGATTTTTACGCGTATAGCACAGTGGATACTCCTGGGTTAGCGCTGAGGCTTTACCAGAAGTTTTGTCTGTACCGCGCGTAGCGGGAGACTGAATTTTACGTACGGGGCACGGAGGGAGCGATGCTACCACCTCATTGGTCGGAGAGATCAGAGAGATCGGAGAGTCCACAGGAACGGCGAAGGATGTCTTGGGCATCCACACTTTGCATAGCTTCCTGTTGTCTTGGACGGAGAGAGAGTGAGAGCTACCCCCAGCCCGAAGCATGTCTTCGTAGGCAGACTGGTCGAAATGAACGACCAGTGTCTTCTTCACGGTTCCTACAGATACGGCATCGTGTTGAGCAATTACTTCCTCGTCAGAAGAGAAAGACGTCCCCAGCAGAGTCGCCATCTTGTTTGTGGTATTAAACGAAAGAATGAATGTGTATTTCAATGACAGGGTTTATACGAGACCCGTGCCCTTTGGTTTACAAACAAACTTGTACAATTCGATCCTATACGAGGATGCGGGAGTATAATTTATTTAATCTGGGTATAAATTGCTATAGGTGTCTGATCTGCGGTCGATCACTTTAGCCCTTGGACTACACGATGTTGAAGAAGTGTCGTGGAAGACAGGATGCAGCTTCGGAGGTTGCGAAGGAGGGTGGATGCGCGATGCTGAAGGTCGTCGCTCCCTATTCCTTGCCTGAGCTCTGTATTCTTCTCTCTCTCTCTCTGTCTTTCCCTCTTAATCTCCGGTTCGGTGACCTTGTTCGATCCTTCTTTCAAAGTTTCGAGCTTTGATCTGATATTGGTATTCTTGGCCAAATTTTCCGACCTGGTTCGATCTTCCAAATTGTCGACCTTGTTCCCCATTGATAGGGGTCTCTATTTATAGAGTTTTGGTGACAGTGACCACTCCATCGGTGTAACAACCGAGGAGTGGAAAAGTACAGCACCCTTTTACACAACGGTTAAAGTAACCAATGCCTACGTATAGATGATCTTTTGAATGAGCGTGTGACGCGGGTCCAACTAAGGGGACACAACGCGTACAATTGCTACTAAGATCACGGCGTAAAAGCCACGTAGGTAGGTATCCATTGTGTAGAAGAGGTTGGCGTAGAAGCCAAATGTCTGTCACCTTGGCGTAGAAGCCAAATAGGCATAGAAGCCGAGTAGGCGTGGAAGCCGAGTAGTCGTAGAGACTGAGGGGGCGTGGAAGCCGAGCAGGCATAGAAGCCGAACAGGCATAGAAGCCGAGTAGGCATGGAAGCCGAGCAGTCGTAGAGACTGAGGGGGCGCGGAAGCCGTAGGAGCACAGATCCTGAATGGGCGTAGAAGCCGCTGCGTACCGTGCCAGGGTGCTGATGTGGACGTCTTTAGCCGGAATTACGGCTTTTGGAGATCAAATCTTTGGCAGAGATTTGTTATCATCCTGTGCATTAAATGCGGAGATGTGCCTTGAGGGGAAACTGTCACCGCTCTGTGCGTTTTGACGGAGGGACGTGCCTTGAGGGGACACTATCACCGCTCTGTGTGCTTTGGCGGAGAGACGTGCCTCGAGGGGACACTGTCACCGCTCTGTGTGCTTTGGCGGAGAGACGTGCCTCGAGCCCTGTACGAAGCGCAGCTTTTGACGTGGCAGGCGGTTTATCTTCTGCAGAGCGTAAAGCAGCCCATGTTTGCCTGTGTAAAACAAGGCAGCGTGTTCTCTTTGCACGCGAAAGAGCGGTTTATGCCGGGGGTTTTTTAGTAAGCGTCGGTTTGGTGATATTTTAACCAAATCCTCTGCATTAAATGCTGAGATCCGCCATCATACTATGGAGCGCGTCCCGAGGGGTCTGCCCCCGTTCCCAGCCGTCGTTTGGGTAGCTGTGCAGTACTTTTTGTCAGGAGTCAGAGGTCAGGTTTACTGCATGACTAGACAGTTTCTTTTCGGGAATACGAAGCGTTCCTCGTACGCTTTAATGCTGCTTTGAGAGCGGCTGAGTTTTACGCCATGGAGGCGATGAAGAACCCTGTTTTACGCTGGATAGCTCTGAAGGCCTCTGCCTACGCTGCTCTGTATCAAGACGCTGCGTAGATCTTCCAAGCATTTTTTTCATGCTTCTACAGCCATGATCTTCGATGAGCGATTATACGCGTTACCTCATAATGGGACACGCGTCACACGCAGATTCAGGAGATCATTCATACGTGGGTAGCAGTTATTATAACCGCCGCGTAAAAGGTGTAGCTCTCTCCGCTGTTCGGTTTCTATGCCGACTGTAGCTGAACTCTATAAATAGAGACCTCCGGCCACGGAGGTCCAGGGTCGAAGAAAGGTGGAGAGAATTGAGGAGACACAGACAAAGGTCGAATTCAAGGAAGAAAAAAAAGTACATCCAGAGAGTGTTGATTGACTACTTTGGCAACGAGAGTTCAATCCCTCCTGCAGTCTTTGAAGCTTCTTTTTCGTCTTCTACAGCACTTTTTCGTCATCGTGTGGTCCAAGGGACAAAGTGATCGACCGCAGATTAAACTCCTATAGCAATATTTTCCCAAAATTAAATTTTTGTACTTAACATCCTCGTATAGGATTAATTGTACTTCTTTTTCTTGTTTATAAACAAAGAAAGGGTTTTGTATAAACCTAGTTTCAATTTCTTTTATTTATTATCAAACACAAGATGACAACTCTGCTGGGGACTACTTTCTCATCTAACGAGAAATTCATTGCTCAATACGATATTGTATCCGTCAGATCAATGAAGAAGACTTTGGTCGTCCAATTCGACCAATCAGCTTATGAAGACATGCTTCGAGCAGGGGGTAGCTCTCATTCCCTCTCTGTCCAGGACAACAGGAAGCTGCGTAAAGTATGGATGCCCCGGACATCCTCTACCCTTCCTGCGGACTCTCTCTCTCCGATCAACTAGGTTGGGACATCACAACCTATACGCTCTGTGCGTAAAAACCCGTCTTTCGTCTGTGATATGGCAAACAAAGCTTCTGGAAATGCCCTAGTGCCAATCCAGAAGTCTAGAATGCGCACTGCGTGTAAAACTTTGTCTCCCATCTGTGATGTGGCAGACAAAATTTCTGAAAAGGCCTTAGTGCCAATTCAGAAATTTTAAACGATCCCTGCGCGTAAAACTTCATCTCTCGTCTGTGACGTGGCAGACAAAATTTCTGACAAGGCCTCAGCGCCAATTCAGAAATTTCAAATGCGCCTTGCACGTAAAAATGCATCTCCCATCTACAAGGAAGCAGATGGACCCTTGGATCACATCAAGGAAAAATGAGTGGCAAATCTCCCGACCGCTAGAGTTGTACGTCACTAAGAGAAGAAGATTACGCGTGACGCTGGAGGCTGTTTGAGGACTCCTCCGATTTTACGCAAATCTGTACAAAGCTTCAGATTACGCCAGGATAAGCCCATCCGCATAAGAAGACCTGCTTCATAGGGAAATACACTCCTCAGACGGATGATGGATCGTATGTTACTCACATGGGCAAACTGATGTATACTTATGGCAGAGAGAGAGTTATGATTCCCAATCTCCATACCCCAACTGATGTAAAAAGGTAGAATAAGCCTTCTTCTTCTTCTGGTTTGCATAATTTCTTGATCCAGAAACGCAGAGACAAGGGTCAAGATCAAGATTTAGTGACCCTAACTACCAAGCGTGGGGAGATCATGTGGAAAGATGAGTCAACATCTAATATCATCATGATATATGGGCCACATGAAGAGTCTGTCTTTATTGTTCCACCTACTCGCGACGATCAGCATCAAATAATCTTTGGTCGAATGCGGAATAGACCGATTATACAAGAAGGATCTCACGAGTCTGATGGTGGGAAAATGCAAATCCACAGGTATAGCCCATAAGCTTTAAAGATTATGCAAAACATGGGTTATGGTTTGAAGTTGAAACAAGGCCTCAATCATGGAAAAGGCAGACGAATACCGTTGCATGGTGATCCTTACTGTCAACGAAATCGTTTTGGGTTAGGGTATACCACATCCCCTACAAACTCTAAACCTCTACAGTCAGATCCTGTAAAACCAGACAATAACATGTCTGGGGGTAGTCTCCCTCGACAAAACAGAGCGGCATCTAAAGCTGGGGGTAGAATTCCCTCTGAGACTGAAAATAATGCAACTATGACCATCTTCCCTGATAACCGTAAGACTCAGGCATTGGAAGCCCGAAAGCCAAAAGGTACCTTCTCCTTCAATGAAGATGACATTATTAAAATCTTCAATATATTGATGAAGGAAAACAAACTTCGGCTACCTAACATCAGATACCCTGAGAGGGCTGGCAAGGTCGATGACCCAGAATATTATCGCTTTCATCGGTACATTTATTATCCCACAAAGGCATGCTATGTACTGAAAAGGAGAATCCAGGAATTGATCGACGCCAAAGTCGTCACTTTGCATCTATAAACAAGATGACGGTCACGGCAAATTGATCTCACTTCAAGAAGTGCCGGATAATGAGTCCCTAAAACTCTCCCCAGCGGAGCAACCTTCAGGTTTATTCCCACTCAGCAAATCACCCCCCAGTGAATTTTTTAGACATAAGTTTGCCTCTGAACTGTTGTCCAAATATTTTTTTTCCCAGCTGAGTTTGCCATATCCAAGTAACCTTTGAGCAAACCTCCCAGGTTGTTGCTATCGATCAGTTCACGTCCATATTACCTCTTAACTACGCCTCTCCACTTTCTCTGACAGAGTAAATCTATCACCACAAAAAATGGTCACTTCCATTTTACCTCTGTCCCATTTTTTCTTTATTTTCACTGAGTCATATCTTACCACGTCCTCATTACCTCTGAGTAAGATATTTTCAGAACTTTTCCATGTCCACATTACCTCTGAGTGAAGTTCTTCTCTTCGACTCCCTATTATCACGTTCGCATAACCCCTGATAGTGCTAGTTGTTTCAGCTTATTATCTGTACTTAAGGGACGTCATGGGTAATAAGTCCACAACCCAGATGGACAAATCGACTCTTGGTTCTTCATCCCCAGCAAGTGCCTATGTGTAATATTTTCTTCTTCGTTACAAATTCTTGTAAAGAGCCATCATCCGTATCCAAGAATCCCGAATACGCAATGGATGATGGATCCTCAAAATCTCTCCAATGGAGCAATCATTAGGTCTACTCACACACTCATGTCGTGACTATTCACAATCTATCTAGTTAGATGCTAGCCATGCTCATATTGCCTCTAAGCTATTGTCCCATCAATATCCCCAGCGGAGCAATCCTGGGTCTATCTTCATGTTTGGATAGACCACACTCAATGAATCACTCTTTCAAACAGTTTTTCGAACACTAGTTCACGTCCATATTACCTCTGAACTGCTGTCATAATATTTCTCTCAGGCTGAGTTTGTCATGTTCATATTACCTCTGAATAAACCTTCCTAGTCCGACTATCGATTATCATGTCCATATTATCTCTGATATCGATTGTCATCTCAACTTAACATCCGTACTTTACTCTAAGTACGCTAGTGGTGTAAAGTCTACAAAAACTGACACGTCCATATTACCTCTGGCAGGGCTTGTCCTAAACTTATTACTTGCACTCTCGTGCACAAGAAGTAATAGGTCCACCAAAAATTCCTCTGTGGAATAATCGCAATGGAAACCAATTCTTCATGTCCATATTACCTCTGAAATATTCTCCAAACATTTTTTCCCCAGCTGAGTTTGCCATGTCCAAGTAACCTCTGAGTAAACCACCCAGGTTGTTGCTATCAATCAGTTCATGTTCATATTACCTCTGAACTGCTGTCATAAAATTTCTCTCAGGCTGAGTTTGTCATGTTCATATTACCTCTGAACAAACCTTCCTGGTCCAGCTATTGATTATCATGTCCATATTACCTCTGATATCGGTTGTCGTCTCAACTTAATACCCATACTTAACTCTAAGTACGCCAGTGGTGTTAGGTCCACAAAAACTGCCATGTCCATATTACCTCTAGCAGGGCTTGTCCTAAACTTATTATTTGTACTATCGTGCACAAGAAGTAATAGGTCCACCAAAAATTCCCCTATGGAATGTCCGCAATGGAAATGAATTGTTTATGTTCATATTACCTTTGAACTATCTCATTTTCCCCAGCGGAGAAAAAGACAGTTCATGTTCATATTACCTCTGAACTATATCTCTCCCCTATCCCCACAGAGTCATATTTTACCGCGGCTATATTATCTCTGGCAGGACTTATCTCAAACCTATTACTTGCACTAACGTGCGCAAAAAGTAATGGCTCCAGAAAAATTCCTTAGTAGGATGTCTTTACCAGCCACAAAACCTATCACGTCCATACTACCTCTGATATGGCTTGTTTCGAACTTATTATTTGCACTCAACGTGCGCAACAAATAATAGGTCCACCAAAGATCTCCCAGTAGGATATCCTCAATAAACCAAAATTCGCACAAACAATCATAAAGAAATGGAGGGTCCTTATATGATTGCAAATGGCGCTTATAGATTAGCCAAGTCTAATAAAAAAATTTAATAATGGCTACTATCAACTGCAAATTCCCGAAGAAGTACTATACTTGATCTTCTTTGCTTAACGGAGTATGATAAAGATCTTATTCTGACGATACCATGCACAAAGGTTAGCTGGATTATATTTTATCAGATTTATATGACCTCTTAATGGATATTCTTAACTAATTTGTAAACCTATCATGTTCATATTACCTCTGATAGTGTTTACTATACAAATTTAGTTGGATTATATTCTATCAGGTTCATATTACCTCTGAATAGATTTATATTCAGCAAAACCTTAACGAAAGTATGTCATGTTAATGATACCTCTGATATCACTTTTATCTTAGCCTATCATATTATAAAGTGATGGGTCCACAAAGTCAGAAATTGTGTCTTTATTATCTCTGAGAAATTACAGGAGAATCAAAAAGGTATATCATTGGGGAGGAGCCGTTAAATCACGAATCTGTCATACCAAAGCAGCCATCCTATCATTCATGGAGTCCAAAATGTTAGCGCGAGCCCGCTCCAGTCGTGCCTCGTCATCGCTAAGGAGGGATAGTTCGGACCGAGCATGAACAAAATCGGCGCGGATGACACCCTCATGTGCCAAGTTCTGCTGAGCTGTATCCATTCGACCCTTCAACACATCTCGAGCTGCCGATGACTGGAGAGCCCACTCCTTTGCATGAGCGAGTTTAGCTTCCAATTTGCGGACCCTCGCATCATTTTCCTCATATTCGGCCTCGTACTTGGTAAGCTGAGAAATAACTTCCGCCAAGACAGCCTATTCTTCATCCATCTCTTGCTGCTGTGTCTGGATGGTTTTGTTCAGAGATTCCATCTGCTCAGCAAGCTTCGCAGTCAAGGTGTCGTATTCAGCCTGAACTATATCATCGATGCTGCTTCGAGATAGTTGCAAATATTCGTTAATGGGTTGTTCTAAACCATTAACTATTTTCTCCAGTGCATCAGCTCTTCCAGCATCGTTAAAATTTTTGATCGGCGCTATCGCAAGCTGGGAGGACGTCAGCAGGTTATCAAAGCTCAAGTTCTTCTCCAGCACCATGGAAATCAACTCCTTCAAACAGCGGTAGAATAGGCTGGTATATTATTCAATCAGCATATCAAAAACCGGATGCACGCTGGGAGTGGCTGCGATTCCGGGAAATCTCCTTTCAAGAATGACCGCAGAGGATGTTGCCACGACCGTCGATTCAACAGATGGCGCGATAAAAGAAAGAACACCAGCAACGATTGAAGTTGCTGGCGTACTCAACGAAGGAGGCACAGTCATGATGATGGGCTCATCCTCCTCTGATGATATCTGAACTGTTGTTGGCGAGACGACACCCGAAAACATTGCCGACGAAGGATCGGCAGCTTCAAAGCATGCCCCTTCGGTATCAAATACTGCCTTTTCATTGGCAGGGTCCACAACAAAGTCAAAGGTTGCGTCAACTCTGCCCTCCCCTGAGATGTCTTCACTTGAAGAAGACAAGAGAAAGTTAATATCAATTTGATGTTAATTTTCCTAAAAGAGGCGTAAAGACAATATTTACCCATGGCCGATGGTATGTATGTTACGTCCGCAGCCTGTACAGCTAAATCATTTCTTAATAATGCTAAGCGAGCTGTCATACCTGGAGAAGAGGGTGCACCAACTGACGTTGGAGGATAGTCTTTTCAGTCGTCACCAAGATCCACTCGAGGCTCATCGGGTAGAATCTCGCTGGAAATACTTACAGACGAAGGAGGGGTGATTCCCATTATTTGTCTGGATAAAGGTATCCTTAATATGCTCGGCCTCGAAGGCGATCTCATAGCACTACCAGAAGCAGTAGTAGCAGCAGCGATCTCGAGCAAAGAACTTCCGGCATTGCCAGTCGGAACTATGGAGGTTCCCTCTCTAAAAGGCGAAGGACCTCTGATCAAAGAATCATCCCCAACAAGGAAAACGACAGGCTCGCTCCTAGAAGCCCCCCTAGTGGAAGCCATTTTCGGACCTCTGGCAATCTTCTTCTTACGGGGGGAAGGCTCTTTCAGAGCAGAAGCCTTCCGTTTATTGGGGATAACGAGAGGCTCCGCTGGCGGAGCTATTACGCCTCTCGGTATTATTAACAAGAACTCGTCTGCCCCGGTGGTGTCTTCATTCTCATTCGAGAAAACAGACGGAATCTCCACCCTTCCAGTGGACCTATGGGAGGGCATCCTAAAACTTCCACGCACATCAAAATCGCGATGAAAGGTATTGATGGACGCATAGAACTGCGCGTATGAGTGAAGAATGCACAACTCCGTGGAGAAAGAAGTCGCGGGCACGGCAAAAGTTGCACCAGTACATCCCGTGATGAAGTACCGCCATCCTCTGGCTCCATCAATAAGTCCACCTTTGGACTTGAAGCTGGTAATGGGATTCCCCATATGCAACTGGTCGTACCCAAACTGCCTGGCAAACCGACTGGGCAGATAAGGCTCCAAGTAGTAGTTGTCCTCACTTCTGTACAACAAATGGGAAGATATAATACAGACCAACCAGTAGAAGGCTTCAGGAGAAAGAATAGTCCTCCCTTGACCCCCATCCTTAAGCTTCGTCCCCTGTTGATTGATATGTACGGGAGGGACGGTACAGAAGAGCTTCCAGCTGTGGGCAACTTTTAATGCCCGCCGGCAATCTATGACGGTCGCCACATTCCAAGGAGAATTCTTATAATTCAACAAGAAGTTATTTCCCGAACTGCTAGCAGAGCCGGGAGACATCTCCCTGGTGTTGTGAAGGATCAACCATCCCATCAGGTATAAGAAGGGTAATTCCACTCTGGGAAATCTTTTACGCTGCGTCTTATCTGCGAGCAGCCCATTAGTAAGGGCCCTCAGGCCTGTTTGTACTCTATATACCATAGCAGGAAGCAGGCCTAGTCTTACTCCGAACACCAAATGCACTGCGGGCCATAAGGTATTTTGGTATATGCGATCCGCAGATGCGATGCTAGGCACTACCCAGCGGCGTAGCCAGGCAGAAAGGAAGCCAGCCAGTTGAGCTTCCCTTGACAGGGGCTTGCGACAATGCCTTATATAACTGAAGGCTTTTGTGCCTGCGGGATAACCCCCTATCTCCTCGTCAAAAATATGATCTGACGTCCCTGCGTCTTCAATAAGGTCATCGACCGTGTTAGCATTGAGCATGCTCAGGAGGTTCAAAGGCCTATCGCGGCTATCTACTACCTTGTCCAGCTTAGCATTTCTGGCCTGGTGAAAGAAGAGGTAGGTTGCCTACTTGTTGATGTGAGCCAAATCAGACGGCTCCTTGTAGAAAGTAGTGCAGGCAAGATAGTGGCACATCAGCTCCTGGTACACTGCCACTGCCCGAGGGTTTGTATCCCTCAGCTCCCTATTTGTAGGGACATACCCTTCATAAGGAGTGTCCCCCATCGGCAGCTTTGAAATCTCTGCCATCTCATGAAGGGCCAAGCCCAACTCACCCAGCGGAGTGGAAAAAGTTCCGGTGAGCGAGTTGTATCGCTCCATCAAGGCTAAGAACAAGTTGGGGTTGATAGGCAGCCCAATACTTGTGGCGCTCACAGCCGCGAACAAGCTAATATTTTCCAGCTCCACCTGAAAATGTTTCAGGGCCCAGGCAGTTAAACTAGCCCATCGAAGATTCCCCGGGCTAAGCCATCTACTGGTCCGAGGGTTGACCTTAGGGTACATTCCTCCCTGCCCCCATGAAGTTATTACAGAAGGTCGATATCCTCACCGGCTGGATTAGCGAATTGTCCTCACTCGGGACGCTACCCGGTAGTAATCCCCTAAAAGGCATAACAGGGCCCGAAGGACGGCTCATATAGGCCCCCCGGTCGTATCCCTTGTTGTATAAGATCTTCCCCGGTCGGCCGTGAAGATCGGGAGTCAAAGTCCACATCATCTTCCTGGGATGGGTGGCATGGAAGAATGCCGAGATAGGGTAATCCCTGGCAATCCTGGGCAGATACATCACCATGCCCTCAGGAGTAAACACCCAATCCTCCTTCTTGGGCTTGGTCTGGGATTGTTTGTCGATAGCATCCCCGAATAAGAAACCCGGTTTCTTATACTCCGTCCCGTCTATGTATGTCAGGGGCTCCCCACTGATCATACTCAGCAGCATGCGTTCTCCTTGGAATGAGATTAGGGTTCCCCTTTCTTCTGGATAATTGGCTCCAGAGATGGGGAATGTCACATGGGACAAGTCCTCCAAATAATTTAAGTTCAGCATCCCGGCAGCAGAGCCCATCACCTCAGCCAAAACAGGGATCTGCAAGTCCACTACAAAAATGCAAGAAAACAAGTCAGTTTTTACACTAGACGTTACACTCTTGCAGTTTACGCCAAAGATTATCAGTCTGAGCTTTTACGCTAAGACTGCAAAAACTTGAGCTTTTACGCTGAAACCTATTTCCGAGGCGTAAAATTCAAGGTTGGCAGTATACGCCAAAATCTAACAGTCTGAGTTTTTATGCCAAACTGCAAAAATTTGAGTTTTTACGCCAGAATTTACATCCTGCGGGTAAAATTCAAAATTTATAGTATACGCCAAAATTTTGACAGTCTGAGTTTTTACGCCAGACTGCAAAAAGATAGAGTTTTTATGCTGACACATTAGAAATATGGGCGTATTGGTTCGCATACACGTACAACGTGTGCGAAGGGTTTTCTTCTTGCAATCTCTACCTGTATTATCCGGAGCACAGCTCGACGGTGGAGTGTTGCGTTCCGATCGAGGCTCGTTCAGCCTAATAGGAGTTGCTCGTGCTTGAGTAGAGGAGCGAGAAGAGGAAGAGATCTTCTTTCTCTTAGCAGTGGAAGTCTATTTAGGGGCCATGGCGAATCTGAGTTCTCGGGAAAGAGACGAAGAAGAAGGGTTCTTGAAAAGTAAGGGTTTTGAGAAGACAGATAAAGAGTTTCTCTCTCAAGACCTTGGGCTATTTATAGAGTTCGGATAACTCTTCGAATCCCTAACCAAATCCGATATTTAATATTCGGTTATGATTTGGGACTACGTCAGCCTATCATTTGAAAAAAGAAGACGGACAGTCAGTGGATCCAGAATTTACACGCAGAGCAGATCTATGATTTTATGCTCAGAAACTGTTACGCTCAGAGGCTACAAATCTACGGTTTTACACTCAGAGGCTATAAATCTACGGTTTTATGCTCAGAAGATTTTATGCTCAGAGGTTACAAACCTACGATTTTACGCTCAGAGGCTACAAATCTATAATTTTACGCTCGGAAGCTTTTTATGCTCAGAGGCTACAAATCTACGATTCTACGCTCAAAAGCTACAGATGGCCAATTACAAGGGTTTACACAGAAAATACTCCTTCTTGGCTACAAAACATTCCAAATTCTAGAAACACACAGAGTTCAGCATTGAAGATAACTTTTCTTCTTGGGCCATTGGAAGTTCATCCAAAGTCCAGTCAGAATCTTTTACACAAGTTCAAGTATGGCTTGTTCGACAGACATTTCTCGCCCTATTTCAAGGGATTTTCGGGAAACCATTCTTGAAGATAATGGTCTGAACAAAAAAAAATTCGTATCAAAGAAGTGACAGTTCAGAAATTCTATGCGACTTCTCGTCCAAAACAGCATGACAGTTTGGATCTTCAAAGACAACTTAATGCTAAAGAGCTTTCTATGCGTCTTCAGTTACGCATAAAAGATGGGATGAGATCAGATATTCTTTTATCAGAGTCAGCGTAAAATTATTCAGACGTGCTAAAGCTGCACACTTTTTAGACTTTCTCACAGCAAATATGGCAAATCATCAGATGCGTAAAAGAATACAAGTCTATTAATCATGATTACATATGATGGAAATCCAGTTTACAAAGGGTTTTTCATCTTCATGATTACATATGATGGAAATCCTTTTTCTATGAAGGGTTTCTCATTTTCACTTAAGATCACACCAAGAATCTGTTGGGCCAGGTTCTAATATTGGTGTAGATCTTTTTCGTCTTCTACAGCAGTTAATCGGCTTCCGCAGCCGATTAACAAGAAAATGATTAATGGCGAAAGGATACAAAATTGGGCATATATTAATTATGCAAGCTCATCCTCCATACACCATGGCAAGCATGCCCTAGATTTGTGTTAGGGATTCAGACCCAAAACAATACTGGAAGACAGGGCCAAACTGTCTGCCTTCGTCCAGCACCATAATGGGAGAGAATACAGCTTGTAAGCTGTGTGGTCTAATGCGACCCTTCCTCTCTCCTGGACGAATTGCCATATGAAATTGCTAATTATCCCGAGCAAAGGAATATATGATATCCTTCCATGATCCATTATTGCAGAGGATATTTGCTCGGAGATGCCTCTTTTTACGGCTCCTTACATGCTGGAAGAACATGATCTTCTTCTTCCTCAAGTCACCACGACGAATCTCGACAACCATCTCTCTCTTTGTGGTGAAGGAAGTATGGGAAAAATAGGTTAACTCATTCACCTTTATATAGGCAGAGGAGAACACACCAAATCCCAACAAATTACTAAAACTTTGCCGAGAAATCATCCTCGCGGAACGAGTCAAACTTGACCGTTTCATGCTTCATTCAAAGTATTTCAAATTACGAGGAATTTGAAAACTTTGAAGGGGGTCTTGTAAAAGCATGAAAAATACGATGGGAAATCATACGCGTAAAACCCTCAACATGCAGCAAGCCCGCGTAAAACATAGCTCCAGCACTGTGTGGCATAAAATATGACTTCAGAGCCATCGGCGTACAGCAGAGCTTCAACGCTATTCGGCGTAAAACATAGATCTAGAACAACCTGCGTAAAGCAGTACTTCTAGACTACTTCAGCGTAAAAAGGCTGCTACATTGCCACTTCGGCGTAAAACCTGTCTGCTTTTAATGCAGCGTAAAGTTGTACGAGAAACTCTTCGTATTCCTCGAATAAACCTGTCAGACAAAGCAGTGAACCTGACTCCTGACAAAGAGTATTGCACGATGATCGAGAGGATGGCTGTTATGATGATTCTGCACAGAGCCCCAGACTGTTGTTTAGTGACATAATCCTTGATATAAGACGTCATTTACGCATTCAAGGAATACACTGCCTATTTTACACAGGCAGAGATGAGCTTTTACGCTCAGGATGAGACGAAACCAACCGTCACATCAAAAATTATTCTTCGTACAGAACTCGAGGCACGTCTCTGCAGTTAATGCGTGAGATGGAGGCAGATCTCTGCATTTAATGCACGAGATTTGGTTCTACTTTTAAAGACTGGGAGAGCTATAATTAGGGCTAATACGCTCACATCACCATCCTTGCACGTTACGCCAACCAGGCTATTTTTAGCTATAGGAGTACGCCGTATGCTATCTCCTCGAAATATGCCGACCTGGCTATTTTCAACTATAGGAGTACGCCGTATGCCACCTCCTCGAAATACGCCAACTCAGGCTATATTTGCAAAGGTGTGTGATAAGGCTATTTGGCCCAGAATATGCTCAAGACCTCAGTCAAAGAAGGATAATTGGCTATCTTTACGCTGGTTACCTATCCATGTAGCATCAAGCTTTACTCAGAATTTGGCTTATACGCCAACAAGACAGCTATTTGGCTTCTACGCCAATAAGACAGCTATTTGGCTTTTACGTCAACGTGACAGTTATTCGGCTTTCATGCCAACCTTCTCTACGCGAGGGGCAGTTACCTATGTGGCTTGCATGTCGTGATCTTCGATGAGCGATTATACGCGTTACCTCATAATAGGACATGCGTCATACGCAGATTCAGGAGATCATTCATACGTGGATAGTAGTTATTATAACCGCCGCGTAAAAGGTGCATCTCTCTCCGCTATTCAATTTCTACGCCGACTGTAGCTGAACTCTATAAATAGAGACCTCCGGCCACGAAGGTCCAGGGTCGAAGAAAGGTGGAGAGAATTGAGGAGACACAGACAAAGGTCGAATTCAAGGGAGAAAAGAAAGTACATCCAGAGAGTGTTGATTGACTACTTTGGCAACGAGAGTTCAATCCCTCCTGCAGTCTTTGAAGCTTCTTTTTTGTCTTCTACAGTACTTCTTTATCATCGTGTGGTCCAAGGGACAAAGTGATCGACCGTAGATCAGACTCCTTTAGCAATATTTCCCCAAAATCAAATTTTTGTACTTAACATCCTCGTATAGGATTAATTGTACTTCTTTTTCTTGTTTGTAAACAAAGAAAGGGTTTCGTATAAACCTGGTTTCAATTTCTTTCGTTTATTATCAAACACTAGCATGGTGCCTACTCAACCAATCCATCCCGAGTACTATATCGTAGCTCGGAAGTGGTATTATGAGTAGACACACGCTCAACTCTCAAACTTCCAAAGAAACTCTCTGGTCCTTGCAAACATCATTGACCAGGATAATGCTACCCCCGGTAGTTATCTCGCAAGTCCTCGCCAACAGTTCAGTTCCAAGGTAATATTTTAGAGAAAAAGATACAGATATGAAACTATTTTGAGCACCAAAATCAAATAAAGCATGAGCTAGAAAAGAATCAAGATAAACTGAACCTGAGATAACATCACCGACTGGATCCTCCTCCTTGATGGTCAAAGCAAAAGCTCGCCCATGTCGATGGGCACCTTTCTATTATCCCGCTGATGGTCTCGTGGGTGCTCTCTGTGCCTAAGCTCTGCCCTGAGATGGACGAGCTGGAGCTTTAGGACAAGCCCTCAACTGACGGTCTTCTAATATACAGAATAAGTACTGGCCTAATCTCATTTTGCATGCATCACATCTATGTCTCTACTTCTTACAGAATTGGCAAAGAATAGCTGGCCTCTGGATCTGGTGTATCAGCTGTACCGGCGCTCTAGCTGGTCCATGATACTGCTGCCTTGGCTGCTGGAAGTACCTCTGGTGCTACTGCTAAAAATAAGGCTGCTTCATTAGACCCGTGTTGGTACTGATCCTCCTATGTCTCTCGGCCTCTTAGAGCCAAGCTCTAGATCATCCTCTACCCGTTGTGCCTGCCTCAGAATCTCCTCAAAAGTAGCGGTAGGATCTTCATTCGTATGTGATTTTATCTCCCTGTTCAGGCCCTTTCTAAACTTTCTGGCTCTTCATCTGGGGTTCTACCCCTCCACAAAGCGGCCTAATTTGCAATACTATACCGCATACTCATCCATCGTCATACCTCCCTGAATAAGGTACTAAAACTGGCTCTCTAGAGATGTCAGAGCCACATCTGGAAAGAACTTTTTCTTGAAGAGCTCTTTGAAAGCTTCCCAAGTAAGTCCTGGTGGTGAGATCCTGGGGTCCGTCCTGAACTAAGTCAACGCGATGTCGAATATCATGCTCCCTGCGGCCTCTACCTGCAACCTCTCTGGAATTTCTGCCAGCCGCAGGTTTCGCTGAATGTCTTCTATCCAATCATCAACATAATTTAATGTCTTTAAAGTCCTTCAGTCCCATCCTCTTGAAATATATGATAGTCCCCAGTCTCGGCTACTGCAGGGTAAAATGAGATGGTGTCGTCTGTGGCTGGACTAAGGCAACTCTCTCTACTACTGCGAGCATAATCTAGTGAGCATTCTCAATGCCCTGCCTCATAACATCTAATTGGCGTTGTTGTGCCTCCATCATCTGCTAAAAGAGCACAAACATCTCCCTTTGATCGACTGCAGATGCTGGGGGTGAAAGATCCCCTGAAATTATCGGAGCTGCCTTTTATACCGGAGGTGAAGCACCTCCGAAAGCTGCTGCAAAAATATCCACCTGGATCTGTGAAGCTGACCTCTGGAATGTAGCTGCTGGAATAGCATCTGCTGGTGCTGTCCTCATAGGCGATAAAGTGATCGACCTCGCTGACATTGCACATGAGCACTGGGAATGCATCTTCAGCGGTATCCTGAAGATAGATTAAAACAAAAGAATCAATATTGAGTAAGATACGATAAAGGATAGATTTTATTCAAAGTAAAAAAACCATTATAATAGATAAAGATAGCAAATTTGATATTTAGAAGTGTTTTCTAGTTGTGATTGAGTATAGTCTCAGCCTAAATTATATTTTCTAAAGCAGGCTTATAGCAGTACTTTAGGTGAGCACTACTACGATATTTCTCTAAATATGACTCTGGACCTGCATATGTAGAAGCATAAAAAATACGCTGGATAGCTATACGCAGCATGTTAATGCTGGGCAGCATAAAAAGATGACTTCAGAGCCATCAGCGTGCAACAGAGCTTTTTCGCTGAGCACAGCATAAAATATAAGCTCAAGGACTATCCGCGTAAAGCATTATAACCAGGCTGCTTCAGCGTAAAAAGGGTGCTACATCGCCTTTATGGCATAAAACTCATCCGCTTTAATGCATCATTGAAGTGTATGAGGAACGCTTCGTATTCTTCAAAATGAACCTGTCAAATCATGCAGTGAACCTGACGTCTGACTCCTGACAAAGAGTACTGTACAACTACCCAGGCGACGGCTATAATGATGGCGCGGCACAGCAGCCCAGATAGTCATTTAGTGCCATTTCCTTGGCGTAAACTGCTTTTACGCATACAAGGGAATACGCTGCCTAGTTTTACACAGGCAGATGTGAGCTGTTTATGCTCCACAGAAGACAAACAGACTGCCACGTCAAAAGCTGCTCTTCGTACAGGGCTCGAGGCACGTCTCTACATTTAATGCGCAGAGTGATGACAGAACTCGAGGCACGTCTCTGCATTTAATACGCAGAATGATGGCAAAACTGTGAGACACGTCTCTACATTTAATGCGCAGAATAATAGCGGATCTTCGAGACACGCCTCTGGAATACGCTGCCTAGTTTTACACAGGCAGACGTGAACTTCTTATGCTCCGCAGAAGACAAATAGACTGCCACGTCAAAAGCTGCTCTTCGTACAAGACTCGAGGCACGTCTCTGCATTTAATACGCAGAATAATGGCAGATCTTCGAGACACGCCTCTGCATTTAATGCGCAGGATGGGGGCAGATCTCTGTATTTAATGCAAGAGATTTGATTATATCTCCAAAAGCCGTAATTTTGGCTAAAATGTCTACATCATCACTGTGGCACATTACGCCATCAGGCTATTCTCGGCTATGGGAGCACGTTGTACGCTATCTCCTTGGAATACGCCAACTCAGGCTACATCTGCACTAGTGCATATTGAAGCTATTCGGTCCAGAATTTGCTCAAGCCTCAGTCAAAGGAGAAGGATCACTCAGCTTCTACGCCTACTCGGCTTCTACGCCCACTCGGCTTCTACGCCTACTCGGCTTCTATGCCGGTTTGATAACTCTTTGGCTTCTACGCCATGTGACAGTTATTGGCTTCTACGCCAATCTTCTCTACGCGAGGGATGACTTCCTACGTGGCTTTTATGTCGTGATCTTTGCAGAAGATATACGCATTGTCTCTTAATTGGACACGCATCACACGCTTATTCAAAAGGTCATTTATACGTAGGCAACGGTTATTGTAACCATCGTGTAAAAGGGTGATGTACTTTCCACTACTCGGTTTTTACACCGACTGAGTGGTCACTGTCACTAAAACTCTATAAATAGAGACCTCTATCAACAGAGGTCCAAGGTCAAAAAATGGAGGATTGGAAGGTCAAAAATTGGTTGCAGATTCCAAGGGAGAAGAATCCAGAGCTCAGGCAAAGAGTAGTGATCGACGACTTTGGCATCGAGCATCCACTCTCTTTAGCAACCTTCGAAGCTGCTTTCTGTCTTCTACGGCACTTCTTCATCATCGTGTGGTCCAAGGGACAAAGTGATCGACTGCAGATCAGACTCCTATAGCAATATTTACCCAGATTAAAAAATTGTACTTAACATCCTCGTATAGGATTAATTGTACTTCTTGTTTGTGAACCTAAGAGCGGGTTTTGTATAAACCTCGTTTCTATTTCTTTTGTTAATTTATCAAACACAAGATGGCGACTCTGCTGGGGACGTCTTTCTCTTCTGATGAGGAAGCAATTGCTCAACACGATACGGTATCCGTGGGATCCGTAAAGAAGACCCTGGACGTCTAGTTCGACCAGTCTGCCTACGAAGATATGCTTCGAACAGGGGGTAGCTCTCACTCTCTCTCTGTCCAAGACAACAGGAAGCTGCGTAAGGTCTGGATGCCCAAGACATCCCCTACCATTCCTGCCGACTCTTCGATCTCTCCGACCAACGAGGTTGTAGCATCGCTTCCTCCGTGCCTTGCACGTAAAATTCAGTCTCCCGTCACTGACGGAATAGACAAAACTTCTGGCAATGCCTCAGCGCTAGTCCAGAAGTATACATCACGCTATGCACGTAAAATCCAGTCTCCTGTCACTGACGGAATAGACAAAACTTCTGGCAATACCTCAACGCTAGTCCAGAAGTATACATCGCGCTCTGCGCATAAAATCTAGTCTCCCGTCAATGACGTGGCAGACAGAATTTCTGACAATGCCTTAGCGCCAAATCAGAAATTCCAAACACGCTCCATGCGTAAAAATGCATCTGCCCTCTGCGGAAAAGCAGATGATCCATGCAATCTAAGCAAGGGAAAGCAAGCGGCGGACTGCTCAACTTATCAGCCTTTACGCCAGCAAGGGAAGAATCTGCCTGCCCTCCGGATTACGCGAGAGGCTGACGGCCGACTAAGGACATCCTTAGCTTTACGCCAGCCAGGGCAGAGCTCCAAATTATGCCAGGAGAAGCCCCTCAGCATAAAGAAGGCCCAATTTGCGGAAAGACACCCTCCTTGGGGATTATCTGCTATCCAGATGGCCAACCTATTGTATACGGGTGGCACAGGGAAAACTATGGTTCCCAACATCCGCATACCCACTGATATGAACAGAAGGAACAAGCCATTTTCTTCTTCTGTAACTCCTCCTGACCTGCGTGAGTACTTGATCCAGAAACGCAAGGAGAGGGGATCTTCTAGCCTGTCTATTACGCCTCCTAGCAAGCACTGTTGTAATAGTCATAGGATTGTAGTTAATTATTGCTGTTCTGAAGCAAAATGGTCAATTTTTGACCGGTTGAGCTACTCTCCGTCTTTCCAGAAAGAAGAGCCCATACATGCATCAGTAAATATGGCTTCACACATACCTAGAGGAAGGTCGAGCTCAAGACGTCATCCCTCTAGAACTCCGAGCCGAAGGAGATTCAACAAGCTCCTTAGGAATACTGAAGGTGGGGTGTTCCGAAACACTCGTTCGAGGTCACGACAACCGGCTTCATACTCTTCTGATTCTGATGCTGGGGGTCGCCAGTCTCCCGAATCAGATGTCGAAAGCATAGAGTCAACTTCTACAGAGACCTATACTAATCTTTCAATGACACCCAGGGAGATGGAAGTTTATGCCATTGGAGATGAACGCGAGGAAACTTCCCCATCGGGGAGCGCTGAGCAACGCATCACTGTACTGGAGACATCTCTGAAAGAGATACAATCTATGATGGAGAATATGTACCAGATGATGCTGACTCAACACACAGCTGCCATGGCTCAAGCATTGGTCCCTCTAACTCAGATACGTGTGGGGGTGGACTTACCACCATCCAACACGATCCAAGAGCCTGCTATAGATCAGGAGTCAGCAGTTCCTCTACTTCCTCACTCGGAGAATGTATTACCTCCCGTTGGAGTCGCGATACAACTGATTCCTCACCACTTCGTGGTCCCGCTACCGACTAAAAATCCGATGCAGGCAGTACGGGAGTTGAAAGCCCAATTTGATGCCTTGAAGCACAAAGATCAGCTCAAGAAATTGGGAACCAACCAGCCTTACCCGGCTATCTGGAAAGAGGCCCCTTTCCCTCCTAAATACAAACCACAGACTATAGCTTTGTTCGAGGGAAAAATATCACCAAGTCAGTACATGAACTACTTCAGTATGATGACGGTATTATTGCAAGGGAATGACGCCCTCCTCACTCGGGTGTTCAAGGGCTGCCTCTCGGGAGTAGCTTATCAGTGGTACCGTAGCTTGGCGGACAACTGCATTACTTCCTTTGAAGACTTCAAGGCTTTATTCTTCGCACGATTCTACGAGGGAGGGATGGACATGTCTATGTCCTCTCTCATCGAAGTAAAGCAGAAGGAAAAAGAGGATGTTCGCACCTTCATCGAATATTTTTGTCAAGCCACTTTGCAAATGCCTCCCGGAGTTCCAGACTCGGCATTGGTGGACATTTGCAGGAAGAACCTTCTTCCCGTAATCTCGGTATTCACAGGACCATATCAGTTTCATGATTGGCCCTCGTTCATCATCTCAGCGGTAGCCGCCGAGGACAACAGTCAAAGGGCGCGTGATAATGGCATCATGATCTCTGCCTCCGATAGAGGCAAGAGGTCATCCCCCAACAGCAACCATCCTCGTGGTTCTAAAGGAAAAAAAGCTCTGGCAATCAATACGTCCAGGCAAAAGACTGCGGCAACCACGCAGACAAAATCTGGGACTTCCAGGCCCATTGAAGTATACTCTTTCGACAACGACGATATTCCGAGCATATTCGAGTGTCTCGTCAAAAGCGGCAAGATTACCCTTCCTGAGGAGAAGCGGCCTAATGAAGTCGGCAGTACTAATAACCCCAAGTATTGCATCTTCTATAGATACATACACCATCCTACAAAAGCGTGTTATGTACTAAAGAGGAAGATCCAGGAGCTGATCGATGCTAAGGACATCACTCTGCGCAACAGCGAGAAGACGGTCACAGCCATCATGATCTCTCTGCAATTTGGCAATCTGCCTCCCCAAGAAGTCCCGGACGGTGTTACACCTATTTTCCGAACAACGATGAACATCGTTAATCTTCCTCCAGCTAGGGGTAAAAATCATGACCTACTACCCCTAACTACCCAGCAGGGCAAGATCATATGGGTTCATCCAGATCTGGTGTCAGAGATCGAGAAAGAGACTCAAGCCCTAAGGTTAAGTCTAAGAAGAACTCGAAGCGTAAACCATGTTACACGGTTACGGTAGACTTGGCATCAGAAGACGAGGTCTTGGCTACTGGAACCCGTTCAGGGAAAAGTTATCTCAAGGACTATGGAGCAAGTCAGGAAGATGCACCGGCAGATGCTTCAGCTGCCAAGCCTTCAGAACCAGAATCCGTCATACCAGAGACCGGTCCTTCAAGACCAACTTCGGCAGACAAAGGGAAGCAAAATGAAGTGCGCTTCGATAAACCTTTGAAAAATATTCAAAACAAAGGTTTAGAGAAGCCATACAACTTCGACATCCTGGCCCAATTGGCTAATACACCAGCCAGGTTGTCCATCTTTGAACTACTCAGGCTCTCTCAAGACACTCGTCAAGCCCTGAGTAAAGCATTGATGCAGGCGGATGCATACTTAACCCAGCTCAAGTCCCCTGACGAAGAACCCGTGGCATGTCCTCAATGCCACAGTGTGATAGAGGTGGTCCCGAATATCACTTTCACTAAAGATGACATGCTGTTAAAGCATAACAGGCATGACAGACCCCTCTATTACACCGGGTACGTCGGTTCCATGGAGGTCGACCGGATTCACATAGATCCGGGGTCATCAATCAGCATCATTCCTCATAGTCTGCTTAGACCGCTGAGGATTCCTACCAGCGAATTGGCTTACACCACCACTACAATCGTGGGTTTCAACGCCAGGAAAGTAAGCCGTTGGGGAAAATTTGCCTGAGGATCCAGATTGGCGACCTCAGATCGATGGCTACATGTTATGTCATTGATTCAGAGGTGTCCTACAACATTCTGCTAGGTAGACCTTGGATCCACGACCACAACATCGTTCCTTCGACTCTACATCAATGCTTTAAATATGTAGATGCCCAAAGAACAGTACAAACGGAGTTTGCTAACCTAAACCCGTTTAAAGGAGTAGAATCCTACTACTCTGATGCCGTGTTATACTCTCAAGACTACATGGAAGAGGTGTCAGGCGAAGCAGAGAAGGAATCCCACCGGAAGCCAGAAGAACCTTCTGCCGAACAACCTCTGTCAATCAAGGTGAAAGGGCAAACTACTCGTCCAAAAGCCATGGAGCCTATGGCTATCCACCTGAACAAAAACAGGTCAGGAAAAGGGGATGATCCTCTAGTGATCACTTTGAACCAGAAGCCTCCACCCTTGGTCATCAACCTTCGGCGCAACAGGCAGCCGATTGATGTAAATGCAACCAGGAACGCGGTTTCGGATGATAATAAAGATCCTCTTTTCTAGTATATTGACGCTCAAATTCCAAATCAGGAATCCTCTCCCTATGACGATATAGAACCTATAGCACAAAAATTCTTGGAAGCTATAGATTCCTATCATCCGTATATGTGGGAAGTAGCGTCATCATCCAATGTCACTACGACATATGGACCGCATGAGGATTCTATCTTCATTGTCCCGCCTACTTGCAGCAGTCAGCGTTCAATAGTCTTCGGCCGCATGTGCAATGGACCGACCGTACAAGAAGACTCTTTTGATGACGATGCTGGTAAAATGCAGGTTCACAGATACAGCCCGCAAGCTCTAAAGATCATCTAAAGTATGGGTTATGACTTTAAGCTGGAACCAGGTCTTAACTACGGGAAAGGCAGACGAATGCCGCTGCACGGCGATCCCTACTATCAACAAACTCATTTCGGGTAAGGGTATACCACCTCCCTTGCAACTTCTGAGTCAAACGAGGATATCTCTTCTCAAAACGTATCAGCGCCCTCCGACTCATCTCATGCTCTCGAACGAACCTTATCAGTAAATATGGTAGTGACGGATTCCTTCGAAGCAGACAAACAAGAATCTGAACTGTTTAAGAATGATGCTTGGGCTCAGCAAATGGATACACAATAGGAATTCCACTTCGAGCAGAGAGAACCTCCCACTGAAGATAAAGTTATCTAGATTGATGTTGGGGATGAACTTTCACCAAAATCGATATTTATCAGTAACAATCTTTCCGAAGAAGAAAGGGAAGAAGTTATCCAGCTGATAAAAGAATATATCGACGTCTTTGCATAGAATTATGAGGACATGCCAGGCCTTGATCCAAAGGTGGCTACTCATAAGCTCAATATATTGCCCGATTTGAAGCCTGTGAAGCAGCACCAACGTTGGTTCCTCCCGGATATGATGGACGCCATTGAAGCTGAAATCAAGAAGTTGATAGCCTCCGGTTTCATCCGGGAAGAACAATATCCCGACTGGGTCGCCAATGTTGTCCCGGTCAGGAAAAAAAATAGGAAAGTACGTGTCTGCATCGATTATCGAGATCTGAATGCAGCATGCCCCAAGGATGAGTTTCCTCTTCCCATCACAGACGTCATGATTGACAATACATGCGATTTTGAACGTATGTCTTTTATGGACAGATTTTTAGTATACAATCAAATCAAGATGCATCCTGAAGACGAGAAGCATACTGCCTTTCGGACACCATTGGGGGTATATTGCTATACGGTCATGTCCTTCGGATTGAAGAATGCCGGGGCTACGTACCAACGGGCTATGAGTAACATATTCTATGAGCATTTACGCAAGACAGTAGAATATTACGTGGACGACGTAGCTGTCAAAAGCTGCCTCAAGGATAATCACATCCAAGACTTGAAGACAGTATTTGAGTTGATGCGCCAACATCAACTCAAAATGAATCCTACAAAGTCCTTTCTGGGGGTATCTAGTGGCAAATTCCTGGGATTTCTTATTACCGCCAAAGGCATTCAAGTGGACCCTGACAAAGTCAAGGCTATCTTAGAAATGCGACCGCCCCGCAATCTGAGGGAACTCAGGGGATTTCAAGGTCATCTGGCTTATATCCGGAGATTCATATCCAACCTCTCAGGGAGATGTCAGCCCTTTTCTCGTCTCATGAAGAAAGGTGTATCCTTCATATGGGACGAAGCCTGTCAGCAAGCGTTTAATGATATCAAACGCTACCTCACTAATCTGCCAATTCTGGTGCCTCCCGTCATAGGAAAACCATTCTTGCTGTATATTCGAGCGATGGATCATTCTCTGGGAGCTCTTCTCGCACAAAAGAACGATATGGGTCATGAACAGGCTATCTACTACCTCAGCAGGACGATGGTCGGAGCCGAACACAGGTATAATCCAGTAGAAAAAGAATGCTTGGCTCTGATGTTCGCTATTCAGAAAATACGACACTATGTCACCGGCCAGACTATTCATATCATCTCCAGGATCAATCCTCTTCGGGTACTGATAAACAAACCAAGTATTCTTAATTCCCGACTCGCGACTTGGGTGATGTTATTAACACCGTATGGCATGGCGTACGTCCCTCAGAAGTCCATCAAAGGCCAAGCATTAGCTGATTTCCTAGCTGCTCATCCGATCCCAGAAGCCTCCAAACTATACGAGGACGTTCCCAACGAAGTCGCAGAATGTAATTCCGCAATAGAAAGTGATGCATGGCAACTATTCTTCGATGGTGCCTCTAGGACTGGTCCCAGGGGAAACGTGGTTTTAGGAGTAGGAATTATCCTGGTTACTCCTGATAAGCTCGTCATCTATCGGGCATATTCTTTTAGCGAGCCATGTTCCAATAATGTGGCAGAGTATAACGCTCTACTAATCGGGCTCCAAGTCGCTAAAGAATTGGGTGTCGAATCTCTGGAAGCTTTCGGTGATTCTCTGCTGATCGTCAATCAAGTCAGAGGAATATATGAACTCCGGAATCCAGACCTCATCCCCTATCAACGAGCAACGGTCGAGATAGCCATGAAGGGTTCTTCCTAGAACATGTGCCTCGATCCCAGAATCTGGAACTGATGCCCTAGCCAGTCTAGCTGCAGATTTAGCTACTCCTATAAGAAGGCAGAATTCGGTGATCCTTCTTAGCAGAGATTTATTCTGTGTGAAAAATAACTTTCACATAGAACGCAGCTACGCTGTGAACACAGAGCTTCCAAAGAGAGACTGGAGAAGTCCCTTTATAGATTTCGTAGCATACGGAATCTTGTCGGAAGACCCTAAAGAAGCAGTATCCGTCAAAAGACGATCATTATGCTTCTATTTTGACGCGTCTTCACAATGTCTATATCGCCGGACTTATGACGAACTATTATTACGATGTCTCTCGGGTGATGAAGCACAGAGGATTATCCGTGAAGCTCACGACGGCGTATGCGGAGCGCATCAACCCGGTCCTAAGCTACAGGATCGAATCAGAAGAATGGGCTATTACGGGCCTACTATGATCACAGATGCAATAAAGTATGCAAGGCAATGTAGAGCCTGTCAGGTTCACGCAGACTTTATCCATCAACTTTCTAAACATCTACATCCTACGGTTGCATCCTGGCCTTTCGAAGCATGGGGTATGGATATCATTGGTCCTATTCACCCGTCTTCTTCCAGAGGTCACCGGTTTATACTGGACATCACGGATTATTTCTCCAAATGGGCAGAGGCGATCCCTCTTGCTGAGGTGAAGGCATCTAATGTGATCAGCTTCACCAAGCATCATGTTATTTATCGTTTTGGGATACCCCAGAGGATAATTCATGACGATGGGCCTTAATTCATCAACCAAGCGTTTTATCGATTTTGCGATAAAAATCGGATACAAAATATGGCCTCTACGGCATATAATCCTGCTGCTAATGGTTTAGTGGAAGCTTTCAACAAAACAATTATCAAGCTCTTGAAAAAGTTTGTCTCTTCGAACAAGAGGGATTGGAATGAGAAGCTAGGAGAATGTCTCTGGGCATACCGCACAACGGTACGAACACCGACAGGTTGTACCCTATTCTTATTGGTTTACGGGAGCGAAGCAGTTCTTCCCATCGAAGTCCAAATTCCGTCACTAAGGATAGCAGTGGCTAATGAGTTGACTCAAGAAAAGAATGACCTACTAAGACTTCAAAAGCTAGAAGGATTAGACGAAAAATGCCTTCAAGCTCAACAGCGCATCGCATTCTACCAGGCACACATTTCCAGATCTTTTAACCAAAGAGTAAAGGAAAGAGTGTTCAAAGCTGGCAAGCTAGTCTTAGCTGTAAGAAGGCCGATGATTCTTACTCACAGGAGCAAGGGTAAATTCCAGCCCAAATGGGAAGGCCCTTATGTGATCGAGACGACGTTCTCAAACGGCGCTTATAGGTTAGCCAAGCCTAATGGAGACTTGTTGATGGCTCCTATCAATGGCAAATTCCTAAAAAGGTACTACGCTTAACCTCCTCTGCTCAAGTGGAGTATGGTGAAGATCTCATTCTGACAATACTACTTCTAAAATGAAACTAGTTGGATCATATTCTATCATGTCCATATAACCTCTGAATAGATATGTTTAACTAATTTGGAACTTCAAGACCTATCACGTCCATATTACCTCTGATAGTGTTTTGTGTACACATTTTAGCTAAAGCATATTCTATCATGTCCATATAACCTCTGAATAGATATGTCCTGCTGAAACTTACCGAGAGTATATCACGTCCATATTACCTCTGATATCACTTTCGCCCAAAGCTGTCATTTATATTCCAAAATGATGGGTCCACAAAGTCAGATGAAGGCCTCTTTATTATTCCCAGAAAGAGCAAAAATTATATTAAAAAGCAAAAAAGTACATCATTTGGGAGGAGCGGTTAGGTCGCGAATCTGCTATGACAGAGCAGCCATTCTCTCATCCCTGGAGTTCAAGACATCGGCGCGAGCCCGTTCCAACCTTGCCGCATCATTATTCAAAGCAACTAGCTCAGACCGAGCATGTACAAAACCTAAGTGGACGACGCCCACATGCGCCAGGTTCTGTTGAGCGGTCTCCATTCGATGCTTCAGCACATCTCGAGCTGCCGACAAAGAGAGAGCCTTCGCCTCTGATTGAGTGAGCTCATCTCTCAATCTGCGGGCCCTCGATGTCTCTTTCTCGTATTTGACTTTGCACTGAGTCAGCTGAGGAATGACGTACTCCAGTTCGGCACGCTCATGATCCATCTCCTGTTGCTGTTCTTGGACAAATTTATTCAGAGATTCCAATCGCCCAGCAAGCTCTGCAGTCAGGGAGTCATACCTAGCTTGAACGAGACCGTCAATGCTGCCTTGAGATAGCTGCAGATATTCGTTAATGGGCTACTCCAAACTATTAACTATCTCCTCCAGTGCGTCAGCTATCCCAGTGTCGTTGTAGTCTCTGATTATCGCGAACTAAGACGACCTCCTCAGAGCCTCAAAGCTCAGATTCTTCTCCAACACCATTGATATCAATATTTTCATAGTGGTGTAGAAGATACAAGTATACTGCTCAGTCAGCATGGCTAGATCCGAATATACGCTGGGAGTGGCTGCAATATTGGTGAACCTCTCTCCAGGAACGATCGTAGACGATGTTGCCACAGCTGTCGCCTCAACAGAGGATGCGACAAAAGAAGATGCGCCGACAACAAAGGAGGCAATGTCGCAATGACAGGCTCCTCCTCCTCCTGAGACATCGGAACCATTTCGAGCGAGCCGGCACCCGAAAATACTTCCTCTTCGAAGTCAGGCACCTCCATGCCATCGCCAGGAGCTGAAACAGTGCCAAAAGGTGCGTCAACACTACCCTCCCCGAAGATGTCTTCCCCTGAAAAGAAGACAAAAGGAAGTTAATATCGAAATGATGTTAACTTTACTAAAAAGAGGCGTAAAGACAACATTTACCCATGGCCGATGGTGTATATGTCGCGTCTGCAGCCAGTACAGCTAAATCATTTCTTAATGATGCTAAGCAAGCTATCATACCTGGGGAAGGTGGTGTGTCAACCGACACTGGCAAATATTCTTCCAGGTCCTTGTCAAGTTCCAACCGAGGTTTATCGGTTGGAATCTCGCTGGGCGCACTGGCAGACACGGCAGGGGTTTCTCTCGATGCTAATCCGGATAAAGATATCCTTACTCGGTTAGGCCCCGAAGGCGATCTCGTACCACTACCTGAAGCGGTAGCAATGACAGCAGCCTCAAGCAGAAATTCTCTGGCACCGCCAGCCGGAACTGTAGAGGTTCCCTCTCTAAAAGACGAGGAACCTCCAATCAAAGAATCATCCCCAACAGGGGAAGATACAGGCTCACTTCTAGGAACCTCATTACCAGGAATCCAGAGAGGACGAGTAACCGTCTTCTTCTTCCTCTTGCGAGGGGAAGTCTCCTTCGAAATAGGAGCCCTTCGCTTACCAGAGATTACTAGAGGCCCTGCAGGCGGAGGTATTTTACCCCTCGGTACCGCCAACAGAGGCTCATCTGGATTCACGGAATCTTTACCCTCGTCAAAAGAGACCGAGGGGACTTCATCTCTTCCTGCAGACTTGGAGGAGGGCAACCTAAAACTTCCATGCATGTCAAAATCATGATGGAAGGTGTTGGTTGCCACATATAACTGGGCATACGAGTGGAGAATGTGCAGCTCCGTGGAGAGTGAAATGACGGGCACAGTAAAAATTGCTTCAGTGCAACCCATGATGAAGTATCGCCATCCTCTCGCTCCATCAATGAGTCCGCCCCTGGACCTGAAGATGGTAACGGCATTGCCCACATGCAATTGGTCGTACCCAAACTGCCTGGCAAACCGACTAGGCAGGTAGGGCTCCAAGAAGCAATGGTCTTCGCTTCTGTACAGTAAATGGGAAGGTCTAATGCAGACCAACCAATTAAAAGCCTCAGGAGAAAGAACGGTCTTCCCGTCACCTATATCCTGAAGTCTGATCCCCTATTAATTAAGATGTACAGAGGGGACAGTGCAGAAGAGCTTCCAACTGTGACTGAAATTCAGCGTCCGTCGACAGTCTAAGACTGTGGTCACATTCCAGGATGATTTCTTGTAATTCAGCAAGAAACTACCCCCCGAACTACTGCCAGATCCGGGAGACATCACCCTGGGATTATGGAGAATTAACCATCCCATCAAATACAGGTATGGTAATTCTACCCTGGGAAACCTATCACGCCGAGTTTTATCGGCGAGCAGCCCATCAGTAATGGCCCTCAGGCCAGCTTGTATGCGGCACACCATGGTAGGAGCAAGCCCAGTCTTGCCCCGAACACTAGACGCACTGCAGGCTACAGCGTATTGCGGTGAATCCGGTCCGCAGATGCAATGCCGGGTACCACCAGTTGGCGCAGTCATATAGAGAGGAAGCCAACCAGTTGAGCTTCCTTGGACAGAGGCTTGCGGCAATGCCTTAAATAACTGTAGGCCTTGGTGCCTGCAGGATATTTTCCTATCCCTTCGTCGAGAATCTGATCTGGAGCCTCAGCATCCTCCATAAGATCGTCGACTACCTGAGCACTAAGCACGCTCAGAAAGTTCAAAGGCTGATCCTTGATATCCAAGACCTTCTCCGGCTTAGCAGTCCTGGCCCGGTGAAAGAAGAGGTAGGACGCCCATTTATTGGTATGGGCCAAATTGGAGGGCTCACCATAAAAAGCGGAACAAGCAAGGTAGTGGCACATCAACTCCTGGTACACTGCCACTACCCGAGGGTCTGAATCCCCCAGCTCCCAGTTCGTGGGAACATACTCCTCATAAGGAGTATCCCCCATTGGCAGTCTCGAAATCTCTGCCATCTCGTGGAGGGCCAATCCTAACTCCCCCAATGGAGTGGCGAAAGTCCCGGTGAGCGAGATATATCGCTCCATCAAAGCCAGAAATAGGTTATGGTTGAGAGGTAACCCAACACTGGAAGCACTCACAGCTGCGAACAGACCAATGCTCTTCAGCTCGGTCTGGAAATGCTTCAGGGCCCAGTCAGCTAAACGAGCCCATCGAAGATTTATAGGGGTGATCCACCCACTTGTTCGAGGGTTCCCCTTAGGGTATACTCCTCCGTGCCCCATGAAATCATTGTAGAAAGTCGATAACTGGACCGGCTGGAGCACCAAGTTGTCTTCACTCGGGATACTGCCCGGGTACAATCCCCTGAACGGTATTACAGAGCCGGAAGGGCGGCTGACGAATGACCCTTGGTCGGATCCTTTCTGATGAAATATCTTCCCCGGCCGACCGTGAAGATCGGGAGTCAGCGTCCACAACATCCTCCTGGGATGTATAGCATGAAAGAATGCCGAGATGGGATAGTCTCTCAGCATCTTGGGCAGATACAGAACCAAGCCCCCGGCAGGGAAAACCCAGAGTTCTTTCTTGGGCTTCGTCTGGGACTGCTTGTCAATCATGTCCCCGAAGAGAAAAGCCAGCTTTATATATTGGTCCCCGTCTATGTACGTTAGGGGCTCTTCGTTGATCATGTTCAATAGCGTTCGCTCGCCTTGAGCCGATATCAAGATTCCCCTTCCTTCAGGATATTGGGGTCCAGAGATGGAAAATGTCACATGGGACAAATCCTCCAGGTAGTTGGAATGAAGCATCCCGGCAGCGGAACCCATCACCTCGGCCAGCGGAGACGCGTGCAAGTTGACTGCAAGAAGCAAGGAAAACACGTCAGTTTCTATACTAGACATTACAATCTTGCAGCATATGCCAAAAATCAACAGTCTGTACTTTACGCCAAGACTGTAAAAACTTGATCTTTTACGCTGGAATCTTATTCCAAGGCGTAAAAATCAAGACTGGCAGTATACACACAAAAATTTGACAGTCTGTGTTTTACGCCAGACTGTCAAAGTTTGAGTTATTACGCCGGAATTATCATCCAGAAGCGTAACACTCAAATTTTATAGTATACGCCAAGTTTCGACAGTCTGTGCTTTTACGCCCGACTGCGAAAATATGGAGTTTTTACGCTGACACATTAGAAATGTGGGCGTAAAAGATGAAACGTCTCTGTGCATCATCTTCCTCAAAGAGGCTATCAGCATAGAAGACGACCTAGTGCGTTCACGTATAACGTGTGCGAAGGATTTTCTTCGTTCTTTTTCGTCCCAAAAGCTCTACCTTCAATCCCGGGTGCACTGCTCGTCGGCGGGACACTTCGCTCAGAATGAAGCTCGCCTTGCCCGACGGAAGTCGCTCTCGCTTGGGCAGAAGAGCGAGAAGAAGAGTCAACCTTCTTTTCCTTAGAGGAGAAGATTTGTTTCAGGGCCATTACTGAAAACTTTGAAGGCTCGGAGAGGAAACGAAGAAGAACTCGAACAGTCGAAGGCATTGTTTCGCAGAAGACGGATGAAAAGTTTTTCTCTCAAAAAACTTGGGGTATATATAGAGTTCGAATGGACTCCTCGAATCCCAAACCAAATCCGATAATTAATATTCGGTTATGATTGGGTACTACGTCAGCCTATTACTCAAAGAAGGCGGACAGTCAGCGAATTCGAAAAGTTTTCGTGCAAAGCAGATTCGTGGTTTTACGCTAAGGAGTTTTCTACGCTCGACAGCTACAGATCTACGGTTTTACGCTCACAGGCTATAAGTCTATGGTTTTACGCCCGGATGCTTTCATGCTCAGTAGCTTTTACGCTCAAGAGGCTACAAACCTACGACTTCAAGCTTAGAAGCTACAAATCTATGATTTCACGCTCGGTGGCTTTTACGCTCAGAAGCAACAGATCCACAACTTCACGCTCGAAAGATTTACTTTTCAGAGGCTACAAATCTATAGTTTCTACGCCCGGATGCTCTCGTGCTCAGCAGCTTTTACGCTCGAGAGGCTACGAACTTAGGATTTTATGCTCATCTACAGTTACAGATCTATGACTTTATGCATATCTGAAAATACGCAGGTCAGAGTACGCGTATATCTGAACAATTCTCAAGGCGATCAATTGCAAGAGTTCACACAGAAGATACTCCATCTTGACCTCAAAATATCCCAAGTACCCGAAGCATACAGAGTTCAACATTAAAAATTACTCTTCTCCTTTGGTCGATTGGGGGTTCATCCAGAATCCAGTCTAAATATTTCATCTACAGTTCAATATGGCGACTCATTTTGATCGCCATTTCTCGCCCTGTTCCAAGGAATTTTTGAGAAATCATTCTTGAAGATGATGGTCTTAACAAGAATTCTGTTTATCAGAAGTGACAGTTCAGAATTCTACGTGGTTCCTCATTCCTAACAGCAGGACAGTTCGAATACTCGAATGCTAAGCGGCTTTCTGCGCATTCTTAGTTATGCATAAAAGACAGGACGGGACCTAGCACTCTTTCTATCAGAATCGGCATAAAGTTACCAGACATGTCGAAGCTACACATATTCAGACTTTACAGCAAAATATGGCAAGATAATCATATGCACAGAAGAAAGACGATTTTATTAAAATCATGATTACATATGAGGGAAATCCAGTCTACAAAGGGTTTTTCTTTATTTTCATGATTACATATGAGGGAAATTCCGTCTACAAAGGATTTCCTCGTCGTCGTCGGAAGGCCACCCCCAGAATCTGTTCTGCCAGGTTCTCGCTTTGGTGGAGATCTTCCTCCGTCTTCTTCAGCAGTTAGTCGATTTTTACGACCGATTAACAAGAAAATGATTAATGGCGGGAGGATACAAAATTGGACCAGCCTAAATTATGCAGATCCCATCCTCCGTACGCCATGACAGATTGAGTTGAGGTATTTCACCCAACTCAATACTCGAGGACAGAGCTAGTTTGTCTGCTCTTGTCCACGAAAGTATCAGGAGAAGATACAGCTTGCAAGCTGTGTGGTCAAATATGACCCTTCCTCTCTCCTAAAGAACCGCCATACAAAGTTGCTGATTATCCCGAGCAAAGGAGGCTATGATATCCTTCCATGATCCATCGTTGCAGAGGATATTTGCTCGAAGATGCCTTCTTTTTCGGCTCCTTACATACTGGAAGAACATGGTCTTCTTCTTCCTCAAGTCGACCTAACGAACTCCGGCGACCATCTCTGTGTGGTGAAAGAAATATGGGAAGAACAGGTTAACTCCTCAGCCTTTATATAGGCAAGAAGAGCCCACTGAATCCCAACGGATCCCCAATAACTCCGCCATGAAGTCAGCCTTGAAGAACGTGTCAGACTTGACCGTTTTATGCTTCATTCAAAGTGTTTCAAATTATGAGGAATTTAAAAGCTTTGAAGGGGGTCTTATAGAAGCATAAAAAATACGCTGGATAGCTATACGCAGCATGTTAATGCTGAGCAGCATAAAAAGATGACTTCAGAGCCATCAGCGTGCAACAGAGCTTTTCCACTGAGCACAGCGTAAAATATAAGCTCAAGGACTATCCGCGTAAAGCAGTATGACCAGGCTGCTTCAGCGTAAAAAGGGTGCTACATCGCCTTTATGGCGTAAAACTCATCCGCTTTAATGCAGCATTGAAGTGTACGAGGAACGCTTCGTATTCTTTAAAATAAACCTGTCAAATCATGCAGTGAACCTGACATCTGACTCCTGACAAAGAGTACTGCACGACTACCCAGGCGACGGCTATAATGATGGCGCAGCACAACAGCCCAGACTGTCATTTAGTGCCACTTCCTTGGCGTAAACTGCTTTTACGCATACAAGGAAATACGTTGCCTACTTTTACACAGGAAGATGTGAGCTGTTTATGCTCCATAGAAGACAAACAGGCTGCCACGTCAAAAGCTGCTCTTCGTACAGGGCTCGAGGTATGTCTCTGCATTTAATGCGCAGAGTGATGACAGAACTCGAGGCACGTCTCTGCATTTAATACGCAGAATGATGGCAAAACTGCGAGACACGTCTCTGCATTTAATGCGCAGAATAATGGCGGATCTTCGAGACACGCCTCTGGAATACGCTGCCTAGTTTTACACAGGCAGACGTAAAATTCTTACACTCCGCAGAAGACAAATAGACTGCCACGTCAAAAGCTGCTCTTCGTACAAGACTCGAGGTACGTCTCTGCATTTAATACGCAGAATGATGGCAGATCTTTGAGACACGCCTCTGCATTTAATGCGCAGGATGGGGGCAGATCTCTGCATTTAATGTAAGAGATTTGATTATATCTCCAAAAGCCGTAATTTCGGCTAAAATGTCCACATCATCACTGTGGCACATTACGCCATCAGGCTATTCTCGACTATAGGAGCACGTTGTATGCTATCTTCTTGGAATACGCCAACTCAGGCTACATCTGCACTAGTGCGTATTGAAGCTATTCGGTCCAGAATTCGCTCAAGCCTCAGTCAAAGGAGGAGGATCACTCGGCTTCTACGCCTACTCGGCTTCTACTCCTACTCGGCTTTTATGCCCACCCGGCTTCTACACCCACTCGGCTTCTACGCCTACTCGACTTCTATGCCGGTTTGATAACTCTTTGGCTTCTATGCCATAGTGACAGTTATTGGCTTCTACGCCAACCTTCTCTACGCGAGGGATGACTACCTACGTGGCTTTTATGCCATGATCTTCGCAGCAGTTATACGCATTGTCTCTTAATTGGACATACGTCACACGCTCATTCAAAAGGTCATTTATACGTAGGCAACGGTTATTATAACCATCGTGTAAAAGGGTGCTGTACTTTCCACTACTCGGTTTCTACGCCGACTGAGTGGTCACTGTCACTAAAACTCTATAAATAGAGACCTCTATCAACAGAGGTCCAAGGTCGAAAAATGGAGGATTGGAAGGTTGAAAATTGGTCACAGATTCCAAGGGAGAAGAATCCAGAGCTCAGGCAAAGAGTAGTGATCGACGACTTTGGCATCGAGCATCCACTCTCTTTAGCAACCTTCGGAGCTGCTTTCTGTCTTCTACGGCACTTCTTCATCATCGTGTGGTCCAAGGGACAAAGTGATCGACTGCAGATCAGACTCCTATAGCAATATTTACCTAGATTTAAAAATTGTACTTAACATCCTAGTATAGGATTAATTGTACTTCTTGTTTGTGAACCTAAGAGCGGGTTTCTTATAAACCTAGTTTTCATTTCTTTCGTTTATTTATCAAACATCATAGGCTACCACTAAAAATGTGCACCCGGAATGAGGGCACGAGTACGTGGGTACGTCCAGCCTACGCTATAGCATCGGCGGTAGAACGATGTTTGGGTCAACTCTACTATCTAAACATCTCAAACAATATATACATGGTACATGTCAATCATCTCAACTCCAAATAGAGGAACAATATGGTATCTGATAAATGTAACTATACTCAATCACAATGCAAACAAAGGAAGATAAAGTACAAGATGGAAAAACGAAAGAAAAAGTCCCAATACATCCACAAGTCTGAAATAATATATACATGCCAATAACCTCAATAAAGTCTAATACAAGTCTAAACAATAAGTCTAGGCCTCCTCAGTATCTTGCACTAGGTCATCCTGCTCTAAGGGAGTATCCTCTAATGGTATGTCGTCCTGCAGCCTGTAGTAGGTGGGATACTGGTCCATAAGCCAATCATCTTAAAAATATATCCAATCTAGATTAGAGCGAAGTACATACCTCTAAAATAGTTTTAAATACATAATCGAGCATATATAACAGATAATAGAAAAGAATACAAGATAACTAAACAACAAAATAAAATAAACTAGAGTGAACAGGTAATATACTAGAATAAAGAAAATATAATAGAATAACTGTAATATAATAGAAATAATAAAATCTAGCTAATGTTCCATAAAATACAAGTTCATTATGTGCTCGGTTGTCCCGCCCCAGTCCCAAAACACCGAGGGACCGGACGCGTGATAATGGCCAGCAGCACACACCGATGGACAAACCCAATTTAATGGATCCATCGGGGCATACTTAAGCTGTAATATAACAATAAATAGGTCCAATAATACAAGTCACAGTCTATACTAATCTCATCCATAACAGATAAACACAGATCAAATGCTAGAATAAATGCAAATAAATAAAAACTAACAAGTCTCAATAAAAGTATCTCGGAGAATAATCCGAGAACAAGTCTGATACATCAATGCAATAGGTTGGAAATAAAATAACTAGAAACAGAAATAAATGAGTATCTAAAGCCAATACTCATGAGAAGTCCTCTGGTACGATCTCGTCCTCAGATCCTGGTTCTTCCCCAATGTAGGCACCTGCTTCTATTAATGCTAATGCTCCGGTCCCGTATACCTCGGGATAGATCTTGTCAGCTAATCCTTGGGACACAATCCGGATCCAGGTCCTCAGGGGACATAACAAGATACAGATAATACAAGCCAAAATAAATACAGTGCAGCAATAAATGAACAATAGGGTAAATATATAACCAGCTAAGTGATATGCAAGTTAAGAGTTTTAGTCATACTCGGGCTGAGACTACTACAGGATCAGTGTCAGAGAAACCCATAGCAGTATTTTCTCGAAGGGCCAGAACTGGTGCCAAAGCTCTGTGTTAGAGACTAAGACACATCCAGATGACAATATATATAATATAATCAGCCTTTGATATGGTAATACTCTCCCCACCCAATGTAATCTCACGTCACAGTTCACGATGTACATGTCCATGTCACGCAAGACCATAACTAATGCAACAAGTCAGGATAAAATCTAAGCATGTAAACTGTATATGTCATAAACCTGTATCCTATACAGAATCACCATGAATATCTCAGGAAGATTCTGTCTCATGAATAGTATCAAGTGTCCCGGGTATAATGTACTTGATAAGACAAGTACGAGAAATATAGGGTCTCGGTATCCATGTCTAGATGACAATACACAACGCCGCGTACGGTGTTGGCACCCGACTATTAATCGGACGTTAAATAAGTCACACGGTCCTAGGTCAAGCATGTACAATAATATATAAATAAGGCAAGGAAATATGTAATAAGAACTGTAATGTTGGCAAGGTACACTTGCCTGGGGTTCTGGCTCCAACTGTAGCTCTGGTCTCAGTGTGATCTGCAGGTACTCCTCCGGTTGCTGAAATAAACATCACCATCATATCCAGGAAATATCAAATAGCTAGAAATGCCTGTCCTTAAGTCCAATTTGGACACAGGGACAAAAATCACAGTTTCTGGTCAAAACGGGGTCCACATGTGGGCCACTTTGCACCGAAAAACGTGTCAGGGTCAAAGGTCTCTAAATTCGTCAAACTTAGTGTCAACAAGTCAGGAACGATGATACGAACCCAATGGAACTTCCAAAATTGGATTCCGATGAGCCGATCACAAAATCGCCCGTCAAGTGGAGCCTATGGGGCCCACGATACACGATTTTGTCAATATTCTCAGAATCGAACCAAACTTGGGTCACAGGACCAGCGTATTGCTACGAGTCCGATGGCGCAAGTTTTATTTTGATCCGATGTGTATACACAAAGTTAAAACGTATTCCAGAATAGGCGGATATGGGGCGTTGTCAGAGGATACGCGTTGATTCCGGTGTGCACGCACATCCAAATCAACTTTTGTGAAATCCTGCACGTTAGTATCAATGGCGCGCATATTTCGGTGAAGACCGCACGCGACCAAGTCATCCCGTTTTGTGGGGCACACTCAGTTCCGGGGTGAAACAGGGCATTGTTTTTCCTGTTTTTGGATCGCGGTTTGCGATCACCAAAGGACGCGATGCACCGAGCGGGTTGCACGGGCACCGAGAGGGTCACACAGCCTACGCGTCATAACTGACGGAATCGAAAACTGGTTAACGAGAAGAGAGAACGGGTTACCTGAACAGGGCTCCGTGGAACCTGAAATTCCTGTGTCCGGGTCCTGTGTCCGTGTCCTGTGTCCAGGCTGTGTCCATCTAGGTTAGGGTTAGGGTTAGGGTTTCTGTCGATTATCGGAGCTGAAGGAGGCAGAGGGCGGCACTACTGCGGCAGAGGCTCGTCGGCTCAGGTGGAGGATCTCGAGGCGGAGTCGTCGGCGGGATCGTGGGGTGACGGGTGGTCGAGGGGCGGTGCTGGAGATGGGAAGAAAAGTCAGGGCTGCGGGTTCTGTGGATCGGAGAAGACGAGGGACAGGGCGGAGCAGTTCGTCGGTGGGAGAAGGAACTAGGGTTGCTGAAGGGGGAGTTAGGTCGGGGGCGGGTCGAGGTGTCGACTGCTGCAGAGGGTGGCGGTTGGCACGGCGAGGCGGAGGAGGTAGTCGAGGTCTGGGACGGGTGGAGGATCGTCGAGGGAGGGCTAGGCGGAGGTGGTGCGGGGAGAGGAAGACCGAGGTCCGTCGAGGGGAGTCAAGCGGCGGCCGAGGGAGAGATGGGAGAGGTCGAGGGGAGGCGGGGACTCGGGTAGGGGGATGACGCTGGGGTAGGCGGAAAGGCGGTGAGGCGGAGCTCAGGGTGGTCGAGGGTGACCGGAGCGAGGACTGGAGGGTGGAGGAAGTTAGGGTTCCGACGCACGGCAGAGGGGGATTAAATAGCCTCGTCGGAACAGTGTTTCGACTAGAATTAGGGTTAGGGTTCAGATTAGGATTGGGTAACGGGTCCAGGTTTGGGTCTGCGGGTCGGGTTCACATGAATCTGGCCCGACCCGCTTAGTATTTAAGTATGGGTTTGGGTCTGCGGATTTCGGGTCGGGTTTAGATCCGACCTGACCCGCTAAGGCTGGGTTCAGTTCAGTTGAACCGGGTTTGAGTTGGTTTGGGTTGGTTTGGTTCAGTTGAACCGGGTTTATTTCTTGGATTTAATTCGGTTAAAATAAACTTAGTTTTTAAGGCTTTAAAAATGCTTCCGGGGTCCAATAAATTTCCAGAAAATTACCCTATGTCCATTTTTCCATTTTATATCATAAAATATTATTTCCATAATATTTTAATATTATTTAACAGTAACTAAAAATTATTTAATTACCAAATGCCTAGGTTTTAATTACAGAAAATTCCTGAAAATTCCAGAAAAATTGTGAAAAATCCAAATTAAAAATTTTTGAAAAATCAGGGGGCTTACAATCTACCCCCTTAAGAGGATTGCGTCCTCGCAATCAAAGAATAACCGGTCAACAGAGATGACACGGTTGCAAATATTGTTCGAAGCACATCATGATCAAGAAGATTCAAGGTTGAGGGTGTAAGAATAATACAAAGGAAAAATTATTTCCCTAAGCATTAAAAGTTATGCAATCTCCCGTATAAAGGAGATTTAGAAGACTACATTTCATTACTTTTAAAACATATTAGGTTATCAATTATAAAAACATTCTAGTTTATTAGCAAGTTCAAAATTACTAGGTCAAGGCTAGGGTCACGAACCAACAGGCACAAGCTAAAACAACACTAGAACGAATAACTATAAAAACTTACGCGCATTAGCTACTCCATGAATATGTGCGTCCTCCAAAGTCATCGCGAAAGCTTGTCCGCATCCTTGAGGGGGTGTCCTCTGCTGTTGCTGGGCCTGTTGGAAGGGTGCTGCTTGAGGTGCCAAGGGTGGCCGTGGTTGATATCCTCCTGGTGCTGGTAGAGCTTGTTGGGTTGCCCTTGGTATTCCTTCTCTACGCTCAGGGCAGTCCCTCACTGCATGCTGACGGGATCCCCATGCTAAACATAATCCTAACCTGCGTCGGCATTCCTTGGCGAAATGGCCTGCTTTGCCATAGTAGTGACAAGTAGAAAGGACTATTACTTGTGGTGTAGATACTTTCTGCTGTTGGTGTAGGTGAGGTCTCTTTGTAGCTTCTTCTTGTGGTGCTCTGGCTGGTGCTGATGTGGAAGGCCGCTTCAGACTGGTCTCTCTCCTGGTGACGTGCTCCATGCGTCGAGCTGTAGCAAGGACGTCCGAGTAAGATGTAGGTGCAATGGATCCAATTAGTTTCTGTAGCTCAATGTTTAATCCGTCGAAGAACTTCTTAGCCTTCTCCTCTTCTGTCAAAATCAAGGTAGGGGCAAAGCGACTCAAACGAATAAATTCTGCGTTATACTCTTCCACTGTCATAGTATCCTGAGTGAGACGATTGAACTTGTCCCGAAGTTCTGATCGAGCGGTAGCCGGAATGTACATCTCCTGAAAGAGTCTGGAGAACTCCTCCCAGGCGACTCGGTCTGGTCCGAGCCGGGTCTCCTCAGATAGCCACCAGTGATGTGCATTGTCCGTCAATTGCATTCTGACGGCAGTCATCCAACGTTCCCTTGGAAGCTCAGCTGCTTCTAATTGATATCGTATGTTGGTGAGCCACTCATGAACTTTTGTGGGCTTCTCCTTGCCTGAGAAGGTACGGGGCTTCAGCTGGTGGAAATTGGTGATAGAGCCCGTCGGTTGCCGTCAAGTTGGTAGGTTGGCCTGCTCTAGTGCATTTACTAGGCTGTTCCTCAAGTAATCTGCTTCACGACGCTGAGCTTCTTGATAAATATGTTGTTGGGCTTGCATCATTGCGTAGATTATTTGGAATATTTGTTGCCCGTCCATAGGCTGTCCTAGTGGGAATACAGGCATTGGTGGAACGAACTGCGGAGGCGGCGGGATATCATCACGCCGAAATCTAGAAGCTTGCTGATCTGCTTGGCTGCTTCGGTGAGTAGAGGGATCTCCACTCAATGGCGTCACTTCATCTTCTCTGTAGGTGGCTACAGCACCTATTGGTGTGTTTACTGGAGTTTCGTCGTTTGCTCATGAATCCATTACTCTGCATCTAAAAATAAACTATAAGAGGCGCACAGGAATCAAGGTAGGATGCAAGTCAAGGAATTAATTTGAATCCGATATAGATTATCAAGAATATTTCAAGCAAGTGGATGAGATCCTAAAAACATATCCTATTCTTATTGCAGGCTTGCTCGGTCCCTAAGTTGAAACTGAACAATTTAGTCGTTGACCTGCATGGGCCACCACAAAAACCATGTCACGCCCCAATCCCAAAACATCGAGGGACCGGACGCTTGATAATGGCCAGCAGCACACACCGATGGACAAACCCAATTTAATGGATCCATCGGGGCATACTTAAGCTGTAATATAACAATAAATAGGTCCAATAATACAAGTCACAGTCTATACTAATCTCATCCACAATAGATAAACACAGATCAAATGCCAGAATAAATGCAAATAAATATAAACTAACAAGTCTCAATAAAAGTATCTCGGAGAACAATCCGAGAACAAGTCTGATACATCAATGCAATAGATTAGAAATAAAATAACTAGAAAAAGAAATAAATGAGTATCTAAAGCCAATACTCAGGAGAAGTCCTCTGGTACGATCTCGTCCTCAGATCCTTGTTCTGCCCCAATGTAGGCACCTGCTTCTGCTAATGCTAATGCTCCGGTCCCGTATACCTCGGGATAGATCTCGTCAGCTAATCCTGGGGACATAATCCGGATCCAGGTCCTCAGGGGACATAACAAGGTACAGATAATACAAGCCAAAATAATTACAGTGCAGCAATAAATGAACAATAGGGTAAATATATAACCAGCTAAGTGATATGCAAGTTGAGAGTTTTAGTCATACTCGGGCTGAGATTACTACAGGATCAGTGTCGGAGAAACCCATAGCAGTATTTTCTCGAAGGGCCAGAACTGGTGCCAAAGCTCTGTGTCAGAGACTAAGACACATCCAGATGACAATATATATAATATAATCAACCTTTGATATGGTAATACTCTCCCCACCCAATGTAATCTCATGTCACAGTTCACGATGTACATGTCCATGTCACGCAAGACCATAACTAATGCAACAAGTCAGGATAAAATCTAAGCATGTAAACTGTATATGTCATAAACATGTATCCTATACAGAATCACCATGAATATCTCAGGAAGATTCTGTCTCATGAATAGTGTCAAGTGTCCTGGGTATAATGTACTTAATAAGACAAGTACGAGAAATATAGGGTCTCGGTATCCATGTCTAGATGACAATATACAACGTCCCGTACGGTGTTGGCACTCGACTATTAATCGGACGCTAAGTAAGTCACACGGTCCTAGGTCAAGCATGTACAACAATATATAAATAAGGCAAGGAAATATGTAATAAGAACTGCAATGTTGGCAAGGTACACTTGCCTGGGGTTCTGGCTCCAACTGTAGCTCTGGTCTCAGTGTGATCTGCAGGTACTCCTCCGGTTGCTGAAATAAACATCACTATCATATCCAAAAAATATCAAATAACTAGAAATGCCTGTCCTTAAGTCCAATTTGGAGACAGGGACAAAAATTATAATTTTTGGTCAAAGCGGGGTCCACATGTGGGCCACTTTGCACCGAAAAACGTGTCAGGGTCAAAGGTCTCCAAATTTGTCAAACTTAGTGTCAATAAGTCAGGAACGATGATACGAACCCAACGGAACTTCCAAAATTGGATTTCGATGAGCCGATCACAAAATTGCCCGTCAAGTAGAGCCTTTGGGGCCCACGATACGTGATTTTGTCAACATTCTCAGAATCGAACCAAACTTGGGTCACAGGACCGGCGTATTGCTACGAGTCCGATGGCGCAAGTTTTATTTTGATCCGACGTGTGTACACAAAGTTACAACGTGTTCCAGAATAGGCGGATACGGGGCGTTGTCGGCGGATATGCGTTGATTTCGGTGTGCACGCACATCCAAATCAACTTTTGCGAAATCCCACACGTCCGTATCAATGGCGCGCATATTTCGGTGAAGACCGCACGCGACCAAGTCGTCCCGTTTGGTGAGGCACACTCAGTTCCGGGGTGAAATAGGGCATTATTTTTCCTATTTTTGGATCGCGGTTTGCGATCACCATAGGACGCGATGCACTGAGCGGGTTACACGGGCACCGAGAGGGTCACACAGCCTATGCGTCACAACTGACGGAATCGAAAATGGGTCAACGAGGAGAGAGAATGGATTACCTGGACAGGCTGTGTCCGGGTCCTGTATCCGTATCCTGTGTCCGGGTCCGGGTCCTGTGTCCGGGTTCTGGACCCTGAAATTCCCGTGTCCGGTTCCTGTGTCCGTATCCTGTGTCCAGGCTGTGTCCGTCTAGGTTAAGGTTAGGGTTAGGGTTTCTGTCGATTGCCGGAATTGAAGGAGGCGGAGGGCGGCGCTGCTGCGGCGGAGGCTCGTCGGCTCAGGTGGAGGATCTCGAGGCAGAGTCGTCGACGGGATCGTAGGGTGACGGGTGGTCGAGGGGCGGTGCTGGAGATGGAGGAAAAGTCAGGGCTGCGGGTTCTGTGGATCGGAGAAGACGACGGATAGGGCAGAGCAGTTTGTCGGTGGGAGGAGGAACTAGGGTTACTGAAGGGGGAGTTAGGTCAGGGCGGGTTGAGGTATCGACTGCTGCGGAGGGTGGCGGTTGGCACGGCGAGGCGGAGGAGGTAGTCGAGGTCTGGGACGGGTGGAGGATCGTCAAGGAAGGGCTAGGCGGAGGTGGTGCGGGAAGAGGAAGACGGAGGTCCGTCGAGGGGAGTCGAGCGGCGGCCGAGGGAGAGATGGGAGAGGTCGAGGGGAGGCGGGGACTCGGGTAGGGGGACGACGCTGGGGTAGGCGGAAAGGCGGCGAGGCGGAGCTCAGGGTGGTCGAGGGTGACCGGAGCGAGGACTAGAGGGTGGAGGAAGTTAGGGTTCTGGCGCACGGCAGAGGGGGATTAAATAGCCTCGTCGGAACAGTGTTCCGACTAGAATTAGGATTAGGGTTCAGATTAGGATTGCGTAACGGGTCCGGGTTTGGGTCTGCGGGTCGGGTTCACATGAATCCGGCCCGACCCGCTTAGTATTTAAGTATGGGTTTGGGTCTGCGGGTTTCGGGTCGGGTTTAGATCCGACCCGACCCGCTAAGGCTGGGTTCGGTTCAGTTGAACCGGTTCTGAGTTGGTTTGGGTTGGTTTGGTTCAGTTGAACCGGGTTTATTTCTAGGGTTTAATTCGGTTAAAATAAACTTAGTTTTTAGGGCTTTAAAAATGCTTTCGGGGTCCAATAAATTCCTAAAAAATTATCCTATATCCAGTTTTCCATTTTACACCATAAAATATTATTTCCATAATATTTTAATATTATTTAATAGCAATTAAAAATCATTTAATTATCAAATGCCTAGGTTTTAATTACAGAAAATTCCTGAAAATTCCAGAAAAATTGCGGAAAATCCAAATTAAAAATTCTTGAAAAATCAGAGGGCTTATATCGGTTTTGGTTGAAAATGAATACAATATGGTAACTCAATTGCATGTGTGATATGTAATCGACATGTACACGAATACACTGGGGCTTGATCACATAGTCAACTCCTATTCCCCCATCCCCAACCAATACCAATGGATCCAATCATGATACGTTATGAACACGAATATGGGCACACTAAACACGAGCAGTGTGTGAATATGAAGTACAATAAATCAATACCCGATACACATGATAAAATATATGTGAATGAGTACCCGCTGAACATGATAAGGGATAACATCTCCTGACAAGATTCATGTAGTACCAGTCCGTGAACTACTATATCAGAATCAAGTATACAGTTCTAGAATATGAGATATATATACTAATATAAAATAAATACTAACAGAGAGATGTACTCGCCTGAGGTCCTGAGCAAGTAAAATAGAACAATGCTTGAACCAGTGCCATACAGACCTGTATAGGAATTTATAGGTTACTAGGTGTAATGAAAGATAAATAAATTAAAAATAAAGAATGGGTAATCTCTAGGTCATGCTATGTTACCTTGGTCAAACAGGGTCAAACTAGGTCAAGGGTTGACTTTTAAAGTCAAACTATTCAATAGTGGTCTACTCTAGTCAAAGCTAAGTTAAGCATATCATTCTAAGTTAAAACTATCTAGACTAGTATATCTCCCAAGTGTATTAGCTATTTATCTATTAGCACTAAGTATTTGTTAACACCAATTATAAATACACTAGTTAAATATACTATGAACTATATTACATATGGTTATCAACTAGCTAAAACTTATCTAACTAATACCTTAGTTGACACCCATGACACTTAATTATTCGTAACATCTAATATTAAGACATCAACTCTTATTCAATAACCACACTTAACCACCATATCAACTAACACTAACTACCCTCACTGAAATATATACTAACTCATAGAATTTAGGATATAACTTATCTACCTAACTGCTACTACTTCAAGGTGAAGCCATTACCTACATAGTCATGTACAAGCATCTATGAATTCATCCTTATGCATTTCCAACTGATACACATATACAAAAGCTCCAAACTAGAGCCTCTCTGCTCTGTTGTACTGTACAAGGTGCACAGCAACTTACTGTCATCACACACACCCATATCAACTACTACCTCCTACTAGACACTAATACATACTTCCTACACTCCACATCCACCTGCACATAACTGAGCCCCTTGCCTATGCACACATGTGCACAGGTCTGCACAACTCGAGCCTCAAGTGACTCACTGCTAACCAACTGACACCCCTCTAACTTTTATACAACTGATCCCCTACTGCTCAAATACTTACCTGTAGGTAATCTCCCCTCTAACTTGTTGTCCAATGATACTCTTGTTGTTGTGTTGTACTGCCAAATACTGAGATTTTTGCTGCTGCACACTGCTATTTGTAGCTATTGCTGCTGCTGCACTGTTATGTGTAGATATTGCTTGCTGCTGCTATGTGTAGCTATTGCTTGTTGCTGCTGCTATGTGCAGCTATTGCTGCTGATACTGCTTGCTACCATGTGTAGCTATTGCTTGTTGTTGCTTCTATGTGTAGTTATTGCTGCTGATACTGCTTGCTGCTACAGTTGCTGTAATCTATGCAAAACCCGATCTCCCCCATCTAACTCCCTGTACACTCACAGTAAGTAAAACCCCGCTGTTAGGCTACCCGATACACTCATCCTTACAAATACCTCATAAAGTCACTAATACACACAGATACACCTATATCTATCTATATTGAGATATTTAAACAAAAACTAATAGTGCACCAAATAGAATATCTATAATACTCAACCCATTGAGGTGCCAAACTATTCATTCTCCATAATTGATCATTCCCACAAGTCATATATATATATATATATATATATATATATATTACAACTATTAGGAGTTATTACAACATATAATGAAGAGAATTCATGTAAATCACCCAAAGTTGGCCCTGTATCACACTGTATCGCAAAATATCGTGATACGGCCTATAAGTATCCATTTGTGGACATGTACCTTGTCCCATAACCCCGATCTAAGTCTAATTAAATCTAATTGGTCTCTTGACACACAATTGATGTGTCAAATTCGTAATTCCCCCAATATGCACACAAAATATCACATAGAACTCACATTACATAACCAAATAGCCTAGAACTTGTTCCTATAGGTAGCTCTATGCCATGGGGTCATTCCTAATGGTCAAATATATGATTAAGAAGCTATAATGAGAGAGAAATTTAGGAGTTACCAATTGGGAGATGGATTACCAATAAAAATACAATTGGACACGAATCAGACACGATCTCTAGCTCCAAAAATTCTCCTCCTTGTGCTCCTTGCTTCTCCAAGATTCAAGTCTCCAAAAGTGATGAAATTGAGAAGGAATTAGTGGTGAATTGTGAAGAAAATCAATGGAGGAAAATTGGAAAATTGGGAATATAGAATTTGGATCAAAATAAAATACAAATGAGAAGAGATAGAGAGAGAGAGAAGAACCCACCCCCCTCTCTATAGTGGCTGACCTATTCCCCCTTCTCAAAGAAAATTCAAATATCCAAGTTGCCCCTTACATGTTGCATTAAGAGAAATAATTAAGGATGGGTATATTTGGAAGTCTCTAACTAATTGTAATTAAACTAATTCTCCTTAATTTAATTAGTGGAATGACTAATAGACTAGGGTCCAAGTTGGGCTCACTAATTGTCATGACAAATCTAAACGGTCCATATGTGACAAGTCTAAATATTGTCTAGTCTCTCTAACTAACTAACAATTGACACAAGTCTCTAATAACTAATTAATACAAGCCCAATAATCATAGCTCAACTTAATTAAATAAATTATACAATCATCACACAATTATTCAATATTATATTTCTAAAATTAAATACCCATGCTAAATTACCAAATTATCCCTAGCTGAAAAAGTGAGGGTGACATTCTCATGACTTGAACCAACCCACAAAATAAACCATGAATCAGGTTAAACCAAATAATGGGTCTAGTCTCCATGCACATACAACCATGCTAAAATAAAATGCTTTTCAAATACATATATCGAACGGAGAGTGACAACGATGCTTAGGAAGGTTCATACAGAAGATAATAGAGCAAATATGCTCATAAAGGTTCTGCTGAGCGAGAAAATTTGAGTATTGTAGGAGGATTCAGAACGACGAGTTCTTCCACCTAGTTGGAAAGGGGAAGATTTATTGGCATTAAGTGGGGTTCACTACCTACATGAAGAATATTCAGGAGTGCGACGAGCATTATCCATGTGTTAGAGAAGCTCGGGGAGTCAAATGTGACAAATGTGACTCAATTTGAGCACGTATAAGAGAATTTGAAAAAGCAGTATCATAGTCAATAGTATACTATTGTTGGTGTGTTGTCCCCTATACCGTGATGTCCCCTGATACATTTCGTAGTACCCTTAACATTTACCATGAAAAGAGGAGTAGTGGTTGAGTTGGTTTTGAATAGTCAAGAGGGGAGATAGTGTACTTGTAGAGAATATTTATGCTCAAATGACTTGAACGCTGATGTTTTAGTTTAGAAAATTGAGTGGGCCAAGGAATTGGGCCAAAAAATAATTTAACTAAATATAATGCCCATGATTGAACTAAAAGGAATAGGCAAAAAGGAATAGGCAAAGCTAATGGAACTACCAAAGCAAACACTATAAATTAATTAAAATGAATTAGATTTAAATAATGGCTTGTCCAAGGACCAATAACATAATTTAATTAATTATTAACATTTAAGATCAGAATTTTAATTTAAATAATTGGCATTAATTATTAAAATAAAGTTTAATATTATTACTAATTCTATAAAAAAATTATAAATGTGAATTATTTTGCAACTATTCTAGAAAATATGGTGTTTCTACTTTCGCACAAGATCTGAGCGACTTCGCCTCTTGCATGCTAGTTCCAAATGACAAGTACGTCATCCCCAAGCAAAGTAGATCTCGAATGCATTCACGCAAGTTATTTTGGCGAGAACGCTTTAGGATGAAGCAAAACTATTGAGAACTTGACTTTGTGCACCCAAATATTGGGAACAAAAGACGAAAATCATTCCCTATAGAGTGGTATTAGAGTAGTGGTTGTCAGGTATCAGGAGTTGAAGCCAATCCAAGTAGATGAGACGAATGTGAAGCTAGTGTGCATGATAAATCTAAATGGTTCCAACTATCACTATTGACGAAGCAAGATGAAATATTTACTTTCGTCAAGAAGCTCCATCTTCCGGTATCTTTCGAGAATCCCAGTGAGAAATTTGACAAGGACTGGAATTTCAAGAAAATATATGTGTGTGGGTATATCACACAATTTGTGGATGAGAATATATATAATTATATCACCAATATTGAGCACACAAAGACGTTATGAGAGAAGTTGAAATCCTTGTATGCGAAATAGACAGGGGTAAACAAATTGTTCATGATCCAACATATCATGAGTCTTAGGTCTTCATCCATTACTTATAACTTGAGTGACTTTCAGGGCATGGTTAACGAGTTATCCTCTATAGGACTAAAATTCGACGACGAGGTACAATAGCTTTGGCTGCTATATACTTTGCCAATCTTGTGGGAGACTTTACGAGTGTCCATGATCGATTTTGGTCCAAAAGGAGTAGTTAGTCTAAAGTTCAGTAAGAGTAGGGTATTGAATGAAGTAATACGGAGGATATCTCAAGATAGTTCCTCCGCATCTGACTCAAATGCGCTTGTTTCAGAGAGCCGAGACAGGAGTAAAAGCAAGGGGTTTAGGTGGTGGCAAGGATAAGAGCAAAGTGACATCCAAGAGTCGATATAAGAAAATTTGTAAAAAAAAAAAAAGAAGATAAAAAAATGATAAAAAAAACTTAAAAGAAAAAAATTAAAAAAATTATGGAAAAAAGTATTTGTTTAAAAAAAATCATTTATACTAAAAGAAAAAAATTCAAAAGATTTCTTAAAAAAATAAAAAAGATAAAAATCGAGAAAATAAACTTTTACAAGTATATCAAAAACAAAAAAAAGTATATTTAAAAAAATTAAAATAAATATTTTTTTATATAAATTTGAAAATTATAAAATAATAACAAAGTGAAAAAGAAAAAAAAAATATTTTTTAAAAAGGGTATTGATTTTTTTTATTAATTTTTTTTTTGTTAAATAAACACAATTATTTTTAAAGCAAAGAAATTTTTTTTTTACATTTTTTAAATATTTTATTCCCATGGCAAAAGAATATGCACACTTTTTTCATGAGTCTCATATTTTTTGGACAAATTATCCTAGCATTCACAATTATCGTAAATAAATTTTTATAAGCTGTGTCAAACATGGGAATACGTTTTCCACCATAAATTTGTTAGAGAAGAAAAAAATTCGTGTACTAAACACTCCATAAGAGTATATATCACGTACTAAATCTATATACTAGGATAACTACACCCGACTCCATATCTTTACGAAACTTGAAACGATTTCAAAATGATCCGTCTAAGTTGTATGTATGTATGTATGTATGTAATCGTAACTAAGAAAAAAAAATCATAAACTCTTAGTGTTATCTAAGTAAACATATATGCAAAGTCTTAAAAAAATATATAATAAATCCAAATTAAAATATATTCAAATCATATTTAAAATAACTACATGTCATTATTTAAGTAAACATCTATCCAAAATCCAACAAACATATTTATAACAAATCATAGTAAAAATATATTCAAATTATATTTAAACTAGTAACATGCACGTGAATTTCTCGCGCGTAAAATAAGAATTTATTATAGATAGCATTGTCCCTAGAATTGAACTTAAGCAACCAAGAAAAATATCTTCCACCTTAACCACTTGAGTTAGAGATATTTAGTTATAATTAGATCATATTAGATATTTAAATAATTAGTACGTGCGCGAGCGCACCTGTTTTTGTCACTACCATATTTTCTAGGAAAGGATATTTTGGTCATTTCATAATTAATTAAATATTGTGCATGTTGTATATTTATTTATTATATTATTTATTTATTTTTAGATGTTAGTTTATTATTTTGGACTTGTGTTAGTGGACCTAACTAGTTTAGACTAGATCCGTGGACCAATATTTATTTTTAGTTAGAATTGAGCCCAATAATAAGCCCAATCATTAAGGGATGATTAATTAAGTCAAACCAATTAGACTAGAACTTTCCCTCCTTAATTATTTTCTTCATGAGAGGCCCCAAGGGATATTTTAAACTTTACATAGTAGCTTGAGGAAGGGGGAAGGGGCCGGCCATATTTAAAAATGGGAGAAAATTTTGTCTCTTTATTTTTTATTTTAAATCTAGATCTAGAATTTTCTCTTCTAAATTTCTTCATTCCCACATCAATTCTACCCTAATTTCTTTCCAATTATTTCCTAAATCATTATTGGAAGCTATTGAAGCAAGGATCTATAAGGAGAAAGCAAGGATCTACAAAGAGGAGCAAGGATCTACAAGTTGGGAGCTCTTTTCACTTAATTTGGAGGTTTTATTGGGAATCCATCTTCCAATAGGTAAAATTTAAAAAAAATTTCTCCCTCTAATTAGACTCTAAATATATGTTTTAATCATTAGAAACCATCCCATTTGCTAATGCTACCTATAGGAATTGGAATTAGGTTCATAAGAGGCCTATGGAGAAAGTTATGTGGTATTTTGTGTCAATTTTGGAAAAATTTTGATATTGATACAACTTGTATTTGTCAATTGGTTAATTAGACCAAATTGACATGTGTTTGATTGTGTGTGGCTAGTGTCGTGTCCATAATCGGATACGTGTAGGTCGTATCCCGATAATTTGGAGATACGGGTTGATTTTGGGGTTTTTCTCCGACACGGGAGTTTGAGCATATCATATTTTGACACGGACACGTAGATGAGTAGGTAGCTCTTCGTATTGTTTATAATTATTATTTTAAACTTGCTCGTGTCCGTTGGGATACAATTGGTTGTGTGGTGGAGCTGTATCGCAAGCGTATATAGATCTAGTTTGATACGGGTGCGATGCACTCTACGTGTTTGTTTTCTTGCATTTTAATTTAATATAACTTGGTTATAGCTATTAGAGTGTATATTTGTATGGTTATGTGTATATATATGTATAGTGATTGGTGTTTATATGTATATATATATATATATATATATATATATATATATATATATATATATATATATATATATATATATATATATATATATATATATATATATAGTGATTGGTGTTTATATGTATATATATCTATAGTGTTATATAGATATGTATATATAGATATATATATATATATATATGTATAGTGATTGGTGTTTATATGTATATATCTATAATGTTATAAATAAATAAATATATATATATATATATATATATATATATATATATATATATGGGTGTATGGATGAGTGTATGTGTGTGGGGGGGGTGCTAGGGGGGTAGAGTTGCTGGTCTCAGCAAGAGGAGCACAACAGCAGCAATAAGAGCAACAGCAACAACAAGAGAAGCACAGCACCAGCAGCTGCATCAACTGAACAGCAAGAGCAACAGCAACTAGCTGCAACAACAACTGCAGTAGCAAGCACAACAGTAACAGCAAGAGCAGCAACTACACTAGCAAGGGAAGCAGTAACAGCAAGAGCAAGAGCAGCTAGAGCAAAAACTTCCTGATGTGCACTCAAAGGGGAGGTTAGCCTTGAGCTTATAGCTCAAGTCGGTGAGTTGTATAGATAAACTAGTTTTATATATATATATATATATATATATATATATATATATATATATATATATATATATATATATATATATGTGTGTGTGTGTGTGTGTGTGTGTGTGTGTGTGTGTGTGTAGATGAGTACTAGTTAGCATTGGTTAGTAATATTTCTAGATTACCTTGAGATACGTCAAGGTAATGAGAGTGAGATATCTTGGGTACGGGTATTAAATATCATGAGGTATATTAGTATGTTAGTTAGTATAGTATTGTCATAAGTTAAATATATATTAATGTATAGTGAGGTGTATGGGTATTAGTTATATATTATATATTGAATTACCTTGAGATACCAAGGTAATGTTAAGGTATTGGGTTTTATTCAAGGTTTTGGGTTTGAACATCAAGATAGAGTGTAAGTGATGTGATACCGCTTTTGGTTTAAAGCCAAGGTATTCACTTAGCATTAATTTAGTTAGGAATATTATATATTGTTGTTTGTATACATATTATAATATTTTTATATCTAATAAATTATGTATCTTATGATACAGTATCTTGTTGGTTTTCTAGTATCCTAGTATAGCTTGTATGGCCTAGTTACAAAGTGTTTGGACCCAATATCTTAAAGATGGACTTATACAACATAGAAATAGCTAGTTTGACTAGTTTGACCTAGAGTTGACCTAGTTTAACTATTTTGACTTAAAAATGACTTTATGACCTAGATGTTGACTAGCTTAACTTATTTTTATTCTAAAACCTTGTATTGATATAATATTCCATATTTAGGTCTTCAAGGTACCATACCAGACATCTTTGATACTATTTACTGGATTTTAGATGAGTACGTTTTCTGATAGTTTCTCATTTATGATATCCTCTATGTCTCTTGTATTTATTATAGATATCCTTGATTTTTTTGACAAGATGGTTACACGGATTGGTATATCTGGATCTCGTTATGAGATATTATTCTTTGGTATTTATGTTGTATCTTGTGCAAGCCTTGTTTCTTATTCTTGTTGTACATGTACAGACATTGATTCTTGGAAAGGCTAGCTACCTACCCAGAGAATCTCGTATCATAACGTACCATGGTTGGATCCACTATACCAGTTGGGGGCGGGGAGTATGTAGTATAGATATATGATCATACCCTCCTTGTGCATGTCTTGTACCTTATGAGTGTTGATCATACACCGCGCGTATGATTAACCAGGCCATTATCCTTGTGCAAGTTCCCAAGCCGATCACAGGTTAAAGCTGGTACTCACTCACTTAGTATTGGTATTTTTTGTTCATTACTATGATGCTCATTATTATATTTATTTCCAGTATTCCTTTATTGCGTATCTCTTGTACCTGTGTATTGCATCTTGTATATTCGCTCTATCTATTGTTATATAGTTTATATCATTTATTAGAACTGTTGTTATAGATATACTTTGCTCCTTTCCTGACTGTATATATTTTTCTCAGATGATACTGAGGAGTGGTACCCCACTCACTATGGGCCTCAGGATATTATTAGCTTAGAGCCAGAGACCTTGGTTCAGGAGGGTCTCATCCTGACTAAGACAGATGACCCAAAACTTGTAGCATAGTAGTTAGATCTTTTGTACTGGATTTGTCTCCAACATTGTTATTAGTATTTCCTTGATATGACTCTTTGGATATTATTTGTCTTGTGAGCTGTATTATGACTCTTCTGTTCTTTTATCATATTCATGCTTTATTACATATATAGATTTGTGATTGAGTATATTCATATTACATTGGTGGCATTGTTATGTCTTAATTATTAGATAGATAATTTACCTAAACAACATTCTACCGCCGATGTTGTGGCATAGGCTGGACATTATTCACTACTCGTGCCTCTACATCGGGTGTGAGTCATGACACATTTTTAGTGGTCGCCCATGCAGGTCTCTTCGAGGTCGTAATTAGTATGATTCATAGTGGTGCTCTTATTTGAGTGCTATTACGAGCTTGTTCCAGGATATAGGAAATATGTTATAGGCTGAGAATACTCAATCATGTCTAGGAAAAACTCTTTTGATTCATTTCAACGGTTCTTCCTTGATATTGATATTTGATCTTTAAAATTATCCTTCTTTGAATGCATTACATCATGTGCCATATTGATTATTTTCTTTCGCTTTGCCTTAGGATGCCGCCTAAGACTAGATCACAGCTGAGGGGAACATTTTTTGAGAGATTTGTGACTTCCCGAGGGCTTGCACCAGTCACTTCTCTGGTGATTGGCATATCGGGTGCGTTCGGGGATCCACCTCCAACTTAGAGGACTGTTCTGGCTGTATTTGAGGGACTTCCACCTCCACCTTCCATACCGACAGATGTGACTCAGGTGTTCGGATTGTTTTACGAGATAATAGAGGCTCAGAGGGCCCAATCCGAGGCACACCAGAGGCTGACCAATATTTTACGGTAGGGCATTAAGAGTACTCATCAGCTTGCCCTTGTTATAGTAGAGAGAGGAGTTTCGGTCCAGTAGTAGGTTGTTCCGCAGGTTGCCCAGCTCCGGCCGGGTAATATCCAGGACTTCAAGAAGCTGGAACCTCGGGTCTTGTAATGCCCCAGTCCCAAAATATGTAGGACTAGAAATACGTAAGCATGCCAGTCGTATGTATATGGAGACTCCAACATATGGAAATCATAACATACTTACGCTGTATTATGAACAATAATTCATAAGTGGTATATAGTTATCATATGTCATAAGGTATAACTAAATCTCATCCACAAAAAATTATAAAGAAATAAATAATCAAATATGTCAATGAAGCAAATATGAACTAGTCGAGAAGAACTAATAGTTGGACGGAGACAAATCCACTACCAAACTAGAATATAAAAGAAATAAAATAAGTACATCTAATGAACAATGAGGCTCGATGTCACAACCATATTTCTAGAATAGGGGCTTTATTGTCTTTCACCATATTTAATTTAATGTGTTATATATTGCATGATATATTTTATACATATTATATAGTGTTCATTAATGCATAGGTTATTGGACTAGACCTAGAAATCCACTAGATAAACCCCTGACCAAAATATAAAATTATGGACTTAATTAGTATTATTAGGGATTTATTATTGGGAATTATATTTTACTACTATAATTTTATTCAATTGTTGTACATTACCGTTGCTTCGATATTTGGAGCGCTATACTAGCTTTTGTCGTCCAACAAAGTTCACACACTCTTGTCCTAGACCTGCCAGTCTTCCATTCTGATATTTGTGTAACTCATAAATAAGCTCTCTTGTGTGTCATTTTAGTCGCACAATATTCGTTACAAAAGTTTATTTTTAAATCCAAATAAATCTAACTTTTTATCTTTGTCCGTTTCAATCGAAATTAGAGACACAATCTCGACCCATTTTGTGCGACCCAAATTATGATAATATTCTATTTTGAGTCTTCTACGTCCATGATATTTGTGTCCCACCTAATTTTAACCTTATGCACTTCCAATTAATTAAAGAGCATAATTTATACTAATTTTAATTAAATTGGTGTAAGGACCCAACCTAACCCAAAACTAGACCCAATAACAACCCAAACCCCCACTCACACCCTCAAGGTTCATACTAAATACCACACACCCTTTTAACCCACTATATCACACCAAATATGGTATTTTTTTCTCATTCAATCCCAAACCCGATTGTTTGTGCAAATTTTCAATTGTTAGGGACTTTTATGCAAAATTACAATGAGGTGTCCACCTCCCATTGGATCCAAGCCATGAAGAAACACTCCCCCTCTTTTGACCGGTCATATATAATTTCCCCCTATTTTGGAGTGTACAATACTCCAACTTCCCCCTACTTCATCTCCACACTCCATTCAAAACTAGCCCATCTCCACCCTTCATTTTCCTTCATGTAGAAACCATCTCCATCCCTAGGAGCATCAGCCGGCCCTAATCCTAAGAATATCACCCCTCTTTTCTTTCTCCTACATAAACACTTCTCTTCCTCCTCTATTTTTTATATCTCAACCAATTTTCTTCAAATCGAAACCCTAAAATACCCTATTATTCTCCCCTTCGACCATCCCGCCGGAGCCCAACAACCGGCCATCCCTACGACTTCCTTTCTTCGACGACATCTACACCGCCTCTCCCTTACAGCCGACCTCACGACTTTATCTCCTCCTCCTCGACTGATCACCATCACCGCCGGATCGTCACCTTCATCATCAACATTATCTCCCCATCACCTTCTTCTTCATTATCGACCACCCGCCTGAGTCGACTCCACAGCCGGACCACACCCGGACAGCCTTTCCCTCATTAATCCCAGTCATCACCATTACCACTGTCATCTTCCCCGTTCTCCTCCTCCCATCTCCGGTCATGACAAGCCACCACCACCTTTTCGACCGTCACCCCGCAGTCTTGACCACCCCGGCCACCATCTGCACCACCGGTCTCTACCATCATTCATCACCACATCAGCATCTCCACTACCTCGACCCGTGCCACGATTGCTACAGTTGACCGGAGCACCATCGTCGGAGATCGACCTCCATGGCCCACGGATGAGCATCACCCCCTCCTCGGTTATGTGCGCACCAAGGTTTGAACTTGCTCTCTTTATTTTATATTGTGTATTGCATGACACTGTGTCGGTGAACCCTAATAACTAGTATGTATGTGTGTGCATGTGTGAATAGTAATTAGGGTTAGTATATACTTTATGGAAAATTGTTTGTTAGTGTTATATATGATTGTATGACCCTAAGTATTAGCTAACTGTCGTATTGGGCACACTAACATGCTAGCTAGGCTATGTGTTAGTGTTAGTTATTTGTCTTGATGTGCATGGTATTCGAGGACATGACACCTGTGCATTTTAGACGTGCACACTTGACCCTGCTAGTTGACCAGTTGTAACCCCTGCTTGCGTTAGTTCTAAGTACAGTATAATTGTATTTACGTGCGTACTAGAGTGATTACTGATGTTATTATATTATATTATATATAGGGCCGTTGGATCATTCGTGTGAGACTTTAGGAGCAGGGTATTGGTAATGGCAGCTCAGGACCACAGGCGAGTACATTCTCTGACAATTTTTATTATGTTGATCATCTCTATGATTCTAGTTGTATAGCGTACTTGATTCTGACACTATAGATACACGGGTTAGCATCATCGATACCTGTCATGAGGAGTGGTGATTTGAATCCATCGTGCTAGTTGGGGATAGAGAAATATTAGCAGATTATGTGATCATATCCCACTTACATGCATCATAGCTCACCCCACACGCCACGTCGGGTGTAGCCTGACCATTTACATGCCTTGTAGCCTGTTATATATTATTAGCCTAACTATTTCTCGCATCATAGCTAACTAGATGGTTAGCCTAACCTCACATGTATCATAGTCAATCATATATAACAAGCCTGATCTTGTCCCAAGCCGATCACATAATAGACTGATATTTCAAACACTTAGCTAAAGATTCTATTTCTGTTTTCCAGCTCACTTGTTCTAGCATTCACATATTTCTATTCATTGCTAGTTGTGCTATTACTAATTACATATTCTCCAATATTTCTTATTTTCAGTATTTATTCGTCTTGTTTTTTTTTACACTGTATTATAGTTTTTGTCAATATAAATGAAACTGTTGTTAGTGCTTGTACTTTGCTCCAATCCTGACTGGATAATATTTTTCCAGAGGACCTTGAGGACTTATGTCCGACACACTATGGACCAGGTGTAGAGGGAGACTACAATCCAGAGATCTTAGAGGAGTCCCTAACCTTAGAGGAGACACCACCTGCAGTTATTTAGACGGTTATATCTATGCATCATTTGTTATAAATTTGAGACTTTGACTGTACTTATGTTGAGACTTTTGATTTGACTTGTGATATATTTTGTAATTGTGTTTGACTTATATCAATACTTTTTATCTTTATATCTCATCGTGCCATTTATTTTCCATAGTTATTGTGATTGAGTATATATTATGAACTGTTGATCTATGAATTATTCATTGTCCTCCTTATGGAGTTGAGATCATTGATAGGTTGTGAGTTATGTTTAGTAGTATTGAGACCTAGACAGTATTCTACCACCGATGCTGAGGCGTAGGCTGGACGTACCCACGGCTCACGCCCAAATTCTGGGTGTGGGTCGTGACACATTTTTAGTGGTGGCCCATGCAGGTCATATTTAGAGAGATGTTGTAGTAGTGCTCACTAAGAGTATTGCTACAAGCCTGCTTTAGGAAATAGGATTTAGGATGAGAGTATGCTCAATCACAACTAGAAAATTTCTGATCTTTACAATATTATTCTAAATAATTGCTTCCTTTAGAATTTTACTGTCCTTTCTTGATGATATCGTATATGTTTTCTTAATTGATTCTTTTCGATCTGTCTTCAGGATGCCGCCGAAGACTAGGTCTTTGAGATTGGGAGCATCAGCTTCAGAGAGGTCTGCCACCTCTCGACCTGACGGACAGACATCTGGAGTTCCTCCTACATCTCATGTTCATGTGGGAGTATCTGCAGCTTTCGGGGGTCCTCCTCCCCCACCTATTCCGAGGGTTGCCCCAGTTGTGACGGAGCACCTTCTTCCACCACCGACTCCATTTCTCGGAGGTATGCCTGTTGATGAGGCACAAATATTTGCGCTGATCCAGGACATGGTAGATGCTCAGAGGATATCAACGGAGGCTCAACGAATCCAGACTAAGGCTCAGAGGGTGCAGGCAGAGACGTACCAGGTACAGACAGAGCTGATGAGAGAGAGAGCATGGAGAATGCTCATTAGGTGGCTCTTCAGGATGTGGAGAGAGTAGCACAACACCAGCAGCACCCTTGCCAATAGCACCAGAGGCCGGGTACTATAGTGGACTTCAAGAGAATGATGCCTCGGGAGTTCAAGGGCACTGAGGGGATACTCTACGCAGACGACTGGCTAGAGGATATAGAGATAAACTTGCACTTGGCACAGATTTCAAAGATTCTTCAGATCGAGGCTACCGGCAGTCAGATGTTTGACATCGCACTGACATGGTATCGTACGAAGTTGAGACTCATTGTCGGAGGACTTACTTGGGAGGCCTTCAAGGAGCTCTTCAAGGAGAAGTTCTTCTCTGATGTAGCCCTGGGAGCCTTGGAGAGTCAGTTATATGACTTGGTCCAAGGAAGCATGTCAGTCGACGAGTACACCGCGGAGTTTTGCCATTTGAGTCAATTTGCGCCATCGATGATTCAGGACCCAAAAGACAGCCCAAAAATTCAGGAAGGGTGACAAGAGAGATCAAGTCTCGCACTTCGGGACGTCGTACTGCTACATTTGAGGGCATTCTGATGGATGCCCAGATTGCTGAGGATGACTTAGACCTCAGGCCCAAGAGAGGACGCGACACTTTAGGAGGAGAGAGTGGTAGTGCTGGACCGGACAAGCGTACATACTTTCAGCAGCAACAGAGGCCATACTAGCAGCAGCATCAGCAACATCAGGCACCAGCTCGGGGACACACCCAACAGCAGCAGCCTCAGAGACAGACTTAGCCCGCTATCCAATGTGCGTACTGCGGGAAGGCAAGACACACTAGGAACATCTGCAGGAAGAGATTGTGTACGTGCTTGTCCTATGGATCGTCAGCACATCAGCTGAGGGACTATCCATCTATTCAGACTCGCTCAGAGGGGACCAGCCAGGGTACCTACTGTACCAGGAGGCCAACAGAGGGGACCTCCACTTCTACTACAGCAGCAGAGGTTTGCTCAGCACTAGCAGTAGCAGAGAGGTGCACCCCAGGGACGAGCATACGCCATGACGATCGAGGAGGCTGAACCAGCAGGAGACATGATTTCAGGTTCAGTTTTTCTTGATTCTATTCTAGCACTTGCATTATTTAATTTTGGCGCTTCCTATTGTTTTGTGTCTGTATCTTATGCTCTTAAGCATCATTTAGAGGCTGAACCATTAGTTAGGACTTGCAAGATTACTACTGGAGGAGGCATTATCCTAGTCCGTGATTATTGCAAGGATCGAAGAGTATTATTGGGAGGCTGAGAGTTGAGCGTGAGCTTACTCGCCATGCCTCTTCCGGGATACGATATTATACTCAAAATGGACTGGTTGAGTAGGCACCTTACTACTATATATTATCACGGAGGCAGAGTGATATTTTGACCACCAGAAGAGTCAGAGTTCGAGGTCACCAGAGGAACAGCAGAGCAGAGGCACTTTTTGTGGAGCCAGGATGGAAGAAGAGGAGTTGCCACATCCTCTGATAGCTAAGTTCCTGTATGTATTTTCAGAGGAGTTGTCAGGTTTACCGCCAGACAAAGATATTAAATTCTTTATAGATTTGGTGCCAAGAGTGGAGCCCATTTCATAACATATCTATAGAGTCAACAACAGCGAGCTGGCAGAACTGAAGAAGCAAGTTGAGGAGCTGTAGGACAAAGGCTTCATCAAATCTAGTTCATCACCATGGGGAGCTCCGGTATTGTTCGTACCGAAGAAGGATGGTACAGTACACATGTGTATCGATTATAGATCTCTGAACAAACTCACTATCAAGAACAAATACCCGATGTCGAGCATAGATGATCTTTTCGATCAGTTGAGCGGAGCGAAGGTATTTTTAAAGATAGAATTAAGGTCAGGCTATCACCAGGTAAAGGTGAAAAGAGAAGACATACCGAAGACAGCCTTTCGGACCAGATATGTCCAGTTTGTGTTCATGGTAATGTCGTTTGGTTTAACCAATGCACCGGCAGTATTCATGAACTTAATGAACAAGGTGTTCCACCAGTACCTTAATAAGTTCATAGTGGTATTCATTGACGACATTCTTGTGTATTCGAAGACCTCAGATGAGCACGAAGAGCACCTGAGGATGGTCTTGGAGCCTCTCAGGAAGGAGGAGCTATACGGAAAGCTTTCAAAGTACGAGTTCTTCCTTGACAAGGTTGAATTCTTTGGACATATGGTGATGGGTGACGGGATATCAGTTAACCCAAAGAAGATCGAGGCTGTGGAGTCGTGGGCTACTCCCAGTTCGGCAGCTGAGATCAAGAGTTTTCTTGGGCTAGCAGGATACTATAGGAGGTTTGTACAAGACTTCTCCAAGATTGCAGAGCCAATGACTAGGCTGACCAGTAAAGACGTAGAATTTGTCTGGACGAAGGATTGTCAGGCCGTATTTAATGAGCTGAAGAAAAGATTGACGACAGATCCAGTTTTGACGTTGCCATCAGGGACAGTTGGATTCACTATCTATAGTGATGCTTCAGGGAAGGGTTTGGGTTGCGTTCTTCAGCAACACGGGAAGGTTATTGCCTATGCTTCCAGGTAATTATGCCCTCAAAAAAAGAACTACCATACCCACGATTTAGAGTTGGCAGCGGTTATCTTCACTCTAAAGCTGTGAAAATAATATCTATACGGAGAGCGTGTGGAGATCTTCACAGACCACAAGAGCTTGAAGTATGTGTTTATGCAGAATGAGCTGAACATGAGACAGAGGATGTGGCTGGAGTTGAGGAAAGACTACGACATCTCATTACAGTACCACCCAGGAAAGGCTAACGTAGTCGTCGATGCCTTGAGCAGGTATCCGATGGCTATGTACTTGACGACAGATAGACATTTGTTGGCTGACCTGGAGAGCTTGGAAATTGAGGTGCTAGTTCCAGGTATTGAGATTCAGATATGTGGATTATAGATACAGTCTGAGTTGATGGATAGAATTAGAGCTACGCAGTATGATGATGAGGCTCTGAGGAGTATCAGGGCACAGGTTTGGACAGGATTGACAGACGACTTCACTATTACTGATGATGGATCTTTACGGCATGGCACAAGGATGTGTATGCCGAGCGGGAAGCAGCACGAGAAAGTTTTGCAGGAGGCACATCGCTCTCAGTACTCGATGCATCCCGGTGCTAACAAGATGTATCGAGATCTGAGAAAGCACGTATGGTGGTATGGTATGAAGCACGAGGTAGCACGCTTTGTATCCCGGTATTTAGTGTGCCAGCAGGTAAAGGCGGATCGACATAGACCAGGTGATTTGCTTCAGCCTTTACCTATCCCAAAGTGGAAGTGGAAGCACATGACTATGGATTTTGTTTCAGGGCTTCCACGTTCTCCAGTAGGAAAGGACGCAATTTGGGTCATCGTGGATAGGTTGACCAAATCAGCTCACTTTTTACCATTCAAAGTGGATATATCGACCGAGAGGCTAGCAAAGATGTACGTGTTACAGATTGCCAAATTACATAGGGTTCTTGTGAGTATTATCTCGGATCGGGATAGTCATTTCACTTTCCACTTCTTGAGGAGTTTGCATGCTAGCTTGGGCACTTAGCTCAAGTTCAGTACCGTATATCACCCCCAGACAAATGGGTAGTCTAAAAGGACTATTCAGACTCTCGAAGATATGATATGCACTTGTGTTCTAGATCTCAGAGGTTCTTGAGAGGATCATCTACACCTGGTAGAGTTTGCTTACAACAACGGCTACCAGGCCAGCATTGAGAGTCACCATTCGAGGCTCTCCATGGATGGAGGTATCGTACACCGTTATCATGGGATGATGTCAGAGAGAGAGCCTTGTTAGGACCAAAAATGGTCGTAGATGTAGCAGAAAAGGTAAAACTCATCAAAGACAGACTACGGGTGGTGCAGGACAGACAGCGACATTGGACCGATAGCCATCGTAGACCCCTAGAGTTTCAGATATAGGTTTTATTATATTTTTGGTTCGTGATTATTTTATTTTAGATTGCATGTTAAGACTGTTTATTCTAGGTTGATGATCTGGTGTTCCTACGGATTTCTCTGACACGGGGCACAATTTATTTTGGTGGAGGCAAAAAGCTTAGTCCATGTTACATCGGACCTTTCGGTATCCCTGCGAGGGTCGGTACAGTGGCCTGTAGATTAGACTTGCCGCCTGCACTAGAGGGAGTACGTGACGTGTTCTATGAGTCATAGCTGAAACGGTATATGGCAGATCCTAGTCATGTACTAGATCACTCAGAGATCGAGGTTGGACCGACTCTCAGCTATCCCGAACAGGCCATAGAGATCTTCGATCGCAGAGAGAAGGTATTACAAAACCAGACTATTCCCTTGGTTCGTGTTGCATAGAGATATCACACTCCAAGCGAGTCAACTTGGAAGAGAGAGGACAAAATGCGCGAGCAGTACCCGTATCTCTTCGAGACTTGAGGTATAATTCTTTGTCTGATTGTATGTTCTTGTGCTAGTTTAATTTAATTTCGAGGCCAAATTTTTTAAGGACGGTAGACTTGTCACTACCATATTTCTAGAATAGGGGCTTTATTATCTTTTACCATATTTAATTTAATGTGTTATATATTGCATAATATATTCTATACATATTATATAGTGTTCAATAATACATGGGTTAGTGGACTAGACCTAGAAACCCACTAGATTAACCCCTGACCAAAATATAGGATTATGGACTTAATTAGTACTATTTGGGATTTATTATTGGGGATTATATTTTACCACTGTGATTTTATTCAATTGTTGTATCTTACCGTTGCTTCTATATTTGGAGCGCTACACTAGCTTTTATCTTCCAACAAAGTTCATACCTTTGTCCTAGACGTGCCAATCTTCAATTCTGATATTTATGTAACCCATAAATAAGCTCTCTTATGCGTCATTTTAGTCGCATAATATTCGTTACAAAGTTTATTTTTAAATCCAAATAAATCCAACTTTGTATCTTTGTTCGTTCCAATCAAAATTGGAGACACAATCTTGACCCGTTTTGTGCGATGGAAATTATGATAATATTCTATTCTGAGTCTTCTACGACCATAATATTTGTGTCCCACCTAATTTTAACCTTATGCACTTCCAATTAATTAAAGAGTACCATTTACACTAATTTTAATTAAATTAGTGTAAGGACCCAACCTAACCCAAAACTAGACCCAACACCAACCCAAACCTCCACTCACACCCTCAAGGTTCATACTAAACACCACACACCCTTTTAAGCCACTACATCACACCAAACATGATATTTTTTCTCATTCAATCCAAAACCCCATTGTTTATGCAAATTTCTAATTGTTAGGAACTTTTATGCAAAAGTACAATGAGGTATCCACCTTCCATTCGATCTAAGCCCTGAAGAAACACTCCCCTTCTCTTGACCGATCATACATAATTTTTTCCCTATTTTGGAGTGTACAACACTCCAACTTTCCTCTTACTTCATCTCCACCCTCCATTCAAAACTAGCCCATCTCCACCCTTCATTTTCCTTTATATAGAAACCATCCCCATCCCTAGGAGCATCAGCCGGCCCTAATCCCAAGAGTATCACCCCTCTTTTCTCTCTCCTACATAAATACTTCTCTTCCTTCTCTATTTTTTATATCACATCTAGTTTTCTTCAAACCGAAAACCTAAAGTACCCTATTCTTCTTCCCTTCGACCATCCCGCCGGAGCCCAACAGCCGGCCATCCCCATGACTTCCTTTCTCCAAAGATATCTACACCACCTCTCTCTCACAACCGACCTTACGACTTTATCTCCTCCTCCTCGACTAATCACCATCACCGCCGGATCGTCACCTTCATCATCATCATCTCTCCATCACCTTTTTTTTCATTCTCGACCACCCGCTTGAGCCGACTCCACCGCCGGACCATACCCCGACAGCCTTTCCCTTATCGATCCCAGTTATCACCATCACCACTGTCATCTTCCCCGTTCTCCTCCTCCCATCTTCGGTCACGAGCAGCCACCACCACCTTCCTGGCAGTCACCCCGCAGTCTCGACCACCCCAGACACCATCTGCACCACCGGTCTCCACTATCATTCATCACCACATCAACATCTCCACCACCTCGACCCGTGCCATGGTTGCTACAGTTGACCGGAGCATCATCGCCAGAGATCGACCTCCACGGCCAACGGACGAGCGTCACCCCCTCCTCGGTTACGTATGCACCAAGGTTTGAACTTGCTCTCTTTATTTCATATTGTGTGTTGCATGACACTGTGTTGGTGAACCCTAATAACTAGGGTGTATGTGTGTGCATGTGTGAATAGTAATTAGGGTTAGTATATACTTCATGAGAAATTGTTTATTAGTGTTATATATGATTGCATGACCCTAAGTGTTAGCTAATTATCGTATTGTGCACACTAACATGCTAGCTAGGCCATATGTTAGTGTTAGTTATTTGTCTTGTTGTGCACGGTATTCGAGGACATGACACATGTGCATTTTAGATGTGCATACTTGACCCTGCTAGTTGACCAGTTGTAACCCCTGCTTGCGTTAGTTCTAAGTGTAGTATAATTGTATTTACGTGCATACTAGTGTGACGACTGATGTTATTATATTATATTATATTATATATAGGACTATTGGATCATTTGTATGAGACTTCAGGAGCAGGGTATTGGTATTGCCAGCTCAGGGCCATAGGTAAGTACATTCTCTGACAGTTTTTATTATGTTGATCATCTTTATGATTCTAGTTGTATAGCATACTTGATTCTGACACTATGAATACACGGGTTAGCATCATCAATACCTGTCATGAGGAGTCATGATTGGAATCCATTGAGCTAGCTGGGGAGGGAAAATATTAGCAGATTATATGATCATACCCCGCTTACATGCATCATAGCTCACCCCACACATCACGTCGGGTGTAGCCTGACCATTTACATGCCGCATAGTTATATATGATTATCCTGACTATTGCTCGCATCATAGCAAACCAGATGGTTAGCCTGACCTCACATGTATCATAGTTAATCATATATAACAAGCCTGATCTTGTCCTAAGTTGCACATAATAGACTGATATTTTAAACACTTAGCTAGAGATTCTATTTGGTTTTCCAGCTCACTTGTTCTAGCATTAATATATTTCTATTCATTGCTAGTTTTGCTATTTTTGATTACATATTCTCCAGTGTTTCTTATTTCTAGTATTTTTATCTTGTATTTCTTTACGCTGTATTATAGTTTTTGTCAATATAAATGAAACTGCTGTTAGTGCTTGTACTTCGCTTCAATCCTAACTGGATAACATTTTTCAGAGGACCTTGAGGACTTCTATCCTCCATACTATGGACCAGGTGTAGAGGGAGACTACATACCAGAGATCTTAGAGGAGTCCCTACCCTTAGAGGAGACACCACTTGCAGTTATTTAGACGGTTATATCTATGCATTATTTGTTCTAAATTTGAGACTTGGACTGTACTTATGTTGAGACTTTTGATGAGACTATTTATGTGGGTCAGCTAGACTCTAGACTTGTGTTGTATTTTGTTATTGTGTTTGACTTATAGCAGTACTCTTTATCTTTATATCTCATCGTGTCATTTATTTCCCATAGTTATTGTGATTGAGTATATATTATGAACTATTGATCCATGTATTATTCATTGTCCTCCTTAAGGAGTTGAGATCATTGACAGGTTGTGAGTTATGTTTAGTAGTATTGAGACCTAGACAGTGTTCTATCGCCGATGCTGCGGCGTATGATGGGCGTACCCATAACTCACATCCAAATTTTGGGTGCGGGTCGTGACACTCGAAGAGAAGACCTCCTTGAAAGAGAATAGAGTAGCAAGTCTTGATCCGTGCTCCTTCGAATAGTCATGATCGTCTACACCTGGAAAGGGACCAGGTCCTCAGAGGGACGTAACAAGATACATAGAAGCATGTTAATAAAGTACTAAAAATAAACATCAAAGGGTCGTCTAACCATCTACGTGAATGCACTTTCAGAATAACTTTCCAATACGTGGGCTATCTGGCTAAAATAGGATTGGCATGATTCTCTCGGAGAATCAGGGGCCTAAAAAGCATGACGTCTTTTGAACGTCAGAGGCCGCCTGTAGATAATATAGGGGTCATTATACCACGCATCTCCGGTGGAGCGTGCGGGTTACAGAAGGAAAGTACAAAGGAGCCCAAACACCTTACTTGTTATTCTCTCCATCCCATGCTCTATTTATGCCATATCCATGACATGATGGTACCTCTAATAACTGCTAAGTCTTCTAGCATGCAAATTTATTAGCAGTTATTTCCTATCGCACGTCCCATACGTACAGGTGGCCAGGTCGTCACACAAGTTCGTGTTCTACATGAGACTCACACTCGTGTAACAGATGTGTCACGGCCAATAAAATATAATGATACCTCCAAATCATGTGGTGGTCTCGTAAAACTAGGTCGACATATATAATATATAATAAATACAAAATACGACGCCACCGTCGTTGCACCCAAGTTATTCTTGGACGCACAGTTTAAAATATATGAACTAAATGACAGAAATAAAATACATGCACCATATGGAATATAAATCACAGTACAATGGCAAGGTATACTTGCCTGTCAAAAAGTTGCTTAGTGTAAGCGTCTAGGTGTCAAGTACAGAGGATCATAAACTATGGTCTCCGAATGAACGTCTCTGGATGCTAAAATAAACATCACCAAAGTCTCTGAAATCAGCGAAATAGTCAGAAAAGTCTACCCTTTCGTCCAATTTGGACACGGGGGCAAAACATTAATTTCAGGTCAAAGCGGGTCCATATATGGGCCACTTTGCACCGAAATACGTGCTAGAGGTAAAGGTCTCTAAATGGGATAAATTATAGATTAAACCAATTCTAAATGATGATACGAACTCAACGGTATATCCAATTTTGGATTCTGGTGAGCCGATCACAAATTTGTCCTTCAAGTCAAACCGTGGGGCCAGTGAATAGGCAGCTCGGTTAACTGTCTCAGAATCATATGAAACTTGGGTCACAGGACCAGCATGATACCACGAATCCAATGACATAAGTTTTGTCGTATTCCGACGAGCGTACACAAAATGAGGTGGTAGTTTCCAAAAAGTTACGATACAAAAACTTTTTACGGATAGGGTTGATTCTGACGCGCACACACGTTCGAATCAACTTTCGCGAAAGCCCATACGTCAGGATATACTATATGCGCCTTTAGGTACAATTGGTATATAACGAGGCAGTCCTGTTTGGTAGGGCACACTCCGTATCACAAAATTTTAGTTTTGAAATATCAAGTTTTTTGTCGTTTTGGAGGCCGAATAATTTAACAAATAAAACGAATTAATAAAAACTAAAAGAACGGTTAAATTCTTGGTTATATTGAAAAGAAAACCTTTTAATTAGATTTTAAAAATATTAAATGGGTTGGTGGCAAATTAAGCAGGAACATGGGGGTTTGGGTCAATATTCTGGATTGTTTTTGGTCAATTTTTTGACCATTTTTGGGTCGATTTTTCAACCAATCTAGGGTCCGAAAACTCATCCCGCTTTGAAAAAATCCTAGAGGATTAGGTTGTGAACGTATACGAAAAAATATCTCGCAAAAAGAATCAAAGATGAAGGAGATACATTACCTTGAAGAAGGAAGCATCGGGGCTGCGCTGTTGTGCTATCCGTGCGCGGGCGGCCCGCGGCTGCTGCGGCGACGGTCGCCTACCACTACTGCGGTGGTCGCCGGCGTCGAGGGTCGGATGGGTCGGGGCTGAAGGGCGGTCGCCGAGGGCTGGGGTAGGCTATTAGGGCTAGGGTTTAGCTTTGTAATACATATATGTATATATAGAGAGAGAAGGGAGAGGGGGAGGTCGCGGGCGCGGGTTCAGGGGGGGCTTCACTGCTGGGTAGATAGGAATAGGTTTAGGGGTTAGCTAGTTAGTTAGTTAGTTTAGGATTAGGAGTTTTAGGTTTTGTTTAGTTGGTTTAGGTTTTGCTTTGCTTTCTTTTATTATTATTGTTATCTTCTTTCCTTTCTTTCCTTTTCTTTTTCTTTTTCTTTGTTTTTATTATCAACATTATTATTATTACTATTATTATTATTATTATTATTATTATTATTATTATTAATAATAACTATATTTATTAACACATATATTTATATATATATATAAGGCTATACAAATTCAAATATATATTTTACACAGAATAAATTCTAAAATTTTTTACTTTGTAAAGCTTTAATAAAATACTATACCCAAAATATTTTATAAAATATTTCATAATTAATAATTAAATATTTATCTAGTTATAATAAATTAAATAATTATATTATCCAATTTAAATAAGTAAATAACTAAATGGTTATCCATAAAATAGGATAATAGTAAATAATGTGCAAATCTATAAAAAAAGAAAAATGCCTAACTTGGCACGGGAAATTATGGGTTACAAATTATAGAAAAATTGGAATTGGAAAATAACCACAATTAAATTATATATATAAATTATCTAAATATTTAACATAAGAATCTATGGTTGTTACACTAATGTCATACGAATGCCAAGGGATCGAATTCCTGTGCCACGAGAAGATCCTACAGGTAGTGTCTCCTGTGTAGGCTACTTCCTATAAATGGTGATACAGATTTTGGGGCTATCCTATATCATTAATATCCAAACCACGATGAAGTGTCCTAATATAATCATTGGATTTTAATTGATTTGAAAAATAATCCAAAACAATTAGAAGAAATACAAAATACACACAAGATATCTATTTTTGGGTAAGTGAGTTTACAATCTACCCAACTTAAAAGAATTTTGTTCTCGAAATTAAAATAAGGCAAGATTTGCTAAATCCTTCACATTCGCATATTAGGCAAGTATATCGCAATCTCTTCCAAAAATTTAAATAACAAAATCTATTCAAATCCATCGCAATTACTTCAAATTCAAAATAACCATTGTTTAATCAAAATTCAACCAATCATAATCTCTTCTCGATTTTCAAATTATCAACATCCAAATTTAAGTCAATCCATATAATGTCTTCAAGATTTAAATAACCCATATCAAATTTTATATCACGATTTTTAATTATCATAATCTCCTCTAGGTTTTAAATAATAAACAATTATAATCAAATCTTATTCTTATTTTTAACTTAATAATTCCGTACTCTTAAAATTTTAAATTCAATTTCCTTCCTCAATATTTCAAACAGATGATCCAACAATCAACATTCAATTTTAATTCAAATCATCAAATTATAAAATTTTGAACTCAATCCATCAATGTTCATATTTAGAGTTCTATTATTTATTTATTTTTTCCTCAAAATTTTAAATCGTTAATTCAATCTCCAATATTCAAAATTTAAATCATGTGTTCAATTTATAAATATTTGGTCCACAATAACAAAATTTTAAATTTTATTAAATTCTTATCATCTTAATCATTCTTCTAACAATTTCTCAAAAATAAAATGACTTAAATCTCTCAAACTAATTTTACTTGATCACAATCAAAAAAAGAATTACCTTAAGTTGACAATGCAACTTTTACCCAACTTAGAATTTACCGATCTATCACATAAGACTATACCTTTAAGAAAGACTTCCTCAAATTATTTAATCATGTTGTTCAATATATCCTCAAAAGTTTTTTAGCACACAAATATATCACATGTGATATACCCTTAGTTACAAAAGATAGTCACAAAGTAATGTTATTGGCCTATGGGGTATATCTAGTACTCTCCGTGTATCAAACTTATACCAAGCACGAACGTTCGTCTTTCTGAAATAGGGGAAGACGAAAAACAATAATAAGGAATTCAAGGAGGAGGTGATAGAATACAAGAACGGGGTTCAAGGTAATTAAAGAATTCAAAAAGAGAGTTGTCATGGCAGTTGTGGATTGAAATCTTATTTTCGTAAATTTCTATTCGCATGCTCATATCAGAACAGTTATGTACCTGATATAATATGCTCTGACCTGTCTAGAGGGAAAGTATATTTGTCTAATATGCTGAGTCAACTATATCTCAATCTACGTAAAGTAGTCATGCGAAGAGCGAACCAAACGCACTAAGGTTGATCAGACCGTAATATAATGAGTCTAAATAGACAAATATATTAGAGTGGGCTCCCAATAATGCATATGTCATGAACAAGCTCAATAAAAGAATAAGCTTGCAAAACTAGGCTATAATAGCAACATAAGTCGAGGTAGTCCAGAAAATATAAGTACGCTGGATTATGATGAGTAAAAGGTACAAAATAATTCAAATTCACCAAGAAAAGGAAACTCGTCCGGTATTGTTCCTCTATAGTTGCCATACTAACTCCTTGTATAAGTCTCTAGTCGACCAAATGGGGGTATGGACCTCTAAGTTCTACAGTATAGATAAACACTATCTTCTTATGCAAGTCTATAGTTGGTGTCATTCAATTACACTTCATTAATCGGCCAAAAAGACTATGTGATACTAGGTCGTGAGGCATACTATCCAACTTACATGAATAAACTAATAATGTAACTGCCTTGTGGGGATAAAGTAGAAACTCTTGTTAGGGTATACGAGAAAAAGATCTTGGTACTTATTAAGGTATCCTATTATATTATATAGGTAATAGTCATCTTAAGTCTTAATCATAGTGCTTATAGAACAAAATTGTTAATAGTAAGAATGGAGAGGTTACTGGCTCTCAAGTGAAAGAGGATATAACCTTTATTGAGATATGGGTACAAATTACGTGATTTAAAACTAAAGGATAATCATAAAATCCTAATCTAAATGAACAACTCAAACTATCAAGTTCTAACTACTAAGCACATAATTTCAAAATTCAAGATTAATAACTATAATCCTAGCAACCTATATATCCTAACATAAAAAAAATCACTTGGCCTACAATCAGAAGGGTTAGGTGGCCCGAATTGAAAGATGAAGAAAAATTTTAGTCATCGCACAATAGCGAGCGTTAAGGTTTCGGAGGAAGATATGAAATTAAATAGAGAGACTCTTGATAATTATTATGGTTTCCTAAGGAAAGGTGGTATGCTAATCTCTGTGTTCGAGGTATGATTAAGAAAAATATTCTATTCATTCCTCTTATCTTCCTAAGGTACTGTTCTGCTAATATCAAGACAAGAAGCTAAATTTATAATTCTCTAATACTATCTCACTATGAAAGTTAAGTTTAGTCCTAATATTCAACCTTATATTTCTATTGGTTTCTCAATACTAGGGTCAAACAAAATGGTCAAATTTTTAACTAACCCTAGTAGTGTATATACTACTCTCAAGTCCTTCATAAATATATCAAGGGATAGTGGTCAATTAATTTACAGGTAAGGGATGCTAAGGTTCATTAGGTATTCTAAACTTAGTGATGTGCCAATATTCTAGTTGTATTCTTAGTAGGAATGTTACCCTAATTGTCATCCTAACAACAAGGATTCCTATATTCCAACAGAAGGCTATACTCAAGGAACTATTATGGAAGTACATGAGTCAAACATGATGCAATTATTTAAATAGAACACATTGGAAGGAAAGTTAGTCATAGTCGAATGTGGATGAGACCTAAAACTCTAATCCTAGATGCAGGCCCACTCGGTACAGTTACGTAACCGAAACAGCTAACTCGACCTGCATGGGCCACCACAAAAATATATCACATTCCAGTCCCAAAATACATGGGACTAGGAATACGTAAGCATGACAGCCGTATGTATATGGAGACTCCAATATATGGAAACCATAGCACATATGTACACTGTACTATGAATAATAATTAACAAGTGGTATATAGTTGTCACAGGGCATAACTAAATCTCATCCACAAAAAATTATAAAGAAATAAATGATCAAATATGTCAATGAACCAAATATGAACTAGTCGAGAAGAACTAATAGTTGGATGGAGACAAATCCACTACCAAACTAGAATATAAGAGAAACAAAATTACATCTAATGAATAATGAGGCTCGAAGAGAAGACCTCCTCGAAAGAGAATGGAGTAGCAAGTCCTGATCTGTGCTTCTGCCAATTGTCACGACCCGCACCCGGTGTAAGGGTACTAGTCGGAAATAACGCCCAGCCTACGCCGCAGAATCGGCGGTAGAACGCTGTCTAGATAGTCTATCTAATGTAATGAACCACCAATAATGATAGAATACTCAATCACAGAACTAAGATAGAAATGAGCACGAATCAGATAAAGAATAGAATAGTCATCAACTCATGAGTTTAAAATAATATATCAATGAGTCTGAAGAGTAACAAAAATAAGATGGAGACAAATCCAGTACAAAAGAATACTATCATACTACAAGCTACACTCCAGGGTCAACTGTCTCAGTTGGGATAAGTCCCTCTTGAGCCAGGGTCTCCGAATCTAAACCCACAACATCCTGGGGTCCATAATAGTTAGGGTACTCCTCAGTGTCATCTGGAAAAATATATCCAGTCAGGAAAGGAGCAGAGTATATCTCTAACAGCAGTTCTAATCCATGATAAAAACTATATAACAGTAAATAGCTGTGGATAAACAAGATGCACAAAATAGATACAAGAGATATATAGACAATAAGAAAATACTGGAAAGAAATACAATAATGAACTATATGCCAATAAAATAATAATACTAATGACTAAGTGTGTGAGTACTAGCTTAACATGTGATCGGCTTGGGCAAGATACAATGCGGCCTGGCTAATCATACGTGCGGTGCATGATCAACACTATTCGCTTACCAATACTTTATGCAATAGGGATTTGATCACATATCTATACTAATACTCCCCACCCCCAACTGGTATAATAGATCCAACCACGGTATGCTATGGCACTAGATTCCCCAAGAAGATAGCGAGTCTCCCCAAGAATCGGTGTCTGTACATGTACAAGATAACCAATGAAACAATACTTGTACCATGTACACCATATACCAAGGAATAACATCTCATGACGAGATCCGGATATACCAATCCGTGTAACCATAGTGTCAAGAGAACATGGATATCTATACTAGATACAGTGAACATAGAGGATATCATAAATGAGAAACTATCAGAGAATGTACTCGCCTGAAGTCCAATGAAAAAGTCTCACAGATGTCTGACTCGGTGCCTCGAAGACCTAGATATGGAATACCACATTAATACAAGGTCCCGGAAAGAGAACAAGTCAAACTAGTCAACTTCTAGGTCAATAAATCAATTCTAAGTTAAAAGTCAACTATGGTCAACTCTAAAGTCAACTAAAGTCAAACATGGTCAAACCAATGTCAACCTCACAAAACCTCTATATAAAATAATATAGAAAATAAAATACAACAATTTAGGAATCAAAATTAGATCCCAATAGATACCCACACAAGAATACTAATAATACAAATAATGCACACTCTAAATAATGTATATACAAACCAAATAGAATAATATATTATTATTAGTATTATACCTCACAAAACACCTATATATATACATATATATATATACAAATATAATATATAATATATAAATTAAATCTGCCAAGTTGTCACTGAAAACAGTGAGCTAAAACAAGGATTTAAATAAAATAGCTAATAGTGACAGTCTCAACTGTCACAGAAATTCTGTCACAGAAACTATATATATATAAACCACTGCTGATACCGTTTGATGACAGTTTCAAACTGTCACAGAAACCGTTGCTGAAGGATTGCCGCTCAAAACTGCCCGTAGCATTAATGACAGATCTGTCATTAATGCTGAACCACTGTTACAGCGGCTGCTGTGACAGACCGAATAATGACAGTTTTCAACTGTCATTAAACCACTGTCACCAAACAGAAAATATAAATATAAATATATATATATATATATATATATATATATATATATATATATATATATATATATATATATATATATATATATATATATATATATATATATATACAATATATAAATCAAAATGCATATATATATATATATAAACAATTTAATAACTATATACTTATATATACATACATATAAACTTACAAAATTAAAATACCAAACACACGCACATATGTACGTATTTTACATGGCTAGAAGCACACATAAAAATACATTCATATACAAATAATTATATAATAATTATAAATAATATAATTACACAATTAAACACATAAATATATTTTATAAAATATTTATGTATAATTTATACTATTAACATAAGTACATATATAATTACATGCAAGAAAGCTACATATTATATTTCTACATCATATTAGCACACACAAAAATATATAGATCTATGCTATAATAATTACTATAATAAATACACAAAATAAATATATAATATCTATATATAGTTACTAATTATAATTGAAGAATTTAAACCATACATAATTAGATCTATTCAAAAATCCACACAATTGGAGAGTATCATACCGTATCCCACTAGATCTAGGATACGCATGTGACATGAGTCCAACACACAACCAATTGCACCCCAAAGGATACAAACAAATCAAAAATAATATTTATGAATAAATCAAAGTGTCAAAAGTAGATCTATGTGTCCGTGTCAAAATACGACATGTTCAAAGTCCCGTGTCGGAGGAAAAACCCCCAAAATGACACGTATCACCAAATAGTTGGGATACGAACCACATGTACCAAATTATGGGCACGATACTAGCCCCAAACACATAAGCTCATGTCCAATTGATCTATAGGATCAATTGATACACACAACAAAATATAAATTCGGAATTCCAACAAAATTAACACAAAAAGCACCATAACTTTCTCCATGGGTCTCCTATGAACACAAAACAAAGTCCTATGGGTAGTACATACATATAGGTTGATTTTACATGATTAAATCTCAGATTTAGAAGCTATTTAAATGGGAAAATCTGAATTATACCTATTGGGAGATGGATTCCCAATGAAACCTCCAATTGAGATGAACTTGCTTCCAAATTGTAGATCATTGCTCCTCTTTGTAGATCCTTGCTTCCTCCTTCTAGATCCTTGCTTCTCAACTTTCTAATGGTGAATTGGGAAGAATTTGGGATGAATTTGGTGGGGAATTGGAATGGGAATGGAGGGAATTTGGGAGTGAGAAATTCTAGATCTAGATTTGGAATGAGAATGAGAGGAGAGAGAAATTTCCCCCCTCTTTTAATAGGCCGGCCTTGTCCCTCCCCCAAGCAATTGTAAAATGTTCAATGTACCCCTTGGGGCCTCTCATGAAAAAATAATTAAGGAAGGAAGCTTCTAGTCTAATCACTTAATTAATTTAATCCATCTCCTTAACCATGGGCTTTCTAAATGGGCCAAATCTAACTATTTAATTCATGTTGGTCCATGGGTCCAAACTACACTAGTTGGGTCTACTAAAATAAGTCCAAAATAATTAAATAACATCCAACAACAATTAAATAATACAACAAAAATTATTTACCATGCACAATATTTATTTAAATAGGAAATTACTAAAATACCATTTTTTCTAAAATGTGGTAGTGACACCAATAGTCATGATCGTCTACACCTAGAAAGGGACCAGGTCCTCAGAGGGGCGTAACAAGATACATAGAAGCATGCCAATAAAGTACTAAAAATAAATATCCAAGGGTCGCTTAACAATCTATGTAAATGCACTTTGAGAATAACTTTCCAACACGTGGGCTATCTGGCTAAAATGGGATTGGCATGATTCTCTCGGAGAATCAGGGACCTAAAAAGTATGACGTCTTTTGAACGTCAGAGGCCGCCTGTAGATAATATAAGGGTCATCATACCACGCATCTCCGGCGGAGCGTGCGGGTTATAAAAGGAAAGTGCAAAGGAGCCAAAACGTCTTACTTGTTGTTCTCTCCACCCCATGCTCTATTCATACCATATCCATGACACGATGGTACCTCTAATAACTGTAAAGTCTTCTAGCATGCAAATTTATTAGCAGTTATTCCTTATCGTACGTCCCATACGTACAGGTGGCCAGCCCGTCATGCAAGTCTGTGTTCTACATGAGACTCATACTCGTGTAACAGATGTGTCATAGCCAATGAAACCTAATGATGCCTCCAAATCATGTGGTGGTCTCGTAAAAGTAGGTCAACATGCATAATATATAATAAAGATAAAATACGATACCACCGTCGTTGCATCCAAGTTATTCTTGGACGCACATTTTATATATAAGTTTAAAATATATGAACTAAATGACAGAAATAAAATGCATGCACCATATGAAATATAAATCACAGTACAATGGTAAGGTATACTTGTCTGACAAGAAAGCTGCGTAGTGTAAGCGTCCAGGTGTCAAGTACAGAGGATCATAAACTATGGCCTCTAAATGAATGCCTCCGGATGCTGAAATAAACATCACCAAAGTCTCCGAAATCTGCGAGATAGTCAGAAAAGTCTACCATTTCGTCCAATTTGGACATAGTGGCAAAACGATAATTTTAAGTCAAAGCGGGTCCACATGTGGGCCATTTTGTACCGAAATACGTGCCAGAGATAAAGGTCTCTAAATGGAATAAATTATAGGTCAAACCAATTCTAAACGATGATACAAACTTAACGATATATCCAATTTTGGATTCCGATGAGCCGATCACAAATTCCCCATTCAAGTCAAATCGTAGGGCCCACGAATAGGAGGCTCGATCAACTGTCTCAGAATTGCGTGAAACTTGGTCACAAGACCAGCGTGATATCGCGAATCTAATGGCGCAAGTTTTGTCGTATTCCGACGAGCGTACACAAAATGGGGTAATAGATTGTAAAATGTTGCAATAAGGGAACTTTTTACGGATTCGGGTTGATTCTGACGCACACAGACGTCCGAATAAACTTACGCGAAAGCCCACACGTCAGGATATACCATACGCATCTTTCGGTGTAATTTCTATGTGATAAGGCGGTCCCGTTTGGCGGGGCGCACTCCGTCTCATAAAATTTTAATTTTGAAATATCAAGTTTTTGGTCATTTTGGAGGCCGAATAATTTAACAAATAAAACGAATTAATAAAAATAAAAGAATAGTTAAATTCTTGGTTATATTGAGAAGAAAAAATTTTAATTAGATTTTAAAAATATTAAACGGGTTGGTGGCAAATTAGACAGGAACATGAAAGTTTGGGTCGAAATTCTGGACTATTTTTGGTCAGTTTTTCGGCCATTTTCCGGTCGATTTTTCGACCAATTTAGGGCACGAAAACTCATCCCGCTTAGAGAAAATCCTAAAGGGTTAGGCTGTGAACGTATATGGATAAATTTCTCGCAAAAAGAATCAAAGATGAAGGAGATACATTACCTTAAAGAAGGGAGCATAGGGCTGCGCTGCTGTTGCTATGCACGCGCGGGCGGCCCGCGGCTGCTGCGGTGGTGGTCGTCTGCGTCGGGGGTCGCATGGGTCGGGACTGAGGGACGGTCGCTGAGGGATGAGATAGGGTATTAGGGTTAGGGTTTAGGTTTGTAATACATATATGTATATATAGAGAGAAGGGAGAGGGGGAGGTTGCGGGTTCGTGGGGGTTCGCTGCTGGGTAGATTGGAATAGGTTTAGGGGTTAGTTAGTTAGTTAGTTTAGGATTAGGGATTTTAGGTTTTAGGTTTTAGGTTTTATTTAGTTGGTTTAGGTTTTGCTTTGCTTTGCTTTCTTTTATTATTATTATTATTATTATTATTATTATTATTATTTTCTTTTCTTTCTTTTTCTTTTTCTTTTCCTTTGTTATTATTATTATTGTTATTTTCTTTTCTTTCTTTTTCTTTTTCTTTTTCTTTTTCTTTTCCTTTGTTTTTATTATCAACATTATTATTATTATTACTATTATTATTATTAATAATAACTATATATTTATTAACTCATATATTTAAATATATAGATGAGGCTATACAAATTCAAAGATATATTTGTACACAGAATAAATTCAAGAAAATTTTACTTTGTAAATCTTTAATAAAATATTACAACCAAAATATTATAAAATATTTTATAATTAATAATTAGATATTTATCTAGTTATAAGAAATTAAATAATTGTATTATCCAATTTAACTAAGTAAATAACTAAATAGTTATCCACAAAATAGGATAATAGTAAATAATGTGCAAATCTATAAAAAAAGAAAAAATGCCTAACTTGGCACGGGAAATTATGGGTTACTAATTGTAGAAAATTTGGAATTAAAAAATAACCATAATTAAAGTATATATATAAATTATCTAAATATTTAACGCAAGAATCTATGGTTGTTACACTAATGCCATACTAATGCCAAGTGATCGAATTCCTGTGCCACGAGAAGATACTACAGGTAGTGTGTCCTGTGTTGGCTACTTCCCATGAATGGCGATACAGATTTTAGGGCTATCCTATATCATTAATGTCCAAACTACGGTGAAGTGTCCTAATATAATCATTGGATTTTAATTGATTTAAAAAATAATCTAAAATAATTATAAGAAATACAAAATAGACACAAAATTCCTATTTTTGGGTGAGGGGGTTTACAATCTACCAAACTTAAAAGAATTTCATTCTCAAAATTAAAAATAAGGCATAATTTGCTAAATCCTTCACATTCGCATATAAGGCAAGTCTATCGCAATCTCTTCCAAAAATTTAAATAACAAAATCTATTCAAATCCATCGCAATTACTTCAAATTTAAAATAACCATTGTTTAATCAAAGTTCAACCAATCGTAATCTCTTCTCGATTTTTAAATTATCAGCATCCAAATTTAAGTCAATCCATATAACATCTTTAAGATTTAAATAACCTATATCAAATTTTACATCACGATTTTCAACTATCATAATCTCCTCTAGGTTTTAAATAATAAACAATTCTAAACAAATCGTATTCCTATTTTTAACTTAAGAATTTCGTACTCTTCAAATTTTAAATTCAATTTCCTTCCTCAACATTTCAAACAGATGATCCAACAATTAACATTCAACTTTTAATTCAAATCATCAAATTATAAAATTTTGAACTCAATCCATCAATGTTCATGCTTAGAGTTCTATTATTTATTTATTTATTATTTTTCTCAAAATTTTAAATCATTGATTTAATCTCCAATATTTAAAATTTAAATCATGTGCTCAATTTATAAATATTTGGTCCGCAATATCAAGATTTTAAAATTTATCTAATCCCGATCATCTTAATCATTCTTCTAATAATTTCTCAAAATAAAAATGACTTAAATCTCTCAATCTAATCTTACTTGATCACAATCTACAAAAAATTTATCAGAAGTTGACAATGCAACTTCTACCCAACTTAGAATTTACCGATCTATCACATAAGACTATACATTTAAGAAAGACTTCCTCAAATTATTTAATCATGTTGTTCAATATATCCTCAAAAGTTTTTTACACAAAAATATATCACATGTGATATGCCCTTAGTTACAAAAGATAGTCACAAAGTAATGTGATTGACCTATGGGGTATATCTAGTACTCTCCGTATATCAAATTTATACCAAGCATGAACGTTCATCTTTCCGAAATAGGGGAAGACGAAACACAATAATAAAGAATTCAAGGAGGAGGTGATAGAATACAAGTACGGGGTTCAAGGCGATTAAAGAATTCAAAAAGAGAGTTGTCAGCACAGTTGTGGATTAAAATCTTATTTTGGTAAATTTTTATTCGTATGCTCATATCAGAACAGTTATCTACCTGATATGATATGCTTTGACCTGTCTAGAGGGCAAGTATATTCGTCTAACATGCTGAGTCAACTATATCTCAAACCACGTAAAGTTATCATGCGGAGAGCAAACTAAGCGCACTAAGGTTGATCAGACCGTAATATACTGATTCTAAATTGACAAATATATTAGAGTGGCTCCCAATAATATATATGTCATGAACAAACTCGATAAAAGAATAAGCTTACAAAACTAGGATATTGTACGCTGGATTATGATAAGTGAAAGGTACAAAATAATTCAAATTCACCAAGAAGAGGAGACTCGTCCTGTCACGCCCCAGTCCCAAAATACGTAGGATCAGGAACACGCAACATGCTAGCTACGCAATCGACCAGACTCTGGTCTGACTCGAATACGTATAAGTGTAATAATAAGTGTCACTAACTAAATAATCCAGTAAATATAAACATCTAAGTCTCAATCCACAATGAACAGAAGTATACAAGAAAGAGCTGCATGTGCTAAAGTCGGCCGCCCAATAACACACAAAACTCGAATAGACTCGAGAAGAAATAAGTCTACAAAAACTAGGCTACAACAGCAGATGAATAATCAATATGAATAAAGTAACCATAATGCCGGTAGAAATGATATGAGTACCTGGTACCAATGCCCGCAAGACAAGTAACTCCATCGGCAACTCCAAATGCTCCGTAATCGTCTATGCTGCAAATCTGGCAGGGGACCAGGTCCTTAGAGGGACGTAACAAGGTACAAAAATACAGCATGCCAAAGTATAACAGAAAGTACAAGTACAACGACAGGGTAATCTAGCATAACTACCTAAGTGAGACACAGTTTCAAGACAATATTCGACGCGTGGGCTGTCCAAAATAAAATCGTAGCTCCGAACACAGAGACACACGGGGCATACCGTAGCTTCGAGCTCATAGTCACACGGGTGATACTACTACTCCGGATACAGAAACACTACATCAACAGGACATACATATATAAAGCGCATGCAGAGGAGCCCAAACGTCTAGTAACTGTCTTTTCCTTCCCAAGCGGTCAACGATTGTGCGCTTAACCTGAACCTCTATCTAGCAGTCTCTTCGCACAGAAGTAACTATCAATAAATGCGACCCTAAGGTCGTCCTAGTCTCTAGTCATGATGTCAGTATCAGGATACAGGAAATCTGGCACGATAACAGTGTATGAATGTGTCCTAGGGTAACGATATACTCAGGTACGTACATCGAGGTGTTACGAACATCTAGCATTCGTTACAAGACATTACGACAAACGTCTGCACCCGGTTGTGATTCGGACGCGAAGTAACGATCATAATCAAAAACATGCACAATGTATATAATGAAACAATAAATATCTGTAACTGAAATACAGGATGGCAAGGTACACTTGCATGCGTCCGGCTGCTGATGACGGGGATCCGGTACCACGTCCAAGTCCGCAGGTCCCGTAGTACCTAGAGACGAGATACAAACTCAATCAATAAATTATCATGCTGCAAACAGGGATGTGATACACGTCTAAATATATGCTCAGACTCAGCTATAACTCACAGGGACACGACGCTAGAGGGTTAACCAAGGTTGACTCGGAGCACGTTATATCTAATCAAATTAAACATCTGTACAATATCATCAATCCAAACCTCAATCTTACTATGTTCATCACGATATTTTGTGGTTCAAAACATGATCCAATCCTCAGTTTTACCTCAGTGTTCACAGATGTTAACATGCACAATGACTATCATTCCCGAAATAAATAATTAATTAATTAATTAAAACTCTCGAATATGTACACTTACTATGATTTCAAATAAACTTTGCCTTGATCCAATGCACTATTGTTATCCATTTATCAATAATCGACCAATCCTTAGGTATCACGACATACACTTAATCAACGACCAATATTTAATACAACAATACGTATTGATCCCTAACAATTCTCATTCGATATTTAAAAACCCAACCTCAACATATGTCACTTTTTAACCATCACATGCATATATTCCAATTCATATTTAAACCATAATTATTTCACTTAGCAATTCTCCATTAAATGCATATTATAACATGTATTAAACCTAAAATCTCATATGCATATATATAACCCTTAAGTAAACCTATTTTTTCCCACCCTAAACTCAATGTATATATATTAATTACATTCTAATACTTATGAAAATAAACCCTAAACACACATCATTAAAATATTAGATCATTAATACTACACTAAAATACACATAACAACTTATATAAAAATATAGAGAGGGGAAGTGGTTCACCTCGTCGAGGTGTCGATTCTGGCCGGTGGGGTCGACAGCGAGGTGGGGGAGGCCCGCCGGAGTTGAAGTCGTGGTGGTCAGGGGAGATGCTCGGCTGAGGGTGGTGGTAGCCGAGGTGTGGTGATGGCGTGGTGAATCTTGGCTCGTGGAGGTGGTGGTAATGGCGGATGTGGTGTTGGGAAGAATGCTGGCCGGAGCAGGGAGTGGTTATGGCCGGAGTTGGCTCGGCCAGAGTGTTGATGAAGACGATGGTGGTAGTGGAAAGAGCAGCTGGAGGTGATGGCGTTGGTGTGAAGTCGGCAGGAAGTGGCCTGGCCGGAGCAGTCGAAGCTGGCTCGTGGCAACGATGTGTGGAGGTGGTGTTAATGGAAGATTGGAGAGGCCGGGGTGGCGTTGCTCGTGGCATCGATGACCAGAGGGAAGTGCTTGTGGAGGCTCGGCTAAGGGCGGATGTGGTGGTATGGCTTGCCGGTGATGCAGAGCCGCCGGCTGACAGCGGGTGGATGGGCGTCGGGTGGAGGAACTGCCGGAGTGGGGGCTTGGCACAGCAGTCAGTTGGCACAGCGGTCGGGTAAAGTTCTTCAAGAAAGAAGAAGAAGGAAGGAAGAAGGAGAAAAAGAAAGAAAGAAGAAGTTTCGGTTGATGTAGGAAGAGGGAGAAGAGAGAGAGGGGGTTGTGTTCTCTAGGTTTGGGGATTAGGGCCGGCATGGAGTAGAGTGTGGTGATGGAGATATTATATAGAGAGTTGTGTGAGGGTTGTGTGGTGTGGATGAGCCCAATTCAAATGAGGGGCTAGGATTTCACATGGAGAAAAATTTCTCATCCAAAGGAGAAAGAGTGGGGAGAAGCTTGACCGGTCAAAGAAGAGAGGTGAGGCTTCTTCATTGGTCTTGACCAATGAGGTTATGACACATGTTACAATATTTGTAATTAAGCCCCTTAAGTTTGGGTATTTGCACAAACACATTAAATAATGGAAAATTTGTGGGGGAATTGGTGTTTGGTGTTTTGTAGGGTAAGGGAGTGTTGTGTGTTTTGCATGGGCTTAATTAAAGGGGCATTGAAATTAAATTAGGATTAAAATAGGATTAGTCAAAGTTGGTATCCCCAATTTAATTAGAATAAATTGTCATGTGCTCTTAAATTAAATGGGGGCATATGTGATCTCAATTGGGAGTGATACAAAGGTCATGAATGGTGTAGGCTTGGTGTCAGTCTTGGACCCTTTTATTAGTCTGGCTCAACGGGTTAAGTTGGTGTCTAAAAATTGATGGCAACGACACTGGTGTGCGACATAGGATTAAATAATGGATTTTGGTTACGGAAAATTGTACAATTAATTTAGAGCACAAGAAATTATGTTTTTGAGTGACAGAAAAGTCCAGTGCCCAAATTGGCGTGCCAAGTCAAGAGTACAATAATTTGTTAGAATTTATGGGCTGATGTTGGGCTCCGAATATTTCAACAACGGTCGGGTGCGCCAAGGGTTTAAAATAAAAATCAGACATCTGTAATCTTATTCTAAACCTCAAACATCTGCTGCTATACCAAAATTTTCTAACCCATAACCAGACTATCTATAGAAATAAATGAGGGGTTTATATCCTTCCCAACTTAGAAAAATGTTGTCCCCAAAATTAAAAGTAAAGCACGATAATAGCTATAAGAATTTAAAAGCAAACTGGTAATTAAATACGGTACGTAAATTCGTACCTTGGTCCTCAAATAAATACGAAAAATGCTGTCGAATGGAATCCTCGTGCTCCCAGGTAGACTCGCCTGGCGAATGATGCTTCCATGCAACTCTGACCAGTCGAATAGTCTGATCTCTCAAAGTCTTCTCACTGTGATCGAGTATCTCCACTGGCTGCTCTACGTAAGATAAACTGGGCCCGACTGTAATCTCCGAATGATCAAGCACGTGGCTAGGGTCTGCCACATATCTCCTCAACTGCGATACGTGAAATACGTTATGCACTCCTTCTAATGATGGAGGCAATGCAAGACGATAAGCCACTTTGCCAACTCATTCCAAGATGTCAAAAGGTCCGATGTACCTCAGACTCAGCTTACCTCTGCCTCTGAATCAGATGGTACCACGAGTAGGCGATATCTTCAAAAATATATGGTCACCTTTCTTGAACTCCAAAGGTCAGCGGTGTGCATCTGCCCAATATTTCTGTCTGTCCTGTGCTGCACGCAGGTAGCTCTGAATCTGCTTGACTTTCTCCACTGTCTGTGCCACCAACTCTGGACCAAGTATCTGACGCTCTCTCACGTCACTCTAATATACTGGTAATCTACACTTCCTGCCGTATAGTGTCTCATAAGGTGCCATCTGTATGCTAGCCTGGTAGCTGTTATTGTAGGAGAATTCCACCAAGTGTAGATGGTCCTCCCAAGATCCTTCAAAGTCGATCATGCACGCTCTCAACATATCCTCTAGTATCTGTATCGTGCGCTCTGACTAGCCATCTGTCTGTGGATGATATGTAGTGCTGAACTTGAGACGAGTTCCTAGACTCTTCTGCATACTCCACCAAAAATATGACATGAATCTGGAATCACGATCCGATACAATATTGACAGGCACTCAATGTAGTCGTACTATCTGCCTCATATACATGTTAGCCAATATCTCCGTGGACTGCCCAACTCTGAAGGGCAAGAAATATGTAGACTTGGTGAGTCTGTCTACGACAACCCAAACTGCATCCTTCCCGCTAGGGCTCCGCGGGAATCCTGTGATGAAGTCCATGGTAATGTGTTCCTACTTTCACTCGGGAATGGGAAGCGGCTGCAATAGTCCTACAATCCTCTGATGTTCAGCCTTGACTTGCTGACAAACTAAACATCTCGCCACGAATCTTGGAATCTCTCTCTTCATCCCATGCCACCAGAAATGTTGTCTCAAATCTTGGTACATCTTCATACCTACGGGATAAATAGAATAAATTGAGCTATGAGCCTCGGTCATCAACTCCTGGCATAGCTCGCCACTCGGATCGTATAAGCGATCTCCACACCTCAATGTTCCATCTTCATGAATCCTGAGTTTCGTCTGCATGCCGGCCTCTGTCCTCTCTCGTAGCCGTCAAAATCTCGCATCTGTAGACAGGGCTACCTTGATCCTCTCAATCAATGTAGACTGAACCTTGAGACTAGCCATCTGTCCATCCATGCCTGGTAATACAATCTCTATCCCAAGCTCCTAGAGATCCTCTAGCAATTGTCGCTGAGTCGTCAAAAAGTATGCCATGGGCTTCCTGCTTAAGGCATCTGTTACTACATTCGCCTTGCCAGGGTGGTACTGCAACTCTATATCATAATCTGTCATCAACTCTAGCCAGTGCCTATATCTCATGTTGAGCTCCTTCTGCATGTAGACATACTTCAAACTTTTATGATCTGTGTAAATCTCAACACGCTCACCATAAAGGTAGTGTCGCCATAGCTTTAGTACAAATACCACTGCAGCTAGCTCTAGATCATGCGTCGGATAGTTCTTCTCATGAACTCTCAGCTGTCTTGATGCGTAGGTTATCACTTTGCCGTGTTGCATCAGTACACATCCTAATCCTCTCCCAAATGCATCATTGTACACTATAAATCCTCCTGATCCTGAAGGTAGTATCAAAATCGGTGCTGATGTCAGACGCTTCTTTAGCTCATCGAAAGCCGTCTGACACTCGTCGGTCTAGATAAACTCCTCGCCTTTACGCGTCAGTCGCGTCATAGGCGCAGCGATCCTCGAGAAATTTTCCACGAATCTCCGATAATATCCGACAAGTCTGAGGAAACTCCTAACCTCTGTAACTGATGTAGGGGTTGGCCATGTCTCTACTGTAGCTATCTTCTCTGGGTTAACTGATAGTCCATCTCCGGTGATTATGTGTCCCAGAAATGGTACTCTATCCAAGCAAAACTCATATTTGCTGAGCTTGGCGTACAGCCTCTCCTGTCTCAGCGTCTCCAATACGATCCTGAGATGTCTCTCGTGCTCCTCCTGGCTCTTGGAATATACCAAGATATCGTCGATAAATACCACCATGAACTTATCTAAGAACTGGTGGAAAACATTGTTCATCAGACTCATAAATACTGCTGGCACGTTGGTTAAACCAAACGGCATAACTAGAAACTCATAGTGCCCATACTTCGTCCGAAAAGCCGTATTCGGGATGTCCTCTCTCCGTACCTTGATCTGATGATAACCGGATCTGAGATCGATCTTCGAGAATACATATAAACCACTAAGCTGATCAAATAAATCATCGATGTACGACAGTGGATACTTGTTCTTTATCGTTATAGTATTTAACGCCCTATAATAGATACACAAGCGTACCGTCCCGTCCTTCTTCGGTACAAATAAAATAGGTGCTCCCCATGGAGATACACTAGCTCGTATAAAATACTTATCTAAGAGATCATCTACTTGGACTTTTAATTCAACTAACTCCTTCGGTGCTAGTCTGTAAACGGGGGAAGTAACTGGCTCGGATCTGGGAGTCAACTCTATAGTGAACTCAATCTCTCTGTCAGGTGGCAGACCTGGAAGATTCTCTAGAAATACATCCTCAAACTCTGATATAATGCGGGGGTACACTGGTTCACCTTTTGCATTTTGTGCCCCTAAGGTAGATGGGCCCCATGCTCCTGGGCTCCCCGAAGAAACTCAAACTCAGGGTAATCTGATGGTCTAAATATAGTGCAACCACGTCGACAATCTAGCATCACGTGGTATTGGCTCAACCAACTCATGCTAGGACGATGTCATCGTCTAGACTTATCCTTATAGTAAATTTTCCAGCTCTATTTACAACACTAATCCTCCAAAAGAAAAATTCATCCTTGCCTAATATATAATTTCTCTCCTCCTCAAAATTTTCCCTAAAATTGCATTCCTCAAATTTCTTCTTCCCGTTATTTATTGCTCCGAGTCACACAGTACAATTATAATAATGGTATCACCCAAGCACATACTAGAATTTCTGGTATCAGATCATCATCTTCCAGGTGAGATCCTAAAATTTTATCTCCTCTAGTCCATAATATCATTCCTGGTATCGCTATCATATACAACAACTAATTCATAGCATCGGGCTATGCACTTCCATAAATTATTCTAGGTCATGATCAACAATCTTTCCAGCTCCCAGTACTTTCAAGATCACTGCTATCTCAAGTACGGGTAGGGTACTACTTGGTCCAATTCTTTTGCTAACCTTCCACACTAGTTCTAGAATCCAAAAAGAACTTATCAACCTACCCTACTAAGGGTAACAATCTTCTCAGAGAATATTATACGAATTTTGTCATCTGTCGTCTGGACTACGATCTTCTTCTGGAGGAAACCATCAGGCTAGAGTATTCGTCCGAAATAATAGGAGATGAGAAACATTGATAACGATATTGACGAAAATTGAACGAATACAAATTGGAAGTCCAAGGGCGATAATCATATACAAAGTGAGTTTTAAAAATTGATTATGGATTGAGCCTATTCAACAATAAATCATAATATCTATTCCTAATTTGTAGGCTCGCTTGGCACAGTCAGGTGACCAAGACAATTTAAATCGGACCTGCATGGGCCACCACAAAAATATGTCACATTTCAGTCCCAAAATACGTAGGACCAGGAACACGCAACATGCCAGCTACACAAATCGACCAGACTCTGGTCTGACTCGAATACATATAAGCTGTAATAATAAGTGTCACTAACTAATAATCCAGTAAATGTAAACATCTAAGTCTTAATCCACAATGAACAAAAGTATACAAGAAAGAGCTGCATGTGCTAAAGTCGGCCGCCCAATAACACATAAAACTCGAATAGACTCGAGAAGAAATAAGTCTACAAAAACTAGGCTACAACAGCAGATGAATAATCAATATGAATAAAGTAACCATAATGCCGGTAGAAATGATATGAGTACCTTGTACCAATGCCCGCAAGACAAGCAACTCCATCGGCAACTCCAAATACTCCGTAATCGTCTATGCTGCAAAACTGGCAGGGGACCAGGTCCTTAGAGGGACGTAACAAGGTACAAAAATACAGCATACCAAAGTACAACAGAAAGTACAACTACAACGACAGGGTAATCTAGCATAACTACCTAAGTGAGACACAGTTTGAAGACAATGTTTGACGCATGGGATGTACAAAATAAAATCGTAGCTCCGAACACAGAGACACACGGGGCGTACCGTAGCTCCGAGCATAAAGTCACACGGGTGATACTACTACTCCGGATACAGGAACACTACATCAACAGGACATACATATATAAAGCGCGTGCAGAGGAGCCCAAACGTCTAGTAATTATCTTTTCCTTCCCAAGCGGTCAATGATTGTGCGCTGAACCTAAACCTCTATCTAGCAGTCTCTTCGCACAGAAGTAACTATCAACAAACGTGACCGTAAGGTCATCCCAGTCTCCAGTCATGATGTCAGTATCAGGATGCAGGAAATCTGGTACGATAACAGTGTACGAATGTGTCCTGGGGTAACGATATACTCAGGTACGTACATCGAGGTGTTACGAACATCTAGCATTCGTTATAAGATGTTACGATGAACGTCTGCACCCGATTATGATCCGGACGCGAAGTAACGATCGTAATCAAACACGCGCACAATGTATATAATGAAACAATAAATATCTGTAACTGAAATATAGGGTAGCAAGGTACACTTGTATGCGTCCGGCTGCTGATGACGGGGATCCGGTACCACGTCCAAGTCTGCAGGTCCCGTAGTACCTAGAGACGAGATACAAACTCAATCAATAAACTATCACGCGGCAAACAGGGATATGACACACGTCTAAATATATGCTCAGACTCAGCTACAACTCACAGGGATACGACGCTAGAGGGTTGACCAAGGTTGACTCGGAGCACGTTACATCTAATCAAATTAAATATTTGTACAATATCATCAATCCAAACCTTAATCTTACTATGTTCATCACGATATTTCATGGTTCAAAACATGATCCAATCCTCAGTTTCACCTCATTGTTCACAGATGTTAACATGCACATTGACTATCATTCCTGAAATAAACAATTAATTAATTAATTAAAACTCTCGAATATGTACACTTACTATGATTTCAAAATAAACTTTGCCTCGATCCAATGCACTATTGTTATACATTTATCAATAATCGACCAATCCTTAGGTATCACGACATACACTTAATCGACGACCAATATTTCATACAATAATACGTTTTGATCCCTAACAATTCTCATTCGATATTTAAAACCCAACCTCAACATATGTCATCTTTTTAACCATCACATGCATATATTCTAATTCATATTTAAACCATAATTATTTAACTTAGCAATTCTCCATTAAATGTATATTATAACATGTATTAAACCTAAAATCTCATATGCATATATATAACCCTTAAGTAAACCTATTTTATTCCCACCCTAAACTCAATGTATATACATTAATTGCATTTTAATACTTATGAAAATAAACCCTAAACACACATTATTAAAATATTAGATCATTAATACTATACTAAAATACACATAACAACTTATATAAAAATATAGAGAGGGGAAGTGGTTCACCTCGTCGAGGTGGCATTGCTGGCCGGTGGGGTCGACAGCGAGGTGGGGGAGGCCCGCCGGAGTTGAAGTCATAGTGGTCAGGGGAGATGCTTGGCTGAGGGTGGTGGTAGACGGGGTGTGGTGATGGCGTGGTGAAGCTTGGCTCGTGGAGGTGGTGGTAATGGCGGATGTGGTGTTAGGAAGAATGCTGGTCGGAGCAGGGAGTGGTTATGGCCGGAGTTGGCTTGGCTCGGCCGGAGTGTTGATGAAAACGATGGTGGTGGTGGAAAGAGCAGCTGGAGGTGATGGCGTTGGTGTGAAGTCGGCAGAAAGTGGCCTGGCCGGAGCAGTCGAAGATGGCTCATGGCAACGGTGTGTAGAGGTGGTGGTAATGGGAGATTGGAGAGGCCGAGGTGGTGTTGCTCGTGGCAGCGGTGACCGGAGGGAAGTTCTCGTGGAGGCTCGGCTAAGGGCGAATGTGGTGGTGTGGCTTGCCGGTGATGCAGAGCCGTCGGCTGACAGCGGGTGGATAGGCGTTGGGTGGAGGAACGGCCGGAGTGGGGGCTTGGCACAGCAGTCGGTTGGCATAGGGGTCGGGTGAAGTTCTTCAAGGAAGAAGAAGAAGAAGGAAGGAAGAAGGAGAAGAAGAAAGAAAGAAGAAGTTTCGGTTGATGTAGGAAGAGGGAGGAGAGAGAGAGGTGGTTGTGTTCTCTAGGTTTGGGGATTAGGGCCGACATAGGGTAGAGTGTGGTGATTGAGACATTATATAGGGAGTTGTGTGAGGGTTGTGTGGTGTGGATGAGCCCAATTCAAATGAGGGGCTAGGATTTCACATGGAGAAAAATTTCTCATCCAAAGGAGAGAGAGTGGGGAGAAGCTTGACCGTTCAAAGAAGAGGGGTAAGGCTTCTTCATTGGTCTTGACCAATAAGGTTATGACACACGTTACAATATTTGTAATTAAGCCCCTTAAGTTTGGGTATTTGCCCAAACACATGAAATGATGGAAAAATTATGGGAGAATTGGTGTTTGGTGTTTTGTAGGGTGAGGGGGTGTTGTGTGTTTTGCATGGGCTTAATTAAAGGGATATTGGAATTAAATTGGGATTAAAATAGGATTAGTCAAAGTTGGTATCCCCAATTTAATTAGAATAAATTGTCATGTGCTTTTAAATTAAATGGGGGCACATGGGATCTCAATTGGGAGTGACACAAAGGTCATGAATGGTGTAGGCTTGGTGTCAGTCTTGGACCCTTTTATTAGTTCGGCTCAACGGGTTAAGTTGGTATCTCAAAATTGATGGCAACGACACAGGTGTGCGACACAGGATTAAATAATGGATTTCGGTTACAAAAAATTGTGTAATTAATTTAGAGCACAAGGAATTATAATTTTGAGTGAAGGGAAAGTCCAGCGCCTAAATTGGCGTGTCAATTCAAGAGTGCAACAATCTATTAGAATTTATGGGCTGATATTGGGCTCCGAATATTTCAACAACGGTCGGGCGCGCCAAGGGTTTTAAATAAAAATCAGACATCTGTAACCTTACTCTAAACCTCAAACATCTGCTGCTATACCAAAATTTTCTAACCCATAACCAGACTATCTATAAAAATAAATGAGAAGGTTTACACATCCGGTATTGTTCCTCTATAGTTGCCATACTAACTCCTTGTATAAGTCTTTAGTCGACCAAATGGGGGTATGGGCCTCTAAGTTCTACAGTCTGGATAAACACTATCTTCTTATGCAAGTCTATAGTTGGTGTCATTCAATTACACTTCATTAATCGGTCAAAAGAACTATGCGATACTAGGTTGTGAGCCATACTACCCAACTAACATGAATAAACTAATACTGTAATTGCCTTGTGGGGATAAAGTAGAAACTCTTGTTAGGGTATACGAAAAAAAGATCTTGGTACTTATTAAGGTATCCTATTGCATTATATAGGTAATGGTTATCTTAAGTCTTAATCATAGTGCTTATAGAACAAAAGTGTTAATAGTAAGAATGGAGAGGTTACTGGCTCTCAAGTGAAAGAGAACATAATCTGTATTGAGATATAGGTACAAATTACGTGATTTAAAACTAAAGTATAATCATAAAATCATAATCTAAATGAACAACTCAAACTATCAAGTTCTAACTACTAAGTACATAATTTCAAAATTCAAGATTAATAACTATAATCCTAGCAACCTATATATCCTAACATAAAAGAAATTACTTGGCCTACAATCAGAAGGGTTAGGTGGCCCGAATTGAAAGATGAAGGAAAATTTTAGTCTTCGCACAAATAGTGAGCGTTAAGGTTTCGGAGGAATATATAAAATTAAATAGAGAGACTCTTGATAATTATCATGGTTTTCTAAGGAAAGATGGTATGCTAATCTTTGTGTTCGAGGTATGATCAAGAAAAATATTATATTCATTCATCTTGGCTTCCTAAGGTACTGTTCTGCTAATATCAAGACAAGAAGCTAAATTTATAATTCTCTAATACTATCTCACTATGAAAGTTAGGTTTAGTCCTAATATTCATGTCACCCTCACATTTCCATCTAAGGGTAGTTTGGTATTTATCATGGGTATTAATTATTTTAGGATAATTATAATTAATAATTGTACATGGCTTGATTTAATTATTTATGGTATTATTTAATATTTGCTAGTTGTGGAATTGTTTTGGACTTGTGTAGTGGATCTAACCATTTTAATTAGAGGACATGAACAAACTTTTGGACTAGTCTAAGTTGAGCCCATGAATTAGGCCCATGGATTAAGGAACATGTTTAATTAGTGAAACCATTAGACTAGAACCTTCCTCCCTAATTATTTCTTCATGAGAGGCCCCAAGGGGTATTTGGGACATTATACATTGCTTGGGGAGGGGTTTATGACCAGCCATAATTGAGAGGAGAGTGCTCTCATTTTAGTTCTTCCCCAAATTTCTAGATCTAGTTTTTTCCTTTCATTTTTCCCTCCATTCCCTCATCATTTCTCCACCAAATCTTCACCAAATTCATCCTAAGTTCATCATTGAAGACTCTACATCAAGAATCTACAAGCAAGGAGCAAGGAACAAGGAGGAGGAGGCCAAGATCTACAAGGAGAGGAGCAACTTGTCATTTGGAACCTTTACATTGGGAATCCATCTCCCAATAGGTATAAATCAGTTTTCCCCTTTCCTATAGACTATAGATCTGAGTTTTTACCATAAGAAACCACCCCCACATGCATAGGTTACCCATAGGTTTTGATTTGGAATCATTTGGAGACCTACGGTGGAAGTTATGTCCATTTTGGTGCCAATTTTGGGAGAATTCTGAAATTGGCACATGTAGTACTTGTCAATAGATCTAATAGATCTAATTGACCATTGATTGTTTGTTTATAGCTTGTGTCGTGTCCACAATTGGATACGTGTGGGCCAAATCTCGTCGATTTGATAAAACGGTCGATTTTGGGGGTTTTCCTCCGACACGGGGCCATGTGCATATCATATGGTGACACGAATACGTAGACACTCTAATTTCTATATGTGTTGATCATAAAATATGTATTGAACTTGTACGTGTCCTCCGGGATACGTTTGGTTGTGTGTTGGAGGCCGTATCGCAAGTGTATCATAGAAAAGTGTGATACGGGTGCGATGCGTCCCATGTGTTTGATATTTTGTCCTTCTTATTATACGTACGAGTATAAATGTATATTTGTAAGCTATTGATATATTATATAGTATATATAATAGAGTATTTTAAGTTATGTATATTGTATGGGTGTCCATATGTATATAATAAAGTACCTAGTATATATATATATATAGGTTGATGTATATAGTTATATATGTATACATATATCTATAGGTATGTGAAGGTATAGATATATGTTAACTATATATATACTGTTACACATGTGAGTTTAATTATAGATGTTTATATACCTTGATTTATGGGTGTTTAGATATATAGAAAGGCTTAGAGGTGTGTACCTTACTAGCTTCTTGTGAGTATAGTGTGTATTTGGGATTGTGTGCCTGTGTAGTGTTTGTAGAAGTGTTTGTGTGTGTCTGGGTATGCTCAAGTTTGAGAGCAGTTCAGAGGCTCTGCACTTGGGCAACTGGGTCTCGTCAGGATCTAGTTTTGAGCTTTAACAGCAAGGTGGGTGTGCAGTCGGGGCATGGTGGCCATCTGCACAACAAGTACTACTATACAATTGTGCAGTTCCTATGCACATTTTGTGCTTGTATCAGTGGATTAAATCCAGTACAGATCACCAGTACCTATTTTAGTAGCTGTGCACAGGAATATTATGAGAGCAGTAGCAGCAGTTAGGATGTGGAGAAGAACCTAACTACCAGTGCAGTTCATCAGTACCTATTTAGCAACTGTGCACTGCATAGAGCAGTAGCAGCTCAACTGAAGTAGTGCAGCAGTTGCAGCTATGGGAGCTCCTACAGTGGAGACTCCCCAACTGCACCGAGCAGTGCAACTGTTATATGGAGAACTGAACTGGATAAGAACTGAAGAACTCGATACAACAGCAACCTGAGAACTGAAGGCTCAGTTCAGTACCTGAAGAACTCGATACAGCACTACCTTACCTGCAGACTGAAAACATTACTGCAGACTGAAGACTCCACAATAACCTGCAGTGGCACACAGTGTATCAGCCTTTTGTTTCAGTCTCCTTTTCACACAGAACTCGAAAAGGGGTACAGCCACTGTGCAGAATTCCCAATCCACACTGTGCTGTAGAATTAACAAAGCCAATCAGCCATTTATCTTGTCTGAGCATTTCAGCTCTATGTTTCAGTTAATTATTAGCTAGTTTCAGTTTTAGTTAGTTTTAGCCAAGGTTTTGGGTTAGAGATGGATTTCAGTATCAGCAATTCAGAGTAGGAGTATCAGTTGGGGTTAGGTTCAGTCGCATAACTGTTAGATAGTTATATAAAGGTAGGTACTAGATGGATTATATAGAGTATTTGGGTAATTAGCTAGGTAGCTTTATATACTTTGGTAATATTAATTAGTGAGCTATGTACTCAGGTGCTAGTTAAGCCTAAATAGTTAGATAGGTATGTAATTACTTAGTAGATTAATAATATGGGTATATGACTTATGTATGTATATTAGTTGAGTTCTTAACTATTAGTTAGTTAAGCTTCAGGTGTATGTATATACTGTATTAATGGTTATCCTATAATAGTTAGATATAGTATAGTGTATTGTGTAACTAGTATTAGTTGATTATGCACGTATTAGTTAATTTGGAGTTTGGGTTACCTTGGGATACCAAGGTATCACCAAGGTATGGGTCGATACCCCAGGGTATTGAGATTGGGTATCGAGTTGAGTGCGATACGCAAGGTGCAAGGCCAAGGTATCCCAGTTATATTGTTTTGAGATATTGTTGCTATATGTGACTTATGTATATGTATAAAAACCTATTTTTATATTAGAAAACTTGCGTATCGTACGATATGGCTCTTTGAATGCATTATTGTGTATTAGTTTAGCTAGCATAGCATAGTTTCATAGTGTATCAACTTAGTGACTTAACATTTAACTCTTGCAACCTAGATCTCATCGGTTTGACTTAGAAATGGCGTATCGACCTAAAATTTCATCAACTTCAGTTATTTTTCATTATCAAACCCTGTATTGATGCAACATACCATATATAGGTTGTGAGACACCGGCTTGGGCATCGAGAGACACACCTTGCTCAGGACGTCAGGCGAGTACATTTTTCTGATTGTTTTTAATTCATAATATTATATATATGCATGTTCTAGGATTGTATACATTGATCCCGACACAGTGATTTTCACGGACTAGTGCTATATGGATCCCGTCATAAGGTGTTATCCCCTACCGTGTTCAGCGGGTACTCGTGTATATTGTATCTCATCGTGTATACTGGGTATTAATGTTACTTCGTGTTCACATATTGCTCGTGTTCAGTGTGCTTATTCGTATACACCCACCGCTCGTGTTCGGTGGTTATAATATTTCGTGTACACCCACTGCTCGTGACAGTGGTTATATTTTTGTGTTCGTAGCGTGTCGTGATTGGATCCATCGGTATTAGTTGGGGGTGGGAGAGTAAGAGTTGATTATGTGATCAAAGCCTTGTTACAAATCGTGTACATTCTGATTACATACTTCACTTGTAATCCGTCTTACCTGATCATGTTCACCCAACCCGATCACATAATGAACTCGTATTCTGAGGCACAGTAGTTAGTTTTAGATTGCAGTTTACTTCATCATATTGCTGATATCCATATTGTTGATCTATATATCCTCGTACATTACCTGTATATATCTTGTTCATCTTTCATATGTTCAGTGATCTTGTATTTCATTCCTATATCTGTTTATATGCTCGATTATGCTATTGAAACTGCTTTCAGAGGTATGTACTTTGCTCCAATCCTGACTGGATATATTTTTCTAAATGACTGGCTTCTAGAGCAGTGTCCTACCTACTACGGGCCGCAGGATGGCGTACCTATAGAGGACACTCTTATTGACCAGGGAGACTTAGCAGCAGAGTCCGAGGAGGTTTAGACTATTTTTGTAGTTGAGATTGTATTAGACTTTTTCTGTTGTGGTTTCACATCTTGTATATATTTCAGATTGTGGATTTGTACTTTTATTCTTCCCTCGTTATTTCCATTCGTGCATATTTCTTCCTTAGCTTGTTTTGTGATTGAGATTAGTTATTCATGTGAGATGCCATATAGCTCCTCCGTTGAGAGTTGAGATGTTTGACAGGTACCATATATATTGTTGAGATGTTAGATAGTTAGAAATGACCCAGACAGCGTTCTACCGTCATTTCTGCGGTGTAGGCTGGGCGTAACCACGTACTCGTGCCCGAATATCAGGGTGCGGGTCGTGACACGTTTTTAGTGGTGGCCCATGAAGGTCTAGATGTATATCGTAGTTGTGCTCACCCAGAGTACGGCTACGAGCCTGCCTTAGGAAACAGGATTTAGGCTGAGAGAGTTACTCAATCACATCTAGAAAAAATTCGAATATCTGCTTTTACAAATCCTTATCTATTGAATATTGTCTTTCATTTTGAATAAACTTCTGTCCTTCTTTGATGATATCGCATTATATTCAAATATTGATTCCTTATTTTCAATCTGTCTTCAGGATGCCTCCGAAGATCCGATTCTATCGCTCGGGAGCAGCACCAGCTTCCTCAGCTGCTTCCCAGCCTGCTGCGGAGAGGGTAGCACCTACTACGGGTTCTTTCCCAGTTGAGAGGGTCGCCTCACCGGTTCAGGTGGGGGTCTCAGCAGCAGTTTTCGGGGGTGCTCCTCCCCCAGTTCGGAGGGTGGCTCCAGTAGCTCCAGTTGTTTCAGAGGTTCTTCCACCTCCACCACCAGTGGTTGATCAGACACAGATATTTGCACTTCTCCAGCAGATGATGGAGGTACAGCAGCGACAGTCAGAGGTCCTACGACAGAGCGTGGAGAATGCTCACCAGATCGCACTCACAGCGGTGGAGAGAGCTACTACCACCCAGCCACCGATGGCACCAGCTCAGTTTATTCCGCATCAGCCAAGGCCGGGTACCATCATCGACTTCAAGAGGATGGGCCCGAAGGACTTCAGAGGCACCGAGGGGATTTTATATGCGGATGAGTGGATCGAGGACATAGAACGGAACCTGCGGCTGGCGCAGATTCCAGAGATGCTACAGATTGAGGCTGCGGGTTGTATGATGTTTGATATTGCCCTGACATGGTTCCGGACTGACCCGAGGATTGCAGCACCAGGACTCTCTTAGGAAGCCTTCAAAGAGCTTCTCAAGAAGAAGTTCTTCCCTAACGTGGCTCTTACTTCTTTGGAGAGTCAGTTCAAGTATCTTGTACAGGGAGGCATGACAGTGGATGAGTATGCGGCAGAGTATTGCCGGCTAGGACGCTTCATGGAGGGTCAGAACCCTAGAAGCAAGGCAAGGAAGTTCAGGAAGGGCCTGAACCGGGAAGTCAAACCCCATACCAACGGAGGTCCTACAGCCACCTTCGAGGAGATACTCATGCAGGCGCAGAGGGCAGAAGATGACTTAGAGCTTGGCTCTAAGAAGCAGAGGGACACAGGAGGATCCGGCAGCTACACGGGTCCCACGAAGAGGCCTCATTTTCAGCAGCAAAACCAGAGGCCTTACCAGCACCAGAGGCAGCAGCACCATGGGCCAGCTAGAGCGCCGGCTCAGCAGATGCATCAGATCCAGAGGACAGTAGCTCCTCGTACTTTCTGTAAGAAGCAAGGACATGGATGGGATGCATGCATGATGAGACTAGGCCAGTGCTTATTTTGTGGATCGGGAGATCATCAGCTACGGGCTTGTCCCAAAGTCCAGGCTCGTCCAGCTCAGGGTGGAGGACAGGCACAGAAGGCACCCGCTCGACCACCAGCGGGCCAGCAGAGAGGACATCTTCCACCTCAGCAGCAGCAGTTTGCCCAGCATCAGCAGAACAGAGGAGCGCATCGACAGGGGTGAGCTTTTGCCCTGACTGTCGAGGAGAAGGAGCCGATTGGCGATGTCATCTCAGGTTCTGTTTATCTTGATTCCTTTCCAGCTCATGTTTTATTCGATTCTGGTACTTATCATAGCTTTGTATCTGTATCTTTTGCTTTGAGGCATCGCCTTGAGTCTGAACCATTGGCGAGGACTTGCAAGATCATGACTGGTGGTGGTATCATCTTGGTCAGTGATATTTGCAGGAACCAGAAAGTTTATTTGGGAGGCCGTGAGCTGAGTGTATGTTTGCTCGTAATGCCACTTCCGAGTTACGATATAGTGCTCGAGATGGATTGGTTGAGTAGACATCACGCTAGTATCGATTGTCGTGGAGGCAGAGTTATATTTCAGACACCAGGAGAGCCAGAGTTCGAGTTCGTCCGAGGAGCAGAGCAGAGCGACGGCGATTTCTGTGGAGCTTTAGTTGAGGAGCAGGAGCAGACGCTGCCACATCCGTTGATTGCGGAATTCTTGGATGTCTTTCCGGAGGAGTTGCCGGGGTTGCCGCCGGACAGGGATATGGAATTCTCTATAGATTTAGTGCCAGGCGCAGAGCCGATCTCTCAGCATGTCTATAGAGTAAACAACAGCGAACTAACGGAGTTAAAGAAGCAGGTGGTTGAGTTGCAAGACAAAGGATTTATCCGTTCTAGTTCATCACCATGGGGTGCTCCGGTACTCTTTGTACCCAAGAAGGATGGGTCGGTACGTATGTGTATCGACTACAGGGCACTTAATAACCTCACTATCAAGAACAAATACCCGTTGCCGCGGATAGATGACTTGTTTGACCAGTTGAGCGGAGCGAAGGTATTCTCCAAGATAGACTTGAGGTCAGGGTACCACCAGGTGAAAGTGAAGAGGGAAGACATCCCAAAGACAGCTTTTAGGACTCGCTATGGGCAGTTCGAGTTCTTGGTGATGCCGTTTGGGTTGACCAATGCCCCAGCAGTGTTCATGAACCTGATGAACAAGGTATTTCATCAGTACCTGGACCAGTTTGTTGTAGTCTTTATAGATGATATTCTAATATATTCGAAGACCCCGGAGGAGCATGAGCAGCACTTGAGGATTGTACTAGAGACCCTCAGAAAAAAGAAGTTGTATGGCAAGTTGTCGAAGTGTGAATTCTTCCTCGATAAGGTTGAATTTCTTGGGCATGTCATTACAGGAGATGGAGTCTCGGTGGACCCGAAGAAGATCTCAGCAGTTGAATCGTGGTCTACCCCGAGTTCAGTAGCAGAGATCAGGAGCTTCCTTGGATTAGCAGGCTACTACCGGAAGTTTATTCAGGACTTTTCCAGACTAGCAGAGCCGATGACCAGGCTGACCAGGAAGGACGTAGAATTCGTCTGGACTGAGGATTGTCAGTCAGCATTTGAGGAGCTGAAGAGGAGATTGACTACAGCTCCCATCTTGACACTACCATCAGGAGCAGGAGGATTTTCCATTTACAGTGATGCATCAGGGAAGGGTTTGGGTTGTGTACTACAGCAGCACGGGAAGGTAATCGCCTATGCTTCCAGGCAATTACGCCCGCATGAGAAAAACTACCCTACCCATGATTTGGAGCTTGCAGTAGTTATCTTTGCTCTCAAATTGTGGAAACACTATCTATATGGAGAGAGAGTAGAGATCTTCACAGACCATAAGAGCTTAAAGTATGTGTTTACACAGAAGGAGCTCAACATGAGGCAGCGGCGATGGTTTGAGCTGATGAAGGACTTCGATATATCTTTGCAGTACCATCCAGGAAAGGCCAACATAGTCGTGGATGCTTTGAGCAGGTATCCCGTGGCTATGTGCTTGACTAGAGACAGGCATCTATTGGCAGACCTCGATAGTTTGGGCATTGAGGTATTGATTCCGGGAGTCGCAGCGCAGATTTGGGGACTTCAGGTTCAGTCAGAGCTGATGGACCGAGTTAGAGCCGGCCAGTATAAGGATGAGTCTCTGAGGAGCATCAGAGCACAGGTTCAGGCCGGGCTGGCAGAGGACTTTACCGTCGCAGATGATGGATCATTGCGACACGGTACCAGGTTATGCGTACCGAAGGGAGCATTGCGCGAGGAGATTATGCAGGAGGCACATCGTTCCCAATACTCTATGCATCCCGGTGCCAACAAGATATATAGAGACATGAGGGAGCATGTATGGTGGTATGGCATGAAGTACGAGGTAGCTAGTTTCGTGTCTAGATGCTTAGTTTGCCAGCAGGTCAAGGCGGAAAGACAGAGACCAGGAGGATTGCTTCAGCCTTTGCCCATTCCGGAGTGGAAATGGGAACATGTTACCATGGATTTTGTATCGGGGCTTCCGCGTTCTCCAGGAGGCAGGGATGCGATTTGGGTCATCGTGGACAGGTTGACCAAATCAGCCCACTTTCTGCCATTTAAAGTGGGTACATCTACGGAGAGACTTGCGGAGATGTATGTGCGCCAGATTGTCAGATTGTACGAAGTTCCAGTGAGCATTGTCTCGGATCGGAATAGTCGCTTCACGTCCCATTTCTGGAGGAGTTTGCAGGCTAGCTTGGGCACTCAGCTCAAGTTCAGTATCGCTTATCACCTTCAGACGGACGGACAGTCGGAGAGGACTATTCAGACTCTCGAGGACATGCTACGCACCTGTGTTTTGGATCTTGGAGGTTCTTGGGAGGATCACCTTCACTTGGTAGAGTTTTCATACAACAACAGCTACCAAGCCAGCATTGAGATGTCACCATTCGAGGCGTTGTATGGACGGAGATGCCGCACTCCGTTGTCCTAGGATGATATTGGTGACAGGGCTTTATTGGGACCAGAGATGGTAGTGGATGCAGCAGAGAAGGTAAAACTTATCAGAGACAGACTTCGAGTGGCGCAGGACAGGCAACGGCATTGGGCCGATAGCCACCGGAGACCTCTGGAGTTTGAGGTATAGCTTTAGTTTTGTCTTATTTGTGTTTGATTGTTGCTTGTTAGAGTGCTAAGTTTGTATTTTGTGCTAGGTTGGCGATCTGGTTTTCTTGAGGATTTCTCTGACACGTGGTACGATTCGTTTCGGTGGAGGCAACAAGCTTAGTCCGTGATTCATCGATCCTTTCAGCATTCTTGAGAGGGTCGGTGCAGTCGCTTACAGACTAGACTTACCACCTGCATTGGAAGGAGTGCACAACGTGTTTCATGTGTCACAGTTGAGACGGTACATGGCAGATCCCAGTCATGTGTTGGATCATTCGGAGATAGATGTGGGCCCTACTCTCAGCTATCCAGAGCAGCCAGTGGAGATTCTGGATCGGAGAGAGAAGGTGCTGAGGAACTAGACGATTCCTTTTATGCGCGTCGCGTGGAGGCATCACTCGTCAGGAGAGAGTACCTGGGAGCGAGAGGCCGAGATGCGCGAGCGATATCCGTATCTTTTCGAGCCATGAGGTATATTTCCTTCTTGCATTATATTGTTTGTTTGGTAGATAGTTTCTTCCTTAATTTCGAGGACGAAATTTTTCTAAGGTGGGTAGGTTTGTCACCCTCACATTTCCATCTAAGGGTAGTTTGGTATTTATCATGGGTATTAATTATTTTAGGATAATTATAATTAATAATTGTACATGGCTTGATTTAATTATTTATGGTATTATTTAATAGTTGCTAGTTGTGGAATTGTTTTGGACTTGTGTAGTGGACCTAACCATTTTAATTAGAGGACATGAACAAACTTTTGGACTAGTCTAAGTTGAGCCCATGAATTAGGCCTATGGATTAAGGAACATGTTTAATTAGTGAAACCATTAGACTAGAACCTTCCCCCCTAATTATTTCTTCATGAGAGGCCCCAAGGGGTATTTAGGATATTACACATTGCTTGGGGAGGGGTTTATGACCAGCCATAATTGAGAGGAGAGAGAGTGCTCTCATTTTAGTTCTTCCCCAAATTTCTAGATCTAGTTTTTTCCTTTCATTTTTCCCTCCATTCCCTCATCATTTCTCCACCAAATCTTCACTAAATTCATCCTAAATTCATCATTGAAGACTCTACATTAAGGATCTACAAGCAAGGAGTAAGGAACAAGGAGGAGGAGGCCAAGATCTACAAGGAGAGGAGCAACTTGTCATTTGGAACCTTTACATTGAGAATCCATATCCCAATAGGTATAAATTAGTTTTTCCCCTTCCTATAGACTATAGATCTGAGTTTTTATCATGAGAAACCACCCCACATGCATAGGTTACCCATAGGTTTTGATTTGGAATCATTTGGAGACCTACGGTGAAAGTTATGTCCATTTTGGTGCCAATTTTGGGGGAATTCCAAAATTGGCACATGTAGAGCTTGTCAATGGATCTAATAGATCTAATTGACCATTGATTGTTTGTTTGTAGCTTGTGTCGTGTCCACAATTGGATACGTGTGGGCCGAATCTCGTCGATTTGATGAAACGGTCGATTTTGGGGGTTTTCCTCCGACACGGGGCCATGTGCATATCATATGGTGACACGAACACGTAGACACTCTAATTTCTATATGTGTTGATCATAAAATATGTATTGAACTTGTACGTGTCCTCCGGGATATGTTTGGTTGTGTGTTGGAGGCCGTATCGCAAGCGTATCATAGAAAAGTGTGATACGGGTGCGATGCGTCCCATGTGTTTGATATTTTGTCCTTCTTATTATACGTACGAGTATAAACGTATATTTGTAAGCTATTGATATATTATATAGTATATATAATAGAGTATTTTAAGTTATGTATATTGTATGGGTGTCCATATGTATATAATAAAGTACCTAGTATATATATATATAGGTTGATGTATATAGTTATATATGTATACATATATCTATAGGTATATGAAGGTATAGATATATGTTAACTATATATATACTGTTACACATGTGAGTTTAATTATAGATGTTTATATACCTTGATTTATGGGTGTTTAGAGATGTAGAAAGGCTTAGAGGTGTGTACCTTACTAGCTACTTGTGAGTATAGTGTGTATTTGGGATTGTGTGCCTGTGTAGTGTTTGTAGGAGTGTTTGTGTGTGTCTGGGTATGCTCAAGTTTGAGAGCAGTTCAGAGGCTCTGCACTTGGGCAACTGGGTCTCGTCAAGATCTAGTTTTGAGCTTTAACAGCAAGGTGGGTGTGCAGTCGGGGCATGGTGGCCATCTGCACAACAAGTACTACTATACAATTGTGTAGTTCCTATGCACATTTTGTGCTTGTATCAGTAGATTAAATCCAGTGCAGATCACCAGTACCTGTTTTAGTAGCTGTTGACAGGAATATTATGAGAGCAGTAGCAGCAGTTAGGATGTGGAGAAGAACCTAACTACCAGTGCAGTTCATCAGTACCTTTTTAGCAACTGTGCACTGCATAGAGCAGTAGCAGCTCAACTGAAGTAGTGCAGCAGTTGCAGCTATGGGAGCTCCTGCAGTGGAGACTCCCCAACTGCACCGAGCAGTGCAACTGTTATATGGAGAACTGAACTGGAGAAGAACTGAAGAACTCGATACAACAGCAACCTGAGAACTGAAGGCTCAGTTCAGTACCTGAAGAACTCGATACAACACCACCTTACCTGCAGACTGAAAATATTACTGCAGACTGAAGACTCCACAATAACCTGCAGTGGCACACAGTGTATCAGCCTTTTGTTTCAGTCTCCTTTTCACACAGAACTCGGGAAGGGGTACAGCCACTGTGCAGAATTCCCAATCCACACTTTGCTGCAGAATTCACAAAGCCAATCAGCCATGTATCTTGTCTGAGCATTTCAGCTCTGTGTTTCAGTTAATTATTAGCTAGTTTCAGTTTTAGTTAGTTTTAGCCAAGGTTTTGGGTTAGAGATGGATTTCAGTATCAGCAATTCAGAGTAGGAGTATCAGTTGGGGTTAGATTCAGTCGCATAACTGTTAGATAGTTATATAAAGGTAGGTACTAGATGGATTATATAGAGTATTTGGGTAATTAGCTAGGTAGCTTTATATACTTTGGTAATATTAATTAGTGAGCTATGTACTCAGGTGCTAGTTAAGCCTAAATAGTTAGATAGGTATGTAATTACTTAGTAGATTAATAATATGGGTATATGACTTATGTATGTATATTAGTTGAGTTCTTAACTATTAGTTAGTTAAGCTTCAGGTGTATGTATATACTGTATTAATGGTTATCCTATAATAGTTAGATATAGTATAGTGTATTGTGTAACTAGTATTAGTTGATTATGCATGTATTAGTTAATTTGGAGTTTGGGTTACCTTGGGATACCAAGGTATCACCAAGGTATGGGTCGATACCCCAGGGTATTGAGATTGGGTATCGAGTTGAGTGCGATACGCAAGGTGCAAGGCCAAGGTATCCCAGTTATATTGTTTTGAGATATTGTTGCTATATGTGACTTATAAATATGTATAAAAACCTATTTTTATATTAGAAAACTTGCGTATCGTACGATATGGCTCTTTGAATGCATTATTGTGTATTAGTTTAGCTAGCATAGCATAGTTTCAGAGTATATCGACTTAGTGACTTAACATTTAACTCTTGCAATCTAGATCTCATTGGTTTAACTTAGAAATGGCGTATCGACCTAAAATTTTATCAACTTCAGTTATTTTTCATTATCAAACCATGTATTGATGCAACATACCATATATAGGTTGTGAGACACCGGGTTGAGCATCGAGAGATACACCTTGCTCAGGACGTCAGGCGAGTACATTTCTCTGATTGTTTTCAATTCATAATATTGTATATATGCATGTTCTAGGATTGTATACATTGATCCCGACACAGTAATTTTTACGGACTAGTGCTATATGGATCCCGTCATAAGGTGTTATCCCCTACCGTGTTCAGCGGGTACTCGTGTATATTGTATCTTATCGTGTATACTGGGTATTAATGTTACTTCGTGTTCACACACTGCTCGTGTTCAGTGTGCTTATTCGTGTACACCCACCGCTCGTGTTCGGTGGTTATGATATTTCGTGTACACCCACTGCTCGTGATAGTGGTTATATTTTCGTGTTCGTAGCGTGTCGTGATTGGATCCATCGGTATTAGTTGGGGGTGGGAGAGTAAGAGTTGATTATGTGATCAAAGCCTTGTTACAAATCGTGTACATTCTGATTACATACTTCACTTGCAATCCGTCTTACCTGATCATGTTCACCCAACCCGATCACATAATGAACTCGTATTCTGAGGCACAGTAGTTAGTTTTAGATTGCAGTTTACTTCATCATATTGCTGATATCCATATTGTTGATCTATTTATCCTCGTACATTACCTGTATATATCTTGTTCATCTTTCATATGTTCAGTGATCTTGTATTTCATTCCTATATCTGTTTATATGCTCGATTATGCTATTGAAACTGCTTTTAGAGGTATGTACTTTGCTCCAATCCTGACTGGATATATTTTTTCAGATGACTGGCTTCTAGAGCAGTGTCTTACCTACTACGGGCCGTAGGATGGCGTACCTATAGAGGACACTCTTATTGACCAGGGAGACTTAGCAGCAGAGCCCGAGGAGGTTTAGACTATTTTTGTAGTTGAGATTGTATTAGACTTTTTCTGTTGTGGTTTCACATCTTGTATATATTTCAGATTGTGGATTTGTACTTTTATTCTTCCCTCGTTATTTCCATTCGTGCATATTTCTTCCTTAGCTTGTTTTGTGATTGAGATTAGTTATTCATGTGAGATGTCATATAGCTTCTCCGTTGGGAGTTGAGATGTTTGACAGGTACCATATATATTGTTGAGATGTTAGATAGTTAGAAATGACCCAGACAGTGTTCTACCGCCGTTTCTGTGGTGTAGGCTGGGCGTAACCACGTACTCGTGCCCGAATATCAGGGTGCGGGTCGTGACAATTCAACCTTATATTTCTATTGGTTTCTCAATACTAGGGTCAAACAATATGGTCAAATTTTTAACTAACCCTAGTAGTGTCTATACTACTCTCAAGTCCTTCATAAATATATCAAGGGGTAGTGGTCAATTAATCTACAAGTAAGGGATGCTAGGGTTCATTAGGTATTCTAAACTTAGTGATGTGATAATATTCTAGTTGTATTCTTAGTAGGAATGTTACCATAATTATCATCCTAACAATAAGGATTCCTATATTCTAGCAGAAGGCTATACTCAAGGAACTATTAAGGAAGTACATGAATTAAGCATGATGCAATTATCTAAATAGAACAGATTGGAAGGAATGTAAGTCATAGTCGAATGTGGATGAGACCTAAAACTCTAATCCTAGGTGCAGGCCCGTTCGGTACAGTTACGTAACCGAAATGTCTAACTCGACCTGCATGGGCCACCACAAAAATATGTCACATCCCAGTCCCAAAATATGTAGGACTAGGAATACGTAAGCATGCCAGTCGTATGTATATGGAGACTCCAATATATGAAAACTATAACACATACGTACACTATATTATGAACAATAATTCACAAGTGGTATATAGTTGTCACAAGTCACAGAGCATAACTAAATCTCATCCATAAAAAATTATAAAGAAATAAATGATCAAATATGTCAATGAACCAAATATGAACTAGTCGAGAAGAACTAATAGTTGGATGGAGACAAATCTACTACCAAACTAGAATATAAGAGAAATAAAATAAGTACATCTAATGAACAATGAGGCTCGAAGAGAAGACCTCCTCGAAGGAGAATGGAGTAGCAAGTCTTGATCCGTGCTCCTGCCAATAGTCATGATCGTCTACACCTAGAAAGGGACCAGGTCCTCAAAGGGACGTAACAAGATACATAGAAGCATGCCAATAAAGTACTAAAAATAAATATCCAAGGGTCGCCTAACCATCTATGTGAATGCACTTTGAGAACAACTTTCCAACACGTGGGCTATCTGGCTAAAATGGGATTGGTATGATTCTCTCGAAGAATCAGGAGCCTAAAAAGTATGATGTCTTTTGAACGTCAAAGGCTGCCTGTAGATAATATAGGGGTCATTATACCACGCATCTCCGGCGGAGTGTGCGGGTTGCAGAAGAAAAGTGCAAAGGAGCCCAAACGTCTTACTTGTTGTTCTCCCCACCCCATGCTTTATTCATGCCATATCCATGACACGATGGTACCTCTAATAACTGCTAAGTCTTATAGCATACAAATTTATTAGCAGTTATTCCCTATTGCACGTCTCATACGTACAGGTGGCCAGCCCGTCACGCAAGTCCGTGTTCTACATAAGACTCGCACTCGTGTAACAGATGTGTCACGGCCAATAAAACCTAATAATGCCTCCAAATCATATGGTGGTCTCGTAAAACTAGGTCAACATGCATAATATATAATAAAGACAAAATACGACGACACCGTCGTTGCACCCAAGTTATTCTTAGACGCGCAGTTTATATAGTAGTTTAAAATATATGAACTAAATAACAGAAATAAAATGCATGCACCATATAGAATGTAAATTACAGTACAATGTCAAGGTATACTTGCCTGACAAGAAAGCTGTGTAGTGTAAGCATCCAAGTGTTAAGTATAGAGGATCATAAACTATGGCCTCCGAATGAACACCTCCGGATGCTGAAATAAACATCACCAAAGTCTCCGGATTCAGCGAGATAGTCAAAAAAGTCTACCCTTTCGTCCAATTTGAACACAGGGACAAAATAATAATTTCAGGTCAAAACGGGTCCACATGTGGGCCACTTTGCACCAAAATACATGCCAGAGGTAAATGTCTCTAAATGGAATAAATTATAGGTCAAAATAATTCTAAACGATGATATGAACTCAACAGTATATCCAATTTTGGATTCTAGTAAGCCGATCACAAATTCGTCCTTCAAGTTAAACCGTGGGGCCCGCGAATAGGTGGCTCGGTCAACTGTCTCAGAATCACGTGGAACTTGGGTCACAGTGTCACTACCACTTTTCCAGGTAAGGGCATTTGTGTAATTTCACTATTTTGGATAATTATGTGTTTAATTAAATTGCTGAGATTTTAAAACTATTTATTTTATGATTGTTTTAGGTCAAGCCCTAGAACCCATTAGGTCAAATCCTAATGACTAAACCCTAATTGTAAACCCAGTTCTAGTGAAACCCTAGAATTCAAATTTTAGGGTGAATCCTCAAACCCTAGACTGGCTAAACCTTAGCTAATTAGGTTCTACATGACCTAACCTAGGGGTTAAACCTAGGCCATACACTAGAAACCCTAACTGGGCCTATATGTATAAAAGGAACCCTCTTGTTCTTCATATAGAGAGAGAAACCCTAGCCTCCATCTAGAGAAACCATCTCCCCACCCCATTTTTCGAGATTAAACCTAGGGCTTCCATTTTCTCCTCCTCCAAAGCAAGGAAATCAGGGAACTTGGGTCAAGGAGACTTAGGAAAGAAGAACTTCCATAGGGAACCATCTCCCTGCAGGTAAAACCCCATTTTATACATGTAATCTCTGTTTTTCTATCGATTTTTGGCCATTAGGGAACCCCTTACTGTGTGGTACAAATTTTAGGGTTTTGGATAGGGTTTTGGTGACCAACATAGGATTTTCCCCAATTAATTCGTGAACCCTAACCCTAGGTATTCGTAGGTAGATTGATTTCATCTTGTATGGGTAGATTGAACTCGATTTTTAGGGTTTTGGGGTTGAGGATTCATGGGTTGTATGTAAATTCGTGTTCTGCATGCTAGGTGTTTGTTGAAATGCCAAGAAGGATGAATACCTATCTAATCTACCCTAATAATAACCTAATTCGATGTATGATGTTGATATATATATATATATATGCATAGGTGTAGATGTGTGGTTGTTTTGATTCCTGGGGAGTCGAGTGTTGTGGGCTGTGTTGTGAATAGGGGAATTCAGGGCAGTGGGTGATCGGGATTTAGGTGAAACTGTACTGTGCTGTACTGTGAGTATATGTGTACTGTGTGTTCAGTATAAATTTCAGTATGTGCAGTATTGATGTATCAGTAAACTTTCAGTTCTGTGTGTTTAATTACTGTGTGTTCATTAGTGAGAGCAGGAAGGGGGTTTGGGCCAGGTCTGTGCAGAAATTGTGTACATGAGAGATAATGTGGTGTAGAGTCGGGTTTGGGGGAAATTTCTGTGCAGTGTTGATACTGTGAGCTCGTGTATGGTTGGCATAGGGTTTAGTATCAGCGTTAGGATTCGATGCATTAGAACCTATGTGAGTTTCAGTTTGGTTGTGGGTATTGGTCTAGTATGTTGTGTATGTGAGTATCCCAGTTTCAGTTGCATTGTGAGAGTGAACTTAAATCCTAGAGTTCACAGTGTGTGACTTACCTAGGTGAATCAATGTGTGAGAATTGTGTATCCAGATTTGTGCTTGAACCTATGTATGAGTATCAGTTAGGTGATAGAATGTTGTGTGTGTGTGAGTATCCTAATAACTGTGTGTGTATGTGTGTTCAGTGTAGCAGAATGTGTGTGTGTAGCTGTAGGTCAGTAACTTGGGTGTTAAAATGTGCAGGATTTATTCCAGTGTGTAGGAGTTTAGTATAGATGAGGGTGTATCATTCACTGATACATAATAGTGTATTGTGGGGGGATGAGAACTAATACTGTGTGTGTAGGTGATAACTTGAGTGGTGACAGTGTGTGTTTTAGGGTGCCAGTGTCTTAGTGGTGAGTGTCCCAGGATTCAGTTGGGAGATAGCAGTGACTGTGTGAGTAACTCAGAGAATGAGAGATTTGGGCAGTGTGTAACTAGTGTGCTGGGTTCACAGTGTGAGGGGAATTTATGCTGTGTGTAAACCTGTGTCCCTATGTTGTGTATCCAAGTATGGAGTTAAGGTAGGTGAGTGAGCTATGTAGCAGTATCCTGAAACCTGCGAGGGTGTGTGTGTGGCTGAATATATCATGTGTACCAATTTCAGTAGAGTAACTATGTGTAGCAGTTAGGTGAGGAGCCTGTGTATTTTTCCTGTCCAATGTGTTGGGCATATGGGGTATCAGAATCTGTGTATCAGTAATCCGTATCTGAGTACAGATTTCTGTGTATCAGTTGGGTGAGTGTCTGTGTGTGAGTGTGAGAGAGGGATCTCTGAGTAGAGAGTATCAAGGGTAGTGGGCAGTTAAGGTATTAGATTTGAGTGTTGTTTTGCTTAAGGTTGACTGTGTATTACTGTGCAGAATTTGTGTATCAGTAATAATCATTGAGGTGAGTTAGAAATCAGTGTGCAGTGATTTAAGGTATCTGTGAACAGGGAGAACCCAATGTGTGTTCCTGTGTATCTAACTAGTGTGTGCAGCTGTGTAATTCAGTGAGTGAACCTTAAATATCTGGGTATTAGAAATACCAGTGTGTTGTGCTGTGCACACAGCTGGGTGTGTGTTTGGGACTGAGCCTGTGCATTATATCAGTGTGTATCAATAATACATATGGTGTACTGTGGGCCTGTGTAGGAGTCAGTATAAGATATGGGTAATAGTGTTGGTCAAGGTATTCAAGATTAATTGGGTTATGAGAGATATTGGAGTGATATAATAAGTATAGCTAAGATATTAGAGATAGTAATTACATAGAGTCTATAATTGTAAGTATAGAACATATAATATAGTGTATTTAACTAGTATTAGTTAACAATAGCTAGTATGAACCTAGAAGCAAGGTATTAACTAGTTTTGACCAAAAACCTAGAGTTGACTTAGCAACACCTAGTTTAGACCTAGAAATGGCCTAACACCCCATTTCAAATTAGCTAATCACTTTTATTATTCCAAACACCATTTTAATATTGTTATCTTATATATAGGTCTTTGTGATCCTACTTTGGACATCGATCCCCACATTTTGCTCAGGACCACAGGCGAGTACATTCTCTGACAGTTTTCATGATTGATTACTTCTATAAATTGTAGTGCATTATATACTTGATTCCGACACTATGGATACACGGGTTAGCACCCTAGATTCCCATCATGAGGAGTCGTGATTGGAATCCATCGTGCTAGCTGGGGGATGGGGAACTATTAGTAGATTGTGTGATCATATCCAAACATTATATGTACCATAGCTCACCCACTTCTCACGTCGGGTGCAGCCTGACCACTTATATGCTCCATAGCTGTTATATATGATTAGCCTGACCATTATATGCACCATAGCTAACCATGCGGTTAGCCTGACCTAAAAGAATCATAGCTAATCATATATAACTAGCCTGATCCAGTCCCAAGCCGATCACATAATAAACTAATATTTCAAACACTTAGCTAGATGTTTATTTTTCTGATTCACTTGTTCTAGCATTCACTATTTATTGCTCATTGCTAGATGCTCTATTGTCTATTTCATTTCTCCAGTACTTCTTATTTTCAGCATTTATTTCTATCTTGTATCTCTTACACTGTTTATAGATTTTGTCAATTTAATAAAACTGCTGTTAGTGCTTGTGCTTCGCTCCAATCCTGACTGGATAACAACATTTTCAGAGAACCTGGAGGACTTTTGCCCTACTCATTACGGTCCAGGAATAGAGGAGGATTTCACCCCAGAAATCCCAGAGGAGGTGCCTATCCTAGAGGAGAACTTACCAGCCTGTTCTTAGATTACTTTTCAGCATTATTGTTTTAGACTGAGATTGAGATGTATTTATTTTATTTGTGACTTTGTGAGGTCATTTAGACCCAGGATTTGAGTTGGACTTATTGTGGTTGGTTTTTATTTAGAACTCTTTTCAATTCTCATCGTGCCATTATGTTATAGTTGTGATTGAGTATAATATAGCATTGTGGTTTATTTATCATTGTCCTCCGTACGGAGTGGAGACTATTGACAGGATATACTATGTTTGTGACCTAGACAGCGTTCTACCGCCGATGCTGCGGCGTAGGCTGGACGTACCCACGACTCATACCCAATTTCCGGGTGCGGGTCATGACACACAGGACCAGCATGATATCACGAATCCAATGGAGCAAGTTTCGTCGCATACCGACGAGCGTACACAAAATGGGGTGGTAGTTTGTAAAAAGTTATGATATGGGAACTTTTTACGGATACGGGTTGATTCCGACGCGCACACACGTCCGAAACAACTTTAACGAAAGTCCACATGTCAGGATATACCATACGCACCTTTTGGTATAATTGGTATAAGATGAGGCAGTCCCGTTTGGCGGGACGCACTCCGTATCACAAAATTTAGTTTTAAAATATCAAGTTTTTGGTCATTTTGGAGGCCGAATAATTTAACAAATAAAATAAATTAATAAAAACTAAAAGAACAGTTAAATTATTGGTTATATTGAGAAGAAAAGTTTTTAATTAGATTTTAAAATATTAAACTGGTTGGTGGCAAATTAAGCAGGAACATGGGGTTTGGGTCAAAATTTTGGAGTATTTTTGATCAGTTTTTCGGCCGTTTTTCGGTCGATTTTTCTACCAATTTAGGGCACGAAAACTCATCCCGGTTGGAGGGAATCCTAATGGGTTAGGTTGTGAACGTATACGAAAAAATCTCTCACAAAAAGAATCAAAGATGAAGGAGATACATATATATATATATATACATATGTATCTATAGAGAGAAGGGGGAGGGGGAGGTCGCGGGTTCAAGAGGGGTTCGCTGCTGGGTAGATAGGAATAGGTTTAGGGGTTAGTTAGTTAGTTTAGGATTATGAGTTTTAGATTTTAGGTTTTGTTTGGTTGGTTTAGGTTTGGCTTTGCTTTCTTTTATTATTATTGTTATTTTCTTTTCTTTCTTTTTCTTTTTCTTTTCCTTTGTTTTTATTATCAACATTATTATTATTATTACTATTACTATTATTATTAACTATATATTTACTAACACATATATTTACATATATATATATATATATGAGGCTATACAAATTCAAAGATATATTTGTACACAGAATAAATTCTAAAAATTTTTACTTTCTAAAGCTTTAATAAAATACTACACCCAAAATATTTTATAAAATATTTTATAATTTATAATTAGATATTTATCTAGTTATAATAAATTAAATAACTATATTATCCAATTTTACTAAGTAAATAACTAAATGGTTATCCACAAAATAGGATAATAGTAAATAATGTACAAATCTATAAAAAAAAGGAAAAATGCCTAACTTGGCACGGGGAATTATGGGTTACTAATTATAGAAAATTTGAAATTAGAAAATAACCATAATTAAATTATATATATAAATTATCTAAATATTTAACACAAGAATCTATGGTTGTTACACTAAGGTCATACTAATGCCAAGTGTAAAATCTCTCGACCAAAGTTAGGTCTATTTAGCTTAGATAGAGAGACCATGGTTAGTTTGAAGCCAAATAGAATTAGAAAGCAGTATTTTAGATTTATTGTGCCATAATTGTATCACTTAGTACACCTTACCGTTGCTTCGATAATTGGAGCGCTACGCTAGCTTTGCTTTCAACCAAACTTTACACACTTTTCTTAGACGTGCTAACCTACCATTCTGGCCCTTGTGTAACTCATAAATACTATCTCTTGTACTTTATTTTAGTCGCACAATATTCGTTACAAACGTCCATGTTTAAATCCAAATAAATCTAACTTTTGCATCTTTGTCCGTTCTAATCGAAATTGGAGACACAATCTCGACCCATTTTGTCCAACCCAATTTATGACAATATTCTATTCTGAATCTACTACATCCATGACACTTGTGTCCTACCCAATTTTAATTCCATGTACTTCCAATTAATTAAAGAGCACCAATTACACTAATTTTAATTAAATTGGTGTAAGGACCCAACCTCACCCAAAACTAGACCCAACTCCAACCTAAACCCCCACTCACACCCTCAAGGTTCATACTAAATACCACACACCATTTTAGCCCACTATATCACACCAAACATAGTGTTTTGCCTTATCAAATCCCAATTTCCATTAATTATGCAATTTTCCAAATGTTAAGGGACTTTTATGCAAATATGCAATGAGGTGTCCACCCCTCATTGGACCCAACACATGAAGAATCTCATCCCCCCTCTTTGACCGATCCACCAATATTCCCCCTATTTGTTGTACCTCATGCAACTTTATTTTCTCACATCTCCACCCTACAATTCAAATCCCCACCATCCTAGCCATTCCTTCATCATGTAGAGGTTTCCCACATCCCCAAAAAAATATCTCAGCCAGTCCTAATCCCAAGGAGAGCCCCTCTCTCTCTCTCTCTCTCTCTCTCTCTCTCTCCTATATATAATACTCTCTCTCTCTCTCCCAAAAACCTAAAAAAACCACAGCCAACCAAAACCTAGCCGAAACCCTAAAATCTTCAACCCGCACCACCCTTCTCTGACTTCACGACCACCCTTTCCTCCGACCGCCTCCCTTCTCCGACCAGTCATCTACATCGCCTGACCCTCGACACCGCCCTCGACCACTGCCAACCCGCCGCCTGCCACCGCAACCACAACCGTCTCCGCCTCCTCCTTCTTTGTTCGTCATCATTACCATCATCAACCCGACCACCTCCCCCTTTACCCGGTCACCCTCTTTTCTCTACCACCTACTGCACAGTGCCACCGCCACCTTCCTCCACCGTCTGACCACCCCGACCTCGGCCAACCGCCGCCACAGCGCCACAGCACCGCCAGTCGCCCGCTCCTCCGTACATCATCAACACCATCATCATCATCACCTGACTCTTCTTTCCCTCGACCTGACTTTCCCTCCGCTCGTCTCCACCCCCTTAGTCACCGTCGACCCCGGCCGTCTCCACCACCGTAACCCCTACCTCACCGTCTCTACTACCACCAACAACCATCATCGCCACCATTGTCGTCTCCACCACTTCCATCACCGTTACCAACATTCCCATCACCAACACCATCATCACCATCCCCGCACCCCATCTGTTTCTCCTTCGTTCATCACCGGAGACCACCGCCACCTTAGCCAACCGCCCCTACGACCATCCCCCACCGTCAGCGACCCGCCACCTTCAACCCTGCCGCCGCCACTGTCGCTACAAGTTGCTACCGGAGCTGCTGCTGCTGTGGCCGAGCACCACCCTTCTGCCACTGTAGCTGCCGTAGCTACTGTACACGCCGAAGACCGGCCCCCTCGTACAGCGGACACCCCCAGATATGATCATCGACTAGGTATACATATTCCCATTATTCGTCATGTATTTACGTCGACGTATTATTGATTGGACACGTGTAATGTATGTGAAATCTTTGTGCATTGTGTGTAGGTATAAATATTTTAGAATATATATTAATATTAGTAATTATCTCATAATAAATATGACTATTTTAATAAGGAACTTATATTGACCTAGAGTTTAGACAACTGACCTTATGCACGTATTTTGATAATATGTTAGCTAGGACTTATAATTTAGTACTATACGTTATTGAGTTTCGTAACATATTTTTGATAATTTATTGTCTTGATGTACACGATAATTGAGGATATGACACGTGTACGTGTTAGCTGCGTACACAAGCGGCCCTGCTGGTTGTCCAATTATGACTCCCTTGCGTCAGTTTCGAAGTACAACGTAGTTGTGTTCCTGTGCGTACTATTGTAATGACTGATAATTTTATTATATTATATGTATATGGTCGTTGGACCATCAGGCGAGACTTTGAGAGCAGATTATTGGTACTCATAGCTTGAGGACCCAGGCAAGTATATCTTGCCTTGTTGTACTATTTAAATTTAGATATTATTTAGTTGCATGTTTTTTTGTTTTAATATTTAACTGTGCACGTCCGAGAAAGACTCGGGTGCAGTCAACGAAGGCGTTTACGTTAGGACTTGTGTCTGACCTAGAGTCTAGTTGACGCACCTAAAGTTATGGAGTTATAAGTATAACTCCCAGGCCTTGACACGTATCATTGTACGTCACAGAGTGAGATCATGTAGGGACGCGTGCTTCATACTCGACTGGCCATTGGTGTGAGCAGCACGTGTGACGGTATTTAGCTTAGTTGTTTATTTCTATAGCGACTTGCATTATAGTACGAGATGTCCACGTCGTGTTCGCGACTTGTACATTGGCATTGGGCGGGAAAGATAATTAGTAGGCGTAAGGGACAGACATTTGGCTGTCATAGTTTTAGAGTAAACTACGGGACCGTGAGCCTCAGTGTTACCCAGTTATGGGCCATGTGTTACCTGGTTATGGGCTCAGGTTACCCGATTATGGGCGTATATGCTTGTCGATACATCCGACAGAGGTTACTAGCTGCGCACTATCATGATCGGTGATGTAGTTAGCATATACTCCTGGCATCCAGTTTATAGCTAATGCCAGTACTTAGCCTCTGGCTCGACGCTACGCTTTATACCTTTCACCTACCCATACGTACCTAGGTTTTCTTCAAGTGTATTTCACTTAGCTGGTTAGATCACCCTCGAGTTTACACAGTATTTACTTTATGGCATATATTTTTTGAATCTTGTTACGTCCCTCTGAGGACCTAGTTCCCTTCCAGATCCGGACGAGCACTTGTACCCGACCATCTACGGAGCAGGAGTAGAGACAGGATTCCTGATTGAGGACTTTGATGCATTTCCAGAGGAGTTCCCATGATTTGGGTAAGCAGCTCTTTCGGACTAGAGTATTCTTATCTAGCTAGTTGATACTCTAGTCTATTTATCTTACTTCTTTCTGCACTTTTATTCCATTGCTATATTTCAGTGGGTTTGTCCCCATCAGACTTTTCAGATATATTATGGATATTCAGACTCTTTGTATTTTATTTACCAGTACTTGCTTCAGTCTTATTATATTGTATTCTGTGGATGGGATTAGACATTTACCTGCTGTATGTTAGCATATTAGACTTGTTAGTATTTTAGGACAACGTAGTACGCTTCGTCGGATCCATTAAATTGGGTCATCCCTCGGAGTCGTATTAGCTGGCCATTGCCACGTGGCCTGGTCCCGTGTATTTTGGGACTGGGCGTGACATCAAGGGATCGAATTCCCGTGCCACGAGAAGATCCTACTGGTAGTGTCTCTTGTGTAGGCTACTTTCTATGAATGACGATACATATTTTTGGGCTACCTATATCATTAATGTCCAAACCACGGTGAAGTGTCCTAATATAATCATTGGGTTTTAATTTATTTAAAAAATAATCTAAAACAATTACAAGAAATACAAAATATACACAAGATACCTATTTTTGGGTGAGGAGGTTTACAGGTCTTCAAGGGGACTAAGGGCATCATCTATACTGATGATTGACTCGAGGATATTGAGCGTCTCATGAGGGTGTCCCGTCTTACTGAGGATCTGAAGGTTGAGGCAGTAGGTGTCACGCCCCAGTCCCAAAATACCGAGGGACCGGACGCATGATAATGGCCAGCAGCACACACCGATGGACAAACCCAATTTAATGGATCCATCGGGGCATGCTTAAGCTGTAATACAACAATAAGTAGGTCCAATGATACAAGTCACAGTCTATACTAATCTCATCCACAACAGATAATCACAGATCCAATGCCAGAATAATGTAAATAAAATAAACTGACATATCTCAATAAAAGTGTCTCGGAGAACAATCCGAGAATAAGTCTGATACATCAATGCAATAGACTGGAAATAAAATAACTAGAAACAGAAATAAATGAGTATCTCAAGACAATACTCAGAAGAAGTCCTCTGGTACAATCTCGTCCTCGGGTGTCGGTACAGCTCCTGTATCAGCTCCTGCTAATGCTCCTGTACTGTATAACTCTGGGTGGATCTCCTCTGCTAATCCTGGGGACATAATCCGGATCCAGGTCCTTAGGGGACATAACAAGGTACAGATAATACAAGCCAAAATAAATGCAGTGCAGCAATAATAAAATAAATAGGGTAAGCTATATAACCATCTATGTGAAAATACAAGATGAGAGCATCACGAGTACTCAGGCTGAGCCACTACAGGCTCTGTGTCGGGGAGCCGGTAGCAGTAATATCCGGTAATGGGCCAAGCTCGTGCTTCAGAATCTTGTGCCTCATAATAATAGGGGTTTATATATATAATCAGCCTGTAGCATGTGTGTCTCTCCCCACCCAATATAATCACACGTCTCATGTCCACGATGTACCATGTCCATGTCACGCACAATCATATCTAATGCAACAAGTCATATAGTATCTAGGAATATAATGTCAATGTCAAATCCTGCATCCTATACAGAATCACAATGAATATCTCAGAAAGATCCTGTCTCATGTATAGTGTCAAGTATCCTGGGTATAATGTACTTGATAAGACAAGTACGAGAATGTAAAGGGGTCACGAATGTCCATCTCTAGATGACGTACACAACGTTCTCAGAATCGGACGCTAAGTACATCACACGGTCCTAGGTTAAGCATGCACAGCAAGTAAATAAAGCAAGAAAAATATGTAACAATACTGCAGAGTTTGGCAAGACACACTTGCCCACTGATGTATAACTAAGTCAAGGAAATAAGTAGCAAAGCTTCAGGATTTGGCAACGTACACTTGCCTGGGGTCCTAGCTCCAACTGTAGCTCTGGTCTTAGTGTGATCTGCAGGTACTACTCCGGTTGCTAAAATAAACATTACCATTAGATTCAGAAAATATCAAATAGCTAGAAACGCCTGTCCTTGAGTCCAATTTGGACACGAGGGCAAAAATGACATTTCTGGGTCAAAGCGGCGGGGTCCACATGTGGGCCACTTTGCACCGAAAAGCATGTCAGGGTCAAAGGTTTCCAAATTCGTCAAACTTAGTGTCAACAGGTCAAGAACGATGATACGAACCCAACGAAACTTTCAGAATTGGATTCCGATGAGCCGATCACAAAATTGCCCGTCAAGTGGAGCTTGTGGGGCCCACGATACGCAATTTCGTCAACGTTCTCAGAATCGAACCAAACTTGGGTCACAGGACCAGCGTATTGCTATGAGTCCGATGGCGCAAGTTTCGTCTTGATCCGACGTGTGTACACGAAGTTACGACGTATTCCAAAACCGACGGATACGGGGCGGTGTCGGCGGATACGCGTTGATTTCGGTGTGCACGCACATCCAAATCAACTTCTGCGAAATCCCGTACGTCCATATCGATGGCGCGCACGTTTCAGTGAAGACCGCACGTGACCAAGTCGTCCCATTTGGTGGGGCGTACTCAGTTCCGGGGTGAAACAGGGCGTTGGTTTTCCTGTTTTTGGATCGCGGTTTGCGATCACCACAGGATGCGACGCACCGAGCGAGTTGCACGGGCATCGAGGGGGTCACACAGTCTACGCGTCACAACTGATGGGACAGAAAATGGGTCAACGAGAAGAGAGAACGGATTACCTGAACAGGGCTCCGTGAATGATGATTTCCTGTGTCCGAGTGTCTCCTTCGTGTCTTGGATGTGTCCGGGTCTCTGTGTCCACTGTACTAGGGTTTGATGTGCTCGTGTCCGCTGTGTCCTGCACTGCCGTGTATAGGCTAAGGTTTGCCATGTCCGGGGCTGGGTCGGGGAGCTGCTGTGTTGGGTCGCAGGCGGGTGGAGCTCGGAGTCAGCCGAGGTGGTGGTGTCGACTGGGCGGCCGGAGGTGATGGCTGGGCTCGGGGAGAGGAATACAGAGGAGGGAGGCGGAGGAAGATGGTCGAAGGTAGAGGTGGCTGACTGGGGACGGTCGAGCGGAGGAGGAAGTTGCTGCGGGGTCGTGATGACTCGTGGTAAAGTCGAGGGGAGGAGGCGGAGGGTTAGGCGGAGCTCGGGGGAGGAAGTTCTGGAGGTGGAAGGAGACCGGGCTGCGGGGTGTCCGGGCGGGGATGGTCGACTAGGGCAGCAGAGGAGGGAGGCTAGGGCTGAGGCGAGGGGCTGCGGGGATCGACGAGGGTCGGGTGGTGGTGAGGCGACGAGGTGGCGAGGAGAGCAGGAGGAGGAGATGCTGGAGGTGGTGGTCGGTTCGACGAGAGGAGGAGGAGACGGGCTGGGATGGTTCAAAGAGCGGAGAGGTTCGACGAGAGAGGACTGTGACAGGTCGGCGAGGCAAGGACGGGCAGAGCGAGGTCGAAGAAGGCGGCTGAGCGATTAGGGTTTGCGACGGTGGCACAGAAGTCGAGGCCAATAAATAGGCGCGCCGCCGCAGAGTCGAAGTCGGATTAGGATTAGGGTTACGGTGTGGGTTTCGGGTTTTGGTCCGCGGGTCGGGTCGGATTTTGGGCCCGGATCCGACCCAATAAATAATTGGGTTTGGGTTCCTAGATCGGTCGGTCCGGTTTGATTTAGTTTGGTTTATTTGAAATAAACCCGGTTTATTTCTAAGTTTAAATTGGTTTATTTTATAAATAGTTTTTAGGGCTTTAAAAATGCTTCCGTAGTCCAATAAATTCTCGAAAAATTACCCTATGTCCGGTTTTCCATTTTACACCATAAAATATTATTTCCATAATATTTTAATATCAATTAATAGCAATTAAAAATCATTTAATTACCAAAAGCCTAGGTTTTAATTACAGAAAAATCCCAGAATATTACGAAAAATTGTGAAAAACTAAATTAATAATTACTGAAAATCAGGGGGCTTACAGTAGGACTTCAGCTATTCGACATTGTCCGCACTTGGTTCAGGAATGAGCCACTTCTTGCTGATACATGGCAGTCTTGGGAGGTATTCAAGGACCTCTTCAAGAGAAAGTTCTTTGCTCGGGCGGACATGTTAGACTTGGGGAGGAAGTTTGAGAGCCTTACTCAAGGGAGCATGTCTATGGAAGAGTATGCTGCAGAGTTCGGTAGGCTGAGCCGATTTATGGAGTATTTGGTGAGGGAGCCGGAGGTTCGAGCTATCCGTTTTTGTGAGGGTCTGAACTTGGAAGTGAAGATCCTCATTCCGTCTTTCTATGAGACCTATTCGGAGATACTTGTGGAGGCACGCAAGGTTGAACGGGAGTTGGGTTTGAAACCCAAGAGAGATCGTGATTCTTTTCTAGGGGCTAACAACAACACAGTAACTGCCAATCATCCTCATTTCCAGTCCAGACCTTTTCAGCAGCCGCAGCAGCACCTAACTCCAGCTAGGACGCCGTTTTACCAGGCACCGCAGCAGCAGAGACAGTCATAGCAAGCTTCCTGCCACTTCTGCAAGAAGCCCGACCATATTTGAAAAGTTTGCAGGAAGAGGTTGGGAGTTTGTCTATATTATAGTACCGAGGGGCATCAGCTGAGAGAGTGTCCTTCCAACCCTCGCCGTATAGTCCAAGGAGCAGCTCCAGCTCTGAGGACACATGCGAGGCCACCTGTAGTACAAGTCGAGGGGACCGTCGCTTCCGACCCAACATCAACGTTATGCCCAGCACCAACATCAGGGAGGTGCACATCAGGGACGAGCGTTATGCTCATCAGCCAGATGCTCATTATTGTATTTATTTCCAGTATTCCTTTATTGCATATCTCTTGTACCTGTATATTGCATATTGTATATTCGCTCTATCTACTGTTACATAGTTTATATCATTTATTAGAACTGCTGTTAGAGATGTACTTTGCTCCTTTCCTGACTGGATATATTTTTCTTAGATGACACTGAAGAGTGGTACCCCACTCACTACGAGCCTCAAGATGTTATTGGCTTAGAGCATGAGATCTTGGTTCAGGAGGATCTCATCCCGACTGAGACAGATGACCCATGACTTGTAGCATAGTAGTTAGATCTTTTGTACTGGATTTGTCTACAACATTGTTATTAGTATTTCCTTGATATGACTCATTGGATATTATTTGCCTTGTGAGCTGTATTGTGACTCTTCTGTTCTTTTATCATATTCATGCTTTATTCCATCTATAGATCTGTGATTGAGTATATTTATATTACATTGGTGCCATTGTTATGTCTTGATTATTAGATAGATAATTTACCCAAATAACGTTCTACCATCGATGCTGCGGCGTAGACTGGGCATTGTTCACTACTCATCTCCCTACATCGGGTGCGGGTCGTGACAGTTCTTATTTTGCACGCTTATTTTTTAAAAATAATTAATAGAGGATTTACAAATGGCTTGGACAACTCAATTTTGAGCCGTTTCCAAGCCACCTTATAGTAACTAGTAACGTGCATTGTACGAGCGTAAAAAAATTTGTTAAAAAAACTAAATATAATTTTATTATACTATCATCCATAATAATCAAACTCATGCAACCGAGAAAATTGTTTCCAACCTTAATTACTTGAATTAGAGTTATTTAGTTATAAGTAAATCATATTAGGTAGTTAAAAATTAATTTAAAAAATAATAATTAATAAAGTATCTATAAATGGTTTAAACGACTTCCAAGAAACCTTATATTAAGTAGAAATTATTTATTTTTAAAATAGTATTAATTAATTATTTTATCAATTATATTACAAAAAAATAATTTTTTTGATAAAAAATACATGTACGAAGAAAAAACGTGTAACACATATGTAAGGTGAGTACAACTGATAATAAGAGCATCATTAGTAAAGTCCATCCCAAATTCTAGATTCTAGATTTAGAATGTAGGAGCTAATTTGGTAGAATAGTAAGACTCATCCCAACTTTCAATTTTTAGATTCAATCAATCCACATGACCCATAACTATAGGTTGGGCTTGAGAATTTCTAGATTCAGAATGTTGTAGCTCTCATTTTGTAGAATAATAAGTCCCAATTTGAAGTTCTAATTTATAGATTCTAAATTATATATTTTTTTATTATTATTATTCTTCTACAAACCTAATTCATTCTACATTTATCCTTTTTTTTTTTTTTTTTTTCTAGGCCTCGAGAAATAATTTTGAGCACCATCCACTAAGGATGCTCTAAAGCTTCACTTACATTTCACTTCCTATATCCAGGCCCAAGCGTGATGATAAATACCAAATACCCATTGTTCACTATTCCCCAAAAAAAAAAAAAAAAGCCACCCGCCCCACTCCCCCTATATTTATTTCCCGCCCGTATATGCTGACAAATAGATAAAATTATTTCCATAATTAACAAAAAGTCCTTTTGAAATATAAAAACAAAATAAAGCCGTTTATTGGGACATCCACACTCTATTATGCTACTCGCTCTTCTCTCCTCTTCCCAGAAATCGCATCTTTTTCTTCTCCCAAACCCTAATTTCCTCCCAAATTTAAGAATCGATCGAATTCTCGCTGAGGTAACCAACTGAGTTTTCTCATTTTTGATTGCTGTTCTACTTCAATAGTTCAATCCATAGTTTTTTTTGGAGAATATTTACAAATTGGTGGTTTGGGAATTTGAAAGTGGTGATTTTTCTGGCTTTTTAGGGTGAATTTGTTCACTTTATTTGTGGGTTTCTAGTCTTTTTTTTTTTTTTCCTTTTCTGGTCAGAATTTTGCAGGAAAGGTTAGAAATTTAGGGTTAATTGAAGTCGTTTGATGGAAGAGGAGTGTTAGTGGCGTTACTTTTGGGGATCGAATTTTAGTATTGATTCTTGTGATTTCTTGCCATTTAGTAATTTTGATTGCCACAGAAAGAAGTTTGGTTTTGATTGCATGATTACATCAGTATGGATCATTGATCATCTTCATGTGTGCAATCTTCGATGTGGTTGTTGTGCTTTAGGAAAGATTTAATTTTTGTTGTTAGATGTGTGATTGAATCCAATTTCAGAGGCCGTACCGTTGGCTTGTCAGCTCATTATTAGTTTGTATATCTATTCAATGCCTTGTTGTTGCATAAGCATAAACTGCATAGCCAAAATATAGGTCTATCAACTCTCCAAGTTGCCGTCTAGGTTTATGGCATAAGATGAGTCTATACCTTAGGTTAATAATTTGGCACCAAGATAGAGGGTTGACGTCATGTCAATGACTGGTCTTGGAAATTTTGTCACTTCTTTTATGAAGCTTTCTTATGCTCCATAATCAATCCCATTTCGATGGGATAAGGCTTGATGGTCAACAAGGATTAGCAGACGCTGATTATTTATTTATTTATTTATTATCCACACAGAAAATGCTATGGGATCACTAGGTACTAGTAACATGATAGACATAATTAATTCAAGTGCTCGAAAATGAATTGTCTTTAGCAGCAGGTTTATCATTTAGTACCTTTGCTGTAATGAATCCAAATCCATTTAAGATGTGCCGTCTAGGAGCAAGCACTTAAATTGTTGACACGTTTGCTCAATATCATAGATTTATACAATCTTTCTTCTAAATATGCTTAGAAATGAGTTTGTCAAAGATTGACGAGAAATCTATTCTTTAATTTCATATCCATTAAAGCATATTTAAATATTGTAATCCATGATTAACCATGCAAGTAATTATTATTAATGCCCCTTCAAATGGCTTCTCTCTCTGTGTGTATTACTATGTTATCATGTTCGAATTCATGGTCTTCAATTTTCAGTGTCAGCAAGCAACAAGTGTTTAGAGACTAGAGACTTTTGTGTATCAGTTATTATATTAGTCTTACTATGGTGTTGCATGGTCTGTGGAAGTTGTTGCTGTGATGGCAAGTACGTGTTCCTTCCTACTATTTGTGTTCACATATGTAGTTATGAACTTATGAGGAAAGCATTCTGAAATTACTAGTTCAAACTGTAAATTATTTTTATGCTGGTTTGTCAAACTAGTTTGCATGATATTTTTTAATCTAAAACTAAATAGTCATTGTTAGTACTGATTTTTTCTATCCCTAACAAGCGAAGGCTGTACAAGAATAGGTGGCATTCACAGTTTCAGTTTGCTAACGAGCAACATAGTTGGCTTTGTGCTTAGCATGCAGATAGGTGACCTTTACATGCAAAACCAGGCATTAATAAAGACAAGCAACCTGTCGTCCAGGCAGTTCACATGAAACCAAATTGAAGTGAGATTCACCATTTAATATATTTAACTTATAATTGCTTTTTGAGTTATGTTAGTTTGTGCATATTGTTACTGTGGTGAATTGTTTGAGATAATATAATTAGTGTATCTAGAGTTTCTCATCATTGTTCAGTTGTTAGAGTTTTTTTAGCCTAGGAGAATTTTGAGGGCGCCCCTTGGTTGTATAACTTAAATTGCATGACTGAAAAGGTAGGTGGACTTACCTGCCAAGTGTCAACGGCACTTTAAGAGTTTAAGGGTATATCCTCTCATGCCCATATTTAACTTGACCAGGAATTTAGCAACCTATATGTACATAGTTGAGAAAAGCACGCCTTAGGTGCGAGGCTCACGAGCTCATCCCTTAACCCTCAATGTAGTTGTAGTGAGACTCCCTTCCATGATGCACACACCTCATAGTGTCTTTCAGTGGGGTTCTAGCTCGTCTAAGTGCACCTCACACATTCTATCTTACATACTGATTTTACTTTGTTTTACTGACAGTGCTAATTTCTTAAATCCCATTTTCCTTTTATTTTGTACTTTGTACCAACTGTTAGAGTATTAGTATGGCATTGCATATTATCAACATGAATAAAACATGAAATAAATAAATAAATCATTTGATTGTGTAAAAAAGAAAACAAGTTATCAATAATATAGTATTCATTTGCTTACAATTAATATTTATTATACATATAATTTGTAAGTAAATTATACATAATTTTGAATAAATTTGCACTCGCCTTCAAGAGGCTCGTACTTCGAATCACGCCTGACACTTAGTTCCAAGCGGCCATTGCGACTGATGGGCTTGCTCCTTTAATAACTATGGATACAAAGAATGTTGATGTCAGTTCGATGCTTACTCTTAAAAACTATAATACTTTTGTGGAGCTTTGTCGTGCTCCTTTGCCGACCCCATTATGTTAGAAAAAAACTCCATGGGCTTCCCATAATTGCACCAAAATACAACATTGTTGGATCTTTTGTGCTATTTATGTTTCTTGTTCAATCAAAATTACCGATAAGCTATACCAACATAACGTCCTGGATGGCTAATAGTTAAAACCTTGGTGGGCATGATAAACCTTATGATAGGGACATCAGGTCACCAGCCACGAAGATCTACCAGCGTAGAAAACGATGGGTGGCCTTGTTATGATTTTGAATAACCTTTGTGGGCACCCTTGTTATGGATCAGCATGTGAGTTTGTTACTATGTGAGTTTGTTACTGATGGGATTAGTTTGTTTTGAGTTGTTAGTATGTTTTAAGTTGTTAGTTTGGATAATTTTATTTATATCCTTATTCATTCAATGGATGGAAAAAGATGGAATGAATAAAAATATTTTTGATGAACTCTATTCTCACTATGTGGCCGTGATAGCCAAATTCTCCTTCCTATCTTATTTTCGACCCCCATCCCTCTTTGTTCCTGATCAACCTCCCAGTAGCACCCGTGCCCTCTATTGTTGCCGACCGTCTAGCCGCCGCACCCTCCCTTTCCGTCGGACACGCCTTGTCCCGTCTTCGACCGACAGCCAATAGCTAGCACAGAACATCACAATCCTAGTAGCAACCCTCGTTTCTGAGTCCTCTTATAGCATTACCCGTAAGAAATCGATACTCTTTCAAAAATTCAGATTTAAATCTCCTTTTCCATTTGAATCAAGTAATTGAGATAACGACATATCGACATCTAATATTCTATCAATGGATTGTTGAGCCACAAAAGTAGCATTGAGTGCTTCTTCAAAATCAAAATGAGAACTTGTTGCGATCATTCTAAATATTACATGGGAACTAGTCTGATTTAGATATTAATATTTGATTCAATTTTTCACAAATTGTAAGGCTTGCATGATAGTTATTGATTTCTTACTTTATATAATCATCTATTTGAGGGTATGAAAATTATCTAGTAATTAACAAGATTTAAATTGGATTTGTTTTAATCAATTTAATTATTGATTTCAATCTCGCATGCATTCCGCATCAGTTTTTGGTATCAGAACATGTTTTAGGTTTAGATATGCATTAGATTACTTCAATTTATGCATTAGACTCATATAGAGTTTCTTTTAGGGCCCGTATCGCATTGCGTGAGCACCCGTAGCGGTAGACAATACCAACCCACTTCTGATATGGCCCATAAACAAGGACAAATGTTACAAGATATCTTAAACCGCCTAATTAACATGGAGAAAGATTTCAACGCGCTAAGAATATTAAATCAAGAAACTAGGAAAAGAATTAAAAGACTCCAAACAAGTTGGATGAGGGTTGCTATCATAGTGGTTATCGAAAGATGGATAAAGACAGATATAGGGGTTTGGATTATCGTAGGGATAATCCATTTGGGATCAAGACTCTAAACAACTCCAAGATCATCTTGATAGGGCTAGACCTAGGGACTTTGATCACCCTCGAAATAACCCCGTCATACTTCATGACTATATGCTACCCCCTAGATCTCATCATGATTTAGGAGATGAGAGGATAATAAGAAACGTAAAAATAAAAGTGCCTATTTTGATGATCAATTGGACCAAAAAGTTTTCATCGAGTGGATGACAAACATGGACCACTATTTTTCGTAGTATGATATATCTGAGGCTAGAAAAATCTGATTTGTCACAATGAAGCTTGTTGGACAAGCTAAATTGCATTGATATAGTGTTGAGCGATTGTTGGTACAAATGAGGCAAAAATCCATTCTTAATGGTATGAGATGAAAGAGAAATTGAAAGAAAAATACTTGTCGACTTCCTACCGACAAAGGCTCTTAGATCAATGGAAAAAACTTATCCAAGGCAATTGTCCAGTCACATAATACATTCTCAAATTCAATGAATATTTAATTTGATATGAAGTGACAGATAAGGTTGGGATGACCCTTTCTAGGTTTAGGTGTGGGATTCATAATGACTTACAACGTGATTTATTTCTGCGTGAGGTGACTTCATTAGAGCATGCTTATCAATTGTTTGAGGATCTTGACTGATTTCAAAGGTCCTCTTTCAATAGGCAACGCGATTTGTGGACCATCCCTAACACACCTAATAAGTTGAAGCCTATGTTTAATCAGTCCCAATATAAGCCAAAGTCTAGTGTATCGTTGTTGTCTAGAAACCCCAACGAAAAGGGTTTGCTCGGTGTACGAGAACTTTGACTCCAAAAAAGATGGTACAGGGAGGATGTGCGTGGATAACCGTGCGATTAATAAAATAACGGTGAAATACCGTTTTCCTATTCCCAGACTGGAAGATATGTTAGATATGATATCTGGAGCCACTATCTTTTCAAAGATTGATTTCAAAGGACGACCTTTATGAGTGATTGATCATGCCCTTTGGACTATCCGATGGCCCTATCACATTTATGAGAGCTATGTCGTGAGTGCTTATGTCTTTTATGGGTTGATTCTTGGTTTTGTATTTTGATGATATACTTATTTACCGATAATCGAGGGACCAACATGTAGATCACTTAAGGCAAATGTGTACCACGTTACACAAAGAGAGCATGTACGCAAACCCTAAGAAATGCGCATTCTTTACAGAAGAAATTATTTTTTTAGGATTTGTCGTATCTCGAATCTCCGTCGATCCCCAGAAGATGAAGGCAATTGAAGAGTGTCCCGTGTCCCGTAGCATTAGAGATGTTATGAGTTTTTACGGACTAGCGACTTTCTATCGTCAGTTTATACAGGATTTTAGCAACATCATGGCCCCTATAACTGATTGTTTAGGGAAAGAAGCTTTTGAGTGGCCAGTTGTCACAACCAAAGTGTTCAAAGACATTAATAAAAAGATGACAAGGCCTTTCTTATGCGCCTTCCTGATTTTTCGAAGGTGTTTGGATTGCATGTGATGCTTCCGCATAAGCATATGCGGAGTCTTAACCCAAGAGAGACATCTAATAGCTTTCTTTAATAAAAAATTGAATGAGGCCAGCTAACACTACTACACCTATGATAAGGAGTTCTATGCGATTATTTAGTCCCATTGTCATTGGCGACATTATTTGCAACCGTATGAATTCGTTATCTATTATGACCACGAGGCATCGAGATACCTTAACTTTCAGAAGAAATTGAATGCTAGATGAAGTAGGTGGGTTGAGTTCTTCCAAGACTACACCTACGTGTTAAAACATAAGGCGAGAGTTAGAGAACAAAGCCGCTGACGCATTTAGTCGACGTATAGCTGTACTTTCTGGCATGAGTGCTGAAGTTGTCGGTTTTGATAAGGTAAAAAAAGATTACAGTCATATTTTGACTTTGATGAGATTTATGTACTTTCGAGAGAGGTGTTGGCTTGTGAGATCGATGGTTTTATATTGACAAATGGCTATTTTTTTCGATTTAACAAGCTATGTATCCCATATATTTCATTGAGGGATTTCTTGGTGTGGGAATTACATGCTGGTGGTTTGTTCAGTCATTTGGACGAAATAAGACTAGAAGCCGTTGAGTATCAATTTTACTAGACTAGTATCAAAAGAGAGGTTGCAAAGCTTGTCGGTTACTTTTGTACTTGCCAACTAGCTAAGCAATATAAAAAAAATACATGCTTGTACACTCTGCTTCTTATATCTAACCGTCCATGGCTAAAAGTTAGTATGAATTTCGTGCTAGGTTTACCGAAGACCTTTCGGTGTGGTAGTAGACCGATTTTCGAAGATGATCCACGTTTTTGCCCTGTTCTAAAACATCAAATGCTTCCAAAATTGCTAGAATTTATTTCGATGAAGTCGTTAGGTTGCATGGGTTACTGAAAACGATTGTGTTTCAAAGCTAAATTTTTGAAAAAACTTATGGCACTTGATGAGAACGAAGTTGACGTTTACTACGGTCTATCATCCCTAGACTGATGGACAGACTGCGGTGGTTAATAGGAGCTTAGAAAATCTTTTACGTTGTTTGGTATTTGGGATCTCATATTACCTAGGACCGAGTTTGCATATAATCATAAGTCCTTTTTATGTTGTGTATGATATTAAACCTAGGAGGCCTATAGATCTTATTTCAATGTCTAAGAATTCTAGGGTTTCTGATTCTGTATCTGCATTTGTCGAACATATTCATGACTTACATAATAAAATTAGCAAAAGAATTGAATTAAGTAATGCTCAATATAAGTTTTCTGCTGATAAACATAATTTTGTTGAATTTCAAGTTGGTGATTATGTTATGGTTTGGATTAGACCGGACCGATTTCCTTCATGATTCGTCAAAAAATTACATGCTCGTAGTGCAGAATTGTTTAGAATTTTGCAGAGAATTGGATCGAATGTGTGTCATTGACTTACCACTTGAATTCGAGATTAGTTCTACATTTAATATTGAAGATTTGATGGCTTGCAAGGGCCCTTAATTAGTCTAAATAATCCACTTGTGAATTCACATGAGCTTACCCTTAAGCCTTTGTCAGAGAGTCCACCACCTCTATCCTCACTTCCATGGTCCCAATCAGCAGATTATATTGATAGAATATTGGATAATTAGATCATCTCTACTAGAGATGGTGGTTGTCAACATTATTTAGTTCGATGGAAAGGTCCTGAATCTAATGATTAGTGGATTACACGGAAGGAGCTGCAACGCCTTGATCCATATTTACTTCAGTACTATGATAGTAGCCACGTGAGTCATTCGCCAGAGCTGAATTCCTTTCACCTTGGGATAATTGATGAGGACATCAGACCATCAGTCATGAAGACCTACAATGTAGAAGAAGACGTAACGCAACCTCATTATGGATCAACATTTGAGTTTTTTAATGATGGGATTAGTTTGTTTTGAGTTGTTTGTTTGGATAGTTTTATTTATTATATCCTTATCATTCAATAGATGGGAACAAGAAAAAAGATGGAATGAATTTTTTGATGAACTCTATTCTCTCTATGTGGCTGTAATAGCAAAGTCCCCTTCCTCTCACACTACTCTCTTATTCCCGACCCCATCCTACTCTGTTCTGGACCAGCTGCACCCGTCGGCCTCCCAGTAGCACCCGAGCCCTCCCATACCGCAGACCTTGTACCGTACCCTCCCCTTCTGCTGGACGCGCCTGGCCCGCCTTCGACCGCCAGCTTCCAGCACAGCAGCAACAAACCATAGTAGCAGCCCTCATTTTTGTGTCCTCTGCTAGCAGCACCTGCAAGAAACAAGTAATATTTAAAAAATTCAGATTTATATTTTCTTTTCCATTTGAATCAAGTAATTGAGATAACGAAATATTTACATCTAATATACTATCAATGGACTGCTGAGTCACAAAAGTAGTGGATTGAGTGTTTCTTCAAAATCATACTCGAAACTTGTTGTGATCATTCTAAATATTACATTGAAAACTAATCTGATTTTGGTATTAATATTTGATCCAATTTTCTACAAAATCTAAGACTTGTATGATAATTTTTGATTTCTTGCTTTATATAATCATCTACTTGAGAGTATGGAATAATTAGCAAGACTTAAATTGAATTTGTCTTAATCGATTTATTTCAATCTCGCATGCATTCCACATAACCTTAAGTTCGAAACTTGTGCTACAACCTCGAGGGACCATTTATTTATCAAAAATCAAGTTACTCAAAAGTTAGCTCAAATATGACTAATGCAGGATAAGCAAAAGTGCAGACCTAAAATGTGTATGAGTACAAGTGCACAGCTTTTTTTTATATATATTTTTAAGCAATTTGGTAATGTGGTGAAGTTTATGGCTTATATTGCTCTTGGTCTTGCTTTTCAGCTTTTAATTGATATACCTCCAAATATGGGTTTGCTAATACTGTATTTCTTTCTTTACCAGCAAAGTTTTGTTTAAGCCGATAATTCTGTATTATCTTGTAATGGTTAGTTTCTTAATCATATAGGCCATTAAACCTCTTTGTCATTCCACAACCTTTTCCATACTTTTTACTCCATCGGAACCTTTGTGCCATGGCCAAATTTCACTCCTCTCTCTCAGGTTCTGTCATATAGGGAGGGAATTCATATGACACATTGTGACGGAAAGGAGAAAACCTATAGGTCTTCTGTACTTATTTCTTCATGTCGTGCAGTGCTCGAATGTACATTTTTGCAACTTTACCAAAATTTCCATTTAAACCATCATGTCTAGTTAGACCAAAAGGGACCAAGTTACTCAAGAAAGTGGACAGTTCCAAACTTCCCAAGCTTCAACTTGTTTCAAACACTTCGAAAGTCACTTCACTTCTTACTTCATAGGCCACCTACTAAGAAAGTGATATACCAAAGCCTCTTATTTACTGTTCCCCCAAAAAATAAAAAGCACTGCTTCTGCCATTTATTTCCGCCAGTATATGCTGACAAGTAGATAAAACTATTTTTGATAATTAACATAAATTATTTTGAAATAAGAAACAAAATGTTTAGTTATGGGAACTTATTTAGTCCCACATTGGATAGAAAGTAAGGAGGAGGCTAGTCTCCTCCTATATATATGTACCCCCTCTTTGAGAAATAAATAAACTAAGTCTTTCTACATGGTATCAGAGCCAAAGTTTTGAATTTTTTTTCCAAAAATAAAATAAAATAAATAAATATTCATTTCCCCCTCTCACCCGACCTCCCCCCGCCTTCCTCTATCCGGGTGGAAGCCCCCCCGTCTTCCTCTGTGCGTGAAAGTCCCCCCTCCCTCGGGTGTCGTCGACGTTCCCTGCGGGTTTACCTGCGGGTGTCGTCAAACCCGTCGTTGGATCGTGGATAATCAGAAAGGAACTCTTGTGTGATCCTCTGATTTCGATCTCAACGTGGATTCTGAGATTAGAGAGCATACTTCCTGAAAAGTTTTGCACAAATTGCTATTTCTAGCCCTTGTTCTTGCAAGTTCTATCCATCGTGCATCTCTCATGCCGCATGAGTTTGGGGGTGTACAGATAGATGGAGAAAGTCGTGATCGCATGTAGGCGCACGACACGTATTTGAGTTGCGTTTGACCTCGTCCCTGTGTGCAACTGTGGAGATGGGAACACCTATGACTAGTCAGGAGTTGAAAGAGATATTGGAGGGGGTGGCCAGGGTGTTTCAGGCCAAATTAGAAGAGACCTCATCTAGTAGGGCAGTCGTGCCTGCACCAGAACCGTCGCAGGTGATAAAGAAGATAGAGTTGCTGTCCAATGATATCAAACTTGAGGGGACGAGAAACTACCTAAGTTGGTCTAGGAGGGCACTGCTGAACCTTCGGACCAAGGGGCTTGAAAAATATGTGAAGGGAGAGTACTGAACCAAAGGATAAGGCGAGTGCTGAATGGAGCACATTGAGTCACCTTAATTCTCAGATGGTTTCTTGGCTACTGACTTCTGTGTCTCCATCCATAGCTGGGATGATGGAGTCGATCTGCAGTGCAGCTGATGTCTGGACGACATTGGCTAGGATGTACTCTGGAGCTGGGATTGTTATGATGATGATGGAAGTTGAGGAGAAGATTGATGCTACCACACAGGGGGAGTAGACAGTAACTCTAGTATGCAGCGGAGCTACGTCGCTTATGGGAGGACTTGGATCACTATGATCCGCTATCATTGCAAAACCCGTCAGATGTTCTCTTTAGGAAACAGTACCTTGAGTGTAGGCGTGTGACTCATTTTTTCAAGGGTCTAAACCCATAGTTTGAGGCTAGGAGGGCATCAATGTGTCATCTGCCATCTTTTTTATCCCTGGATGAGACTGTTGCATCAATGGAGCAAGAGGGGATCAGACAGAAAGTAATGAAAGCCGAGACCTCACATGCTGTCCGATCGACATTGGTGATTCCTAGTTCTCCTATCAACGATGACAGAGAGCTACAATTACGGGAAGAAAGGGCACCTCAACTACAACTGCCCTCAACCCCACAATTCTGGTCATGGCCGAGGAGGCAGAGGACAGAGAGGTGGACGTACATGTTAAGGAGGCAGGGGACATGGAGGGCGGGGAGTTGCTCACCTACTTGTGCTAGAGGAGACCACTACTAAGATGACTGAAGCCGAGATGACATAGCTGGAGGAACTACGTTAATTCAAGCTTCAGGTTGAGAGTTCTAAGGACAAGGGACATGTCACTCAGGATCTGGCTATCACTACCTACCGTGGTACTTTACTGGTTACGCTGGTCATATGGGCAACAGTATCCCGGTTCAGGCACTTGCATCCACTAAATCTCATACTGATTAGATCATAGACTCAGGTGCATCTAGACATATCACATATGCATCTAGTGAGTTTCAGTGTAGTCAAAGGCGCGCCTCAGGCGCGCCTAAGGCGCGCCTTGCTCCTAGGGGCAGGGGCAGCGCCTCAGGGCACTCCAGGCGAGGCGCAATTCTTAAGGCGCACCTAAGGCGCGCCTAGGTGCGCCTTTTTCGAGCGCCTTGGAATAGCTAAGGTGCGCCTAGGCGCGCCTTGAAAATCTTATGAAAAAATAACATGTTTAGACTATTTTTTTTAACTGTTGTACTATTTTTAGACTGTTTTTTGAACTGATATACTTTCTTTTATTGTTTTCTCTCTCACTCACTCAATTCAAAGTGATTACAACCTAGACATGGGAGAATTTGAAGCACACATGTTTATCAATGTAGAAATCCGATGTGAATATATATATATATATATATATATATATATATAATTTTTGCGCCTCGTGTCGCTCGGGCGCGCGCCTTAAGTGCGCCTTGCGCCTCGCGCGATTTGGATCCTTTGCGCCTTGAGTGCGCCTTGCGCCTTTGACTACCTTGGTGAGTTTGCATTATATTATCCGAGCAAACATGCATCCCGAGACTGTTCAGACTGTTGATGGGATATCCCAACCCATCGGAGGTACTGGCTCGATCCATTGTACTTCATATGTTATCCTGTCATATGTCTTGCATGTTCCTTCATTTCCGGTCAACTTATTTTCTGTTAGCTCTCTCATTGATCAATTGAATTGCACTGTTCTTTTTGATCGGAATATGTGTTCTTTCCAGGAGAAGGCCACGGAGAAGAGGCTTGGGACTGACATCAGGCGTGATGACCTTTGATACTTGGACAGGGAGGCCGCAATACTCGCTGCTACTATTAGTGGAGGGCCAGAGACAGAAGCAATGCTTCAATATTGCAGACTGGGATATTTATCTTTTGATAGTTTGAATAAGTTAGAACCCGAGATAATGCATAAAGTAGACAAAAAAGGTTATTTTGTAATGCTTGTGAACTGGGAAAGCATACACGTTCTACTTATAAAATGGTTGGTCTTCGAAGTCTTGAGCCATTTGCACTTGTTCATTCTGATGTTTGGGGACCGTGTCCTACTACTTCCACCAGTAGATTCAGATGGTTTGTTACCTTCATTGATTGCTACTCATATATGACCTAGATCTACATGATGAAGCAGAAATCTGAGGTGTACAAATGTTTTCAAGACTTCTCGGCGTATGTGAAGACCCAATTTGGATTAAATGTGAAGATTCTTCGAACATATAATGTGATCGAGTACACCAACGAGTTTGCTAATTTCATCTTTAGTCAAGAAATTCTTCATCAAACCACTTGTCCAGACACTCCTGCTCAGAATGGGGTGGCTGAACGCAAGAATTGGCATCTACTAGAAGTCGCACGTTCTTTGATGCTGACAATGAATGTGTCGAAGTTCTTGTGGAGTGAGGCTGTTATGACAGCAGCTTATCTAATTAACAAGATGCCGTCAAGAGTATTAGGGATGAAGACACCATGTGAGATGTTCTTGGGCTCTAATATTTTTATTGTTCCACCCAGAGTGTTTGGCTGCATATGTTTTGTGCGAGATCACAGAATATTAGTAAGCAAGCTCGATCCACAAGCAGTTAAATGTATCTTAGTGGGCTACTCATCAAGTCAGAAAGGATACAAGTGTTGGTGTCCCACTGAAAGAAGACTGTTTGTCAGTATGGACATGGCCTTCCGGGAGTTTGAACCATTTTATGGGGAGAAGATGGAGTTAAGTTCCTTGTTTGAGGATGGCTCTACTAATGCTAGCAGAGAGGGGGAGAATGAGAGTGATATCGTGGTTGGTATGATTCCATGTCCTTTTGAGTCATCGAGGAGTGATGATGTCTCAGGGGGAGCTGAGAGTATGTAGGGAGCATGAGCAGCAGGAGCAGCATGAGCAACAACATCATGAGCTTTCTCCTTCTGTGCCAAGGCCAGTACCCACAAATGCTAATGTCCCAAGTCCCTCTTCTCTAAGACCTTCTTCAGCCTTTCCACCTGAGTCACCTGATAACAATTCCTCCTCTGATGCTTCTAATATTCCTGTCTTGCTTCGTAGCATTTCTCTAGTCTGCTGGAAAACCTCCAGCTAAGTTTGACAGTTGGGATACTGACATTGCACATTACATTTCATATGCATCCACTCCACCTGCATATAAGTCATTCCTTGCATCATTAGATTCAGTGTTTGTACCTAACAACTGGCAGGTAGCTATGCAAGATCCTATGTGGTTGAGTACCATGCAGGAGGAACTTCAGGCCTTGAAGAAGAACGACAAATGGGAGCTGGTACCACTGCCAGCTGGGAAGCGTGCTGTTGGATGTAAATGGGTTTATACTGTTAAGCAGACTCCAGAGGGCAAGATTGACAGGTACAAGGCCATATTGGTTGCTAAAGGCTATAGCCAAACTTATGGTATCGACTATGACGAGACATTTGCTCCAGTAGCAAAGATGAGCACTGTGCGAGTGTTGGTGTCATGTGCTGCCAACTTCAATTGGCAACTACATCAGCTATATGTCAAGAACGTTTTTTTGCACGGGGATCTCCAGGAGGAGGTGTATATGGAGATTCCACCAGACTTTGCTAATTCACAAGCAACGAAAATGTATGCAAATTGAAGAAGTCTTTGTATGGACTAAAGCAGTCTCCGAGAGCATGGTTTGATAGATTCATGCTTGCAGTCTGTGGTATGGGGTATAGTCAGTGCAATGGAGATCATACTGTGTTTTACAGACACTTCAAGACTCGTATCATTGTTCTTGCAGTCTATGTTGATGATATTGTAATTGCTGAAGACGATACCGAGGAGATCCTTCGGCTGAAGAAAAGACTTGGAGAGGAATTTGAAGTTAAGGATCTGGGGCAGTTGAAGTACTTTCTCGGAATTGAAATTGCAAGGTCACGAAAGGGTATAGTGTTTTCTCAGCGAAAGTATGCTCTGGACCTTCTTTCAGAGACAGAAATGCTGGGTTGTAGGGTTGCTTCTACTCCTATCGAGTAGAATCACAAGTGTGTGCTGAGGGTGGTGATCCGGTGAGTAAGGAGCAATATCAAAGATTAGTTGGTCGGCTTATATATCTATGTCATACGAGACCTGATATTACTTTATGTCGTGAGTGTGGTGAGTAGATAAATGCATGATCCCAGAGAGCAGCATATGGAGGCAGTTCGCAGAATTCTCAGGTATATTAAAGGAAGTCCAGGAAAGGGGTTATGGTTCAGAAGTTCGGGACATCTGAGAGTTGAAGGCTACTGGGATATCGATTGGGCGGATTGTATGGACGATCGCAAGTCCACTACAGGTTACTGTATTTTTGTTGGAGGCAATCTTGTATCTTGGCGCAGCAAGAAGCAAGATGTAGTGGTTAGGTCTACAGCTGAGGTCGAGTACAGGGCTATGACAGTTAGCCTGTGCGAGATGATGTGGGTGAAGAGCTTGTTGGCTTAGATGCATTTATTTAGAGGAGACTCCCTACAACTTTGGTGTGACAACAAATCAGTAATTGATATTGCAAACAATCCAGTACAACATGATCGCACAAAACATATGGAGATTGATCGGTTCTTCATCAAGGAGCAGCTGAATAGAAAAGTTGACTTTGAGCTGTGTGAAATCAGTGGAGTAGTTAGCTGATTGTTTAACTAAAGATTTGGGTTCTAGAGAGTTTAACATATTTTCTAACAAGATGAGAATGATTGATATCTATCGCCCATCTTGATGGGGAGTGTTGAGTTATGAAAACTTATTTAGTCCCACATTGGATAGAAAGTAAAGAGGAGACTAGTCTCCTCCTATATATATGTATCTCCTCTTTGAGAAATAAATAAATTAAGTCTTTCTACACAAAAAAGCCATTTATTTTGATGCCATGCTCACTATGCTCTTCTCTCTTATATTTTCCTTTATTTCTTTCCTTCTTCCAAGAATCACATGCAAAACCTAATTTCCTCTTAATTATAGAGTCAATCGCAGAGGTAACGGACTAATTTCTTCTCATGATAGAATGTTGTTCTACTTCAATGTTCAATCCATAATTTTTCAGAGAGAAAATATAAATTGGTGATTTGGGAATTGAAAGTTGAGGGTTTTTTTCCTGGCATTTTAGGATTAATTTATGCAAGTATTTTGTGGCTTTCTAGTCTTTCTCTATTCTGGTCAAAATTTATAGGAAAGTGTGTTAATTTAGAGTTCATTACTTGGTCTTGGTAAGCTTATTCTGTGGAGTGAGTGTTAGGGTTAATTGAAGTTGTTGGAAAAGGGGACTGTTAGTCGCGTTACTTTGGAAGATCAATTTTATTATTGGTTCCTTCAGTGTAATATTATTTTGTAATTTTATTGGCACATGAGAAATTTAGTTTTTCCTGCATGATTACATTAGTGTAGATAATATATGTATTCTTCAATTTGATTGTTATGCTTTAGGAAATATGTAATTTCTATTTTAGATGTGATAAGAGTTTAATTTTGACAGAGCTCATTCTGCTCCCTTGTCCATTAATTATTGTTTTGTATACGTATAAGATGCTCCATGATCGCATAAGCTTAAACTGCATAGCCAAAAGTAGCAAGTGTCCGTCTAGGTTTATGGTGTGATTCTATGCCTTCGTTAATAATTTGGTACTGTTATAGAGGGTTGACGTCAGATTAACAACTGGTCGTGAAAATTTAGTAACTTTTTTTATGAATCTTTCTTATGCTTTATAATCGATTCCATTCCGTTGGAAGAATGCTTGGATGATCATGACACCTTTAAGAAGGATGGCCATAGAGGATTAGTAGACGCTGATTGTTTGTTTTTTATGATCCACACACATGCTATGAGCCATGTTGTTACAGGCGACGTCTAGGCGTCCAAGTTGGACGCCTGGGGGCATGACGTCTCGACCTGGGAAAAGAATCTTCGTGTTTGGCGATGGGCGCCTAGGCGTGCCTAGGGTCGACCAGGGGAAGTGAAAGGCGGTGGAGGCGTTAGATTATTCTTGTTACTTGTGTATATTAGTTAGTTATCAACTGTTCTTTTATACTGTTGCTGTTGCTTCTTAATATCTTATATATAACATTATATTTTATACTGCTGCATTTCTTTTATACTGCAGATTTTTATTTGTATGTAATGTGTCTTATATTTTATACTGCTGTTGTTACTTCTTAATATTTACTGTTGCTGTTGCTTCTTTATATTGATGCTGCTGTTGTTCTTTTATACTGCAGAATGCAGAGTTTTTTTTTCTTGGAAAAAATCATCTGTGGTCTGGGTGGACGCCTATGCGAGGCAGGTAGGCTGTCGCCTCGCCTAGCGCCAAGTACAACATAGGCTATGAGATTACTAGTAACATTATTATTCAAGTGCTCAAAACATGAATCACCTTTAGTAACAAGTTGGTTATTACCTTTGCTGTAATGAATTCAAATCCATTTAAGATGTGCCATCTAGGAGCAAGCACTTAAATTGTTGATGTGTTTGCTCCATATCATAGATTTCTACTCTTTTAATGCATCTATATATGACGAATCATGCAACATTGATGAGAATCTATTCTTTGATTTCATATCCATTAAAGCATATCTAAACATTGTAATCCATGATTAAACATGTAACTAATTACTATTAATGTCAATTAATTTATCAGCCTTGCTTGATTGTTGCATGGTTCCATGGAAGTTTTTTCTTTGATGGCATGCACATGTTCCTTCGTAATATGTGTTCAAGTATGTATTACGAGGAAGGTTTTCTGAAGTTGCAAGTTCAAACCAAGGTTTGCGGCATCAAAATCGGAATCGGTATCAGACCTTTTCCATGAGTATCATGATCGGCATTATCAGCAGTTTTGGATTGGAGTATAGAATTTTTTTTATTAATAATTTATATATTTTTATGCATTTATGTAAATTTTAAGTATTTGTTGTTGTTTCTTAGTAGTTTTTAAATTGAATGAAATAATACTCACCTTTGTTGATTGGTTATCAGCGATAAATAAGTTTTCATCATTTATATGCTTTTACCTTACTATGCTTTAGACCCTTGATAATTGTTTTTTTTTCCGTTCAATTTTATCTGCCGATTAGACTGGAAAGGAGATTCTTAGCATCGATATCGATTATTATCGATAGCGGTCGGTATCGGATCAGGATATGCCGATAGTGATACGGTATCGGCCGATACTGCAAACTATGGTTCAAACTATAAATTGTTGTTATGTTGGATTGTCAAACTAGTTTGCATGAAATAAAATTAGCTAAAAGTAAATAGTCATTGTTAAAATTGATTTGTTGAACTCTATCCCTAACAAGGGAAGCATGTACGATAATAGGCATTCATACTTATAGGTGCTAACTAGCAAAGTTGTTGGCTATGTCCAAAGACTCCATACCATGCAGATAGATGGCCTTTACAGGCAAAACCAGGCATTAATAAAGACATGCAACCTGTTGTCTTCCTGGCAGTTCACATTAAACCAAATTTAAATGAGATTTGTAGGATGGGAATAATGGATTAATTTATTAAGAAGAGAGGGGAGTACATTATATAGGAGAGGCTAATCCCTCTCACTATTAATCTATCCGATGTGGGACAAAACAAAACTTAACACATAACTCAACACTCTCCCTCAAGTTGGAGCATATATGTCAATCATACCCAACTTGTTACAGAAAGATTGAACCCGAGGACCCAGAAGAGATTTTGTAACATATCAGCTATCTGATAGCCGGTCCTCACGTGGAATCATTCCTTTCTGATACTCATCACGGACAAAGTGAATGTCGATTTCAATGCGCTTTGATCTTTCATGAAATACATGATTAGTAGCAATATGAATAGCATACTGGTTATCACACCACATATCTGCTGCTTTATATCATGCTTTTTCTCCCAGTTCCTGTAGAAGATGCTGCAGATATATCACTTCTGCTGTGCCATGAGCAATGACCCGATATTTCGCTTCCGAGCTTGATCGTGCGATCACACTCTGCTTCTTGCTCTTCCACGATACCAAGTTCCGGTCAATGAAGACCGAGTAGCAAGATATAGACCGTCTATCCGTAAGACTAGCATCCTAGTCAGCATCAGTAAAACACTCAACATAAGTATGTCCCTTATTCTCCATTCGAATTCTTTTTTCCGGATTCTGAACTAGTTAGTACAGAATTCTGAGAACTACCTTTCAATGTGAAACTCCTGGAGAAGACATGAATCTACTTGCGACACTGACGACAAAAGAAATGTCTGGATGAGTCATAACGACCAAGTAGTTGAGTTTTCCAATTACTCGACGATATTGATTCGGATTGGTCATCAGTGTCCCCTTGTCGGGAAGTAACTTTATCCATGGGTCCATAGGCGAGGTTGCTCCCTTAGCTTGTATCATTCCTGCATCATTTATGATGTCTAGCACATACTTTCTCTGAGATATTACACTGTCCCGCTTACCCCGTGTGACTTCTGCGCCCAAAAAGTAGCTTAAAGATCTCAAATTCTTGGTTTGAAACTGTTCTCCTAGAAACTTCTTTAGTCCTGCAATGCCTTGACTGTCGTCTCCTGTGATCGTAATATCGTCCACATAGACACCAAGTAGTATCCTTTCAGCTGATTATGACGGTAGAATACTGAATGTTACTTCTTTGATTGACACATGCCAAACTGAGTAACTATATTTGTGAAACGACTAAACCATGCACGAGAGGATTATTTGAGACCATAAAGGGCCTTCCGCAGATGACACACTTTACCCTTCCTTGCAACGAACCCGGAAGGTTACACCACATACACTTCTTCGTCAAGATCTCCATGAAAAAATACATTCTTGATATCCAGCTATAGCAACGGCCAGTCATAGCGAACAACTAAGGCCAAGAGTATGCGCATAGAGGTCATCCGAGCAACTGGAAAGAATGTCTCAAAATAATCGTCATCGTAGGTCTGAGAATATCCTTTTGCTACCGGCCGAGCTTTCAGGCGATCAAGAGTGCTATCCGGTTTTACCTTAATATTGAACACCCATTTACAACCTATTGTCTTCTTACCATGAGGTAAACCTTTTTACCATGAGGTAAATCAACCAAGTTCCATGTATGGTTTTTCCGAAGTACTTTCATCTCTTCTATAGCAGCACGCCAGCTGGGATGTTTAAGACCCTCCTCTGCAGTATTGAGAATCTGAATCCCATCAATAATAGCCACCAATGATTGTGTGTGGCTCGCAAGCCTTTTGTAATTGTCAACATACAAGGGATGATCACGACATGTACGACGAGGTCGAGCTGGTGGATCAGGCGAAAGCAAATTATTGGAGCTAGAGGATGAATGTGCTGTATCCGCGGGCACTATCGGCAAAACTCGTTCCGGCGATGCTGGTACTGACGGATCCGGTGTTTGAGGGCCGTCGGACCGGGAGATTGGCTCGGTAGGGGAGGGCACCTTTACAGGGGGCTGTTGTGTTTGAACATGAAACAACAAGAAATCCTCTTCTGGGTAAACTTGCGGAGCCGGATTAGTAGTTTGTGGAAGTGGAGGAAACTCGATTTCAATAAAAGTAACATTCTGAGAGAAAAAATAGCTCTTAAAGACTGGAGAAAAATACCGATATCCTTTCTGATCCTTAGGATACCCAAGAAAAATACATTGTATAGCCTTTGGATTTAATTTAGAAAGAGTTGGTCGGGTATCCCTAACATAACAGAAGTAACAAAAGATTCAGAGAGATAGAGGAAACGACTCTTGTTTGGGATATAACTGAGAGAATGGAGTATCGCCATTGAGAACAGACGATGGCATGTGATTAATTAGATAGCAAGCCGTAAGAACGGCATCCGACAAATTTTTTTTTAGAGTACGTACTTGGAACATAAGATCACGTGTTGTTTCTAAGAGATGACGATTCTTGCGTTCAGCCACACCATTTTGTTGTGGTGTGTAAGGACATAAAGTTTGGTGGATGATGCAATTCCGAGACAGATGTGAAACAAACTCACGAGACATATGCTCACGACCATTGTCACTACGAACGCATTTAATCGGAACACCAAATTGTGTTTTAATTTTCGCATAAAAATTGCACCAAATGTTAAATAATTCGGAGCGACTTTTTATTAAGATAAACAAAAGTGACACGTGAGTAGTCATCAACAAAGGTAACAAAGTACTTGAATCCTATCATAGATTCAACCAGACAAGTTTTCCATATATCGGAATGCACCAACTCGAAGGGAGCGGAAGCAATTTTATTCTGACTGACCGGATAGGAAATCCGGTGATGCTTAGCCAAACTACATGACTCACAATGAAAAAAATATGAAACATCTAAAGATGGGTACATTTTTTGGAGTGCTTGGACATATAGATGTCCTAACCGGTAGTGTAACTCAAAATGATCAAGTTTCACACCAGCGCAGGTAACAAAAGTTTCTTCAAACAAGTACAAGCCTTCAGCTACATGCCTCATACCGATAGTCTTTTCAGTCTTTAGGTCCTGAAAAATACAACCATCAGGAAATAATGTTACCGAGAAATGCATATCGCGAATAATCCGACTAATTGAGAGTAAGCTGAATGGGTTTTCAGGTGTATCTAATACAAAATGCAGTGACAGTTCCGAAGAAAGACGGGCAAATCATTTTCTACGGACTGTCAGCGAACCACTATTGGCACATATAATATTAGACATACGACCAACCGGTACATAATTTCGTATCATACCTGCGTCGTCTGTCAAGTGAGCAGACCCACTACTTCGACTGTATCACGCATGCCGCTGAGTACCCTGCGGTGGACTAGAAGTAGAGGCTTCACCTCGACGTTGAGCTTGAAACTCAACAAAGTCTGCATATGTTTTATCAGTCATTTGTACGGATCAGCCGCCAAAATCAGGAGTATCTGAGGTAACATTGGCGGCAAGAGCTTTAGTACATTGCTACTGAAAATGATCCTGTAGACCACACTTGAAGCGGGTGCGCGGTCGACCTCCATCACGACCACCAATGCCTCATCCACCATCACGGCCAACATTTCGGCCACTACATCGTCCACCACGACCACTACGAAATCCAGTACGAGCGGCACCAAAAGCAGATCGATCAACATGAGCATCACTTGGAGAGGTGACGACCTTTACTGCCCGTAGGACACGAAAATGACCTTCCATTAGAGATGAAACCTCGTCTCCAGCAATGATCTGAGAGCGAGCTGAGTCTGCATTAGGACGGAGAGAGGCAAGATATGCCATGAAATGAAGCTGCTCACGTTGAGCCATCGCTTCATTGATATCTATCGTCAGAGGTAATACACGGTCAACTTCATCGATCATAGTCTTAAAGGCCCGGAAGTGGTCCTTATGAGATTTATCGTCATGTTTTGTCCGGTAGACGCCGACGACCGAGTCGTAGATACGAGACAAGTCGCGTTTTTCATCAAACGTCGTCGCTAGGACCTCCCATAACTCTTTTACCGTGTCCTCCACCGATGATTCCATTGAGTTCATCAACTGTGTAAACAGTCGACTATTATCCGTCTCTTACTGCTCAAATGTGGGATCAGTCATCTCCGGAGGGTTGTCGGTCAGATGCTTGGATAATCGAATTTTTCGAAGTGTTTTCTCAATCTTCTTCTGCCATGTTGAGTAATCATCTGGTCTGTCCAACCGCCGATCGACGAGTCAAATCGAAGAAATCGTCGTGCCAGTGTCTGTTGGTCCCGTCAATGCGTTTCCGACACTGGTAGTAGTAGCACTGCTAGTGGCCTCAGTGCTTGTCATCCTGCAATGCACTTGATTCGACCGTCGCTGGATCTTCCCAACCCCAATAATCACATCAACTTTACCAATGCGTTATCAACGTGGCCAGAACCGGCACGCGCATGGAATATCACACAAGCCAGGACAGAGAAGCAACCCAGGTTACTATCTGTGTAGATCCTGATGTGGATATCGGGGTAGGAAGGAAACAAAGATCCACGTAAACAAGCAACTTGTCTACTCTTTGTTAACTGCTGAAGTCGTAATCTAGGAACAGAGGTTCAACAAACAAATCATTGTCTACCCTCGGTATACGGATTTTTTTTTTTGGGTTAGGGTTTAGACAGGAAGGAGGGACGACGTCTGCATGTTAGGGTTATGATTTTGGGCTGGAGGCTTGGGGGAGGGGGTGGGGGGGTCGGCTATGGCAGGGGGCAGCATATGGAGGCAGGGGCCGGTGCGTGAGGCCGGAGATGGGGCAGGGGCGGGCGCGGGAGGCAGAACAGTTGGGGGCTGGCGGGCAGAGGGGGGGGAGGCGCTGTGACTGTGGCAGGGGGGCGTCCGGGAGGCGTGGTGTGGCAGGGTGTTGGACAGGGGGGCGGTGCGACAGGGTGGTGGTGGCGGCTGGGGTGGCGTGGCGCTGCGACAGTGGGGGGTGGTGGAGGCGGAGATGGGGTGGGGCTAGGGTTTGAGAGTGAAGTGGTAGGGAGAGAGAGTAAGAGTTTTGGCTCTGATACCATGTATGATGGAAATAATTGATTAATTTATTAAGAAGAGAAGAGAGTACATTATATAGGAGACGCTAACCCCTCTCACCATTAGTCTACTCGATGTGTGACTAAACTAAACTTAATACATAACTCAACAAGATTCACCATTGAATACATTTTACTTATTCTTGTTCTTTAAGTTATCTTGGTTTGTGCATATTGTTACTCTGATGGGTTGTTTGTGAGATTATAATTAGTGTATCTTCGAATTTTCATCATTATTCAGTGGTTAGAGTATTTTTTAGCATAGGGAATTTAGAAACCGCTCCTTGGTTGCAGAGCTTAAATTGCATGAGTGAAGGTTGGTGGACTTACCTGTCAACTGCACTTGAAGATTTGACGGAAAGACCCTCTCATGTCCATATTTTTAATTTGACTAGTAATTTAGCATCGATACATAATTGTGAAAAGCATGCCTTAGAGGCTCACATGTCTCATTTTAACACCTCAATGTAGGCGGAGCGAGGTTCCCTATCAAGACGTGAACATCTCATAGCGCCTCTCAGCGAGGCTCTAGCTCGCCTGGAGTGCGTCTCACACATACTCTAACATAATATTTTTACTCATTTTTTGGTGACCATTGGAAGTTAAGTACTTAAATACCATCTCCTTTTAATTTTTGTCCTTTATATCAACTTAGGGTATTAGTATGTTATTGCCTATTTAACTATTTTTAACATGAATAAAACATAAATGAAATAAATTAATCACATGATTGTGTAAAAAAAAAAAGTAAATCATCGATAATCTAGTGTTTATTTCTTAGAAGCCAGAAGCGGGGACGGAAGCGGGGACGGAAGCGGGGGGAACGCGACTACTTAGAAAAGTCTAAAGTGGGGAGCGCGCGCTAATAATTTTTTGTGTTTATTAATTATTGTCATCAAAACTTGTATCTTAATATTTATTAGAATTTATAAAGTTCAGTACAAGTTATAGAGAGATCATTCACATGTTGATCTTTTATGATGTTGAGATACATAATCTTTAGTTTCTTAGTACCTTGATAAACGGGTATTAATTTTTTTTCTAACTTTCTTCCTAAAATTTATGTTCTCTTTTAAAATTATGGTCATATTATGAGAATCGCTCATGTCGTCGGGGGAACAAGCTCCCGTCGCATGAGAAACGAGCTCCCGTCATCAGGAAAACGAGCTCCCAAGTAAGAACCGCCGAATGGAGGTTCTTACTGAGATTCGTTGACCTCCTAGGAGTTTCTGGCTTCTAAGGTTTATTTGCTTACAATTAATGTTTATTATACATATGATCTATAAATAAATCTTAGACGATTTTGAATAAATGTGTGCTCGCCTTCAAGAGGGACCGTCTTTATATGATTTTTAATAATTTTTCATGCTTCAATGGACCTTTATTCCTAAAAAACCAAGTTACTAAAAGTTAGTTCAAATATGATGAATGCAGTATAAGTGAAGTGCATAACTGAAATGCTTACGGATATATGTGCACAGCTTTTTAGCAACTTGTAATGCATTTGACCAAAACTTTACCCACTTATATTGCTCCTGGTCTTGCTCTTCAACATTTAATTGATATACCTCCAAAATATGGGTTTGCAAATACTCTTTTCTTCTTTAGCAGCAAAGTTTAGTTTAAGCTGATGATACTGTTTTATCTTATAATGGTTATGTGATTAATTACATAGTGTTTGAGATATCGGCCGATGTATCTTTTTGAAGACAAAACTGACATATATCGGCCATATATTGGCCACATATTGTTTTTGCAAATATTGGTCGAAAATCGATATATTGGCTAATACGATATCAGCCGATTTAAACTGATATTTGCATATAGTGGGTTTGGATGGATTTTCGAGTCGGGTTGGTATTGGATATCAATTTTAGTAAAAATCCAATACCCCACTTAAAACCCTAACCCTCTCAGTCTCTCCTGATCTCAGCCTCCATCTCTCTCGATCTTGAGCTCGCATCACTCTTCACCAGGTAACCTCTCCCCCTCTATGTTTGATTTTGTTTTGTTTTGTTCTTTTTATTTTGATTGATCTTTTGTTTAGAGGAAGAAGAAACTGAAGAAGAATAAGAAGGAGAAGAGAGCTCGCATCATCCTGTTTTCTTAATCTGCTACTTTATATATATATATATATATATATATATATATATATATATATGAAATTAAATATGAGTTATTATCTATTCCGTCCTATCTCGTGTTGCAACTTTATGTACAAGATTATCACATCGATTATGTGTCGGTGCATGGAAAGTATCATATAGGAGCTCATTTCCCTAATCAGACGACTTTTGTTAAAGGGAAATCAATTACGGAGAATAGTCTACTGGCACATCAGATGGTCAAGAACTTCAACAAGGTAGGGGACGCAAGGCTTGCATAAATCTAGATCTCCGACAAGCATATGATACAGTGAACTAGGAGTTCGTGTGTCATATAATGTTGGCGATGGGTTTTAATTCTAAATGGGTGGCTATGATTCATGAGTGTGTTACGACTCCTACTTTTCCTGTGTTGATAAAGGGGCAACCACATGGGTTCTTTTTTAGTAAACAGGGCCTGCGTTAGGGGAAAACTTTATCCCCATACTTGTTTACCATGGTTATGGAGTATTTCACATGCTTGATGGATGTGGTAGTTCATCGTAATAGTATTATCCCATTATACAAAGGGGTATCTCATATTGTCTCTCACCTGCAGATGATTTATTAGTATTTTTGGTCCCCACTCCTAGGGGCTTAACAATATGGGTCGGATTATGCCCGATTTCGGGGATCTATCAGGTTTGCATTTGAACCGTGATAAGAGTAAAGCGTACTTCAACTCATACTGTCCAGACCAGGAAGCGCTTCAGGATATTCTTCATATAAAAAGAGGGGTACTACCGGTTAAATATCTGAGACTACCACTGTCTATCAATTATGCACGCGCACAAGAATGTCAGGACGTGGTTGAATACGTTAAGGTACGGATTGAGGGTTGGTAGGCTCTGTACTCATCATTCGGGGGACGAATAAAGTTGATTTGATCCGTTATCTCTATAATCTCTCTTTTGGCTGCAGACAGTTATGTTGTCATCAGCGACTATTCACAAAGTGGATAACTTTTACGCAAATTTTGTTTGGCACGGAGGCATGCATACTTGGAAGGAGCTGTGTCGGCCTAAAATTGAAGGTGGTCTCAGATTGTGTTCTTTATTTTGCCTTCCGGATGTGGCTGGTATCCGTCTCACATGGAATTTCCTCCAGGGATGGAATTTCCTCCAGGGACGGTTGCTTTGGACTAAATGGATGAGCGGTAGATACTTGATGGAGAAAAACTTTTGGAGCCAACAAATTAATAATAATTTTTTTGTATTATACATGACTATTTTACGGAACACATCTGCTATCCAATCGCTGATTTCTCGTAAATTTGGTAGTGGTGCCAATACCCACCTTTGGCTCGATCCGTGGCTTGAGCATAGGAGTATTGTTGAAAGAGTAGGCTGACAATTCTTCGCTTTAATAGGTAGACATGAACCAGTGAGCAAGCTAATATTGGATGGGTCCTAGCAATTGTCGAACCATCCCATTGGTCGATAGTTTGCTGCTCTCATCAACGGGATAAATATCGACCCGGGTTTGGATTGGAGCAGGATATTTGGTCCTGGGATGGTTTCACGGATGATAACTTCCTGTTCCACAGTGCCTATGAGCAGGTGCGGCTTCATTTTCCAACCGTTGACAATATCAAATTTATTTGGATTAAGAAAATGGCCAGTAAGTTGAATCTAAATATGTACAAAGCACTAAAAGGTCGACTTTTAACGTTGGATAAAATTGTTCGATTGGTATACAAGTTCAAGGACAAGGCTCAAGCATAGGAAACATTCCACCATCTATTTTTTTTAATGTGTTTACATGGGAGATTTGGAAACATCAATCTATTGTTTTAGACATTCCGGTCACTATAGAAAAAGACATGAATAGTCAAATTAACACTATATCTAATCAGCGTGGGAAGGGAAGCCGGTGGTTCAGGATGGCTCGTGTCCTAGCCTGACACATTTGGAGAGAGCAGTACAGACGCATATATGAAGGCTTGAGCAACACCTTTAGGGATCCTGCATAATATATCAAGTTCGATATTATTTCCATGAGTTAAAGGATGTATGTGAAATGTAACTATTAAAATCAATAAAATTACCTTTTTCCAAATATAAACTTTTTTCCTTGTGATTTCTATGTTATGATTTTTTTTTTTTTGAATTGCTATCGCCGGAACTTGATCATCACTTATCAGAAAGAGTTTCTGCATTTTACCGAACTTGTTCGCCGATAGGAAATGAGTTTTTTCTAATTTCTTCTGTATTTTTGAATAAAAGCTCAAATGTCTACTCTATAATATGCAAAACTTATATTTAGGGTATGTAATATACTATGTTGTACTGGGCGCTAGGCGAGGTTTGGCGACAAGCCACCCGCCTCACCTAGGCGTCCGTCCAGAATTTCTGTATGTTCTTGATATTCTACAATTTTGTATACAACTATACATATATGTAATGTAAGAAGCAACAAATAACCAATATTCAACATCTAGTAAGCATTAAGCAATAAGCATACAAGTAACACTAATAATAAGTTCTAATAAGCATTAAACAAGCATTCATTAAGCAACACAAAAAATCTATAACTAAAAAGTTCTAATAACCCGCCTAAATACTGCCTTTTTTTTTCCTGGACGACACTAGACGGTCGCCTAGGCGACTATCGCTGCACCCGGGAAATTTTCCCCAGGTCGAGGCGCCTCATCTCCAATCCACACGCCTAGGCCGCCTAGGCGTCGCCTGTGACAACATAGGTAATATATAACAAATTGTATATTAATTGGTATCCAATATTTCAATATATAGCCCGATATATCACCAATTTCCAATATTTGATATCTCCAACCCAAACCGACATTAACCCGATATTCAATATATCTGACCTTGATTATATAGCATTTTCCTTACTGTTTTTTGCATTCTATCTGCCATTAAAACCCCTTGTCATTTCATGACCTCCTCCATCCTTTTTACTCCATGAGAACCTTCGTACCACAGTCATTTCACTACTTTTCTATTTCAAGTTCTGTCATATAGGGAATTCATATGGCATATTGATGCTAGACCATCCAAGTCCGAGTCAAAGTTGATTTGCAAGTTCAAGTCCTAGTCGAGTTTTGTTTAGGATTTTCTTGCATTTATTTATGTATTAATTCATATTTTTAGTCATTCAATTGAATTAGAATTGTGTTTACTTTGTGAGCCTAATCTTGAGTTCTAGTTGGGTTAGTTTTTTTTCCCCTCGAGTCTTAGTTAGATATGAAGTAACATGAACACTTTTTTCATTCGAGAAGAGAATAATTTTATTTATTTATTGAGTTTAGTGTGTGATGCAATTTCTTATAAATAAAAGTCTCAAATCCTCAATCCTCAATTTTCAGCTTATCTTTTTTTATTTTCTTGCGTTGTGTTTGAGTGGCGCCATTGCCTCCGTCGCCTCGCCTTTCACCATCTTTATCGTTCGCCTGCTTACGTAATTTCGTTCCTATCTATTTTCTTAGATTTTGTGAATTATTATAATTATCATGATAAAATTATACGATGATTGTTTGCAAATCCTAAAGCTTCCGTATTATTTCATAAAATCCTAAAATTTACAGTTTACAAAGGCTGTGTTTGGTTTGTGAGAAAACGGAAAAAAGAAAGAAAAAGAAAACTAAAAGGAAAGAGAAGAAAGAAGGAATTTTTTTGGTTGTTTGGTTGGTAAGACATTTTAGATAGAAAATGGAGAAGAAAATTGTGTGTGTGTGTGCGTGCGTGTGTGTACGAGAGAGAAAGAAGAATCCCACAATTTTAGGAGGAAACTGACAGGGAAAGTTCATATTAGCTATTTTCTACCATTATCTTTTTCATTTTTCATTTCGTCTCTAACCAAACAACACAAACACATTTTCTCGTTCCTTTATTTTCCTTTCCTTTCTCACTTTCCCTCAAACCAAAGACAGCCACAGGGTAGTCTAGTTTTGATTGGGTCTCTTCCTACATCACATATTGTGACGAAAAGGAGAAAACCTATAGGTCTTCTGTTTCTGTTTTGCTAATTCAGTTTAGTCAGAGAAGTAATATAAGTTCTTCGATGCCTTGGAGAGATCTATGGATGGCTAGTCTAATTTTCCTTTGGGTCTCTTCCTACATCACATATTGTGAAAGAAAGGAGAAAACCTATAGGTCTTCTGTTTCTGTTTTGCTAATTCAGTTTTAATCAAAGAAGTAATACAAGAAGCTATTGGATGTGCTGGAGAGGTTGGCAGGAACGGATCTAGATTGGCATGAGAGGGGCACCTGTGACCCTAACATTATAAAAGTCTCCTTTGAAGTTTAGCACATCCTACTGGCTAGATTGATTTGTTTAAGTTTTGGCTCTCATCATATTTATTGAATTTGCAATTATGCCCCTCATTATTTAGTGTCCCTCAACATTAAAAGCTTAGCCCTGCCAATGGATGTTGGGAAGCTGCTTGGCATACGCGTGGAATTTGAATCGTCACAAGAAAAAAGAGGCACAATGATTGTATTCAGACGTTGCTTCAATGCCTTCAGAAATCAGAACCTGAAAGATTCTATGACTAACAGCAGCTTGCCACAAAGTTTTGATTTTTGATGATAATTCCAAGTATCATCCTCTGATATATTAGTCGACTACGGGCTTAGTCAGTCTATTGAGTTCTTTGTGTATAATTCTTATTACAAGTTATCCTCTATTTATTGTACTTTTAAGGTTAGTACAATCAAAAGCATGTCCTGTAGCCTCTTATGTGCATCTTTCGCTCAGCTTCCCATGTTGGGTTGTCTTCGAGAGTTAGGGTCTCTCAAATTATTCTAGTTTGAATAGAAATTTACTTTCAGTGAACATAGTCAACTAATGATCCATTTTGTTATTAGAGAGATCTCAATGAGGCTATTGTTCATCTAGTTTGAATTGTGGCATGCCTATTATTCTCTATGAACTGTTTATACCTTTAACTGATAGCAGTTATTCAAAGAAAAGCTTTGTCTAGTCCAGATAATAAAGATGATTATTTGCAAACGATTTTTCTACGTAGATTTGAAACTTTTGGTGGACTTCTTTTCCAAGGGAGGGAATGCTAGAATTACTTGGATGTGGCTCTAAGCATAGTTTAAAGTATCGGCCGATACCGATCCGATACGGCCGATACCGATACAGTTTGGCATGTCCCGATCCGATACCGACCGATATCCGATACTGACCGATACCGACATTAGAGGTCTCTTTTCCAGTCAATTCGGCAAAAAAATTTGAATTAAAAAGACCAATTAGAAAGGATGTAAAAACATAATAAGGTTGTAAAAACATATAAAAGAGGAAAACTTATCTATCGCATATAAATCAATCGACAAGGATGACTACTATTTCATTCAATATCAAAAATACTAAGAAACAATACTGAAAATACTTTAAATTATGCATAATTGTATAAAATATATTCTCTAAAATGTTAATAATTTACTAATAGTTGTTTGCTTTCCGATACCAAAAAATCCGATACTCCGATCCGAAACCGCCGATACTACCGATACCGCCGATCCCGATACTCATAGGAATGGTCCGATACCGATTCCGATACCGCTACTTTGAACCTTGGCTCTAAGATGCTGACTTCGAAATATTATTTCGCCAAACTATCAAGTGCATCTCATTTTATTTTACTTTCTTTTCAAATTTTTGTATATTGACTTGAAAATGAGTATTGAGTAATTTTAAGGATATAATGAAGAACTTATCATGTACTTTATTTTCCTTTAACAAATTTTATATTCTTGTATTTGTACTTCACATTTATTTTTCTTGAGGTTTAATGTTGAAAATGCCTATGCTTAAGTGTCAGATAAAGGCTCTCTTTTTGCTACTTTAATGTTCAAATGGATATCCATTTCACACAAAAAGTTAATAAAGGCCTCACTTTCGTACACTTAAAGCAAGCTTGACTTTAATGTTACTAATTAGGAATTATGTCCTTGTGTTCCTTATGTTGATTGGGCATTGGTGTAGGCTATCAGTGTCAAATTCTGCTTCGGAGGGAAATATTTCCAGGATTCTCCACATCCTGACATCACACTTAAGATATTCTTTAGTGCCTCATGAATAGTCTATCTTGGATTGCTCAAATAGTCTAATGCCGCTTTTTAATATTATCATTATATTTATTCAAATGTGGGTATCTCGGTTTCATAGACGGACACATTTGGATAGGGACACATTATGGATTTGGATTTTGGAATACAACAGTTTTGAGAATTTTGGGATACAAGTATTTACATGGATAGTGTTATATATATAGTATATATGCTCATACATGTTTCATATATTACATGACATCAAATATATATATATATATATATATATATATATATATATATATATATATATATATATATAAGCATATCTTGTGTGGTAACTACGTTCCAAAATGTTTTAGAAAATGATTTAATGCAGATAAATGTTACTTTATCATATCTCATTTAGATAAAAAAAAATCAAAATTACTTTCAACTATATGTTAGGTTTCTTTGGAGCCTAAACAAGGGTGAGCTGTTTCAAAGAAGTATTGTGCTCAATACATGTTGGATACGAATAGAGTCCTTCCGAGGAGTATTCGTGCAATAGATGGCTATTGTGATGGAAATGACATTTTATGAAGTATATTGGAAAAAATAATAGAAAAACACGAGTATTGGATTCTTTGACGTTTCAATTATACTTGGTTATCTACTCTTAATTTTGAAGATTTTTTCATAATAGAAATTCTGTAAGGGTTTGTACTCATTATAATGGAAAATGCGAAATTCATATCCCAAAATCGAAATTCCGTTTTTGACTAACGGCTTCACCGACTTCTATGCTCCAGACTTCACATCTACCTTGAAATTGGACTGGATTTCCAACAAACTCACCCTCGAGTCTGATAAGAGGTTATTGGCTCCATGGCTCCTCAAACGAACTCCATATTCGTCGACTTACAATTGGGTTCCTGCTCCTTGGTGTTATGAACTCCACATCCCCTCGGCTGCCCTATATCAACTATTGTCTCCGGTTGCTCAACCACCAAGTTGACTCCAATTGCCATGTAGGATCTTCCTGAGGTCAAATGATCCGATTAGGACTGGAGTTCTTGACCACCCGCCTTAGTGTGTCTTGGTTGCATACTCCCAAATTACTTCTTCTGATCTGAACGTGTTCGTTTTCTAAATAACTTTCTCACCCTTACATGTCGAGTGAACGTCGGCCAAGCGAACACTGCGGTTTCCATGAGATTCAAGATCTTGACCCTGACCACTTTATGTTAGTTATAAAAGCTCCCTTGTACATTTGCATCCTTGAGCGAGTAAGTCCATACCTGATACACGTACTCGAAGGTCCACAACTCTCCCAAGTTGGGCAAATAGAGATGTATTCGTCGTTTCTTTAGTCGATTGCACTCCTTGATCTTTCCGATTTCGTACTGTTGAAACTCCGGCCGCTTCAATAAGTTCTGACACCCCTCTGATACTCCCTTCTGATACTGAACTAGAATTCGTAGAGCAACTCCTACCTTGAGATTAACCAACTATCAAGTAACCGATAATCCGATCCTCATGATCCAACACACCCTTATTCGTTGTTACCTCTCGATGAACCAAAGCCTTCTTGTTCCTCAAGTTTTTTTTGAAGGCCTGACAAACGTCAATCGATCACCATTAACATGTCATACATCTCTCGACCTATCTTTCGATGTCTGTAACTCACCTTTACAACACATCTTCTAGAGTTTGTACATGTTGCAGAACGCGACCCTTCGGACCAGCACCTAAGAACCCTTCATAAGCATCCAATCATTATCCACAAACATATTGCGACAATCATCATCATCCAGCCTCCCAATCGACGCAAATTGAGGTGCAAACTCGGTATGTATAGAACTCTCTTGAGGAAAATATTCTTCCCAAGTTCCACAACCAAACATCCCTGATGCCTACAACTACTTTGTCCTCTTGTCGTCCATCTTCACTTGTTCGAAATTGTCGTTTCGATACATTACGAAGAACCTCCTTTACGGAGTAGTGTGATAAGACATCTAAGACCCAAACATAGTCATGATATGCGCTACAAGAGTCCAACGTATTGTGATGAGGGGTTCTCCATTAACGACAATCGTCAAATCCTCTAGATTTTCTTTCTTATTTTTTGCCTGCTTATTCTTGAGCTTTTTGTAGTCTCATTTGTACTACCCCTCTCACCATAGTGATGGTATTACTCCTTGCGATCCACGTTTGCAAGATTTAAAGAACTCCCTAATGTTCTTGCATATGACTTGGACCTTACCTTCCTTTCAGAATCAACCACGACAGACTCCGACTAGGAGTATTCATGTGCTTATACCGGATCTCCTCGTTCAACAGACTACTTTTGACTAACTCCATTGTGCCAACACCCCATGGAGCAGAGACACTGAAACTACCGTCTTTCAATTGTTCGATAGAGAACTAAAGAGAAGCAAGCTCATCAATCGTCACCGTGTGCGAGTAGATCTTCTTCGTAGCCATTGGCCGTATTTTAAATCCTCTCTAACTGAGAGCTTTGATACTATTTTGTTGGAATATGAGACGTGTAACGGAGAAGCGTCAACCACCGAACTCGCAAAGAAAACACGGTCGTAGACTTGCTACGAGGCCAAGCAGACGTCAATACATATGGTATATGGTAGCTATGGGCACCTGGGGAAGTCCTAACCTTTTATATAGGGGTTGTTTAGTTGTGTGAAAGTAACAAAGTAGACAGAAATTGAGAGAGAGAGAGGAGGGACTTTCTATGTTGGGTTCAACATGAAAGTGGGAAAGGAACTTGGAGTCATCATTACACTCTAGTTCTTGTCCCCTCTTGTTCTATATGAAGAAGAGAGATCTCCACTTCCGTCCATTTTGAGTGAAAGTGGATGGAAGCGACAATTTTGTGTTGAATTTTTCTTTTTCATGTTTAATTAAGCTGTGAATTTTTTTATAGTAATTATTAATTAATTTTAAATAAGTTAAATAATTGGTAATAAGTACTTATGTTACTAATTTAACTAAATTTTGATTAATTTAAAAAGTAAAATAATTAGTATTAATAAATAATTATAAAATTTAGTTAGATAATTAATTAGTTTTGTTATTATATTATACTTTTTTTACTTTTCCACTTCATATTACTAAGACCCACACAATTAGTTAAGAAAATAATTAGTATTAATAAATAATTATTATTTTGTTAGATAATTAATTAATTTTGTTATTTTTATAATGTACCTTTTCACTTTCTACCTCCTTTATAGATATCCAAACACGGAAGTATGAATTTGTCAATTTCTAAGTTACAAAATATCATCTATGAAAACGTTGAAAGTAGTTTCATCAAATAAGAGTTAACGATGAAACTCAAAAGCATACACATTTTGCTTTCACTAGACAAGTAGTCACTTTTACATTTTCTGCCAGTTACACCAATCCAAACAACCCCATAATTAAAAGATTGAAGTACAATATATACATTGATTCCCTTATCCAACGAGTCGACTCCTTAGAACTTCTCGAAAAGAAAAATACAAGATTACAAGAGATCGTATAAGAAATCCAACCCTTAACTAGGACTTAGAACTCTGTCACCTAGCAATAGTTGTCCACTAACAAAGACGATGATGCTCTCGACCTCAAGGACAAGATGACAGATAAAAAAAAAATCCTCCTATCTTGAAGTGCAAGAACTTACGAGAACATGTTCTCTCTCTTTGAATTGGTGTAATCTCTCTTGAATCTCTAGAGAACATACAATTAAAATCCTCCTTAGCCGCCTCTTTATAGGCAGCCAAGAAAACCCTATACAGCCTTGACTTAGCCCCTAAGTCAGTCAAATATATATGGACCCATTGAAAACTTCATCAAAACCCTGATCTATGTATAAATCCAGACATGAATTCCGGTTTGTACTTGCTGAATATGCTGGAAAATCCGGAACTTTGGTCCCAAAATTTGAATTAAGGTTATGATTTTTTCTTAGAAGCCAGAAACTCTTTGGAGGTTAACAAATCTCAGTAAGAACCTCGATTCGGCGGTTCTTACTTGGGAGCTCGTTTTTTCTGTGACGTGAGCTCTTTTTCCGGCTACGTGAGTGTTTCCCATAACATGACCATAATTTTAAAGAGGACATAAATTTTGTGAAGGAAGTTGGAGAATTTTTAATACACGTTCATCAAAGTAACAAGAAACTAAGGATTACTTACCTTGACATTATAAAAATTACCATGCGAATGATCACTGTGTAACTTTGAACTGAACTTTATAAATTCTAATAAATATTAAGATATATATAAATATTGTAGAATATTTTGGAGTTCTATTATTTTATTAATAATCTCTTGGCTATATATATATATATATATATATATATATATATATATATATTGCCTTACAACCCTCCATCTTACATAAAATCTCCTAATACATTCTAATATACCAACACTTCTCAAGATGGGCGAAAGATATTCACTAAGCCCATCTTGTCACATCCTCTAATCATATCTACAGAGCTAAGTCCCTTGGTCAGACTGTCTGCTACCTGATCCTTGGTTGGAACGTGGCCTAGCTCCAGTAGTCCACTGTCCAACTTCTCCTTGATGAAGAACCTATCGATCTCGATGTGTTTGGTCCTGTCATGCTGTATTGGATTGTTGGCGATACTGATGGCTGACTGGTTGTCACACCACAACTTCATCTTGGCTTCTTGATTCAGCTTTAGCTCCACCAGCATACTCTTCAGCCATAACAGCTTGCAACTCCCAAGGTCATAGCTCTGTACTCTGCTTCAGCTATTGATCTGGCCACCACTGGCTACTTCTTACTCCTCCAAGAGATCAAGTTGTCTCCTACAAATATGCAATAGCCTGAGGTACACCTGTCATCAGCACAACTAGCCCAGTCAGAGTCACAGTAGCCCTCGATGCTCACGTGATCATTCTTCCTAAATATCAGCCCCTTTCTGGGGGCACCCTTCAAGTATCTCAGAATCTGGTACACTGCGTCTATATGATCCTTCCTTGGGTCATGTATGTAGCGGCTCACCATATTCACTGTAAAGCAGATATCAGGACGTGTGTGGCTCAAATAAATCATCTTGTCCACCAATCTCTGGTATCTGTCCCGGTGAACTGGTTCTCCAGCCTCAACATCCAGCTTGAACCTCTGATTGATCGGCGCCGCTGCAGGTTTACATCCCAACATCCCTGTCTCTGTGAGAATGTCCAGCGCATACTTCCTCTGAGAAAGAACAATCCTCTCTGCTTCTCGAGCAATCTCAATCCCAAGGAAGTACCGAAGAAGGCCAAGGTCCTTCACCTCGAACTCCTTGCCAAGCTTCCCCTTGAGTCGGACAATCTCCTGCTCATCATCTCCTGTGATAATTATATCGTCCACATATACCGCAAGCATGGTGATGTAGCCTCCACTCCGACTAAAAAACACATTGTGATTAGTGTTTAATCTGTCGATATTCCATCCCTATCATCGTCCTCCTGAATCTGTCAAACCACGCTCGAGGAGATTGCTTCAGTCCATAGAGGGATTTTTTCAACCTACAAACCTTGCCCACTGTCTTATCAGTACAGAATCCTGGTGGTATCTCCATGTACACCTCCTATACTAGATCCCCATAAAGAAACGCATTCTTCACATCCAGTTGGTGTAGCTTCTATTCACTATTCACTGCCAAAGAAATCAGGGTCCTGATGGTGCTCATCTTCGTCACTTGTGCAAAAGTCTCGTCGTAGTCAATGTCGTACGCCTGACTGTATCCATTTACCACCAGTCGAGCCTTGTAGCGCTCAACCTGTCCATCTGGGTTCTGCTTCACAGTAAAGATCCACTTGCATCCTACTGTCCTTTTTTCCTCTGGCAGTTTTACCGGTTCCCAAGTGTGGTTCTTCTCAAGAGCCTCTAATTACTTGTGCATCGTCGCTTTCCACTTTGGATCGTTCTTGGTAACCTGCCAATTGTTAGGTACAGTAATACTATTCAAAGATGCAATGAATGCTCCATGAGAAGAAGAGATGTTATCATATGAAACAAACTTAGCAAGATCTCAATCATATCTATCAGGAGGATTTTTTGCATTGCTGCGAATGGTCCTCCGTACTGATAATGGTGTGGGAGTAGTAGGAAGAATGATATCACCTGAAGGAAAATCTGGTGGTGGTGGTGTAGGTGTCTCAGGAGTCGAGATGGACGCAGGTAAGAGACTTGGCACTGGCACTATAGGTACTGGTCATGCAGTTTGCTTCCCTTTCCTACTGTAGCTAAGTAACTCTCCCTGAGCCATAGGCCTAACACTTCTCATCTCCTCCACCTGTTCCTCTTCATTCTCCTCCTCAACCGTTCGTTCATGCCATACTCCTAAATCGGTCACCAAACTCTCACCAATCTTCCTCTCTCGCCTCATACTCTCAGTGTCAGGTGAGTTGTCCATGGATGAGATTCCCTCCTGACGGTAGTATGGCTCAAGCTCCCTGAAGTGAACATCCATGCTCACAAACCTCTTCTTCTCTACTAGGCTCTAGCACATGTACCCTTCCGAGTCGCCGAATAGCCCACGAAGACACACTTGACTGTTCTAGGGTTAAGTTTTCCAACAGACGGTCTGTTGTCCTTCACAAAGCATACGCAGCCAAACTCCTTCAGCAAGCGTATCCCACTATTATTTTCTTGTAATATCTCACATGGAGACTTCCATCCCAGTACTTTCGAGGGCATCCTGTTGATCAGTTGAGCTGCTGTCAACACCGCATGCCCCCACAAACTCTGTGGGACATTTATGACGATCATCATGCTCCTTGCCACCTCTAGAAGGTGTCTGTTCTTCCTTTCTACCACTCCATTTTGTATTGGGGTGTATGAACAGGTGGTCTGATACTGTATCCCTTGGCTTGACAGGTATTCCTCAAGTGATTTGTTGGTATACTCTATCCTATTGTCAGACCTTAGTACCTTCACCACTGCTCTGTATTGAGTCTGAACATGTTTATGAAAGTCCCGAAAATAGGCAAAGACATCATTCTTATTCTTCATCAAATACAACCATTTGACATGAGAGGAACAATCAATAAAAGAAACGAAATACTTGTAACCATTCATAGTAGTTGTGGCGCACGACTCCTAAACATCAGAATGTATAATATCAAAAACAGAAGAGCTCCTATGGCCCGCACTAACATATGAGTTCCTAGTAAGTTTACTTAAATCACATGCATCACATATTAGTTTCTTCTTATTTGCTTTCTCATAAATAGATGGATACAACCTACTCAAAATACCAAAAGAGGAGTGTCCCAACCGCCTGTGGTGGAGTATCAGTGTATCATCGACACTCATCTTCGGTCCTCCCATTCCTGCCCTCTCTGCCACAGACACCAATGCCAAATCTAGCCCTTCCCGATCCAGATATCACAGTCCATCATGGCAAGTGCCAGTCCTAAGTTTTCGTCCCGTCTCCTTCTCCTGGAAGATCATCTTAGGAATATCAAAAGAGAATGTATTTTAGTTGGAGGATTATAGAACTAATGGACAAAAGACTGATTGGAAAAGGAGCATGCAAAATATTAGATAATTTTATTGAACCTGTACAATCGACAATACCCTTACCGACCACTGGCTGAAAAATACCATCGGCTGTTTGAATGCTGTCGGTCAATGCTAGGTGAGTGTAGGAAGAGAACTCACTAGCATTTCCTGTCACGTGTCAAGACGCACCCGAATCGACAATCCAGTCCGACGATCTAAGAAAAAACATAGATGCAAGGGCGAGTGAGTCGTCAGAACCTTCCGATGGATGGGCATACATGGTAGCGTTGCCTCTGGCGAAGACTGAGGTGGACGCCTCCTCAGTCCCACTCCTCCTGTCTCCATTGCTTGACGTCCTCTGCTTTCTCCTGAGTACCTCCAACATGTCTAGCAGTGTCTGATCCTTCTCAGTATATGCACCATCAGTTTCCTCCTTGCCTTCTGCTACCAGCAGGTTCGTCCGATAACTTCCTTAACCACCCCGTCGATCCCCACGACCACGGCCACGTCTTCCAACCTGTCCACATCCACCACCTGAATCTCCCTCCTTCGGTGGTTTGGTGCAAGCATACCTTAGATGGCCCACCTCCCCGCAGTTGTAGCACTGCCGGGGTCTCCCTTAATCCTGTGCCGCCTGAATTGGCAATCGCCAGTGCTTACTTCACTTCAGGAGGACCACCTGTCCCTGGCTGCAGCTTGATGCGAGTCTCCTCCTGGATCATGGCCGAGATAGCCTCCTCATGTGTAGGGATCTTCGATTGGGCTAGAAGCAGTGCTGTCTTCTGAGCAAACACTGCGGCCAGCCCCTTAAGAAACTTCATCGTCCTCTCCTGCAGACATACCTGTCTCTCCTTACACTTCGGGTCCTCGCAGCTCGTCCGATCTGAGGAGTGATCGTAATCCAACCATAGACGCTCCAATTTCGTGGCATACTCCTGCACCGTCTTCTCTCCCTGTACGGTGTTGTCGATCTCCCCCTTGATCTGGAAAACCCTTAAGTTATTCCCTATACCATCGTAGGTCCTCCTTAACTTCTCCCACACGTCTTTTACCATCTCAAGGCCATCCACTATGGCGGCGATCGACTGGACTGAAGAATTGAGGAGCCAAATGTATATAATCATATGAGTGGACTTCTATTCTTTGCGTCCTAACGAGCCCTCATCCGGCTTTGTATTCTCTCCTGACAAGAAACCCTCTAGGTTCTTCCCTGCGAGGGGTTCTCCTCACCCGTCGTGACCAACTCAGATAGGTGGCCGGTCCATCAAGCTTTAGATCGATGGAGGAAAGCTCCAACTTCGCCGGTGTTCGTGTCGCGCTCTCACCAGCCGACAGTTTCATCAGCTTCATCAACGTTGTGACCTCCGCAGGGTCCAACTTCTTGATGATCTCCTACATCGATCCTCCTCTTTTTCGATCACCTCACACCCGTCCCAAGATTCACGTTCGTCTTCTTCGTCCTCTCCTAGATCCGATCATACCTCTCCCTCATCGGATCTAGGCCTTCGATATCAACGTCCGGAACGACCCGCGGGAGACGACGGGAACTAAGGGGCTTCGCGGTGGTGGCAGAAGTATGGTGGCGGCGGCAACGACGACGGTGGTGGTGGGCGACGGTGGTGGTGGCGCGGCAGCGGTGGTGGCGGCTAGGGTTTGTGGCAGCTAGGGTTTGTGCTCTTATACCATGTAGAATATTTTGGAGTTCTATTTTTTTATTAATAATCTCTTGGCTCTCTCTCTCTCTCTCTCTCTATATATATATATATATATATATATATATATATATATATATAGCCTTACAACCCTCAATCTTACATAAAAAACCCTAATACATTCTAATATACCAACAAATATTGATAACAATAATTAATAAACATAATTTTTTTTTATTAGTGCACGTTCCCATCACGCTCCCAACTTTAGACTCAAGTAGTCGCCCAACTTTAGACTCAAGTAGTCGCGTTCCCTCTCTCTTGCTTCCGCCCTTGTTCCCATCTCCTGCTTCTGGCTTCTAAGGATTGTTTTGGTCAGAATTGACCTCCGTTGAACCCCAACAACTCCACAGTCTTCGACGGATGCTCCAGACTTCATATCCACCTTGAAATTGGGTTGGATTCCAACATTTTTCTCTATTTCTCTTCATGGTGTTAAAGCAAAATCTCTCCTTATCCTTGCTCGCCTACCCTCTCTATCAAACATCTTAACCTCTCCAGACTACCTTTATCTGTCTCTGACTACCTTTATCTGTCCCTCCGATTCACCCTTAACCTTCCCTCACCCCGTCACCACCAACTCCCTCCCTTCCTCCCTCCCTGTTGCTGTTCAAAAAATATAGCAACAAAAAACTAAACTGTTGTTGCTGCTACCATGTTGCTGCAGTTTGAGCCCTAGCTGACCCAGAGCGAAGCCCAGCCACATCCAAGCATAGTTCTTTTCTTTAGAATAATTCAGAAAATTCAGGAAAGAAGAAGTGAAACAATCAGGAAAATTTTCATGAATTTTTTTAGCTTGTCTTTTCTTTGCCTTCAACCTTCAAGTTTTCTCTCTCTACTACATTGTGATCCGATCAAAACCTTTATTGGCTAGCAATCTTCTTCCTCTCGGACTTGTGTGCCCTCTTCATTCTCCTCATGACATCCTCAAAGTCTCTCTCGTTGCAACATCTTATCTCATTTCCTCAACTGGAATCATTACTTCCTCAAAGATGTTCAAGACAAACTTTGGCTCAGAAGCCATCACTTTTACCACCAATACCAACTAAATAGAATGTGCGCACACTATTTAATAGGCCCCTGCTCTCATCATCTCATGATGATCGACCCACCAATACCAAAAGGCTTTTTTCTGGAATCATAGTGATAGCAAGGTATGCACATGAATTACCAACTGCAGGGAAGCTTCTTATTACAGGGAAGTCATGTACCTCTTAAATGCTAAGGACACATTGACTAACGTCAGATCACTCTATGCTTATGCCTATCAAGTCAGTCCATTGATGATTAGCGCTTTACTAGCGGTTACTGCACCATCTTTGGTGCGAACCTAGATATTCTGGAAGAGTATGAAATAAATTATTGTCTCCCATTCCTCTGCTAAAGCTGAATATCGTGCAATGGCTCATGTTGTCTCCTAGCTATCGTGGCTCAAATTCTCGTGATAAATAGATTTGCAACATGGTAGGGGCTTCTTGAGCTAAAACTTATACTAGAAAGTAAAGGAGTTATGGAGGAATATGATAAATGGAGAAAAAGCACAAAGAATAGGCAGTTACCCAGAAGTAAAGCTGGGAACAAGACGAGAAGAACTAGAAGAGAGCTTAGAAAGATAACTAAACCAGAGTAGACTTAAAATACCAGAAGAAGAAAATCTAGGGATCTCTCACCTACAGAATATCGAAAGCCTCATTGGCATCTTATAATAAAGTTTTAAGGCACTGGAGCACTTAAAGGTAGATGAAAAACAATTATATGATATGTTAACCTGCATTTTCTTACGTTCTCAAATTATTAGTTATCATTCCATTTCATAAGGCTAATAGCGTGAATGTGGTTTCACACTTACTAACAGTTCCTATCCATTCCTACACAAGTCTCCCTTCTTTTACCTAATACAAGACACTGATTATATGTTGTTGGCACATTTATAATTCATCTGCCTTTTTATTGCTCATCCACGCAATTGAAGGCATCATGCATGAGTTCCTTATTCATCCAGTAGCATATTACTACTAGTGTTAACATTTGCCTCTAAAATGTGCTGCTGATTTTCTGTTGCAGCTCTAGAATGACTATTATTTTTGGATCTCTCCTTCTTTGGCCATTCCATTAGCTTTATGGTGGAGAATAGCTGCATCACCAAATGGTTCAGCGAATGAGAGAAAAGTTTAAAGAATACAAACTTGTTAACGGTGGAACTGCCATGGCCACTGGTGACAAGCAACAGCCAATCTCAGCAAAGAGTTCAGAAACAAGGAATCTCCCAAGTGAAACTGGAAACACGGTTCCTACAGCAGCAGGAAATTCCCCACTTCTAAAAGGTGGCACACTCTCGGACTCCACTAAGGTTTCTGGTAACAAGAGGCAACAAACTAGTTACCCATCAAGTCCTGCCCGTTCTCAGGTATCGAGCACCACTGGCACGAATGGGCATCTTGTGTATGTACGTAGAAAACTTGAAACAGAATCTGGAAAAGCAGATAGTTCTCATTCAACTCATGGGAAGAAATTCATTGGCAGTTGCAGTAGTGATCCAAAGTCACAGCTACGATTGGTTCAAGATGTTTTGGCTTCTCTTCCAGTATCTACGAGTGTTCCATCAGTTTCTTTAAATACGACATCTGGGGAACCGACACCTACCTATCCTCCTGGAAAACCTCTAGCTGGATTGCCAGTGCCTGCACCAAATTATTGTACCGTTCCTACAACGATTCCTACTCAGCCTGAAACAGAAAGGGCCACTATTGATGTTTCTGTGCAATCTGAACCCCAGAGGGTTACTACTGGAATTGTTTTCCAGCCTGAGGCCCATAGAATTCCTAGTAGGGTTCCTGTTCAGCCCGAAAGACAAGGGGTTGCTGCTTGCATTCCTGTGCAGTCTCAACCCCAGAGGGTTAATACCAGACTTGTTTTCCAACCTGAGGCCCAGAGAATTCCTACTGGGGTCCCTGTTCAGCCTGAAACACAAAGGGCTGCTACTGGCATTTCTGTGCAGTCTGAAGCCAAGAGGGTTACTACTGGAGTTATTTCCAAGCCTGAGGACCATAGAGTTCCTACTGGGGTTCCTGTTCAGCAAACGGTCGCTACTGGTGCTTCTCTGCAGCCTGAACCCCAGAGAGTTACTACTGGAGATGTTTCCCAGACTGAGGCCCAGAGTTTTCCTACTGAGGTTCCTATTCAGCCTGAAAGAGAAAGGGTTTCTACTGGCGTTTATGTGCAGTCTGAACCCCACAGGGTTACTACCAGAGTTGTTTCCCAGCCTGAGGCCCAGGGAGTGCCTACTGGGGTTCCTGTTCAGCCTGAAAGACAAAGGATCGCTACTGGTGTTTCTGTGCAGTCTGAAACTCAGAGGGTTAGAGTTCTTCTTCAGCCTCAGGCCCAGAGAATTCCTATTGGTGTTCCTGTTCGGCCTGAACCACAGAGGCAGAGGGACCAACATTGGGAAGAGAGGTTCCTTCGTCTGCAGATGTACTTGAAAAACTGTAATGAATCAAGTCAGGAGGAATATATGAAGCGTAAGTAAGCCAAGAATATTACATATTGTGTTACCATTCCTGGACATTATATTAGTATAAAAGTATTATAACTTTTTGATGGCTATAGTGCTTAGGTCCTTGTCTGCAGCAGGCCGGAGCAAGCATGCGTATGAATTGGAAAGAAGAGCAATAAGGCTTATGGTGGAAGAAGGTAATTTGGGCCTTATATAGTTAACTAACTAATTATGTTGACAGTACACATGGATTCTAGATATGGTTGACATTATTAAAACATTTATATATATATATATATATATATATATATATATATATATATATATATATTTTCTTATTGCAGCGAAGGAGTTAAAACACATGAAGATTCTGAATGTTTTAGGAAAAGCTCTGCCCGATGGTCTTCCTCCTGCTTATACCCAGATCCATTCCGTGGACTAAGCCGCTGGCTGTAGTTGTGTTATTTCAGAAGGACGAGCAGTTCAGGGTATATAGCAATGTATATTTATTTCCATGACATGGTTTCGCAACCTGGGCAGAGGTTTTATGTTAGATGATGTTTAGGTGTTGGTGCCATTGATGCGAACCCTACAGTTTACTGTTGAAAGCTGGATCCACGAAGATATAAAATGTTGACTATCATACACTTGCTGCAGAGTAGCAGCATACTATGTAGTAAATTTTGATTAGTATTTCCCTTTTGGTTGCTCTACTTTGGAAGAGAATTGTCCTATTTATAGTAAAGTTGTAACTAAATGACTTCAGAATGTATTTAAAATGGTAATTTTTTGCAAAATCTGTGAAGGGCTCAGTTGATCTATAAGATATCAGTTGATCTATAAGATATCAGTATGTGTTGTATACAATTTGGTAACAATGGTTGATACCATGTATTGTTTTGAATATCATCAAAAAAATAAATAATAAAATAAAAAACCCTTCTATTTTTCTCAACATGTGTTGGGAATGTTTTATTTAGGTTTCATTTTGTTTGATTTTGTATGGTGTATGGTTCAGAAACATCATGTAAAGGAAAAGGGAAGGCTATACACACCTCACCCCCATATTAATTTAAATAAAAAATAAATATATATTAAAAGACATGATTACTTATATTCCAAACACTTCCACCTAATATAATTTCTGAACACCCCAAAATTAAATTTCTCTCTTATATCCAATAGACATTCTTTTTCCTCTTTTTCAAAGTTCCAAACTCACTCTAAACCCAAAAATTTCTAGAAATTCTATATTGTTTTGTGAAGAAAAAAGCACCATGGAGCATCAAAAAATATTTGGAAGGAACAATGTAAGTTCTATTATTACGTTTTTTGTGATTTTAAGTAGTGTATGAAAAGATTTCGTGTGCTAAAAAAAAAAAAAAATTCCACGATGAACACGACCAATACAGGTAGAACGGAGCACTGTCCGTTCGATCTAAACTGGTCGAACATTATAGTGAAGTTTCGACTTACGGGGGCCGAACAATACATATAGTGTTCGGCTTACGTAGGCCGAATAATACATATAGTGTTCGACTTACGTGGGCCGAACAGTACATACAGTCTTCGACATATACTGGTCGAACTGTTGATGTGAAGTTCGGTCTTGTCTGGTCGACACTGTATTTTTTCATTCTCCTCATGTTTTTCTTGCTGAACAATGTATTTATTACGTGATTTTTGTATTTTTTACAGGAAAATACTTCAAATGACACCGAATTGAGCACTATTAACCGAACGGAAGAACATCATGCGACAGATTTGAACCTCATCATCAATCCCATGTATGAACTAATAGATTTCTCAGAAGAATTTCGGACGGATGAGATATTTGAAAATTGTGAATCGTTGGTGAGTAGGACATATATAGTAAAAAATCGGCATAATATGGTCGTTTTGGTTAGACGATCAGATAGCGGGGATAGGGGAATGCGAGCTCGGATATTTTTGGGTTGTGAGCGTGGTGGTAAATATCGGCCGTCTAAGTCGAAAGTTGCTCGAGAAAATTCGACGAACATTGAAAAGAAGCCAAGACAAGAAAGGTTTACTGGCACGAAGAAATGTCAATGTCTGTTTCTTTTGAAGGGAGTGAAATTCAATGACATAGGACAATGGTCATTAATAGTTATATGCGGCTCACATAATCACCCAATGGGACGGTATTTGGTAGGACACTCATTTGTCGGTCGACTAACACCCGCTGAAGATTAACTTGTTAAAGACTTGTCAAAGAACAATACGAAATCGAAAGATATATTGAGCACGTTGAAGGAAGATTTTATTGAGAATAAATCGACGTTGAAGAAAATTTACAATGCACGGCAAAAGCATAGAGTTGTCGAGCATTGAGACCGATCTCAAATGCAATACTTGTTGGGGAAGTTGGAGTTGGAAAAATACCAATACCTGGATAGGAGATGTTAGCAAACAGATATGGTGAAGGATCTTTTTTATGCTCATCCGACTAGTGTGGACTTGTTGCGTGCCTTTTTCGATGTTTTATTGATGGATTGTACCTACAAAACTAACAGGTATATGATGCCACTTTTGGAAGTGGTTAGGGTCACCTCTACAAATATCATATTTTCTGTGGTATGTGTTTATTTGGAGGCCGAGCGCGAGGATAATTATAGATGGGCGCTTACTACACTTAAATGATTAATGGACCAATCATGCTTACCAAAGGTGATTGTGACTGATCGTGAGATCGCACTGATGGTCGAACTGTGTGAATCTGTACTGTATGTATCTTAAATCATTTGTACATCTTTACTGTCTGAATCTCTACTGCATGTTTGTTTAAAATTTACTTAATTTTTAATTTTAATTAGATATATCCATAATAAATTATAATTAAAATATTTTTAAATACTTAAACTATTTTATAGTAATATTAGAAAATTTTATTTTACGTGCAACGCACGTGCATTTACTAGTTATACAAAAAAATAAAGATTATTTCAACAAGCATTTTAACAAGCATTTCGACAACAATTTCAACAAGCATTTTAACAAGCATTTCAACAACAATTTCAACAAGCATAATATGACATAAATCTACGACCTACGAGTCCTACGACTCCTACTAGTGGATGACCGTCTAGAAGATTCGGGTGGTCCTTCGTCCTCGATCTTCAATGCACGATATGCGCCGACTAAAGCTGGAACTAAGATCAATGTATCTAGTCACGATTAATTCTATACCCATTGCTGGTAGACCAGCTCTAAATATCCCAAAGCATGCCTGATTATTTTCCATGGTTGTGGCCCTGTCTGGATAGATGTAGTACCGGGATTCTGGATGATAGGATGTGAAAACATCCGATACCAATCCATGTAATCGGGTGAACAATCCCATGCAGGGTATGCAGCTCTCCCACGGGCTTCTGAAGACAGTACATGGCTCCTCCAGAATCGGAAGTAGCCTCCCAAAACATCCCATGTCACCTTATACTTCAAGCCCGTATTTCTCCGACAGACAATGCTTGGAATCAAAGGCCAATCAGGTACCTTCTGGACTAGACCAAATTGTCGAAGCATACGGTCGGGATGATACAGTTCCATACAATCAAAGGCCAAGTGACCTCGTTACGAGGATGAGAGTGACGCATCCCATTATAGGGTGTCCAATTGACCTACATTATAAATTAACAAAATTACTTGGAATAAGTCGGTGATCTGTAGGTCCACCAGGACAAGGGCCTGTCAATACATCCTCGCCCTCTTCTCCCCTTTCTTGTTCTTCTTCATGTTCGTCCTCAACTTGCTCGTTCAAATCTTGCACAAAAATTTGATACTCAACTTGTTCGTTCAAATCTTGCTCGGGAATTTGATCCTCAAATTGCTCGTTCATTTGAATTGGAGCATATGTTATTGCTTGTGGACGAATCGTACCTTCATCTCTTACTCTTCAGCCCGACGTCTTCTACGAGAAGCAGTAGGTCTCTTCCTATATTTTACTCTTGCAAGATTTATTCAAAATATCAACACTTAAAAATTAATGAGGGAAGACGATAACAAAATATTAAAGAAACTAAACTAATGAACAGATCAACACTGTTCAACCAGAAGTGGTCGAACTTGAAGTCTTCTGTTCGACCAGGTGTAGTCGAACACAATAATTAAATGTTCGACCAAAAGGGGTCGAACAGTTTTATTATTGTTCGACCACTGTTGGTCGAACATTCTGCCTTCCGTTCGACTGTCGTGGGTTCAACGGTGCAAAATGTATTCAACCCTGGTTGGTCGAACCTGTCCGCAAAAATAAATTTTTTCCCTAATTTAAATTGGTTTGAACAACATTTATGGTGTTCGAATCACAAACAGTGATTCACAACCAAAATAAAGGATCGTTTCAACTAATTTTGGTGTTCGATCTAAACAAAAAAAGTAAGAACATTATTAAAATCACTCACCCCATTGATCTTCTACGGGTTGTTCCTCCATTATGGGGGTGAATCCTTCTTCTGAATTTGTTGTGGTGGCCAAACAATCCGAGAGCTCCACGCCAAAAGTGTGTCGAACAATCCGAGAGCTCCATGCTGAAGACTAGAGTTTGCAGAGAGGGGACTGGGTGGGTAGTGTAGAGGGGGGGCATGGTGGGATGTGTTTAGAAATTTTGATAGTTTATGAATTGATTATTATGTTAAAATTGAAAAGGGTAAAATGATAATGTAGTGGGGTGTGTTTAGAATTTTGGTAATTTTAAATTAGTTAAATTTATGTGTGTCTAGTATTTGGAGTATGTTAAGTAGATGGTGGGGTGTGTATAGCCTGACCCCTTTTATTTATGCTATGTATCATTTTTGCATGACCTACTTTTCTAAAATAGTCATATTTTGAACTTTCCATTTCAGGAAAGTCTTTTTTCGCGTGAACCCATTTCTTTGAAATGCTCTCTTTTTATTTTCAACCATTCCCCGCAAATGATTTCCACGATTTTCCAGAGAATTGAAAATGATGAAAAAAAAAACCTAATTTCTAATATAAAAGTAAAAAAGAGATATTATGTTGTAGCTTAACCATTATATGATGCTTCTCTTATTAATACACACATACACAATATATATATATATATATATATATATATATATATATATATATATATATATATATATATATATATATACACTAGTAAATTCACATGCGTTGCACGCAATTTTTTTTATGATACAATTGAAAATAATTGAATATTTAAATATATTTGAATTAAGATTTGTTAAAAAGTTTAAATATTTATGATATATTTTTCCTTTAAATTAAAATTTAAATCTAGGTTTGAAATAATTTTAAATTTAATTTTTAAATATATATCAGGGCTAAAGAGAAGGGAGAAAGTTAGTTATTTTACCGTATTTTTTTATTAATAAATGGTTGAGGATTTAAAAACGACTTAGACGGCACAATTTTGAACCATTTTCGAGCCTTCTTATATATATATATATATATATATATATATATATATATATATATATATATATATATATAGGGATCCACATCCCCTTATTATACATCCCCAAACATTTTCATGTTTACAACCATTGGATCTTGTTTAAGTCATCTAATTTTAACCATTGATTTGAACTATTCAAATCAATGGTTAAGATTAGATCACTTAAACAAGATCCAACTACTCGTTAACTACTCGTATATATATATATATATATATATATATATATATATACGAGGAGGGATCCACATTCCTAATTTTTTGTATCTCTAAGCATCCCCATGTTATCAACCGTTGGATCTTGTTTAAGTCATATAATCTTAACCATTAATTTGAATAGTTCAAATCAATGGTTAAGATTACGTGACTTAAACAAGATCCAACTTATAAACATGAAAATGCTTGGGGATGCATAATATATATATATATATATATATATATATATATATATATATATATATATATATATATATATATATATATATATATATATATATATATCAGGAATCCAGATTACATTTCCTAAGTATCCCTTTAGCCCATGATCACAATCGTACGATATTGTTTAAGTCAAATAATCTTAACCTTTGATTTGAACCATTCAAATCAATGGTTAAGATTAGATGACTTAAACAAGATCCAACGGTTGTTATTCCAAAAAAGTTAGGGGGGATCCGGATCCCTCCTTATATGTATATATATATATATATATATATATATATATATATATATATATATATATATATATATATATATATATATAGGGTAAACCGGATATGAGCCATATGCTCATATTCCTATATGAGTCATGCACATGTGGACCAATAGGAATGGATTCCTACATCCCATGTGCACCGGTACACTACATTCCTATTGGTCCACTTGTGAATTGGCTCATGTAGGATATGAGCCTATGGCTCATATCCCCTTTTTTTCTCTCTCTCTCTCTCTCTCTCTGTATATATATATATATATATATATATATATATATATATATATATATATATATATATATATGGGTCCTTCTGTAATACAAAAAAAAATTGTATCCATACAAGCAATCGTTTCAACCATTGATTTATGATCCAATTATTCTTATTGAAAGTGCTCTCTTGTAATATAACTAGGAGCAATTATTAAGAGTAACATCATTTAATGTTGTATTTTTTTGTTAACTTGTTTTTTTACCTCTTATTGTAGGTCATGATTTCTTTTCATGATTTACTTTAATTTAAGAAAAAAGTTAGTAGGTTAACCTAACCTGCTATAGCAGGTCAATCAAAGTGTAGGAGACAACTTGCACAATTTACTGTACATTTGTCTTATTTGTTCGTATATATTAAAAATATTGTTTGTATATATATATATATATATATATATATGTGTGTGTGTGTGTGTGTGTGTGTGTGTGTGTGTAGGGAAATTGTAACCCTAACTGCGGCTCCATTGAGGGCGTCCTCGGCTTCTCCGCGACTTGGGACTAGGGGACTTCGAAGGGAGAAGGGAGGATGGGGATATCGGTGGAAGGGTGGCCGGAGGACTCAAGGACGGTGGGGGTGGACCACCGTTGAGAGGAAACGATGCAGCATATGTCTTCGACCTCTGCTGACCCAAACGAGTTCGAGGGAGGATGTGGCCATGTCTTGAGATTTTAAAATAATATATGGTTAATTAAGCAACTAAAAGTGGTAGTAACATTAGGAGGAAACAGTATTCCGAGATCATGCCAATGAACCTTCCCACAGAGATTTATTCTAAGTGCGATGTGGACTGGTCACTACAAATACTGTATATCATCCGCCTTAGTGGAGTGCACTATAGGAATATTGTTATAAATAATACCGAGCCACTGTTTCACTATAGGAATATTGGAACTGCTAATACCATGATCTAGCGCAGTGGCCCTACGGAGAATTGGTACAATTTGTGAAATGCATGTATAATTATTTTATTTGGCTCGGTTAGCTCATGTTCGGCAATAACGTGATTTGAGGATACTTATTTTTACATTATTCTGAGATAACCTCAGACTCCACAATTAGCAAGCCGAACAAGTGATTGGCCGATCTTATTAATTGGACTTTATTGTAATTGTATTATTCTGTTAGTAGCCTAGGGAAATGGACTATCATAGTGTGATGGATTCAACCCTTGTCCTTGTTTGGTTGTAGGGTTAGGCCTTTGTGTTAGGATATGCCATGGACCTAAGTTATGCCACAAAACCTATATTATTATTATTTATTGCTTGAGTTTTTGTTTCTCCATTTCGTGCTTATGGTACTTGTTATTTTGGGGTCTAACCCCACTGGTTTTGCATGGCCAGGTTTCTAGCCAGCACCCGAGGATCCTTCATACTTTCTTCCGACTCATGGTGCGTACCAGGAACATGGTCGCCGAGGATAACGAGTGGGTTATCTTCTTTCCTGCTCGTCATTGTACATTTTACTTCTTTTGGGTGTTTAGTCACCGATACTTATTAGCTGGCAAGTCTGGACATTAGTTCCTTTTCACGAATGTATATAAATCAGACTGTAGTTGTAATACTGTCATGTAATTTTGTTATTCCATCAGCTTCTTATTTTTTACAGCTCGTCTCCAGAACATCTTGAGAAAATATTTTGGACGTCTTATTGCTTTATCATATATGCTAAATGATTACTATTTCTTGTTTGATTGATTGAGACATAGATATTTGTGTGACCCTAAGTGACCTGATTGTAGCATTCACCCCCTTGTCTAGTTACAACCGTGATCGTCGTACGACATATAGTACCTTGTACGGAGTAGCTGGCCGTGTCCGTCTCCATATTCTGGTATTGGGGCATGGCAAGGTTTAAGTGGTAGCCCATGCATGTCTGTTCTTCAAACTTGTAGGATATCATGGTCATAGGAGTCTCAATCAAACATGATCCTTCTTGAAATTCTGAATTCGTCATCTTCGATACTCAGCTTAAAATTTCTAAGACTGGTTGCTTCCTTATTTTTTCTCGTCCAGTACTTGTTATCCTTGTGCTCTTCTTTAGGTTTTTTCCTCCTTCAGGTATTGCAGCAGCAAGAGAGGCAAAGTTGCCAATGGAACGAGGTCCTGTAGAAGCCCAACCAGGGTTCCAAGTTGAGCTAACAATAAATGCTGCAGAGTAGCAGGCTCCAGATGTTCTCGTACCTCCCATAGTACCGGCATCACTAGATACCCCAACCTTCATAGAGATTATTCGGGGAATATTGACTGCCTAACAACATCAGATGGTGGTCCAGCAGCAACAACATCAGGAACAACAACGTCAACAACAAGAACAGAATGTCCTGTTGAACCAAGGGTTGCAGACGGTCATGGAACGAGACATGAGACTAGATTCTGGGGCATCTGTTAGGTTTTGTAGACTGAATCCCAGATATTTCTATTGCACGAAGGATGCCATTATGTCAGATGATTGGCTCTAGGATATTGAGACCATTCTGGCAGCAGCTAAAGTTTTTGCTGAGGAATAGGTTGACCTGGTTCGTATGCAGCTTCAGGATCTTGCAAGAGATTAGTGGGCCACGATGGAGGTAGGATTGAGTCATCCTATTTCCTAGGACAATTTCAGAACCCGGTTCAGGATGCAGTACTTTGTGATTGTGGCTCAGTACGAGCTACAACAGAGATTCACCAACCTCAAGCAGGCTGGAAGGACAGTAGATGGTTATGCGACAGAGTTTTGTCGACTAAGCAGGTTTGCTCTAACCATAGTAGCAACAAAGTTGGAGAGAGCGATGAGGTTCCAACAGGGACTTCACTTGGAGATCTTACACATGGTAAAGGTGCATGACTATCAGACCTTCGAGGAAGTATTGATAGCGGCCAAGAGGGTTGAACTTACATCTCAGAGGATGACATCAAGAAGAGTAGACTAGAAGAGACCTCATGGACAGAACAACGAGGGAGGACCAGTACCACGAATGTCAGCACCATCCCCAGGCATTCGCATCCATGACATAAGATAGAGGAGGCCAATAACCTCGACAATGATAGCATCTACTTGGCAGCAGCAACAACAACAACAACAACAACGACGGGGAGCACCGACGGGTTGTACGTTTTATGGCAAGGGAGGTCATACCCGGAATGTTTATCGAGCAGCGAATGAACTATGCTTGAGATGTGGAAGCCCCGACCATAGGGTTGCTACTTGTCCAATAAGACCGAGGCCAGGAGGGCCAGTACAATAGTTTCCTGCATTGTCGGCTCCAAGGGCAGTGCAGCAGGGATGTAAACCCCCTCGACCAAATTTAGGCTTACTTAGATTAGATAGAGAAACTAGGGTTAATTGGAAGACAATTAGAATTAGAACATAGTATTTTAGATTTATTGTGCAATTTATATCACTTAGTGCACCTTACCGTTGCTTCGATATTTGGAGCACTACACTAGCATTTACCTTCAAACAAGTTTTACACACTTTTCTTAGACAAGCCAGCCTTCCATTCTGACCCTTGTGTAACTTATAAATATTCTCTCTTGTGCTTCATTTTAGTCATGCAATATTCGTTACAAACGTCCAGTTTTAAATTCCAATAAACCCAACCTTGCATGTTTGTACATTCCAATTAAGGTATCCAATTAAGATTGGAGACCCAACCTCAACCTGTTTCATACAACCCAAATATTGACAATATTCTATTCTGAGTCTGCAATGTCCATGACACTTTTGTTTCATCCAATTTTAAGCCTATATATTCCCAATTAATTAAAAAACATCCCTTACACTAATTTTTAGTTAAATTAGTGTTAGGACCCAACCTCACCCAACACTAGACCCAACCTAGCCCATATACACCCCATATTTCTTCATGTGAACATGTTCCCCACCCCAAGGAACCCTAGCCGGCCCAATTCCCAAGGGCAGCCCTCTCTCTCTCTCTCTCCTATATAAATACAATTTTTTCTCTCCAAACCCAAAAACCAACCCTACACAAAACCCTAGCCGAAACCCTATTTTCATCCCCCTTCAAACCCGACCGCCTCCTCCTTCACCTCTACACAACCACCACCTCGGCCAAGCACTCCCGACCTTCCTCCACCACCTGTCCCCTCGACGTCAGACACAGCTCCCCCGGCCGCCTATAACCGACCACCTCCTCCTTTTCCTCATCAATATCACCATCATCAACCCACACCATCACCACCGACCTCCTTCGCCTACTCCCTCACCGTCGATATCATCACCTTCGACTCCATCACCATCTCCACTGCCCCAGCACCACCATCAACAATCACCAATATCACCAACACCATCACCAACCCGACACCATTACCAACCCAACTCCACCGCCACCGTATTTATCACCCCTCTACCTCCCGACCAGTGTCACCCTCGTCACCACCACCCTGACCGACGTCCACCTATGACCAGCCCCACCGCCAGCAACCCAGCAGCCATCGCTGCAGCCACCGCCTGCCGCTGCAACTACTGCCGTTGCTGCAAGCGCTGCCGGAGCCGATGCTGTCATGTGCTGAACAACGCCGGAGCTCCGCCCCTCGCCGAAGACGGGCCGTCGGATGAACCAGACCCCCCCTCTCGGCCACGACTAGGTATGCATGTTTATTTTATTCTTTTCTTCATGTATCGTGGTATCAACGTGTCAACGTGTCGTTGAACGGACACGAGTAATATGAAACCCTAAGGGCAATGTGCGTGTGTGTATTTATTTTAGATTACTAATTAATTTTAAGTAATTACTCAAATAAATGACTTGTTAATGCGAATACTGTGATTGACCTAAAAGTCTAGACATTGACCTGGTGCACTCTAACATGAAAACTAGGGCTGGTATTTCTGTACTATACGTAATTAGTTCGTAACGTATTCTGGTATTTCGTTACCTTGATGTACACGGTAACGGAGGATATGACAAGTGTACATCTTAGCTTCGTGCACACGCGACCCTGTTAGTTGACCAGTTGGGACCCCTTTGCGTTAGTTCCTAAGAGCAGCGTAGTGTTTCCTGTATGAACTATTGTAGTGACTGATGATCGTATTATTATATTATATTATATGTATAGGGTCACTGGACCATTCAGGCGAGGCTTCAGGAGCAGGTTATTGGCACTCACAGCTTGAGGACCCAGGCAAGTTACCTTGCCATATTTATTGTTTAATTTAAATTATGCAATATTGTATGATATCTTATTACATTATTTCATATAACTGTGCGCGTCCGAGATTGACTCGGGTGCAGTTGACGAGTATGTCGATGTGTAATATAGTTGACTTAGTCACTAGCAGACTCACCCACCATTGTTAGGATTTTCTGATATCTTCCTAGACCTGACACTCTTACACGCTTCACTATGACAAACTCATATTGGGATGCGGGTTCACGTACCCAACTAGCTATCGGTACGTGTAACGTGCATCATGGTTAGTGCGTAAGATGGTTATATAAATTAGTCGAGACTTGGCATATAGTTACGGGGTATGCACGCCGTATATTCGACTTGTATATCTACATTGGGCAGGGAGGACAACTGGTAGGTGTATGGGATACATACATTGTAATCCGTAGTATCCAGAGGAGCCACAGATCAATGACTTCCTTTATTCAGATTTCACGTTCGACGGAATGATATTGACGTTATACTATTCAGATTCCACGTTATACGGAGTGATATAGACGCTATACTATGCAAATTCTATGTTCTCCGGAATGATGGACGTTACATGTACAGATGTCTTGCTCTTCGGAGTATGGACTTTATGCCTACACCTACCCATACGTTCCAAGGTTGTCCTCACATTGCACTCACTTAGATAGTTAGCACACCAATTATTTTATTCAGTATTTATATATGACATATATTTTTGTATCTTGTTACGTCCCTCTGAGGACCTGGTTCCCTTCCAGATTTGGACGAGGCATATTATCCTACTATGTACGGACCTGGGCAGGAGATGAGGTACGCATTCGAGGAAGAGCTTGAGGTGCTACCGTCAGAGTTTACTTGATCACTGGTAGGCCTTTCGCCTAGGACTGGAGCATCTTTATCTAGTCAGTCGATGCCCTAGTTATTACTCTTTTATCTGCCTTTCAGTACTCTTATTTCGTTATTGTAGTGGATTTGTTCCCATAAGACATATCTGGATTGTACTATGACATTTCAGACTTGCGTTTATTTTTTTCAGTATTTATTTCAGTACTTCTTATTTATATTGTGGATGAGATTAGATATTACCTATTGTATGTTAGTATTGGACTTGTTAGTAATTTAGGACAGCGTAGTACATTTCGTTGGATCAATTAAATTGGGTATTCCCTCGGAGACGTATTAGCTGGCCATTGCCACGTGGCCTGGTACCGTGTATTTTGGGACTGGAGCATGACATGGTTTTAGTGGTGGCCCATGCAGGTCCAGTTTATCGCTTGTGGTATGGTAACATGCCCAGCGAGCCTGCAATCGGATAGAAATTACTAGATCTCATCCACTTAGATTACGTCTTTGAACCTCCTTCGTATTATTTTTAAATGACTGCATCCTGTTTGCTTGTTTTTATATACTTTTAATGAAGTTCTATCTCTTGCAGCGAGATAAACTTGTACAGTGGACGCAGAGCATACGGTGCCGTAGTGCTAGCCTCCACCACACAGAGGGAGGAGACATCCCAGGGACCACCCGGAAAGCAACCACCACCACAGGTCCCGGTGATCCCACAAGCCCCGCTAGTACATTGGCGCGAGACTTCTCAGGGCGATCCGACGCAGCAGCACGAGGGACAAACTTCACAAACGATCCTGACACAGCATTTTGAGGGCCAGACTTTGGGGGCTACGCCGATGCCGCAACCCGAGAGGCCGACATCTCAGGAGACACCTAAAGCATAGCCGGAGGTCCCGCTGCTACCACCTCCACCCTTTCCACCACAGATGCCACATCTAGATGGACAGCCGCAGATGTTGCAGTTCTTACAGGCTATGATGCAGGTGCAGTGGCATCAGACCGAGACGTTGAGGCAGAGCTTGATAGCAGTCCTGAAGAGGACACCTACCCAAGCACCCGCACCAGCACCTACACCTATTCAGCAAACTGGTACTGTACGAGGATTTCGCCAGATGGGCCTGGATACTTTTTCGGGCAACGAGACTTCAGAGGAGATCTACGATTGGGACGCCAACACGGAGATGCTAGAGGCTTCTCAGTTATATCCAGACCTTTGGATGACCACAGTGAGGGCCCAACTGAAAGGCAATGCCCATCCCTGGTGGGACTCCATAGAGCGCAGCATAGGCAAGACGCAGACGTGGGAGAAATTCTTAGAGTACTTCAATACGAAGTATTTCCCGACTACAGTTAGAAATGCATATACTCCCAGTTCCTGCACCTGGAGCAAAGGAATATGATCGTAGATGCATACGACGCAGAGTTTAGCCGACTTAGCAGATTTGGTGCCGCCTTGATACCCAACGATCTGGAGAAGGCCAGGAGATTCCACCATGGCCTGACTTTCGAGCTGCAGAGGTACATCATCACCCAGGCGGAGATTTCTTATGAGGAGGTTCTGTCAGAGGCAATGACCAGGAGGCCATTGGCAGAGGAGCGAGACATTCCAGTACGACCGTACCAGCCAGAGCTCAGCCCAGAGCAGGAGGACCGATCTATCATCCAGGAGCGCAGACACAGCAGAGGACAGTGCCATACCAGCAAAAAGAGCTTTTGACTTGCCACTATTGTGGTAAGAGAGGACATTTCCAGAAGGAACGTCAAAAAAGACTGGGGACATGCATGATTTATGGAGCGGGCCAGCACCAAGCCCGAGACTGCCTACAACACAGAGATACAGCACTGCAGACAGGACAGAGGCCAGCAGCAGCACCAGTCCCGAGGATACTACCCCCGCTAGGAGGTCGACGTCCACCGGCACCCGGAGGATTCCAGAAGGGACCACCCTTGGTCCCTCATGAGGCACAGTTTGATCGAGCTAGACAACAGGCCGGAGGGCAGAGGCGCGGGCAGGCCTTTGCACTAGCAGCGACTGAGGAAGAATCAGAAGGGGAAGATATCACATGTACTATTTTAGTTGCATCATTACCAGCGACTGCATTATTTGATTTTGGTGCTACGTTATCTTTCATATCTAGTAGTTTTATTGCTATGCATAGAGTAGCTACTTTTCCCTTACCTAAGAGTTGGAAGATACTTATCGGAGGAGGCATCGTACTGGTTACTAGCACTATTAGAACGTGCTCGGTAGTTGTGTGTGGTCGAGAGCACAATTTTTGGTATTTCCGATGCCAAACTTCGACGTTGTGCTAGGCATGGACTAGTTGAGCCAGTACAATGCTATACTGGATTGTCGGAGGGGTAGCATCATTTTTAAACCGCCAGATCACCCGGAGTTTGAGTACATGCGAGGGACCATCGAGCGAGGAGTAGGACCGACAGCTGGAGCTTACATGACGATGGAGACGGCACCCCCACCGATAGTTACGGAGTTCGAAGATGTTTTCCCGAAGGAGTTGCCAGGATTACCGCCAGATAGAGACGTAGAGTTTACTATTGATTTAGTACCTGAAGCAACACCGGTATCTTCAAAAGTGTACCGGTTGGCAAAGAAGGAACTGGATGTGCTGAAGCTACAGTTAGAGGAGTTACAGATTAAGGGATTTGTTCGTCCTAGTGTATCACCCTGAGGAGCACCAGTATTGTTTGTACCAAAGAAGGATGGGACAATCCGTATGTGCATTGATTACAGATCCCTTAATGCTTTGACTATCAAGAACAAGTACCCCTACCGTGGATTGATAATTTGTTCGACCAGCTGACAGGAGCAGTGGGCTTCACGAATATCAACTTGAGATTGGGCTATCATCAGGTAAAGATACAGAGAGAAGACTTTCCAAAGACGGCATTCAGGACTCGTTATGGTCACTACGAGTTCTTGGTGATGCCTTTTGGATTGACGAATGCGCCTGCAGTATTCATGAACTTGATGAACATAGTCTTCCATCAGTATTTGAACCAGTTCGTAGTAGTATTCATCGACGACATCTTGGTGTATTCAAAGAACCACGAGGAGCAGAAGAGCACTTGAGATTAGTATTGGAAACACTGAGGCGAGAGAGGCTCTATGCCAAGTTGAGCAAGTGTGAGTTCCTCCTAGATCATATCACTTTTTTTGGACACGTTATCTTAGGAGATAGTATTTTGGTAGATCCAACAAAGATTTCTTCAGTAGAGACGTGGCCAACCCCTACCAATGTCTCGGAGGTGAAGAGTTTTCTAGGACTTGCCGGATATTACCAGAGCTTCATAGAGAACTTTGCAAGGATCATCGAGCCGATGACCCGCTTGACCCACAAGGAGTAGGAGTTCACCTGGACAGAGGAGTGTCAGACGACATTCGATAAGCTGAAGAAGCGTCTGACTACTGCACCTATCTTGACTATACCTTATGGACCCGGAGGATTCGTGATCTACAGCGATGCATCTGGGAAAGGATTAGGATGCGTCTTGATGCAGCATGGAAAAGTTATGGCCTATGCCTCTAGGCAGCTGAGGACCTATGAGAAGAACTATCCTACTCACGACTTGGAGCTTGCCGCAATGATCTTTGTTTTGAAGCTTTGGAGGCACTACCTATACGGAGAACGAGTGGAGATGTTCACAGATCACAAAAGTCTGAAGTACGTCTATACTCAGAAGGACCTGAACCAGAGACAAAGACGTTGGCTCGTGGTGATGACAGACTTTAAGATTGAGCTACAGTACCATCTGGAAAAGGCCAACGTAGTAGCTGACGCATTGAGCAGAAGGCCCATGGCATTCTTTCTGACTTTCCAGCAACATATGTTGAGAGATCTTAAGCAGATGGGTATAGAAGTCATTATGCCCGGAGCAGACGGCCAGTTGTCGAGTTTCCAGTTATAATCGACGTTGGTTGAGAGGATCATGGCTGCCTTTGCCAACAAATACAAGATTCCAGAGGCTTCGACAGAGGACAGAGGCCGGGATGCAGACATGATTGTGCATACACGAGGACGGGACTTTGAGATATGGAGATCGTCTCTATGTTCTGAATGGAGAACTTCGTCAGGAGCTGATGTCAGAGGCGCACAGTTCAACATACTCTATTCATCCAGGAGGCACAAAGATGTACAGAGACTTGAGGCAGTATACTATTGGTGGCATAGAATGAAGAAAAAGATAGCCCACTTTGTGGTAAAGTGCCTGGTGTGTCAGCAAGTCAAGGCTGAGCATCAGAGGTCTGCAGGTTTACTTCAGTCGCTCTCGATACCTGAGTGGAAATGGGAGCATGTCACTATGGACTTTGTTACAGAATTTTTGAGGAGTCCTAGTGGTCGCAATATAGTATGGGTAATCATGGATAGACTCACTATATCCGCTTACTTTTTATCCTTCAGAGTTGGGTAGTATACAAAGGTCTTAGCAGATATGTATATGAAAGAGATCGTGCGACTGCATGGAGTGCCAGTCAGTATAGTATCTAACATGGATACGAGGTTCACATATTACTTTTGGTGGAGTACGCAAGAGAGTCTCGGTACCTGCCTAAATTTCAGCACATTGTATCACCCACAGACAGATGGCCAGTCCGAGCACACCATTCATACATTTGATGACATGCTGAGGGCGTGCATGCTTGATTTCAGTGGATCATGGGAAGACCATTTTTATTTGGTCAAATTTTCCTACAATAATAGCTATCAAGCGAGCATTCAGATGGCTCTCTATAAAGCATTATTTGGTAGGAAGTGTCGTTTCCCAGTGTGTTGGAGCGATATGGGCGATAGGCAAATTCTTGGACCAGAGTTGGTTGTTCGTACAGTGGAGAAGGTAAAGAAGATCCAAGGGCACCTACGAGCAGTATAGGACAGACATAAGCATTGGGCAAACGCACATCGTCGACCCCTAGAGTTCTAGGTTGGAGATCATGTGTTTCTGAAAATCTCTCCTACCCGAGGAACCATCAGATTTGGAGGCAGAGGAAAGCTGAGTCTGAGGTACATCGGACCCTTCAATGTGTTGGAGCACATCGAAGTGGTTGCTTACAGATTAGCGTTGCCACATACACTAGAAGGAGTTCATGACATCTTCCATGTATCTCAGCTAAGGAGATACATGCCAGATCCGAGTCATGTGCTTGACCACTCAGAGATCACAGTCGAGCCGAGTTTATCATACCAAGAAGAGCCTGTAGAGATTCTGGATAGAAGCGAGAAGGTATTGCGAGGTCAGACTATCCCTCTAGTTCGTGTCGTATGGAGGCATCATGCACCAGATGAGTCGACCTGGGAATGAGAGAATGATATTCGACTGTGTTATCCATATCTTTTCGAAGGCCTAGGTATGTAGTAGCATTAAAATTTCAATCAGTAGTGTTTACCATATGATTGTTTTAATTTCGAGGACGAAATACTCTAAGGAGGGTAGATTGTAAACCCCCTCGACCAAATTTAGGCCTACTTAGATTAGATAGAGAAACTAGGATTAATTGGAAGACAACTAGAATTAGAACACAGTATTTTAGATTTATTGTGTAATTCATATCACTTAGTGCACCTTACCATTATTTCGATATTTGGAGTACTACACTAGCATTTACCTTCAAACAAGTTTCACACACTTTTTCTAGACAAGCCAGCCTTCCATTCTGACCCTTGTGTAACTTATAAATATTCTTTCTTGTACTTCATTTTAGTCGCACAATATTCGTTACAAACGTCCAGTTTTAAATCCTAATAAACCCAACCTTGCATGTTTGTGCATTCCAATTTAAATTGGAGACCCAACCTCAACCTATTTCATACAACCCAAATATTGACAATATTCTATTCTAAGTCTGCTATGTCCATGACACTTGTGTTCCATCCAATTTTAATCCTATGTATTCCCAATTAATTAAAAAGCACCCCTTACACTAATTTTTAGTTAAATTATTGTGAGGATCCAACCTCACCCAATACTAGACCCAAACTAGCCCATCTATACCCTATATTCCTTCATGTGAACATGTTCCCCACCCTAAGGAACCCTAACTAGCCCAATTCCCAAGGTCAACCCTCTCTCTCTCTCTCTCCTATATAAATACAATTCTCCCTCTCCAAACCTAAAAACCAACCCTACACAAAACCCTAGCCGAAACCTTATTTTCACCCTCTTCAAACCCGACTGCCTCCTCCTTCACCTCTGCACAGCCACCGCCTCGGCCGACCACTCCCGACCTTTCTCCACCGCCTGTCCCCTCGACGTCGGCCACAGCTCCCCCGACCGCCTGTACCCGACCGCCTCCTCCTTTCCCTCATCAACATCACCATCATCAACCCGCACCATCACCACCGACCTCCTTCGCCTACTCCCTCACTGCCGACATCATCACCGTCGTCCCCGTCACCATCTCCACTACCCAAGCACCACCATCAACAATCACCACTCTCACCAACACCATTACCAACCTGACACTATCACCAACCCAACTCTACCGCCACCGCCACCGTCTTCATCACCCCTCCACGTCCCGACCACTATCACCCTCATCACCACCACCCTGACCGCCGTCCCCCTACGACCAGCCCCACCGCCAGCAACCCGCCAGCCACCGCTGCCGCTGTAGCTACTACATTGCTGCAAGCGCTGCCGGAGCTGCTGCTGCAGCTGTCATATGCTGAACAACGCCGGAGCTCCGTCCCTCGCCGGAGATGGGCCGCCGGACGAACCAGACCCCCCTCTCGGCCACGACTAGGTATGCATGTTTGTTTTATTCTTTTCTTCAAGTATCATGGTGTCGACGTATCGTTGAACGGACACGAGTAATGTGAAACCCTAAGGGCAATGTGCGTGTGTGTGTGTTTATTTTAGATTAGTAATTAATGTTAAGTAATTACTCAAATAAATGACTTGTTTATGCGAACACTGTGATTGACCTAAAAGTCTAGACATTGACCTGGTGTACTCTAACATGAAAACTAGGGCTGGTATTTCTGTACTATACGTAATTAGTTCATAACATATTTTGGTATTTTGTTGCCTTGATGTACACGATAACGGAGGATATGACACGTATACGTCTTAGCTGCGTGCACAAGCGACCTTGTTAGTTGACCAGTTGGGACCCCTTTGCGTCAGTTCCTAAGAGCAGTGTAGTATTTCCTGTACGTACTATTGTAGTGACTGATGATCATATTATTATATTATATTATATTATATTATATTATATTATATTATATTATATTATATTATATTATATTATATTATATATATAGGTTCGTTGGACCATTCAGGCGAGGGTTCAGGAGCAGGTTATTGGCACTCACAGCTTGAGGACCAAGGCAAGTTACCTTGCCATATTTACTATTTAATTTAAATTATGCAATATTGTATGATATCTTATTGCATTATTTCATATAACAGTGTGCGTCCGAGATTGACTCGGGTGTAGTCGACGAGTACGTCGATGTGTAGTGTAGTTGACTTAGTCACTAGCAGACTCACCCACCATTGTGAGAATATTTTGATATCTTCCTAGACCTGACACTCTTATACGCTTCACTATGAGAAACTCATGTTGGGATGAAGGTTCACGTACCCGACTAGCTATCGGTACGTGTAACGTGCATCACGGTTAGTGCGTAAGCAGGGTTATATAAATTAGTCAAGACTTGGCATATATTTACGAGATATGCACATCGTGTATTCGACTTGTATATCTATATTACATTGGGCAGGCAGGATAACTGGTAGGCGTATAGGATACACACATTGGACTCCGTAGTATCTAGAGGAGCTACGGGTCCAATGACTTCCTTTATTCAGATCTCATGTTCGACGAAACAATATAGATGTTATACTATTCAGATTCCACGTTCTCTAGAACGATGGACGTTACATGTACATATGCCTTGCTCTTCGGAGTACGGACGTTATGCCTACACCTACCCATACGTTCCAAGGTTGTCTTCACATTGCACTCACTTAGATGGTTAGCACACCCCTTTATTTTATTCAGTATTTATATATAAAATGTATTTTTGTATCTTGTTACGTCCCTCTGAGAACCTGGTTCCCTTCCAGATTTAGACAAGGCATATTATCCTACTGTGTACGGACCTGGACAGGAGACGAGGTACGCATCCGAGGAGGAGCTTGAGGTGCTACCGTCAGGGTTCCCTTGATCACTGGTAGGCCTTCTGCCTATAATTGGAGCATCCTTATCTAGTCAGCCGATGCCATAGTCATTACTCTTTTATCTGCCTTTCAGTACTCTTATTTCGTTATTGTAGTAGATTTGTTCCCATCAGACATATCTAGATTGTACTATGACATTTCAGACTTGAGTTTATTTTTTCCAGTATTTATTTCAGTACTTCTTGTTTATATTATGGATGAGATTAGATATTACCTGTTGTATGTTAGTATTGGACTTGTTAGTAATTTAGGACAGCGTCGTACGTTTCGTTGGATCCATTAAATTGGGTATTTCCTCGGAGACGTATTAGCTGGCCATTGCCACGTAGCCTGGTCCCGTGTATTTTGGGACTGGAGCGTGACAAGGGAGGACCAGCAATTAGTGGTATGACCTATAGCTCAGCGTTCGTTGTCGATGCAGGCTCAATTGTACCAAAAATAACAATAGAAGGAACAACAAAGACCGCAACAACCATACCAGGAAAGGCAGCAACCGGGAGCTGGACAAGGCCAAGGGCAGGCGTTCACCTTATTCCTGGAAGAAGCTATGGCATCAGGTGATGTAGTGGCATGTAATATTTTTGTTACAACCTTTCATGCCATAGCATTATTTGATTTTGGAGCTTCGTACTCATTTATATCTGTATAATATGCGATACATATTGAATTGAAGTTTGAGGCATTGCCAGGGAGACTGAATATACTCACTGGTAATAGGATCGTAGGAGTTAGTAGGGTGTGCCTAGCGTGTCTAGTCATTGTATGTGGGCATTTATTACCTACGAAGTTGATCGAGTTTTCTATGGGTAACTTTGACGTTATCTTAGGCATGGACTGGTTGAAAGACATCCATGCGATGATAGATTGTCATGAGGTTAGAGTGTTGTTTAGAGTCCCTGGTCTAGAAGAGTTTGTTCTTAGTAGAATAACAAAATACCATCATAAGAAATCGCAACAATATTAACGGAGGAGGACTCGATACCCAAAATAGTTAAAGAATTTATGGACGTCTTTCCCGACGAGCTTCCCGGATTATCCCCAGTTAGAGAAGTAGAGTTCTGTATAGGGTTGATGCCAGGGACAGAACTAATATCCCAGAAGGTACATCCAATATCACCATTAGAGCTTGATAAGTTATATCGATACGTGGAAGAACTGAAGGCAAAGAAGTTTATTCGGACTAGTGGATTACCGTTGGGAGCACCAACAGTATTGGTAAAGAAGAAGGATGGATCAACGTGGTTGTTCATGGATTACAGACGATTGAATACAGTGACAGTGAAGAACAAGTATCTATTTTCTAGGATTGATGACTTGTTTGACCAATTAAGTGGAGTTAGAGTCTTTTTTAAGATAGATCTGCGCTCAGGATATAATCATGTGCGAGTTCGGGAGCAGGATATACCAAAGACAATATTTAGGTCATGATATGGGTATTACGAATTATTAGTTATGCCATTCGGACTAACTAATGCTCCAGAAGTATTCATGGATTTGATGAACCATATTTTTATGCCATACTTAGACCAATTTGTGGTAGTATTTATCGATGATATTCTTGTGTATTCTCGTAATGAGGAGGAACATGAAGAACATATCAGGATAGTACTACAGACTTTGAGGGAGCACCAGTTATATGCGAAGCTTAGTAAGTGTAAATTTTTGGTGGATCACATATCCTTTCTTGGCCACCTTATTTCTAGAGCAGGAGTGTCAGTTTGATCCCAAGAAGGTAGAGAACTGGCCAGTTCCAAAGACAGTAGCAGAGGTGCGTAGTTTTCTGGGCTTGGTAGGATACTACAGAAAATATGTGTCAGACTTTGCTAAGATCTCAGCACCTTTGACTCGGTTGATGTACAAGAAAGTTAAATTTGTGTGGTCAGCAGAATGCAGGATAGCCTTTGAAGAGTTGAAGAATAAGTTAATCTCCACAACAACCCTTATTCTACCAGCAGACTTCAGAGGATTCACAGTGTATTGTGATGCATCTGGCAAGGGGCTTGGATGTGTTTTGATGTAGCACGGGACATTGATAGCGTATGTTTCTCGGTAGCTCAGGAATCACGTGAAGAACTATCAAACTCACGATTTGGAGTTAGCAACAGTAGTGTTTGCACTTAAGCTATGAAGGCACTAATTATATGGCGATCGGGTGGATACCTTCATAGAACATAAGAGTTTGAAGTATGTATTTATGCATAAGGATTAAATATAAGACATAGAAGATGGATAGAGTTATTGAAAGACTATGACGTGGAACTTCAATACCATCCAGGCAAGACAAATATAGTAGCTGATGTAGTTAGTAGAAGAGGTAAAAAATTTATGTTGACCACTCAGAAGCACATTCTAGAAGATTTACGAGAGATAGGAATCAAGATAGTACTTTCACAGGATATAGGAGTTCTGGCTAGTCTACAGATCCAATCAACTTTTGTGGATAGAACAAGATTGCTCAGGCAGAGGACCCGAAGATTCAGAAGCTACGGGCAGAATATGAGTCCAATCTTCGAAAAGAGTTGATGATTCATGCGGATGGAATGCTAAGGTTTAAAAACCGTCTATTTGTATAAAGTGGAGATATTCGGCAAGAAGTTATGACTGAAGCACATAATTTCTAGTACTCCATTCATCTGGGAGGTACGAAGATGTACTAAGATATCAAGTAACACTTTTGGTAGAATAGAATGGAGAGGGAAATAACACGCTTCCTATTACGATGTCTGATATGTCAACAAGTGAAGGAAAAATAATAGAGACCGACAGGGTTATTACAGCCGCTTTCGATTCCAGAATGGAAGTGGGAATACATCACCATGGACTTTGTGATCGGTTTACCTAGATTTCTGACTAGTCGAGATACAGTTTGGGTGATAGTGGATTGACTCACAAAAGTAGCACATTTTATTTCCTTTAGAGTGGGATAGTCTACAAAGAAGTTGGCAAATTTGTATATGCGACAGATTGTGAGGCAACATGGCATACCAGTAAGCATAGTGTCTGACCGAGATATCAGGTTCACTTCTTATTTCCAGAGAAGCTTGCATAAGAGATTGTGTACCAGGTTAAGATTAAGTACTGCGTACCACCCCTAAATAGACGGGCAATCAGAGAGGACCATCCAAACCCTGGAAGATATGTTACAAGCCTGTTGTAGAAGCATAAAAAATACGCTGGATAGCTGTACGCAGCATGTTGATGCAGGGTAGCGTAAATAGAGGACCTCAGAGCCATCAAGACGTACAACAGAGCTTTTTCGCTGAGCACAGCGTAAAAATATAGGCTCAAGGACCATCCGCGTAATGCAGTATGTCCAGGCTGCTTCAGCGTAAACAGGGTGCTTCATCGCCTTTATGGCGTAAAACTCATCCGCTTTCAATGCAGTATTGAAGTATACGAGGAATGCTTCATATTCTTCGAAATAAACCTGTCAGATCATGCAATGAACCTGACGTCTGGACTCCTGACAGAGAGTACTGAACGACTCCCCAGGCGACGGGTATAATGATGGCGCGGCACTGCAACCCAGGCTGTCATTTACTGCCATTTACTTTGCGTAAACCGCTTTTACACATACGAAGGAATATGTTGCCTAATTTTACACAGGCAGATGTAAGCTGTTTACGCTCCGCGGAAGACAAGCAGCTGCCACATCAAAAGCTGTACTTCATACAGGACTCGAGGCACATCTCTGTATTTAATGCGCAGAGCGCTGATAGTTTCTCGAGGCACGTCTCTACATTTAAAGCACCGAATACTGACAGATGCCCAAGGCACGTCTCTGCACTTGAGGCACAGAAGGGTGCCAGGCCTTCAAAATACGTCTCTGCATTTAATGAGCAGGATAATGGCGGATCTCCGTATTTAATGCAGGAGATTTGATTAAATATCACCGAACCGTCGTTTAGTGACATCCCCTTTGCGTAAACTACTCTTACGTATATAAGGGAATATGCTACCTAAATTTTACACAGGCAGACGTGAGCTTCTTACGCTCCGTGAAGGCAAACAGACCGCCACATCAGCAGTTGCTCTTCGTACCGGATTTGAGGCGCGTATCTGCATTTAGTGTACATAATGATGGCAAATCTTAAAGACAAGCCTCTGCATTTAATACGCAGGATGGGGGCAGATCTCTGCATTTAATGCAAGAGATTTAATTATATCTCCAAGAGCCGTAATTCCGGCTAAAACGTCCACATCATCTCGGCTTCTACGCCTGCTCGGCTTCTATGCCCACTTGGCTTCTACGCCTGCTCGACTTCTATGCCCACTTGGCTTCTACGCCTACTCGGCCTATATGACCACTCGGCTTCTACGCCTACTCGGCCTCTATGACCACTCGGCTTCTATGCCCACTTGGCTTCTACGCCTATGTTTGTGGTGGAAAATAAAAGAATGAAGATGTATTCAAGATGGGGTTTACACGAAACCCGCCTTCTTTGGTTTACAAACAAACTTGTACAATTTGATCCTATACGAGAATGTGGGAGTATAATTTATTTAATCTGGGTAAATATTGCTATAGGTGTCTCTGATCTGCAGTCGATCACTTTAGCCCTTGGACCACACGATGATGAAGAAGTGCCATAGAAGACAGGAAGCAGCTTCGAAGGTTGCAAAAGAGGGTGGATGTACGATGCCAAAGTCGTCGATCCCTACTCTTTGCCTGCGCTCCGGGTTCTCTCTCTCTCTCTCTTGACCTCTGGTTCGATCTTTCTTGGAAGTTCGACCTTAATTTCTTCGACCCTCCAATTTGTCGACCTTGGATTTGATATTGGTTCTCTTGACCAATTTTTTGACCTTCTTCCTCATTGATAGAGGTCTCTATTTATAGAGTTTTGGTGACAGTGACCACTCCGTCGGTGTAGAAACCGAGGAGTGGAAAGTACAGCACCCTTTTACACAACGGTTAAAATAACCAATGCCTGCGTATAGATGATCCTTTGAATGAGCGTGTGACGCGGGTCCAACTAAGGGACAAAATGCGTATAATCGCTACGAAGATCACGGCATAGAAGCCACGTAGGTAGGTATCCCTCGTGTAGAAGAGGTGGGCGTAGAAGCCAATGTCTGTCACCATGGCGTAGAAGCCAAGTAGGCATAGAAGCCAAAAATAGGCGTAGAAGCCGAGTAGTCATAGAGGCCGAGTGGGCGTAGAAGCCGCTGCGTACCGTGCCAGAGTGCTGATGTGTTCGTCTTAGCCAGAATTACGGCTTTTGAAGATATAATCAAATCTCTTGCATTAAATGCAGAGATTTGCCACCATCCTGTGCATTAAATATGGAGGCGTGTTTTTGAAGGTCTGCAGCCCTTCTGCCCATCAGTCGCAGAGACGTACCTTGAGAAACTGTCAACGCTCTGTGCATTAGTCGTAGAGACGTGCCTCGAGCCTCGTATGGAGTGCAACTTTTAATGTGGCAGGCGGTTTGTCTACCGCAGAGCATAAACAGCTCATGTCGCCTATGTAAAATAAGGCAGCGTATCCCTTCGTGCACGTAAAAGCAGTTTATGCGAAGGAGATGGCGGTAAATGACAGTCTGGGTCGCAGTGCCGTGCCATCATTATAGCCGTCGTCTGGGTAGTCGAGCAGTATCCCTGGGTAGTCGAGCAGTATCCCTTTGTCAGAAGTCCAGACGTCAGGTTCATTGCAGGATCTGATAGGTTCACTTCGGGGAATACGAAGCGTCTCTTGTACACTTCAATGTTGCGTTTGCAAGAGGATGGGTTTCACGCCCGGGAGTCGATGAAGCACCCTGTTTACGCTGAAGCGGTTTGAACGTACTGCCTTATGTTGAGCTTATATTTCATGCTGTGTTTGGCGGAGAAAGATCTGTTGCACGCTTGATGGCTCTGAAGGCCTCTGTTTATGCTGCTCTGCATCAATATGCTGCGTATAGCCATCCAGCGTATTTTTTATGCTTCTACAAGACCCCTTTTAAAGCTTTTAAATTCCTCAAAATTTGAAACGCTTTGAATGAAGCATGAACCTCTCCTCGTAACTCAAAACGTTTCTGAATGGAGCGTTGAAACGGTCGATGCTGACTTTATGGCAGATTTATTGGGGACCGGTGTGATCTCTTTCGCCTATAAAAAGGCTGGGGGGGTTAACCCGTTCTCCCCATATTTTCCATCACCACGCATAGATGATCGCCGGAGTTCGTCGGATCGACCTGAGGAAGAAGGAGATCATATTCTTCCAGTGTGTAAGGAGCCGAAAAAGATGGCATCTTCGAGCAAGTGTCCACTGCAACGATGGATCATGGAAGGATATCTTAGCCTCCCTTGCTCGGGATAATCAGCAACTTTATATGGCGATTCTTCCGGGAGAAGGGAAGGGTCGCATTGGACCACACAGCTTGCAAGTGGTGTCTTCTCCCATTATACTCTCGGGGATGAGAGAGAAGACAAGATGTAACAGCCGTCTTCCAGGACTGAGTTGGGTAAAATACCTCAACTCAATCTGCCATGGCGCTGGGCGTAGGAAAGCAATACCCTGCTTTTCTGTTGGAGGATGGGTCTATGCCCAGTTTTGTATCCTCTCGCCACTGATCATCTTCTTGGAAGAAGAGGAAGACCGTCACCAATGTGAGAATATGTCAAAACAGCTTCTCGGTGCGATCTTCAGACGATGGTAGGGAAATCCTTCTGTCGACGGAGTTTCCCTCAGATGTAATCATGAAAATAAAGAAAAACCCTTGTAGATTGGATTTCCCTCATATGTAATCATGACTTTAATTTTTAATAAAATCGTCTTGCTTCTTCATATGATCATCTTGCCATACGTTGCTGTGAAGTCTGAATATGTGTAGCTTCGACACGTCTGGTTCTTTATGCCGACTCTGTATAGAAAGAGTGCTAGGTCCTGTCCTTTTGCGCATAGCAAATAGTCCATAGAATGCTGTTGAGCATTTTGAACATTTAGAACTGTCCCGCCGCTAGGACTGAGGAACCACGTAGAGCTCTGAACTGTTGCTTTTACTTCTGATGAACATAATTTTTGTTCAGACTTCATCTTCAGGAATGATTTATCGAAAATCCCTTGGAACAGGGTCGAGAAATGGCTGTCAAACTGAATTGCCATCTTGATAGACGAGATATTCAGACTGGAGACTGGATGAACTTCCAATTGACCCGAGAAGAGTAATTTCTTAATGTTTGAACTCTGTATGCTTCGGGTACTTGGGATATTTTGAGGTCAAGAAGGAGTATCTTCTGTGTGAACTCCTGTAATCGACCGCCTTGGGAACTGTTCGGATATGCGGAAAGTCAGAGATCCGTAGTGTAGATGAGCTGAAAATCCTGAGTTCGTAGCCTATTGAGCGTAGAAAGCCACCGAGCGTGAGATCATCGATTTGGTATCTGCTGAGCGTAAAGTCGTAGGTTTGTAGCCTCTCGAGCATAAAATCTATCGAGCACAAAGGCATCCGGGCATAAAACCATAGACTTGCAGCTTGCGAGTGTAAAACCGTAGATCTGTAGCTGTCGAGCGTAGAAAGCTCCTTAGCGTAGAACTGTAGATTTGTAGCCTGTGAATAAAAGAAATCTTCCGAGCGTAAGGTTGTGGATCCGTTGCCTCCGAGCGTAAACTAAACGCCACCGAGCATGAGATCATCGATTTGGTATCTGTTTGAGCGTAAAGTCGTAGGTTTGTAGCCTCTCGAGCATAAAAGCTACCGAGCACAAAGGCATCCGGGCATAAAACCATCGACTTGTAGCTTGCGAGCATAAAAATCGTAGATCTGTTGCTGTCGAGCGTAGAAAGCTCTTTAGCGTAGGAACCGCTGGCCTGTTTTTGCACGAAAAACTCTTCGAATTTGCTGACTGTCCGTCTTTCGAGAGTAGTGGGCTGACGTAGTACCCAATCATAACCAAATATTAATTGTGAGATTTTGGTTTTGGGGTTTCGAGGAGCCCGTCTGAGGATTCGAGGAGTCGACCCGAACTCTATATATATCCCAAGCTTCTGAGAGAAAAAACTTTTCATCCGTCTTCTGCGAAAGAGAGCCTTCGACTCTTTGAGTTTTTTCTCTCGTTCTTTCTCCGAGCACTCCGAGTTTTCAGAAATGGCGCCGAAACAAATCCCCTCCGCTAAGGGAAAGAGTATAGGTTCTTCTTCTCGTTCTTCTGCCCCAGCGAGAGAGTCTTCGGTCGGGCAAGGTGAACGTTCTTCTGAGCGAAGTATCCCGCCGACGAGTAGCGCACCCGGCCTTAGAGGTAGTGCCTTTGGGATGACAAAGAATGACGAAAAATCCTTCACACACGTTGAACGTGACCGCGCTAGGTCATCTTCTGTGCTGATAGCCTCTTTGAGGAAGATGACACACGGAGACATTTTTATCTTTTACGCCCATATTTCTAATGTGCCAGCGTAAAAATTCTATATTATTTCGCAGTTTTGAGCGTAAAAGCTCTGACTGCCGAAAACTTGGTGTATACTATAAAATTTTAGTTTTACGCTTGTGGATGGGGCCTCCGGCATAATAACCAGAATTTTGACAATCTGGCGTAAAGCACGGACTGTATACCGCCAATTATGCTTCTGGATGTGACCTCCGGCGTAAAATGACCAAATTTTGTACAGTCTTGGCGTAAAGTACAGACTGTCGTTTCTTGGTCTTTATGTTGCAAGATTTGTAATGAAGTATTTCCCTTGCACTTTTGCAGTTAACTTGTCTGAGTCTCCACTGGCCGAGGTGATGGGTTCCGCTGCCGGGATGCTGCACTCAAACTATCTAGAGGATCTGTCCCACGTGACATTTCCTATCTCCGGACCCCAGTATCCTGAAGAAAGGGAGATCTTGATATCGGCTCAGGGCGAGCGGACGTTGCTGAACATGATTAACAGGGAGCCACTGACGTACATAGACGTGAATCAGTACATCAAGCCGACTTTTCTCTTTGGGGACATGATTGACAAACGGTCCCAGACGAAGCCCAAGAGAGAACCCTGGATTTTCCCCGCCGAGAGTGTGGTCTTGTATCTGCCAATGATGCCGAGAGATTATCCCATCTCGGCTTTCTCCCATGCGACACATTCCAGGAGGATGTCGTGGACGCTGACTCCCGATCTTCACGGCAAGCCGGGAAAGATCTTTCATCTGAAAGGAGATGACCAGGGGTCGTTTATCAGCCGCCCTTCAGGCGTTGTGACGCTGTTCAGGGGACTGTGCCTGGGCAGCATCCCGAGTGAAGACAGTTCTGTGATCCAGCCTGTCCAGTTGCCGACTTTCTGTAACGACTTCATGGGGCGAGGGGGTGTATATCCCAAGGAGAATCCTCGGTGCAATGGGTGGATCACCCCAACAAACCTCCGATGGGCTTGCCTAGTTGACTGGGACTTGAAGCATTTTCGGAGAGAGCTGGAGGTCATTGAACTGTATGCTGCTGTGAGTGCGACGAGTGTTGGGTTGCCTCCCAACCCTAACCTGTTTCTGGCACTGATGGAGCGATACATTTCGCTCACCGGGACCTTCGCCACTCCACTGGGGGAGTTGGGGTTGGCCCTCCATGAGATGGCAGTGATCTCGAGACTGCCGATGGGGGACACCCCATATGAAGAGTATGTTCCCACCAACCGGGAGTTGGAGGACTCGGACCCTCGGGTTGTGGAGGTGTATCAGGAGCTGATGTGCCACTACTTCGCGTGCACTACTTTTTATGATGAGCCTTCTGATTTGGCTCACACCACTAAGTGGATGTCCTACCTCTTCTTCCACCGGGCCAGGGCTGTCAAGTTAGAGAAAGTTTTGGGGGGCAAGAATGAGCCCGTGAACTGTTTGGGCGTGCTCAGTGCCCAGGTCGTCGAGGATCTTATTGAGGATGCTAAAGCTCCAGATCAGATTCTCAATGACGGGGTAGGAAAGTACCCTGAAGGCACTAAGGCCTACAGTTACTTGAGGCGCTTCCGCAGGCCTCTGTTTAAGGAAGCCAGGCTAGCTGGCTTTCTCTCCATCTGGCTGCGTCGAGTAGTGGTGCCCGGTATCGCGTCCGCGGACCGCATTCACCGAAACATCCTGTGGCCTGCCGTGCGCCTGGTATTTGGGGCAAGACTAGGCTTGCTCCCTGCTATGGTGTGCCGTATACAGGCTGGCCTGAGAGCCATGACTGATGGACTGCTCGTCGATGAAGCTCGCCGTGATAGCTTTCCCCGGGTAGAGTTACCATACCTGTATTTGATGGGATGGTTAATTCTCCACAACCCCCGGGTGATGTCTCCCGGCCATGGTAGTAGCTCGGGGGGGTAGTTTCTTGCTGAACTATAAGGACTCTCCCTGGAACGTGAACACAGTCTTAGAATATCGGCTGGCTCTGAGCCTCGGTCATTGCTGGAAGCTCCTCTGTACTGTCCCTCCTGTACATCGCAATCAGTCGGGGATTAGGCTCGAGGATTTAGGTGGAGAGAAGACCAATCTTTCTCCGGAAGCTTTTAATTGGTTGGTCTGCATTAGACCCTCCCATTTGCTGTACATAAGCGAAGATCATTTTTTCTTTGAGCCCTACTTGCCCAGTCGGTTCGCCAGGCAGTTTGGGTACGATCAGCTGCACGTGGGCAATGCCGTCACCAGCTTCAGGTCCAGGGGCGGACTCATTGATGGAGCCAGAGGATGGCGATATTTTATCATGGGTTGCACGGAAGCAATCTTCATCATGCCGATCGTCACATCTCCATGGAGCTGCGCATCCTCCATTCTTATGCCCAGTGCTACGTGGCGATCAACACCTTCCATCGCGATTTTGACATGCGTGGAAGCTTTAGGGTGCCTTCTCCCAAGTCTGGGGGAAGAGTCGAAGTCCCCTCGGTTTCGTCTGACGAGGGCGAGGGGTCCGTCACTTCGGATGAGCCTCTGGTGTCGGTGCCGAGGTGTGAAGTGCCTCCTCCTGCGGGGGCTTTGGCAGTCTCTGGGAAGCGAAGGGCTCCCGCTTCGAAGCAGACTTCCCCTCGTAAGAGGAAGAAGAAGACGGTTGCTCGTTCTCTCCGGATTCTTGGTATTGAGGCTCCTAGAGAGGAACCTGCTGTCTCCCCTGTTGGGGATGTCTCTTTGATTGGAGGTTCCTCGCCTTTCAGAGAGGGACCCCTAGTTTTGGCTGACGATGCCGGAGAACTCCTGCCTGAGGCTGCCGTTGCTGCCACCGTCTCCGGTAGTAGAACAAAATCGCCTGCGTGGCCGAGGCAAATGAGAGAATCTTTCCCTGGACCAGCAACGGATGAAACTCCTGCTGTGTCCGTGAGCGAGCCTGGCGAGATTCCGGCTGACGAACCTCGACCGCGTCTTGGTGGAGGCTCGGTAGAGCACCTGGTGGTATCGGTGGGCCCACCCCCTTCTCCAGGTATGACAGTTCGCATTGCGTCATTAAGGCGTGGTTTAGCTACGTGGGCTGCAAATGCGACATATATACCGTTGGCTACGGGTAAATATCATCTTTATGTCTCCTCTTAGAAAGATTACCATCATATTGATATCAACTTTCTTGTCCTCTTCTCAGGGGACGGCGTCCACGGGGAGTATAGCGTTGAAGCACCTTCTGGCTCTGTTCGGGCTCTTGGCGATGACACGGAGGTGCCCGACTTCGAGGAGGAAATATCTTCGGGGGCCAGCTCGCCCGGAGTGGTTTCGTTACCTCAAGAGGAGGACGAACCCGTTGTCGTGACCTCGCCTCTCGCGAGGATGCCGATGACTTCGATCGTCATTGTCGCACCTCCTTCGGTCGCACCACCCGTCGAGGCGGCGGCTGTGGCCACCTCGTCTGCAATCATTCCTGGAGGGGGACTCGCCAATATCACGGCCACTCCTGGAGTCCAATCCGATCTAGTTGCGCTGACCGAGCAATACACCAGCCTCTTTTACACCAGTTTAAAAATGCTGATATCAATGGTGTTGGCGAAGAACCTAGACTTCGAGCGTTTGAAGAAGGCTTCTCAGTTTCCGATCGGGGCGGTCAAGAAGTTCGGCGATTCTGGGGTAGCTGACGCCCTGGAGGCGATGGTTAATGGTTTGGAGCAACCAATTAACGAGTACTTGCAGCTGGCTCGGGGCAGCCTTGAAGCTGAGGTCCAGGCCAGATTGACCTCATGACTGCGCGACTTACTAAACAGCTAGAAAGCCTAGATGACTCCATCAAAGTACATAAGCTGGAGATGGATGAAAGAAAAGCTGTCGTGGAGGAGGCTCTTGCTATTCAGACGAAGTGCCAATCTGTCACGCCCCAGTCCCAAAATATATGGAACCAGGCCACGTGGCAATAGCCAGCTGACACGTCTCCGAGGATATCCCAATTTAATGGATCCACGAAGAGTGCTACGCTGTCCTATGATACTAACATATCCAATATCAGTCAATAACAGGTAAACTAATCTCATCCACAATATAAAGAGCAAGAAACACTAAATAAAATGCTGGTTAATAAATACCAGTCTCAAGGTATCATAGTACAACCTGTAATGTCTGGTGGGAACAAACCCACTACTATGACGAAATAAAGTACTGAAATGAGATATAAAAGAAATGGCTATGGCATCAGCTGAGAGGATAATGATGCCCTCCATCTAGGCTAAAGGCCTACCAACTGGTCACGGAAACTCTGACGGCTGCACCTCCAACTCCTCGGCTGAAGCGAATCTCGTCTCCTGTCCTGGGCCGTATACTGTGGGGTAGTAAGCCTCGTCTAAATCTGGAAAGGTACCAGGTCCTCAGAGGGACGTAACAAGATACAAGAAAACAACATGCTATATATGAATACTGAATAAAATAAATACAATAAGGGTGTGCTAGCCATCTAAGTGAATGCAATGTGAGGTCAACTCTGATGCGTATGAGTAGGCGTAGGCATAGCGTCCATACTCCGAAGAAAATGGCATCTGTATAGTATATCGTCCATATCGCTCCGAAGAACGTGGCATCAGTATAAAGGGAAACTCATTGGACCCGGGTTCCTCCGAACTACGGCTCCAATGTGTGTATCCCATACGCCTCCTAGTTGTCCTCCCCGCCCAATGTAGATACGCAAGTCGACTACTCGACGTACATACCATGAATCTATATGCCAAGTCACTAAATTATATCCTGACTACATGCTAGCCGTGATGTAGGATGTACGCAACGATAGCTAGTCGAGTGCGCAAGCCCGCATCCCAATATGAATGTATCTCAGTGTGCATGTAAGGTGTCAGGTCTCAGACAATCACAGAGTATCGTCCAATGGGTTGAGTCTGCTAAGATCTAAGTCCATCTATACTAATCATTGACATAACCGTCGAATGCAACCGAGACAACTCGGACGCGCACAGTTGTACCAACAACAAGAATACAATACAACATATGCATATTTAATTTAGACAGTAAATATAGCAAGGTATCTTGCCTGTATTCGGGAGCTGTGAATGCCAAAAGCTGGTTCCTGCAATGTCTCCTGGCTGATCCAAAGGTCCTAAACAAAATATAATATAACAAATCTAACATCAGACACTAACATACATAAGAAATTATGGCGTTGCTCCTAGATATTGTTACAGGTTTACTGCTGACCGATTACAGCATCACAGGTGCACGTAGCTAGGGTGTGCCCATGTTCTGTCTTTGGTCAGCGTTTCTCTTGTGACAATATCTATCGGTTTATGGTTGAAAACTATTTCTACTCTGTATGGAAACATGTCCTTGGTTTCCATATTCAACCATACTTGGCGATGTCTAAGTTTTATTGTTGAATTTTAGGTTTCTAACAATAGATCTTATGATTAAGAAATAGTTAGTTATTAACCAATTCTAATTCTTTTCTATCAACATGCCATCACATACCTAGTTAGGGTTAACTGATTTTGTGTCCAATATTACCAGTCTTGACACGACGACACAATGATCTTATATGGATACAATACAAGGAGGGTGAGTCGGGTGTTTACCTAGTTTGACAGGACGAGAGTCTTCTCGCTGACGGATCGTTCTCCGGCTAGTGGTGGCTTCGGCGTCAGTCGGCGGCAGATCGCAACGGCAGCGGCAGCGGTGACTTGGACAGCGGCGGGGTGACGGAAGGGGGTGCGGAAACTCGGAACAGCGGCTAAGGGACTCGGGGCAGCGGCTGATGGGGAACTCGGGGGCAGCGGATGACGGGTCGGGAAGCAGCGGCTGATGGGGAACTCGGGGGCAGCGGCTGATGGGGAACTCGGGAAGCAGCGGCTGATGGGTTCGGCGGCGGCTAACGTGGTGTGGCCGGAAGTATAGGAGGGGTCGGCTAGGGTTTGGAGAGGGTGGTGTAGATTTTTCTAGGATTTCAAGAAGGAACTTCATATATATATACATATGGAGAATTTGTGGGCTGATCTTGGCTTGGGCTTGTCTGGTCTCCTTGAGATGGGCTGGTCCAAAGGGAATGAGTATTGGTGGGCTACACAAGGGTTGCTTGAGGTGAACTTAGTCTTAATTATAATTAACTAACAAGTTAACTAGATAATTCATTGTGTATTTAAGACATTTGAAACTATTTTATGAGTGGTACACCGGTGTCGTGGCATACCGCATTGAGGTAGACTGATACCTAAATTTTGGGTTTGGGTTGGGGTTCTACTCAGTAAGGTAATTGATTAAATTCATATTTTTAGACGAGGGGGTTTACAAAATGCGTGCTTGGTAGAGCGCGATACGCTGTTGAGCTTGGAGGCGTTTCTCGTCTAATCCTTCTAGCTTTTGAAGCCTTAACATGTCATTCTTTTCTTGAGTCAGCTCATTAGTCACGGCTATCCTGAGTGACAAGATCTGGATTTCAATGGGGAGAACTGCTTCGCTCCCGTAGACCAGTGAAAATGGGGTACAACCTGTCGGTGTTCGTACCGTTGTGCGGTATGCCCAGAGACATTCGCCCAGCTTCTTATCCTAATCTCTTTTGTTTGAAGAGACAAATTTATTCAGGAGTTTGATAATGGTTTTGTTGAAATCTTCTGCCAAACCATTAGCAGCTGGATAATACACCGTAGAGGCAATATTATGTATTCGATTTTTATCGCAAAATCGATGAAACGCTTGGCTGATGAATTGAGGCCCATTGTCATGGATTATCCTTCGGGGAATCCCAAAGCGATAAATGACGTGATGCTTGATGAAGCTGATGACATTAGACGCCTTTACCTCAGCAAGAGGGATTGCCTCTGCCCATTTGGAGAAGTAATCTGTGATGGCCAGTATGAACCGGTGACCTCTGGAAGAAGACGGGTAAATAGGACCAATGATATCCATACCCCATGCTTCAAAAGGCCAGGATGCAATCGTAGGATGTAAATATTCAGACGGTTGATGTATGAAGTCTGCATGAACCTGACAGTCTCTGCATTGTCTTGCATAGTTGATCGCGTCTGCGATCATAGTGGGCCAGTAATAGCCCATTCTCCTGATACGGTCCTGTAGCTTAGGACCGGGTTGATGCGCTCCGCACACGCCGTTGTGAGCTTCCCGGATAATCTGCTGTGCTTCGTCGTTAGAGAGGCATCTCAGTAGCAGTCCGTCGTAGGTCCGGCGATATAGGCATTGTGAAGATGCATCGAAGTAGAAGCGTAATGATCGTCTTTTGACGGATACTACTTCTTTGGGGTCCTTCGGCAAGATTCCGTATGCGACAAAATCTATGAAGGGACTTCTCCAGTCTCTTCTAGGGGGATCTGTGTTCACAGCGTAGCTGAATTCTATGTAAAAGTTATTCTTCACACAGAATAAATCTCTGTTAAGAAGGATTACCGAATCCTGCCTTCTTATAGGAGTGGCTAAATCCGCAGCTAGACTGGCTAGGGCATCAGCTTCCAGATTCTGAGATCAAGATACATGCTCTAGGAAGAACCCTTTGAATGTCATAGCTATCTCGACCGTTGCTTGGTGATAGGGGATAAGGTCTGGATTCCGGACTTCATATATTCCCCTGACTTGATTGACGATAAGCAGAGAATCACCGAAAGCTTCCCGGGACTCGACCCCCAGCTCTTTGGCGACTTGGAGCCCGATTAGCAGAGCGTTATACTCTGCCACATTGTTGGAGCATGGTTCACTAAGAGAATATGCTCGGTAGATGACGAGTTTATCAGGAGTGACCAGGACGATTCCTACCCCTGAAACCACGTTTCCCTTGGGACCAGTCCTGGAGGCACCGTCGAAGAACAGTTGCCATGCGTCACTTTCCGTTACGAAATTATATTCTGCAACTTCGTCAGGGATGTCCTCGTATAATTTGGAGGCCTCCGGGATCGGATGAGCAGCTAGGAATTCGGCCAACGCTTGGCCTTTGATGGACTTCTGCGGGACGTATACCATGTCGTATGGTGTTAACAGCATTGCCCAAGTCGCGAGTCAGGAATTAAGAGCACTTGGCTTGCTCATCAATACTCGAAGAGGGTTGATCCTGGAGATGATATGGATAGTCTGGCCGGTGACATAGTGCGACGTCTTCTGGATAGCCAACATCAGAGCCAAGCATTCTTTCTCCACTGGGTTGTACCGGTGTTCGGCTCCGACCATCATCCTGCTGAGGTAGTAGATAGCCTGTTCGTGACCCATATCGTTCTTTTGTGCAAGAAGAGCTCCCAGAGAATGATCCATCGCTCTAATGTACAGCAAGAATGGTCTTCCCATGACAGGAGTCACCAGAACTGGCGGACTGGTGAGATAGCGCTTGATATCTCTGAATGCTTGTTGACAGGTTTTATCCCATATGAAGGATACACCTTTCTTCATGAGATGCGAAAAGGGCTAACATCTTTCTGAGAGGTTGGATATGAATCTCCGGATATAAGCCAGACGGCCTTGAAATCCCCGGAGTTCCCTTAGATTGCGGGGTGGTCGCATTTCTACGATGGCCTGGACTTTGTCAGGGTCCACTTGGATGCCGTTGGCGGTGATGACAAATTCCAGGAATTTGCCACTAGATACACCCAGAAAGGACTTCATAGGGTTCATCTTGAGTTAATGTTGGCACATCAAATCGAATACCGTCCTCAAGTCTTGAATGTGATCATCTTTGATGCGGCTCTTGACGACTATGTCGTCCACGTAACATTCTACTGTTTTACGTAAATGCTCATGGAATATATTACTCATAGCCCATAGGTATGTAGCCCCGGCGTTCTTCAATCCGAAGGGCATGACCGTATAGCAATATACCCCCAACGGTGTCCGGAAGGCAGTGTGCTTCTCGTCTTCGGGATGCATCTTGATCTGATTGTATCCTGAGAATCCGTCCATGAAAGACATGCATTCAAAATCGCAGGTGTTATCGATCATGATGTCCGTGATGGAAAGAGGGAACTCATCCTTGGGGAAGGCTGCATTCAGATTTCGATAATTGATGTAGATACATATTTTCCCATTTTTCTTCATGACTGGGACAACGTTGGCGACCTAGTCGGGATGTTGTTCTTCCCGGATGAAACTGCCGGCTATCAACTTCTTGACTTCAGTTTCGATGGCGTGCATCATATCCGGGCGGAACCGGCGTTGGTGCTGCTTCACAGGCTTTGAGTCGGTCAATATGTTTAGTTTGTGAGTAGCCACCTTTAGGTCAAGGCCCGACATGTCCTCATAATCCCATGCAAAGACGTCGATATACTCTTTTATCAGCTGGATAACTTCTTCCCTTTCAGCTGTGGGAAGATTGTTACTGATAAATATCGGCTTTGGCAAAAGTTTACCCCCAACATCAACCTGGATAACTTCGTCTTTGGTGGGAGGTTCCCTTTGCTCAAAGCAGAATTCCCACTGCGTATCCATTTGTTGGGCCCAAGAGTCATTCTCAAACGGCTCAGGATCCTGTTCATCTGCTTTAAAGGGATCTGCCACTACCATATTCACTGATAGTGTTTGTTCGAGAGCATTAGGTGAGTCGGAGGGCGATGAGCCATTCTGAGAAGAGGAAAAGATGTCCTTATCTGTCTTGGAAGTTGTAAGGGAGGTGGCATATCCTAACCCGAAACGAGTTTGTTGATAGCGGGGGTCGCCTCGCAGTGGCGTTCGTCTGCCTCTTCCATAGTTGAGGCCTGGCTTTCGCTTCAAGTCGTAGCCCATGTTTTGCATGATCCTCAGCGCTTGCGGGCTGTATCGGTGAACTTGCATTTTTCCAACATCGTCATTGAAAGAATCTTCCTGGACAGTCGGTTGATTGCGCATGCGACCGAAGACTATTGAACGCTGACTGCTGCAGGTAGGTGGGATAATGAAGATAGAATCCTCATGTGGTCCATATATCGTTACGACGTTGGATGATGACGCTACTTCCCAGACATACGGACGGTAGGAGTTCATAGCTTCCAAGAATTTTTGTGCTATGGGTTCTACCTCGTCACGGGGAGTGGATTTCTGATTTGGAATTTGAGTGCCAATATACTGGAAAAGAGGATGTTTATTATCATCTGGAACTCCGTTTCTGGTTGCATTTACATCAGTCGGCTGCCCGTTGCGCCTAAGGTTGATGACCAGGGGTGGAGGCTTCTGGTTCAAAGTGATCACTAGAGGATCACTCCCTTTTCCTGACCTGGTCTTGTTCAGGTGAATAGCCCTAGGCTCCATGGCTTTCGGACGAGTGGTTCGTCCTTTCACCTTGATTGACAGCGGTAGTGCGACAGAGGGTTCTTCTGGCTCCCGGTAGGATTCTTTCTCTGCCTTGCCTGACCCCTCTTCCGTGTGGTCTTGAGAGTACAACACGACATCAGAATAGTAGGATTCTACTCCTTTAAACGGGTTTAGGTCAGCAACCTTCGTCTGTACTGTCACTTGGGGGTCTACATATTTAAGACATTGATGTAGAATTGAAGGAACGATGTTGTGGTCGTAGATCCACGGTCTTCCCAGCAAAATATTATAGAACACCTCTGAATCGATGACGTAACATGTGGCCACCGATCTGAGGTTGCCAATCTGGATCCTCAGGCGAATTTTCCCTAACGGCTTACTTCTTTCGGCGTTGAAACCCACGATTGTAGTGGAGGTGTAAGCCAATTCGCTGGTAGGAATCCTCAGCGGTCTGAGCAGACTGTGAGGGATGATGCTGATCGATGATCCCAGATCTATGTGAATCCGATCGACCTCCATGGAACTGACGTACCCGATGTAATAGAGGGGACTGTCATGCCTGTTATGTTTTAACAGCATGTCGTCTTGAGTGAAAGTGATATTTGGGACCACTTCCATTACACTGTGGCATTGAGGATATGCCATCGATTCTTCGTTGGAGGACTTGAGCTGGGTCAAGCATGCTTCCGCCTGCATCAGCGCTTCACTCAGGGCTAGACGAGTGTCTTGGGAGAGCCTGAGTAGCTCGATGATGGATAGCCTGGCTGGTGTATTAGCCAGTTGGGCCAGGATGTCGAAGTTGTATGGCTTCTCTAAACCTTTGTTTGGAATATTTTTCACAGGTTTATCAAAGCGCACTTCTTTTTGCTTCCCCTTGTCCGCCGAAGTTGGTTTTGAAGGGCTGGCATCTGGTATGACCGGGCCTGGTCCTGAAGGTTTGGTAGCTGAAGCGTCTGCCGGTGTATCTTTCTGACTTGCTCCATAGTCGTTGAGGTAGGCTTTCCCTGAATGGGTTGCAGCAAATACCTCGTCTTCGTCGGATGGCGAAGAAGTTGTGACCATATGGCATGGCTTGCATTTGGAGCTCTTTCTAGATGTAGCCTTAGTAGCTTTAGTCTCCTCCTCCAACTCTGACACCAAATCCGGATGAACCCACATAATCTTGCCCTGCCGGGTGGTTAGGGGTACCAGGTCATGATTTTGACCCCTAGCTGGAGGGGGATTGACGATGTTCATCGTGGTCCGGGGAATGGGTGTGACATCGTTCGAGACTTCTTGGGAAGGCAGATTGCCAAACCGCAGAGAGATTATGTTGGCCGTGACCGTCTTCTCGGTGTTGTGCAGGGTGATGGCTTTAGCATCGATTAGACCCTGGATCTTCCTTTTCAGTATGTAACACGCCTTTGTCGGGTGGTACACGTATCTGTAGAAGATGCAGTATTTGGGGTCGTTTGTACTGCCGACTTCTTGGGGCCATCTTAGCTCCGGAAGGGTGATCTTGCCACTTTTGACGAGACACTCGAATATACTTGGGATATCGTCGTCGTCGAAAGAGTAGACTTCGACGGGCCTGGAGGTCCCGAGTCTCGCTTGTGCGGTTGCCGCAGTCTTTTGTCTGGCCGTATTGATCGCCAGAGCTTCTTTTCCTTTGGCGCTGTGAGGATGGTCGCTGCTGGGAGATGACCTTTTACCTCTGTCAGAGGCGGAGATCATGATGCCATTGTCGCGCGCCTTGCGACTGTTGTCTTCGGTGGCTACTGCCGAGATGATGAACGAGGGCCAATCATGGAACTGATATGGTCCTGTAAACACCGAGACTATGGGAAGGAGGTTCTTTCTGCAAATGTCTACTAACGCAGAGTCTGGAACTCCTGGAGGCATCTGTAAGGTGGCCTGACGAAAATGTTCGACGAAGGTGCGAACGTCTTCCTTTTTCCTCTGCTTGACTTCGATGAGAGAGGACATAGACATGTCCATTCCTTCCTCGTAAAATCGTGTGAAGAATAAAGCTTTGAAGTCTTCGAAGGACGTAATGCAGTTGTCCGCCAAGCTACGGTACCACTGATAGGCTACTCCTGAGAGGCAGCCTTTGAACACCCGAGTGAGGAGGGCATCGTTTCCTTGTAGCAACACCGTCATCATACTGAAATAGTTTATGTACTGACTTGGTGATGTTTTTCCCTCGAACAGAGCCATAGTCTGAGGTTTGTACCTCAGAGGGAAAGGGACCTCTTCCCAGATAGCTGGGTAAGGCTGGTTGATTCCCAGTTTCTTGAGCTGGTCTTTGTGCTTCAAGGCGTCAAACTGGGCTTTCAACTCCTGTACTGCCTGCATCGGATTTTCAGTCGGAAATGGAATTACGGTGTAGTACGGAGTTAGTTGTATCGTAACTCCAACGGGAGGTAATACATTCTCTGAGTGAGAAAGCGGAGGAACTGCTGACTCTTGATCTAGAGCAGGTTCTTGGCTCGGGTTGGATGGTGGTAAGTCCACCCGCACACGTATCTGAGTTGGCAGGACCGATGCTTAAGCCATGGCAGTCGCGTGCTGAGTTAGCGTCATCTGGTGTATGTTCTCCATTATGGATTGTATTTGTTTCAGAGATGTCTCCAGTATAGTGATGCGTTGTTCCGCGTTTCCTAACGACGAAGCTTCCTCGCGTTCATCTTTAACGGCATAAACTCCCATTTCCCTAGGCATCGTCGAAGGATGCGTATAGGTTGCTGCAGAAGTCGACTCTATACTCTCAGTATTTGATTCGGGAGAATGGCGACTCCCAACGTCAGAATCAGAGGAGTACGAAGTCAGTTGTTGTGACTTTGAACGAGTATTCTGGAATACCCCATCTTCAGTGTCTCTGAGGAGCATGTTGGATCTCCTTCGGCTCGGAGTTCTAGAGGACGGACGTCTTGAGCCTGAGCTTCCTCCAGGTATATGCGAAGCCATGTTCACAGATGCATGCGCGGGTTCTTCTTCCTAGAAAGACAGAGAGTAGCTCAACCGGTCGAAAACCGACCATTTTGCTTTAGAACAGCAGTAGTCAATCACAATCTTATGACTATTACAACATTGCTCGCCAGGGGGCGTAATAGACATGTTGGAAGGTCCCCTTTCCTTATGCTTCTGGATTAGATATTTGCGCAAGTCAGGAGGAGCAAAAGAAGAAGACGACGGCTTGTTTCTTCTGTTCCCATCAGTGGGCATGCGGAGATTGGGCACCATGGTTTTCCCTGTGCCACCTGTGTACAACAGGTTGGCCATCTGGGTGGCGAATAATCCCCGGGGAGGGTGTCTTTCCGCAACTTGAGCTTACTTTACGCCGTGGGACTTTGCCTGGCGTAATATGGAGATTTGCTCAGACTGGCGTAAAGCTGAAGAGATCCTCAGTCGGCCATCGACTTCTCGCGTAATCCGGAGGGTAGGCAGATTGCTCCCTCGCGGGCGTAAAGGCCGAGAAGTTGAGTACTCTGTCGCTTGCCTTCCCTTGCGGAGATCACAACGCTCATCCGGTTCCTCGTAGAGGTCAGATGTTGTCTTGCGCACGGAGCGTGATTTGTACTTTCGATTTGGCGCTGAGGCATCATCAGAAGTTTTGTCTGTACCGCGCGTAGTGGGAGACTGGTTTCTATGCGTAGAGCACAGTAGATACTTCTGGGTTATCGCTGAGGCTTTGCCCGAAGTTTTGTCTATACCGCGCATAACGGGAGACTGGTTTCTATGCGTAGAGCGTAGTAGATACTTCTGGGTTAGCGCTGAGGCTTTGTCCGAAGTTTCGTATGTACCGCGCGTAGCGGGAGACTGAATTTTACGTGCAGGGCACGGAGGGAGCAATGCTAAAACCTCATTGGTCGGAGAGATCGGAGAGATCGGAGAGTCCACAGGAATGTTAGAGGATGTCTTGGGCATCCAGACCTTGCGCAGCTTCCTGTTATCTTGGACGGAGAGAGGGTGAGAGCTACCCCCTGTTCGAAGCATGTCTGTAACCTCCGATTTCCAAATTTCCGAAATATTTAGATTTTAAATTATTTTAAAAATATCAAGTTTATAAAATATTTTTCTCCTTGAAATTTTATTTGATTTTTAAACAATGTTTGATTGTAGAAGGTTATTTATAATCTTGTATAAAAATTATTTTTCCTAAATGTCGCTTTCTTATAAAATAAGTAAGTAAATAATAATATATATATATTTCTAGTTTCAAATATTTATTGGGTTGAATCATAAAAAAAAAATTATTGTTTTAACCAAATATTTATTTAAAAGACTAGTTGATAAAATAAAATAAATTTTTATTTATTGGGATAGTAAATAAATAAATGTCATACTTTCTAAGATTTTGCAAAATGTATTAATTAGTAGCTAATTGGAAATTAGCTAGCTTTCCTAAAAACATTTTCTGAAATTATAATCTTTATTTTTATTTTAATTTTTTACAAGTTGCCATTTCCCATTCACTAGCCTTCACACCCTCATTTTTCCCACATGAGAAAACCTTTTATATTTAATTCTGGGCCATTCATTATTGGGCCAACCCGCAAACCCTTTATCCCACACCATCTCTCCCTATTTAAGTCCCTCATCACCATTCCCAAGAAACCCTAATCTCCAAATTTATTAGCTAGCCTCCACAAATTCCCACAAGCTAAAGCCACTACCATTTTTGTGTGCTCGTGTCCGTGTGTCCAGCATCACCATGTCAGCCGTGATGGCCTCGGGTCCGACCCCGGGTGTCCCACCGTATCCATTTATTTTCTGTGTCCGGTTACAATATTACAACCAGATTTCCTGTGTCCAACACCCGGACACGCCCACAGCACATCAGATTCCTGTGTCCAGCCCCGGACACGTCCCCCACAGAGCACCACCCTCGTGTCCAACCCGGACACGTACACAACACCATCCCTGTGTCCGGCAGACCCGGACATAACCCCCTGACACACAGAACCCTAAACCTAACCCTAACCCTAGATTTAGCCGCCGAGTCGAGCAGGCCGCCGCCGAGTCGAGCGCCTGTCGTCGAGCTCGCCGTGGCCGACCAGACGCAGCCGCCCCCTCGATCCAAGCGCCTGTCCCCTCGATCCAAGCGCCGCTCTCGAAGATTCCGCCGCGGCTCCCCTCCACGTCGCCGAGGACACCCGCCGGTGACCGCCTGGGTCTTCGACCGGTTCCTCGGACCACCGCCGCTCTTGAGCTTCGACCGTCGCCGCCTCCTCGAGCCAGTCGACGCCGCCGTCGCAGAAGATCCGCCACCGCCTCAGATCTGTCGAAGTCGCCGCCTCACCCGCGTCGAGCCTCGTCGAGTCGTCGATCGCCGCGTCGAACTCCGCCGACCGCCTCGAGCAGAGCGTCGACGCCCTGCCCGGCGGACCTTCTCCGCCGACGCCGGAGAACCCTCCCCCATCGTGAGCATTTCCCCTTTTCCTTTCTTTTCAGTTCTGTATACATTAGTTAAGTGTATATGTAATAGTTAATTAAGTTATAATTAGTTAATTAATTAACAATTAGTCTAACTAATTAATAAATTAGTTTAGTAAATTTGTAATTAATGTGGTAAGTAAATGTAATTAATTTAGTAAATAAATATAATTAGTTTAGTAATTAATGTAATTAGTCTAGTAAAATAATGTAATTAGTTAGTAATTTCATATGTTGGTTTAGTTTAGTAGTAATCAGTAGTTAAATTATTTAGTTATAATTAATCAGTTAATTAGTCATTAATCAGTAGTTAATTCTTAATCAGTAGTTAATTTATATAGTTTGGTTAGTAAATGTTTAATCAATCAGTTAATAATTAATTAGTTATTAATTGCATATAATTAATTTAATAATTGCATATAACTAGTTTAGTTTATATAATTAGTTATTTATTATGTGTAAATTTAGTTATGTATTATGTATAAGGATTTTTGATTGATATATATATACAAATATGTATTTTGGTATAAAAAGTATATATGTATATACATCTATTAGTGTATATACACAAATACGTATTTTGTACAAATTACAAATAGACACTTATATATATATTATATACGTTTTATTGGTATAATAAGTATTAATGTATGTTTCAGTATTTAAAAATAAATAAATGTATATTGGTATATATGTATATATATATAACCGTATTTTGGTATAAATATGTGTACCTATATATATATACTTGTATAAACATATTTTTGGTATATATATATATAAAAACTGTATTGATAAATATGTACTTGTAAAACATATTTTGGTATATTACCTGTATATAGTATTGTATTATTTTGGTATGTATGCATATATATATAATATAAGTTAATATGTATTTGGTACATGTATACTAGTTTATCTGTATGAGTGATGTATAATTTTTCACATAAATAAAATATATTTCCACTTATGTACATACAGTTAAACCTATTTTGTATACCTTGGAATAACTATATATATATATGTATTAAATTATAATATGATTAATTGGTAAATTACTAGGTGACCCTAGTTGACTAGTGCCATACCTGATAGAGCCCCTGAGTTCATGTATTTGTGATGTGTTAGTGTAGCACCTGATGCAAATGTTGTATTGATATATTTTAGGACTGTTGGATCCTCCAGACGATACTCTGGGACAGGACATTGGTATTACCAGCTAAGGACCCAAGGCGAGTACATTCTCTGATTAGTTTCTAATTTATGATATCTCCTATGTTCACTGTATCTAGTGTAAATATCCATGTTCTTGACACATTGGTTACACGGATTGGTATACACGGATCTCGTCATGAGATGTTATTCCTTTTTCATGGTGTAGCTTGTACAAGACTTGTTTCCTTGTTATCTTGTGCATGTACAGACACTGATTCCCGGGGAGACTTGCTACCTTCCTGGGGAATCCCGTGCCATAGCGTACCATGATTGGATCTACTATACCAGTCGGGGGTGGGGAGTATTTTAGTGTAGATATGTGATCATACCCAACTTTCCATGCATCATAGCTCACCCTACATCTTACGTCGGGTGCGGCCTGACCATCTCAGTGCCTCATAGCTGTTACGTGTGATTAGCCCGACCTCTACATGCATCATAGCTAACCAACGGTTAGCCTGACCTTCGTGAATCATAGCTAATCACAGGTAACCAGCCTGATCATGTTCCCAAGTCGATCACATATTAAAGCTAGTACTCACACACTTAGTCATAGGATTTTTGCTCATTGACATATTATTCTTTTCCTGCATTTACTTACATTATTTCCAGTATTTCTTTCGTGTACATTTCTCGTACCTATACATGCATCTGGTATATTTCCATCTAGAACTGCTACATAGTTTATGTCATTTATATAGAACTGCTAATTAGAGATGTACTTTGCTCCTTCCTGACTGGAAATATTTTTCCAGACTGTGACCTTAGTAGACTGGTTCTGACACACTTGGGGATTGGAAGTAATGATTGCAGGTATGATTATGTTGTCTCTAGACTTGTGTTGTATTCTTTTATTTCTTCAAATTCCTATCGTGCTGTAGTTGTGATTGAGTATGTTGTGAATATTTTTACAGTATTATCCGAATCTCCTTATGGAGTTGGATACTAGCGTGAGATTGTTAGTTAGTACTCGACCTAGACAGCGTTCTACCGCCGATGCTGCGGCGTAGGCTGGACGTACCCACGCACTCGTGCCCCTAAACCGGGTGTGGGTCGTGACACGTTTTTAGTGGTAGCCCATGCAGGTCAGACTTCGCAAGTTGCACGATGTCGTGGTAGTGCGACGTCATAGTTGTACTACTGTGTACCTGCTATTGAATATAGGACATAGGATACTAGGATGAGAGAGGATACTCAATCATAAATTCTTGAGAGATTCCTGGGGCGACCCCTTGAGAATCTTATTATAACTTCTAATTTTGAATCCTTCGTTTTGTTTCCGTCCGCTCTCGCTTGTTGTTGCTGAACTTGATTCTTGTTGAGCAGTTATTAAATTAAATTCTTGGTATCATTGTTGAGTTCGATTCTTGTTGACCAGTTGTTAACTTTAATTCCTGGTGTCGTTGTTGAGTTGATTTCAAATTGAGATGAATTTTATGGACTAAAATTTACGGTATCATCTGATGACATATATTGATGAGGACAGTGAGAAAGGTAAAAACGTCTACTTTGGTTATGGAACCTAGAGTTTATCGCAGCCATATTAGCTGTCGTGACGAGAACGTAGGAACCTAACTTGGATGTACATACTTTAGTTATGAGATTTAGAGTTCTCGCAGCCATACCGGTTGGCGTGGCGAGTATTCTAGATGACATGATTATAGGGTTGCATACCTTAGTTACGGAACCTGTCGTTCATCGCATCTATGCTTACTGGCGTGGCGAGAATTCTGTGTGTCATGATTTCTGACAGACGTGTATGATTATCAGGTTGTATCTTAAATTGGTTCTTAAAGTATCATCTCAAGACTTATCTATTTCTGTTATTCAGGACTTTGTTCCATCGCTTCTTTTTCTTTACTAGCAGTAAAGATACCTTCCGTCCTTGATCCAGTTCCTTTTGAGCTTATTTCCTTTGAGGATCCCTTGTTAGTATGATAATTAGTGGCTTGTAATTTTGTTTGTGTCTTGTATTAGTATTGACTGTGTTGCTAGTGAGTTGTAAGTGTTTCTTAGTTGGACATGTGAGCAGTAGGCTTTAATCTAGAGTTAGCCCTTAGCATAGTATCTTGTACCAATGATTCTAGGAGTAGTGTCATTAGAGACTGTGAGTAGAAGGAGAGTATAGAGTATCAGTGATAGTCCTCAGAGTTAGTATCAGAGCCAATTACCCGTCCTGGATAATCATGGTTATGTAATTGAGTGATCTATGTAATCAATTAAGTATCCAGGAAATTGTGTTAAGGATTTATGGAGCATGATGTTCAATTTGATGATTGATATCGGAAGTGTTAAAGGTAAGGAATTGTATATGCATAAAAGAGTTAATGGGCTGTCATGAGTGGAGAAATATCAGAATTGTAATGAAGATGGTGAAGCGTACCATGGATTAGTTTAACAGGCTATAAAAAGGTTAAAAGGAAATACATATACAACAATCGAGATGAGGAACCACACACATAACCATGAGGGTAAAGAAACATGAGTGTTATAGAGGATACAGGTGATCATGAGTTCTAATGAGCTTGATGAGATAATCCATTAATGCAGCTAGTGATATAATACCAAGAGTGCTAATAATTCTATATCGAGGATTAGTCGAGAATAACGTTAATAACAGTAAGCACTCTGTGTGATGATAATTAAATGATATACCAGTTGACATAAATTAAAATTATGAAAGAAAATACAGGTGATGATAACTTTGATCATTGGAGGTAATAGTACAAGTGATTCAGGCAGTACAATTTTAGTACAAAAATTATAGACACTAGATGCATTGAGTGCACCTTGAGTATTAGAGACCGAGAACACTGATATGTACCTTTATGGAGTTATAAATTAAAAAGGTGGAAATAAAATTTTACTTTTAGAAAAATTGAGGAGTAGAGTTTGTGTCATTAAAATTTTGAGGATTTCAAATACTGATTCAATAAACATGGTTAAGGCTACAAAGATTTTAGAAATGATTAGATTCATTTCGATGTTGAGTATCTGATTTTGAGGAGGTATATACAATTTATTTTTAAGTTGATCGAGAAGTTAAACCTTGACGATTATTTTGAGGATTAATTTTATGGTAGACGAGAGATATGAATATTAATATATGAGTAGATGATATACATGTGCAAGGATCTGATAACTTGAGCAGGATTGAGATGGCACCACAGACTGATTTGGGTGTCCATTTAAAGTTGTATTGAAAAGAGCAGTATTTAGTACGGTGTTGCACTTGACGTATATTGAGTGATAAGAACGACTAGTATGAACAGTTGTAGTAGGAATGGGAACTGACAGAGGGTATGGTACTAAAGAGATAGAGGTATCAACTTGGATGCATTATTGAATCATGGTTATATTAGAGATTCTTGGCATCAGATTCAGTATTAATAAGCAGGTGTATGCAATGATGATGTAGTCATGAATGTTGGGGATTAATGATTAATTGATATGAGTACCGGTGTACAGGAATATGAATTAGTTAGTGAATTTGCTAGAGCTAAGTGTATGTTAGAGATAGAAAATACTGCAGGTAATGTGTTATCAGGTTCTTTCTTTTTCTCATGTTGTTTTTGTCTTCTGATTGATTGATTCCCTAGTACCGTGGGTTGTATTCGTGATTTTTCTTGTTAGAACATAGCTAGTAGTACACCTTAACAGAGACTGAAATACCATGACAAAAGACACATGACCTATATAATTTTTCTTAAATTGCATGGCTGTAGGTAGAGTTTTCTTAAACCATGATCATTAGGATTTTGACCATAGCAAGGATCTATGACAAGGTTATGACTGACAAAGAGAGACAAGATGATTAAATTATGGATGAACATTAATTTAAATAAAGAATTTAGGGGTTGTTATAACGAAGTTGATGGATCATTGATTTTATGAAAATTGAGGTATGATTGAAATTCGAGGACAAACATTAACTTAAAGGGAGAATTAAGAAATTCACAGAGTCAAAAATTTGAGGATTTATTAATTTTAAGGAGGTCTTGATATGATTGAATTGATTATTAAAAATTTGAGAAATTTGAGAGATTATCATTTTATCTATTTGATTGCAAGATAAAATTTTTATATATTATGAATGTTGCATTGAAGATTCTGGAAGCATCGCATCGTTGAGTATTTGAGGAAAAAGAAAATCAGGAAATAAAATCGTAAATGGAATAGTGTCGGATTAAATTCTTGGGATGAGGAGTTAGATTGGAATAAGCATCAATTGAATTTGAGTTAGAGGAGTAAGATGATTGATGAGTGTTTAAAATTTAAATTTTTGGGATACAGATTTTTAAGTTTATAAATATGCATTGATTGGATTTCAATTGGAGGATTGGATATTAAATCCTTGGGTAGTTAGATGCGAACTTAAAAAAATTTGAAGGAGATTATGGCAAAGGGGATTTGACTTTTAAACTTGAAGATTCTTCAGGAATATGATGTTGTATAATTTTTGAAGGATTGTGAAATGACATTATGAAATTACTTCATGATTATTGGCTTAAAATTAAATTTTTATAGAAATAATATGATGAGTGAAGGCAATTATTGAGGATCCTAAATTTCGAGGACGAAATTTTTCTAAGGTGGGTAGACTTGTAACCTCCGATTTCCAAATTTCTGAAATATTTAGATTTTAAATTATTTTAAAAATATCAAGTTTATAAAATATTTTTCTCCTTGAAATTTTATTTGATTTTTAAACGATGTTTGATTGTAGAAGGTTATTTATAATCTTGTATAAAAATCATTTTTCCTAAATGTCGCTTTCTTATAAAATAAGTAAGTAAATAATAATATATATATATATTTCTAGTTTCAAATATTTATTGGCTTGAATCATAAAAAAAAAAATTATTGTTTTAACCAAATATTTATTTAAAAGACTAGTTGATAAAATAAAATAAATTTTTATTTATTGGGATAGTAAATAAATAAATGTCATACTTTCTAAGATTTTGCAAAATGTATTAATTAGTAGCTAATTGGAAATTAGCTAGCTTTCCTAAAAACATTTTCTGAAATTATAATCTTTATTTTTATTTTAATTTTTTACAAGTTGCCATTTCCCATTCACTAGCCTCCACACCCTCATTTTTCCCACATGAGAAAACCTTTTATATTTAATTCTGGGCCATTCATTATTGGGCCAACCCGCAAACCCTTTATCCCACACCATCTCTCCCTATTTAAGTCCCTCATCACCATTCCCAAGAAATCCTAATCTCCAAATTTATTAGCTAGCCTCCACAAATTCCCATAAGCCAAAGTCACCACCATTTTTGTGTGCTCGTGTCCGTGTGTCCAGCATCACTGTGTCAGCCGTGATGGCCTCGGGTCCGACCCCGGGTGTCCCACCGTATCCATTCATTTTCTGTGTCCGGTTATAATATTACAACCAGATTTCCTGTGTCCAACACCCGGACACGCCCACAGTACATCAGATTCCTGTGTCCAGCCCCGGACACGTCCCCCACAGAGCACCACCCTCGTGTCCAACCCGGACACGTACACAACACCATCCCTGTGTCCGGCAGACCCGGACACAACCCCTTGACACACAGAACCCTAAACCTAACCCTAACCCTAACCCTAGATTTAGCCGCCGAGTCGAGCAGGCCGCCGCCGAGTCGAGCGCCTGTCGTCGAGCTCGCCGTGGCCGACCAGACGCAGCCGCCCCCTCGATCCCAGCGCCTGTCCCCTCGATCCAAGCGCCGCTCTCGAAGATTCCGCCGCGGCTCCCCTCCACGTCGCCGAGGACACCCGTCGGTGACCGCCTGGGTCTTCGACCGGTTCCTCGGACCACCGCCGCTCTTGAGCTTCAACCGTCGCCGCCTCCTCGAGCCAGTCGACGCCGCCACCGCAGAAGATCCGCCACCGCCTCAGATCTGTCGAAGCCGCCGCCTCACCCGCGTCGAGCCTCGTCGAGTCGTCGATCGCCGCGTCGAACTCCGCCGACCGCCTCGAGCAGAGCGCCGACGCCCTGCCCGGCGGACCTTCTCCGCCGACGCCGGAGAACCCTCCCCCATCGTGAGCATTTCCCCTTTTCCTTTCTTTTCAGTTCTGTATACATTAGTTAAGTGTATATGTAATAGTTAATTAAGTTATAATTAGTTAATTAATTAACAATTAGTCTAACTAATTAATAAATTAGTTTAGTAAATTTGTAATTAATGTGGTAAGTAAATGTAATTAATTTAGTAAATAAATATAATTAGTTTAGTAATTAATGTAATTAGTCTAGTAAAATAATGTAATTAGTTAGTAATTTCATATGTTGGTTTAGTTTAGTAGTAATCAGTAGTTAAATTATTTAGTTATAATTAATCAGTTAATTAGTCATTAATCAGTAGTTAATTCTTAATCAGTAGTTAATTTATATAGTTTTGTTAGTAAATGTTTAATCAATCAGTTAATAATTAATTAGTTATTAATTGCATATAATTAATTTAATAATTGCATATAACTAGTTTAGTTTATATAATTAGTTATTTATTATGTGTAAATTTAGTTATGTATTATGTATAAGGATTTTTGATTGATATATATATACAAATATGTATTTTGGTATAAAAAGTATATATGTATATACATCTATTAGTGTATATACACAAATACGTATTTTGTACAAATTACAAATAGACACTTATATATATATTATATACATTTTATTGGTATAATAAGTATTAATGTATGTTTCAGTATTTAAAAATAAATAAATGTATATTGGTATATATGTATATATATATAACCGTATTTTGGTATAAATATGTGTACCTATATATATATACTTGTATAAACATATTTTTGGTATATATATATATAAAAACTGTATTGATAAATATGTACTTGTAAAACATATTTTGGTATATTACCTGTATATAGTATTGTATTATTTTGGTATGTATGCATATATATATAATATAAGTTAATATGTATTTGGTACATGTATACTAGTTTATCTGTATGAGTGATGTATAATTTTTCACATAAATAAAATATATTTCCACTTATGTACATACAGTTAAACCTATTTTGTATACCTTGGAATAACTATATATATATGTATTAAATTATAATATGATTAATTGGTAAATTACTAGGTGACCCTAGTTGACTAGTGCCATACCTGATAGAGCCCCTGAGTTCATGTATTTGTGATGTGTTAGTGTAGCACCTGATGCAAATGTTGTATTGATATATTTTAGGACTGTTGGATCCTCCAGACGATACTCTGGGACAGGACATTGGTATTACCAGCTAAGGACCCAAGGCGAGTACATTCTCTGATTAGTTTCTAATTTATGATATCTCCTATGTTCACTGTATCTAGTGTAAATATCCATGTTCTTGACACATTGGTTACACGGATTGGTATACACGGATCTCGTCATGAGATGTTATTCCTTTTTCATGGTGTAGCTTGTACAAGACTTGTTTCCTTGTTATCTTGTGCATGTACAGACACTGATTCCCGGGGAGACTTGCTACCTTCCTGGGGAATCCCGTGCCATAGCGTACCATGATTGGATCTACTATACCAGTCGGGAGTGGGGAGTATTTTAGTGTAGATATGTGATCATACCCAACTTTCCATGCATCATAGCTCACCCCACATCTCACGTCGGGTGCGGCCTGACCATCTCAGTAACTCATAGCTGTTACGTGTGATTAGCCTGACCTCTACATGCATCATAGCTAACCAACGGTTAGCCTGACCTTCGTGAATCATAGCTAATCACAGGTAACCAGCCTGAACATGTTCCCAAGCCGATCACATGTTAAAGCTAGTACTCACACACTTAGTCATAGGATTTTTGCTCATTGACATATTGTTCTTTTCCTGCATTTACTTACAGTATTTCCAGTATTTCTTTCGTGTACATTTCTCGTACCTATACATGCATCTGTTATATTTCCATCTAGAACTGCTACATAGTTTATGTCATTTATATAGAACTGCTAATTAGAGATGTACTTTGCTCCTTCCTGACTGGAAATATTTTTCCAGACTGTGACCTTAGTAGACTGGTTCCGACACACTTGGGGATTGGAAGTAATGATTGCAGGTATGATTATGTTGTCTCTAGACTTGTGTTGTATTCTTTTATTTCTTCAAATTCCTATCGTGCTGTAGTTGTGATTGAGTATGTTGTGAATATTTTTACAGTATTATCCGAATCTCCTTATGGAGTTGGATACTAGCGTGAGATTGTTAGTTAGTACTCGACCTAGACAGCGTTCTACCGCCGATGCTGCGGCGTAGGCTGGACGTACCCACGCACTCGTGCCCCTAAACCGGGTGCGGGTCGTGACAATGTCTTCGTAGGCAGACTGGTTGAATTGGATGACCAGTGTCTTCTTCATGGTTCTTATAGATACCGCATCGTGTTGAGCAATTACTTCCTCATCAGAAGAGAAAGATGTCCCCAGCAGAGTCGCCATCTTGTTTGTGGTGGAAAACGAAAGAATAAAGATAAATTCAAGATGGGGTTTACACGAAACCCGCCTTTTTTGGTTTACAAACAAACTTGTACAATTTGATCCTATACGAGGATGTGGAAGTACAATTTATTTAATCTGGGTAAATATTGCTATAGGTGTCTGATCTGCAGTTGATCACTTTAGCCCTTGGACCACACGATGATGAAGAAGTGCCGTAAAAGACAGGAAGCAGCTTCGAAGGTTGCAAAAGAGGGTGGATGTACGATGCCAAAGTCGTCGATCCCTACTCTTTGCCTGTACTCCGGGTTCTCTCTCTCTCTCTTTCTTGACCTCTGGTTCGATCTTTCTTGGAAGTTCGACCTTAATTTCTTCGACCCTCCAATTTGTCGACCTTGGATCTGATATTGGTTCTCTTGACCAATTTTTTGACCTTCTTTCTCATTGATAGAGGTCTCTATTTATAGAGTTTTGGTGACAGTGACCACTCCGTCGGTGTAGAAACCGAGGAGTGGAAAGTACAACACCCTTTTACACAACGGTTAAAATAACCAATGCCTGCGTATAGATGATCCTTTGAATGAGCGTGTGACGCGGGTCCAACTAAGGGACAAAACGCGTATAATCGCTATAAAGATCACGGTATAGAAGCCACGTAGGTAGGTATCCCTCGTGTAGAAGAGGTGGGCGTAGAAGCCAATGTTTGTCACCATGGCGTAGAAGCCAAGTAGGCATAGAAGCCGAAAATAGGCGTAGAAGTCGAGTGGTCATAGAGGCCGAGTGGGCGTAGAAGCCGAGTGGTTATAGAGGCCGAGTGGGTGTAGAAGCCGCTGCGTACCGTGCCAGAGTGCTGATGTGGACGTCTTAGCCGGAATTACGGCTTTTGAAGATATAATCAAATCTCTTGCATTAAATGCAGAGATTTGCCACCATCCTGTGCATTAAATATGGAGGCGTATTTTTGAAGGTCTGCAGCCCTTCTGCGCTTCAGTCGCAGAGACGTGCCTTGAGAAACTGTCACCGCTCTGTGCATTGGACGTAGAGACGTGCCTCGAGCAACTGTCATCGCTCTGTGCATTAGTCGTAGAGACGTGCCTCGAGCCCCGTACCGAGTGCAGCTTTTGATGTGGCAGGCGGTTTGTCTACCATAAAGCGTAAACAGCTCATGTCTGCCTGTGTAAAACAAGGCAGCGTATCCCTTCGTGCACGTAAAAGCAGCTTACGCGAAGGAGATGGCGGTAAATAACAGCCTGGGTCGCAGTGCCGTGCCATCATTATAGCCGTCGTCTGGGTAGTCGAGCAGTATCCCTGGGTAGTCGAGCAGTATCCCTTTGTCAGAAGTCCAGACGTCAGGTTCATTGCAGGATCTGACAGGTTCACTTCGGGGAATACGAAGCGTCTCTCGTACACTTCAATGTTGCGTTTGCAAGAGGATGGGTTTCACTCCCGGGAGTCGATGAAGCACCCTGTTTACGCTGAAGCGGTTTGGACATACTGCCTTACGTTGAGCTTATATTTCATGCTATGTTTGGCAGAGAAAGCTCTGTTGCACGCTTGATGGCTCTGAAGGCCTCTGTTTATGCTGCTCTGTATCAATATGCTGCGTATAGCCATCCAGCGTATTTTTCATGCTTCTACAGCCTACTCGGCTTCTATGCCTTTTTTGGCTTCTATGCCATGGTGACAGTTACTTGGCTTCTACGCAAACCTCTTATACACAAGGGATAACTACCTACGTGGCTTCTACGCCATAATCTTCGCAGCAGATATACGCATTTTGTCCCTTAGTTGGACGCGCGTCATATGCTCACTCAAAAGGTCATATATACGCAGGCATTAGTTATTTTAAACCGTCATATAAAAGGGTGCTGTACTTTCCACTACTCGGTTTCTGCGCCGACTGTGTGGTCTCTGTCACTAAAAACTCTATAAATAGAGACCTCTTTCAACAGAGGAAAAGGTCGAAGAAATTGATCGAAAAATTGATCAAGAAATCCAGTATCAGATCCAACGGTCGCAAAGATCGAAGGTCAAACGGTCAAAAGAGAGAGAGAGAGAGAGAGAGAGAGAGAGGAGAATCCTGAGCTTAGGCAAAGAGAAGGGATCGACGACTTTGGCATCGTGCATCCACCCTCTTTAGCAACCTTCGAAGCTGCTTCCTGTCTTCTACGGCACTTCTTCGACATCGTGTGGTCCAAGGGCTAAAGTGATCGACTGCAGATCAGACACCTATAGCAATATTTACCCAGATTAAATAAATTGTACTTAGACATTCTCGTATAGGATTAAATTGTACAATCTTGTTTGTAAACATAAAAGAAGGGCGAGTTCGTATAAGACCTCATTTTCCACATTATCAATCTTTTCTCGTTTATCATCCTAAACAAGATGGTGACTCTGCTGGGGACATCTTTCTCTTCTGATGAGGAAGCTATTTCTCAACACGATGCGGTATCCGTGGGATCCGTGAAGAAGACACTGGTCGTCCAGTTCGACCAGTCTGCCTACGAAGACATGCTTCGAGCAGGGGGTAGCTCTCACTCCCTCTCCGTCCAAAGCAACAGAAAGCTGCGCAAGGTCTGGATGCCCAAGACATCCTCTATCATTCCTGTGGACTCTCCGATCTCTCTGACCAATGAGGTTGTAGCTTTGCTCCCTCCGTGCCTTGTGCGTAAAATTCAGTCGCCTGTCTTTGGCAGGACCGACAAAACTTCTGGCAAAGCCTCAGAGCTAACCCAGAAGTATAACCCGTGCCTTACACGTAAAATTCAGTCGCCTGTCTCTGGCAGGACCGATAAAACTTCTGGCAATGCCTCAGCTCTAACCCAGAAGTATGATCCGCACTCTGTGCATAAATTTCAGTCTCCCGTCCCTGGGGGAACAGACGAAACTTCTGACAATGCCTCAGCGCTAGTCCATAAGCCTACTCCGCGCTCTGCGCGTAAATTTTAGTCTCCCGTCCCTGGAGGAATAGACAAAATTTATGATGATGCCTCAGCGCCAAATCAGGAGTCCCAAACGCGCTCCGCTCGCAAAAATGCATTTATCTTCCGTGGAAAAGCTGATGATCCCTGCAAACTACGCAAGGGAAAGCAAGCAGCGGACTACTCAACTCCTTGACCTTTACTCCAGCAAAGGAACAAGCCATCTTCTTCTTCTTCTGTAACTCCTACTGACCTGCACAATTATCTGATCCAGAAGCGCAAGGAGAGGGGATCTTCTAGCATGTCTATTATGCCTCCTAGCGAGCAATGTTGTAATAGTCATAGGATTGTAATTAATTGTTGCTGTTCTGAAGCAAAACGGTCGATTTTTGATCGGTTGAGCTACTCTCCACCTTTCCAGGAAGAAGAGCCCACGCATGCATCTGTGAACATGGCTTCACACATACCTAGAGGAGGGTCGGGCTCAAGACGTTATCCCTCTAGAACTCCGAGCCGAAGGAGATTCAACATACTCCTTAGGAACACCGAAGCTAGGGTATTCCAAAATAATCGTTCGAGGTTGCGACAACCAGCTCCGTACTCTTCTGATTCCAATGATGGGGGTCGCCAGTCTCCCGAATCAGATGCCGAAAGTATAGAGTCAACTTCTACAGAGACCTATACTAGTCTTTCAATGACACCCAGGGAGATGGGTGTTTATGCCATTGAAGATGAGCGCGAGGAAGCTTCCCCGTCCGGGAGCACTGAGCAATGCATCACTATACTAGAGACGTCTCTGAAGGAAATGCAATCCATGATGGAGAACATGCACCAGATGATGCTAACTCAACACGCAGCTGCCATGGCTCCAGCATCGGCCCCTCCAACTCAGATACGCGTCGGGGTGGACTTACCACCATCCAACACGATCCAAGAGCCTGCTCTAGATCAGGAGTCAGCAGTTCCTTCGCTTCCTCACTCGGAGAATGTACTACCTCCCGTCGGAGTCGCGATGCCATCGATTCCTCATCACTCTGTGGTCCCGCCACAGGCTGAAGATCCGATGCAGGCAGTACGAGAGTTGAAAGCCCAATTTGATGCCCTGAAGCACAAAGATCAGCTCAAGAAATTGGGAATCAACCAACCTTACCCAGCTATCTGGAAAGAGGTCCCTTTCCCTCCTAGATACAAACCATAGACTATGACTTTGTTCGAGTGAAAAACATCACCAAGTCAATACATGAACTAGTTCAGCATGATGACAGTGTTGTTATAAGGGAACGCCGCCCTCCTCACTTGAGTGTTCAAAGGCTGTCTCTCGGGGGTAGCTTACCAGTGGTACCGAAGTCTGGCGGACAACTGCATTACTTCCTTTGAAGACTTTAAAGCCCTATTCTTTACGCGATTCTACGAGTGAGGGATGGACATGTCTATGTCCTCTCTCATCGAAGTCAGGCAGAAGAAAAATGAGAATATTCGCACTTTCATCGAACGTTTTCGTCAAGCCACTCTACAAATGCCTCCAGGAGTCCCAAACTCGGCATTGGTGGACATCTGCAGGAAGAACCTTCTCTCCGTGATCTCGGTGTTCACAGGACCATATCAGTTTCGTGATTGGCCCTCGTTCATCATCTCAGCGGTAGCCGCGGAGGACAATAGTCAAAAGGCGCGCGATAATGGCATCATGATCTCGGCCTCCGATAAAGGCAAGAGGTCATCCTCCAACATCGACCATCCTCGGGGTTCCAAGGGTAAAGAAGCTCTGGCCATCAACACGTCCAGGTAAAAGACGGTGACCACCACGCAGACGAAGCCCGGGACTTCCAGGCCCATTGAAGTGTACTCTTTCGACGACGACGATATTCCGAGCATATTCGAATGTCTCATCAAAAGCGGCAAAATCACCCTTCCCGAGGAGAGACGGCCTAATGAGGCCGGCAGTACCAACAATCCCAAGTACTGCATCTTCCATAGGTACATACACCACCCCACAAAGGCGTATTATATACTGAAAATGAAGATCCAGGAGCTGATCGATGCTAAGGCCATCACTCTGTGCAACAGCGAGAAGACGGTCACGGCCAACATGATCTCCCTGCAATTTGGCAATCTGCCTCCCCAAGAAATCTCGGATGGTGTTAAGCCTATTTTTCGGACGACGATGAACATCGTTAATCTTCCTCCAACTAGAGGTCAAAATCATGACCTACTACCACTAACTACCCGGCGAGGCGAGACTATGTGGGTTCATCCAGATCTGGTGCCAGAGATCGAGAAAGAGACTCAAGCTGCTAAGGCTAGGTCTAAAAAGAACTCAAAGCATAAACCGTGTCACATGATTACAGTACACTCGGCATCAGAAGACGAGGTCTTGGCTACTGGAACCCACTCAGGGAAAGCCTACCTCCAGGACTATGGAGCCAGCCAGGAAGATGCATCGGCAGACGCTTCAGCTGCCAAGCCTTCAGAACCGGAATCCATCGTACCGGAGGCCGGTCCTTCAAGACCAACTTCGACGGACAAAGGGAAGCAAAAAGAAGTGCTCTTCGATAAACCTGTGAAAAACATTCAAAACAAAGGTTTATAGAAGCCATATAACTTCGACATCCTGGCCCAACTGGCTAATACACCAGCCAGGCTGTCCATCTTCGAGCTACTCAGGCTCTCTCAGGACACTCGTCAAGCCCTGAGTGAAGCATTGATGCAGGCAGATGCATACTTGACCCAGCTCAAGTCCCCTGACGAAGAACCCGTGGTGTGTCCTCAATGCCACAGTGTGATGGAGGTGATCCCAAACATCATTTTCACTCAAGATGACATGCTGTTAAAACATAACAGACATGACAGACCCCTCTATTACACTGGGTACATCGGTTCCATGGAGGTCGACCGGATTCACATAGATCCGGGATCCTCAATCAGCATCATTTCTCATAGTCTACTCAGACCGCTGAGGATTCCTACCAGTGAATTGGCGTACACCACCACTACAATCGTGGGTTTCAACGCCGAAAGAAGTAAGCCGTTTGAGAAAATTCGCCTGAGGATCTAGATTGGCAACCTCAGATCGGTGGCTATATGTTACGTCATCGATTCAGAGGTGTCCTACAGCATTCTGCTGGGTAGACCTTGGATCCATGACCACAACATCGTTCCTTCAACTCTACACCAATGCTTTAAATATGTAGACGCCAAAGGAACAGTGCAAACAGAGATTGCTGACCTGAACCAGTTTAAAGGAGTAGAATTCTACTACTCTGATGCCGTGTTGTACTCTCAAGACTACACGAAAGAGGTGTCAGCCGAAGCAGAGAAGGAATCCCACCGGGAGCCAGAGGAACCCTCTGCCTAGCAACCTCTGTCAATCAAGGTGAAAGGATGGACTACTCATCCAAAAGACATGGAGCCTACGGCTATCCACCTGAACGAGACCAGGTCAGGAAAAGGGGGTGATCCTCTAGTGATCACTCTGAACCAGAAGCCTCCACCCTTGGTCATCAACCTTCGACTCAACAGGCAGCCGAGTGATGTAAATACAACCGGGAACGAAGTTTCAGATGATAATAAACATCCTTTTTTCCAGTATATTGACGCCTAAATTCCAAATCAGGAATCCTCCCCCTACGACGATATAGAACCTATAGCGCAAAAATTCTTGGAAGCTATAGATTTCTATCATCCGTATGTATGGGAAGTGGCATCATCATCCAATGTCACCACGATATATGGACCGCATGAGGATTCTATCTTCATTGTCCCACCTACTTGCAGCAGTCAACATCCAATAGTCTTCGGCCGCATGCACAATAAATCGACTGTGCAAGAGGATTCTTCCGACGACGATGCCGGTAAAATACAGGTTCACAGATACAGCCCACAAGCTCTGAAGATCATGCAAAATATTAGTTATAACTTTAAGCAGGAATCGGGTCTCAACTACGGGAAAGGCAGATGAATGCCGCTGCACGGCAATCCCTTCTATCAACAAACTTGTTTTGGGTTAGGGTATACCACCTCTCTCGCAGCTCGTGAATCAAACGAGGATATCTTTTTCTCCTCTCAAAACGGCTCAGTGCCCTACGACTCATCTCGTACTCTCGAGCGAACATTATCAGCAAATATGGTAGCGACGGATTCCTTCGAATCAGACGAACAAGAATCCAAACCGTTTGAGCATGACGCTTGGGCTCAACAAATGGATACACAATGGGAGTTTTGCTTCGAGCAGAGAGAATCGCCTACTGAATATAAAGTTATCCAGTTTGACGTTAGGGATGAACTTTCGCCAAAGCCGATATTTATCAGTAACAATCTTTTCAAAGCAGAAAGGGAAGAAGTTATCCAGCTGATAAAAGAATATATCGACGTCTTTGAGTAGAATTATGAGGACATGCCAGGCCTTGATCCAAAGGTAGCTACTCATAAGCTCAATATATTGCCCGATTCAAAGCCTGTGAAGCAGCACCAACGCCGGTTCCGCCCAGATATGATGGACGCCATTGAAGCTAAAATCAAGAAGTTGATAGCCTGCGGCTTCATCCGTGAAGAACAACATCCTGACTGGGTCACCAATGTTGTCCCGGTCATGAAGAAAAATAGAAAAGTACGTGTCTGCATCGATTACCGAGATATGAACCCAGCCTGCCCCAAGGATGAGTTTTCTCTTCCCATCACAGACGTCATGATTGACAATATATGCAATTTTGAACGTATGTCTTTCATGGACAGATTTTTAGGATACAATCAAATCAAGATGCATTCTGAAGACGAGAAGCACACTGCCTTCCGGACACCACTGGGGTTATATTGCTATACGGTCATGCCCTTCGGATTGAAGAATGCCGGGGCTACGTACCAACGGGCTATGAGTAACATATTCTATGAGCATTTATGCAAGACAGTGTAGTATTACGTGGACGATGTAGCTGTCAAAAGCCGCCTCAAGGATAATCACATCCAAGACTTGAAGACAATATTTGACTTGATACGCCAATATCAACTCAAAATGAATCCTACAAAGTCCTTTATGGGGGTATCTAGTGGCAAATTTCTGGGATTTGTTATAACCGCCAAAGGCATTCAAGTGGACCCTGATAAAGTCAAGGCCATCTTAGAAATGCGACCGCCCCGTAATCTGAGGGAACTCAGGGGATTTCAAGGTCGTCTGGCTTATATCCGGAGATTCATAACCAACCTCTCTGGGAGATGTCAACCATTTTCTCGTCTCGTGAAGAAAGGTGTATCCTTCGTATGGGATGAAGCCTGTCAACAAGCGTTCGGTGATATCAAGCGCTACCTTACTAGTCCGCCAGTTCTGGTGCCCCCTGTCATAGGAAGACCATTTGTGATGTATGTTCGAACGATGGATCATTCTCTGGGAGCTCTTCTCGCACAAAAGAACGAGATGGGTCACGAGCAGCCATCTACTACCTCAGTAGGATGATGGTCGAAGCCGAACACTGGTACAATCCAGTGGAGAAAGAATGCTTGGCTCTGATGTTCGCTATGCAGAAAATGCGATACTATGTCACAGGCCAAACCATTCACATCATCTCTAGGATCAATCCTCTTCGAGTACTGATGAACAAGCCAAGCGTTCTTAATTCCCAACTCGCGACATGGGCGATGTTATTGACACCGTATGACATGGTGTACGTCCTCCAGAAGTCCGTCAAAGGCCAAGCATTGGCTGGCTTCCTAGTTGCTCATCCGATCCCGGAGGCCTCCAAGCTGTACGAGGACATTCCCGACGAAGTGGCAGAATATAATTCCGCAAAGAAAGGTGATGCATGGCAACTATTCTTCGATGGTGCCTCCAGAACTGGTCCCAGGAGAAACGTGGTCTCGGGAGTAGGAATTGTCCTGGTTACTCCTGATAAGCTCGTCATCTACCGAGCGTATTCTCTTGGCGAGCCCTATTCCAACAATGTGGCGGAGTACAACGCTCTACTAATCGGCCTCCAGGTCGCTAAGGAATTGGGCGTCGAATCTCTGTAAGCTTTCGGTGATTCTCTGCTAATCGTCAATCAAGTCAGAGGAATATATGAAGTCCGGAATCCAGACCTCATCCCCTATCACCGAGCAACGATCGAGATAGCCGTGACATTCAAAGGATTCTTCCTAGAGCATGTACCTCGATCTCAGAATTTGAAAGCTGATGCCCTAGCCAGTCTAGCTGCAGATTTAGCTACCCCTATAAGAAGGCAGAATTCGGTAATCCTTCTTAACAGAGATTTATTCTGTGTGAAAAATAACTTTCACATAGAATGCAGCTACCTGGTTGACACAGATCCTCCCAGGAGAGACTGGAGAAGTCTCTTTATAGATTTTATAGCATATAAAATCTTGCCAGAGGATCCTAAAGAAGCGATATTCGTTAAAAGACGATCATTACGCTTCTATTTCTACACATCGTCATAATGTCTATATCGCCGGTCTTATGATGGACTATTATTACGATATCTCTCTGGTGATGAAGCACGGCGGATTATCCGTGAAGCCCACGATGGCGCATGTGGAGCGCATCAATCCGGTCCTAAGCTACAGGATCGCGTCAGGAGAATGGGCTATTACTGGCCTACTATGATCACAGATGTAATAAAGTATGCAAGACACTGCAGAGCTTGTCAGGTCTACGCAGACTTTATCCATCAACCTCCCGAATATCTACATCCTACGGTTGCATCCTGGCCTTTCGAAGCATGGGGTATGGATATCATTGGTCCTATTCACCCGTCTTCTTCCAGAGATCACCGGTTCATACTGGCCATCACGGATTACTTCTCCAAATGGGCAGATGTGATCCCTCTTGCGGAGGTAAAGGCATCTAATGTGATCAGCTTCATCAAGCATCACATTATTTACCGCTTCGGGATACCCCGAAGGATAATCCATGACAATGGGCCTCAATTCATCAGCCATGCGTTTCATCGATTTTACGATAAAAATTGGATACAAAATGTTGCCTCTACGGCATATAATCCTGCTGCTAATGGTTTGGCGGAAGCTTTCAACAAAACCATTATTAAGCTCTTGAAGAAGTTCGTCTCTTCGAACAAAAGGGATTGGAATGAGAAGCTGGGAGGATGTCTCTGGGCATACCGCACAACGGTATGGGCACCAACAAGTTGCACACCATTCTCATTAGTCTACAGGAGCGAAGCGGTTCTCCCCATCGAGATCCAAATTCTGTCACTCAGGATAGCCGTAGCTAATAAACTGATTCAAGAAAAGAATGACCTGTTAAGGCTTCAAGAGCTAGAAGGATTAGACGAGAAACGCCTCCAAGCTCAACAGCGCATCGCGCTCTACCAAGCATGCATTTCCAGAGCTTTCAATTAAAAATTGAAGGAAAGGGTGTTTAAAGTCGGCGAGCTAGTTTTAGCCGTAAGAAGGCCGAGAATCCAGAGCTCAAGCAAAGAGAAGGGATCGACGACTTTGGCATCGTGCATCCACCCTCTTTAGCAACCTTCGAAGCTGCTTTCTGTCTTTCATGGCACTTCTTCAACATCGTGTGGTCCAGGGGCTAAAGTGATCGACTACAGATCAGATACCTATAGCAATATTTACCCAGATTAAATAAATTATACTTAGACATCCTCGTATAGGATTAAACTGTACAATCTTGTTTGTAAACATAAAAGAAGGGCGGGTTTTCGTATAAGACCTCGTTTTCCATATTATTAATCTTTTCTCGTTTATCATCCTAAACACCTGTACCCTAGACTTTGGTGGATCTTGGAAGAATTACCTTCACTTAGTGGAATTCTCGTATAACAATAATTATCAGGCCAGTATTCAGATGGCACCTTTCGAGGCACTATATGGCAGGATGCGTACATCACCGTTGGCATGGGACGACATTGGTGAGCATAAGATCTTTGGCCCCGAAATGATCACGCAGACAGTAGAAGTTGTCAAGCAGATCAGAGAGCGACTTCGGGTTGTACAAGATCGGTATCGTTACTGGACATTCTCGATTGGATAGGCAATGTGGCTTATCGTCTTGCCCTTCCACCTTTGCTACAAGAGGTGGATAATGAATTTCATGTATCTCAGTTACGTATGTATATTATGGATTCGAGTCATATCATCGATCATTCTGAATTAGTCGTTGGTACTGACTTATCTTACGAGGAGCAACCCATATCCATTTTGGACCGAAGGAAGAAGATACTCAAGAACCGAACTATTTTTCTTGTTCGAGTTTCTTGGAGCCATCACACTCTTAGAGAATCAACGTGGGAGCACGAGGATAATATACGGTCTCGGTACTCGCACATGTTCGATTCAGAAGGTATATTTTGCCTTCATATCTTAGATTTCGCGATTAGGCGATCACCTATGTGTTGTGATGTTATTGCTTGCATGTGTAGATTTGCTAGTAGATTTGTATCGTGCTTGTCCTGAGTTCTCTAGACTTACTTGGATTTGAATTCCGAGGACATAATTTTTCTAAGGTGGATAGAGATGTCACTCCCTGTTTCCAGTATACGTATTGGTAGTATATTAATTCTTCCTTGCATGTTATTTAATTGGTTGCATGAGACTAGATCCATTCTTTGGTTTGTCTTGGTTCTTGATTTATGGTTTGGGTTGGTTTGGTCATGAGTTGAACCCATGGTCTAAATCTCAAACCCTAGCTATATAATCCAAATTTTCTCTCTCTCCCTCCTCATTCTTTCTTTCACTTCTCTCTCTCTTAAGTTTTCTCTTCCCTCCATAGACAAGTATACATTGCATAAAAATAGAAAACCCTCCATATTATTGGTCTATTATATTTATTGTATAATTTTAAGCATGTTTAGAACTTGGTATTTTCGGATTTGGTGGATGGAATGGTTTAGATCTGGATTTTTATGAGTGTGGGTGTTCTAGAGTTTTTCTTAGTTTTGGTCTTCAAAAGCTTGTTGTTTTCAAAAACTTATGGTGCTAGTATGATGGAGTACTTTATTTCGAGTAGTTTGGCTTTTGAACCACTTGATTTGGAGTTGAGATGCGAATTTTAATGCATATCTAGTCTTTTCGGATTCTTTGAGTTTTTCAATGATCGAACTTGTTGTTTTGAGATGATAGAGTACCATGCGTCCAAGCAACATGCGCCCCCTCCAGCATGCACCAATCTTGTTGGACACATGTATGCTTTGTACATGCTTTCAAAAGTCGGACGCATAGTACCTTGAACGCATGAAAATTTACTATCCATGCGTCCAGGAGGTTATGAGGCCACGAGCCATGCATCTCTTCTTTTGGACGCATGTCTCTACACGAATTTTGTGTCTCTGTATGACTTTATGTGCTTTTGTCTTTTTCTCTCTGACACTTATGCCTTGTCACCTCAATAACCTTTATGTCACTTCCCTAACACTTTATTTATTACCCGTCACTTCGGCACTTGTCCCAAGTAGTAGACTTTTGTCTAAGCATGCGACCTGGAGGAGCATGCGGAATGAAGGAGCATTCGTCCTAGAAGAGCATGCGGCTAGGTTAGAACATGTGGCTAGTTGGTTCATGCGGCATGACCTTCATGTGCACGACTTAGACACGTATTATCCTTAGTGACTACCTGTGTACACGTAGTACCTTCTTGTTGGGATCATTTATTTTATTTGGAATATTTCTTATCATCCTCTATGTGGTTGATCTTGGTTATTGCTCGTGTTATGATTCTAAGGGAGAATGGACTCAACAACCCGACCATGTGCTAGAACTCATGCTTATGATCTTGGTAATTAGACTCGAATATCATACCCGTGCTGATACAATCATTGCCTGATATTGTTCATGATCTGTGCATCAACGCGCGACATACTGTGTTAAGTGTTAAGTGATTTATATTTGGATTGTGCATCGAGAATGCCTCCAAATTCCTGAATGCGTGATACTATAAATATACTTTTTCCCCAACACGGACATGATATGCGATTCAAGTACCAAAGCGTGGCTAGGATTTTGATTATTGAATGTTGCATACACGCTCGGGTGAATCCAGATTAAACTTTTATGGATTTGTATCTTGCGTGTCCATACTTTGTACCATATCTTAAGAAAAATTCTCATGTGGCAATGCCTTGAGATTTCAAAATAATATAGGGTTAATTAAGTAACTAAAAGTGGTAGTAACATTGAGAGGAGTCAGTATCCCGAGATCATGCCAACGAACCTTCCCACATAGATTCATTCTATGTGCGCTGTAGGATAGCCACCACAGATACTGTATATCATCTGCCTTAGTGGAGTGCAGTATCTGACCTATTACAAATAATAATGAACCACTGTTTCACTATAGGAACATTGGAACCGCTAACATCGTTATATAGTGGAGTGGCCCTATGGAAAACTGGTACAATTCGTGATGTGCCTATATAATCATTTTATTTGGCTCGGTTAGCTCATGTCCGGCAATGTCATGATCTGAGGATACCTATTATACATTATTCTGAGATAACCTCAGACTCCATAATTGTCACCCTTACTTTTTCAGCTAGGGGTAGTTTGGTAATTTGGCATGGGTAAATAATTTTAGGAATAAATAATTATATTAGTGTGTTATAGTAATTATTTAATGATTGTATTAATTATTTAATTATTGATGATTTATAGATTTAATGTGACTTGTAATAAATATTTTGTTAGAGGCTAGTCTAATAATTAGACTTGTCATGACAACTAGTGAGCCTAACTTGGACCCAAGCCCATTAGACCTTCTCACTAATTAGTTAAGGAGAATTAGTTTAATTACAATTAGTTAAAGACTTCCAAAATTATCCTTCCTAATTATTTATCATAATTCACCATGTAGGGGTAACTTGGACCATTGTAAGTGACTTGGGGAAGGGGAGAAGGGGATCGACCACTATTAAGAGCCTCTCATTCTCTCTCTCCTCCTCATTTATATTTTATTTGATCCAAAATTTTAGATCCACAATTTCCCATATTCCCTCCATCAATTTCCCTCTTAATTAACCTCCATTTTCTTCTCAAATTCATCACTCTTGGAGTTTTGGATCTTAGAGAAACAAGGAGCACAAGGAGGAGGAGCATTGGTGAAGAGATCGTGTCAAGAATGTATCCAATTGCATTTTTATTAGGAATCCATCTTTCAATTGGTAATTTCTAAATTTCTCCTTCATTGTAGCTTCTTAATCATACATTTGACCATTATGAATGATCCCATGGCATAGGGCTACCTATAGGAACAAGTTCTAGGTTAATTGGTTGTGTATTGTGAGTTCTATATGGTAATTTGTGTGCTTGTTGGGAGAATTACGAGTTTGACATATCAATATTGTGTCATGAGACCAATTAGATCTAATTAGACTTATATTGGGGTTATAGGACTAGTTTCGTGTCCATAAATGGATACGTGTATGCCTTATCATGATATTTTATGATACAGTACGATACGGGACCCAATTTTGGAGTTTTTGCATAATTGCTCTTCAATTCTCATTGTGGCAAGTTACTTTAGAAGGACTATGATGATATGGATATGAACAATTAGTATTGGTAGTATATTGGAGATTTTGAGTCTTGGTTGAGGGTGTATTCTAGAGTACCACTTGAGGTAACACCAAGTATGTGATTTAATGCATTAAAGGAATATTATGGTGGTGCTTATGATTTAAGAGGATACACACACACACACACACACACACACACACACACACATACACACACACACACACACACACACACACACACACACACACATATATATATATATATATATATGAATTAATGATAACTATATTTATATATGTTCTATATGTGTGTGTGTGTATTGTTGGGGTTTTGGTGATGGGTAGTAGAGGAATTGGGCTCGGGCAGATCATTAGAGTGCGCAGGTGGTTAGTAATATGAGTTAGTGATGTTAAATGGTTAGTGTGCTTAGGGGGTGTATCAGTTTCTGCTGTTTGAAGTATCAGTTGATACCTTGTTAGATATCAGAGCAGTGAGGGGTTTTGTATCAATTTGAGAGGGGGGATCGAGAGTAAGGAACTAAAGTGCAGTTTACTTCATTCAGTGAGGAGTTGGTAGAGTTGGTGTTAACTTGTGTTCAGTGATCTATTTTGGTATCAATAGACTTTTGAATTGATTATCAGTGACTGGCAATAGGTGTTATGAGATATTGTGTGTATCAGGATTTCAGTTGTGTGTGGGTTTATGTGCATCAATATGGCTTGAGTGAATGTGTATGTCATATGAGCTTGGTTATGGTGTGTTCTGAAGGTCGGGTAAGGCCTGTGTAAGGGACTGACACTCAGTGGCAGTTAGTAAGTCTGAACCAAGGGGGCCGTGGAATTATAGAGGTGAGAGATGTTGGGGGAAACTCAGGTTACAGGTTGGAGAGATGGAAGTGGACTACAAGAAAAGTATACCAGTGATGCCACTTGTTACTCGGGCTGCACCAATCTACTAGCTGTAACAACAGTGGCAACAACCTGGGCAGCAAGGTAAGAGGGGTGAATGTGTGTGTCGAATACAGTGAGGGTATGAGTTTGGTTTACTTTTGAGTGAGGTTTTAGTATCAGGAATCAGGAATACAAATCAGTGAGGGTCCAGTTTAGTCAGCAGCTGGTAGGGGTCTTGAACTTAGGTAAATTTGATACTCTTGAAAGTACCGGATATTATAGTATCAGATATTAAGGTATTCAAGAAGGCAGCAATAACACTCTTGAAATAAGCTTGAGTATAAATGATACTTGGTTCATTAGTGATTAGAGTATCACGGAGGTGAGATGTATCTGGAATAGGCAGTGGTAAAGCCTAAATAGACAGGGAGAGGGGGAGCTTGTTAGAACTGATATGCACATGAACAAGAATGTGTATTTGAGTGTAAGATATAGTATTATTGGTAAGTGAGAATAGGGCATTCAATACTTGAGTTTTCTGTGAGACCTTAATATCAGTTAGTGTATATTAGAATTTAGTTAGTATATGTATCAACTAGATATATCAGTTAGTATGATATTAGTGCTCAATTGATGGCTATAGTAAGTATTAGTTAAGTTAGTACTAGTTAATAGTTAGCTACAGTTAGCATTTATTTATATCAGTTAGTAGTGTATACTTGAGGGTATCAATTTAGTAGAGTTAGTATATGTTAGTGTTAGTTAGAGTCTAAGTTAATGTTAAGTTTTGATATTAGTTAAGATACCACTTAGAAACCAAGGTAATGACTTAGTATAGTTAAATCTAAGTTAGTGTTAGCTAGTTAGTGGCCTATAGGGACTAATTATCTTAGCGTGAACCTAGAAACTTGTGTAGATCTTAAGTTTGACCCCATAAGTCGACCTTGACCTGGTATGACAAGTGAGACCTAGAAATAGCCTAGAAAAGCATATTAGTGCATTCTTTAACTCAATTATCATTCTTCACACCCTTTGATATGATATTTCCTAAATAGGATTGTGTGACACCAATTTGGGCATCAAGAGACACCTTTGCTCAGGACCAGAGGTGAGTATATCTCTTTGTTAGTTTTCTTTTCATGATAGTATATATATCGCATATTCTAGAGATATATACTTGATTCCGACACAGTGGTTATACGGACTGGTACTATATGGATCCTGTCTGGAGATGTTATCCCTTACCATGTTCAACGGGTACTCCTTCACATGTATTTTATTGTGTGTATCGGATATTGATTTTAGTGTACTTTGTATTCACACACTGCTCGTGTTCAGTATGCCCATATTCCTGTTCGTAACATTTCGTGATTGGATATATTGGTATTAGTTGGGGATGGGGTAGTATGAGTTGGTTATGTGATAAAGTCAAGTGTATTCATGTACATATCGATTATATATCACACGTGTAATCAAGTTACCATATTGTATTCGTGTTCAACCCAAACTGATCACATAATGAACTTGTACTCAATGGTACAATTCTTAGTTTATCTATTTTCTTCTAGTTGTAGTTATTCTTTTTCCTGTTCTTTATTACAGTATATTTTTTGTTAACTCTAGTTCACTCTATTTTTATTGGTTAGTTATCTTGTATTCTTTTCTGTTATCTATTATATATGCTCGATTATATATTTGAAACTGCTTTTAGAGGTATGTACTTCTCTCCAATCCTGACTGGATATATATTTTAGATGATTGGCTTGTGGACCAGAGTCCTATCTACTACAGGCCACAGGATAATATACCATTAGAGGATACTTTAGAACATGAGGGCCTAGTACCAGAGGCTGATGTCACGCCCCAAATTTTTCTAAGTCGATAATCGTACCCCGGGCATGATGCCGTGCACGCGTAAGGCGCGTATGCATAAGGCCTAGGCATAATGATACACTTTAGAATAATGCAACAGAAATAAGATATCACACCATAAGATGTAGAAAAGTCCTCTTTATTGATAATGAACATCTGTTTACAGACTCTTGACCCAAAAGTAAAAGGATGCCGTACAGGCTTACAACTTGGACGCAAAATGAGATAGCCGATCCATACATTACATCCCTTACTAGTATTTGAAAAGCATAAAACACCTTGGGTGCGAGTCAGCACCATCGCCTAAGAGCATCAAAAGGGAAGTGCAAGCTCCTTTCTTTAGTACGTACTTGGGCTTCAAAAGTCATACCACGAACATGTCTACTGATCCGGGAAGGTTTGGAGAAAGCTTCAGCTCCTCACCGCGTCGCCTTGGCTCAGGGAATCTGCTGCAACGAGGGTCAGTACTTCAAAAGTACCAGTGAAGGCGAGCTAACCCAACATACCAAATCAACATCGTATTCATATGAACCTGCAACATCATTATTATGTGATCTTTCTATCTTTTCTTAGTTTAATTCTTTATATACGATATAATGGAATGACATAACAAAATGTGCCACTGTTCGGTTGCTTTACCTTTACCGTTCGTACCACCTGTACAAAACTTACAATAAACTTTCCTGCCACGAAGACATAGTTAGTCTGCACAGTTTAAATATACACAAAGATTACTGTATTGATGAGCCGCTATGGATTATAGTCTGGGTAGGCGGCGATGCTTTAGCGCAGGTAGCGAGCCCCACTACAAACTCCCATCTCACTCGTGCTAAGTTGCTAGCACGACTAACTGATATTTCGCCCGAGACGAATTGGCCCCGGTACCTCGACGACCGTTCACAGGAACTAAGACCCTTGTGCACAAGATTATCTATAACCATTGACGATATGAACACTAAGTTAATACATGAATCATTTTGAACATCAATAAGAATGAAACTGCTTTAGCACAATGCGATGGCATAGTCTATTGGCTGTTATGATCAATTCATAAGTTATATACTATTCATTGAGCCATCATAGATGAATAACTATAACTGAACACAAAATAGCTATATGTATAAAGGGCATGCACGCATCAATATGATCGCATAAAATTCTGTGTGATAAGCATTATAAGTATTTCAAGTCTATTTATTCTGACTCAAATCTTATTATTTTGGTATCGTTTGATCGGGATACACAAATGAGTCAATTTACTAAGAACAAAGACTTGGAAGAAGGGCGCCAATCAAAATAAATCCACTTATAAGTCGGTAAACTAAGAGAGAGAGAAGGGGAGATTTTTAACACTTCGCTCGTGCGCCGCCTACTCAATCACCTGCACGTACCAACAGATGATCAATATCTCCTGCTTCAGTCTCCAAGGGTTTGATACAAAATATGAAATCCTAAGAACGAAGGCAATGAAATCCATCAAAACCATTCAAGAAAATGCAAGTCACAAAATCAACAAGAAAGCAACCAAGCGACATCGAAAACGAGCAAGGAAACCAGTGCAACAGAAAGGCCTCTCTCAACTCTGTCGCCGAGTCCTTCCTTGAGGCAAGATCCGTTGAATATGGGACCTGATTATGAAGAAACCAATCCATAACGAGGAAAGGATCTTGATTCAATCTGTCCCGATCGAACGATACCAAGTATTTCTTAGCCCGCTCCCCGAACAGGGGGAACGGGACACTACATCTTAACCAACTAACAAAATATTTTGTCCTCGAAACTTAAGAATAGAACCTACACCTAGGAAATAATGAGGAAAACCTTTCCCTCATGTCTGATTCATATTCCCAGGTTGATTCCTCGACCGAGTGGTTCCGCCAAAGAATGCGCACTAGCGAGACCGTCCGATTTCGTAGCTGCTTTTCTTTATGATCTAAAATTTGAACGGGCTCTTCCGTGTACGATAAGTCTTCCTGCAGGTCCAGCTGACCAAAGTCTACCATGTGATTCGGGTCATGCACATACTTTCTAAGCTATGATACATGGAAAATATCATGCACTTCTGACAGGGCTGGTGGCAATACAATTTGATAGGCAACTGAAGTGACTCGTCTGAGAATTTTGAACGGCCCAACGAATCTCGGACTTAATTTTCCTTTTACTCCAAATCGCATGACTCATCGCATGGGCAAGACCTTTAAAAACACTTGATCACTCTCCTGAAACTCGAGGGGTCGACGACGAATGTCGGCATAGCTGTTCTTCCTGCTCTGTGCTACTTTTAGTCGCTCTCGGATCAACCGAACTTTTTGGACTGTTTGCTCAACCAGTTCTGGCCCAAGGATTTGTCGCTCCCCAACTTCATCCCAACAGATTGCTGACCTATACTTTCGCCCATACAGAGCCTCGTACAGAGCCATTTGGATGCTGGATTGATAATTGTTGTTGTATGCAAATTCGGCCAACGGTCGGTAGACGTCCCAACTTGACTTTGAGTCAATTATGCAGAGGCGCATCATGTCTTCTGGTACCTGATTCATCCATTCTGTTTGGCCATATATTTGAGGATGGTAGGCTGAGCTGAACTTTAACTTGGTCTCCATCGCTGACCGAAGGCTTTCCCGGAAACATGATAGGAATTGTCCGTCCCGATCTGATATTATGGAAATTAGCACTCTGTGCAGCCGAACTATCTCATCAAGGTAGGTATGGGCAAGGCAATCGGTGCTCTAAGTTTTTTTGATAAAAATGAAGTATGCTGACTTGGTTAACCGATCGACGATGATCCAAATTGCGTCATTCTCCCGTTGCATCTTCGACAAGCCAACAATGAAATCCATGCTTATGTGCTCCCACTTCCATTCCGGGATGGCAAGACTTTATATTTCTCCATCCGGTCTCTGATGTTCTACTTTTACCCTCTGAAAGGTTACGCATTGCGACACGAAGAGCGCCACATCCTTCTTCATGTCGTGCCACCGAAAAATAGTACGAATATCTCTATACATTTTTGTGCTCCCAGGATGGACCGTATAGGCTGTATAGTGAGCTTCCACAAAGATCTCCTTTCTGAGTTCTGAGTCATTGGGGACGCATAGCCTTCCCTTAACTCACAATACTCCATTCTTGTCTACTGCAAAGTCTTTCGCCTTCCTCGCTAGATTCTGCTCGCATATTTTCCTTAGGAATGGGTCATCCCTCTGAGTAGATGTGACCCTCTCTAACAGGTTGGGTACGAATCGTATCTGAGTAACCCGTGCGTCGCGATATCGAATTCAGAGTTCAATGCCCATCTATTCTAAGTCCCTTTATAACCTGCGATCAACGGACAGGGACCCTGCAAAGACTCAACTCAACGCATCCGCTACTATATTTTTCTTACTAGGTGTGTAGTCTATCGTCAAGTCGTAATCCTTTAATAATTCTAGCTAACGCCGCTGTCATAGGTTAAGGTCCGCTTGGGTGAATAAGTACTTTAAACTTTTGTGATCGGTATAAATTTGGCAAGCCACTCCATAAAGGTTGTGTCGCCAAATTTCCGCCCGAACAAAATTGTCGCTAGCTCCAAATCATGCGTAGGGTAATTATTCTCGTACTTTTTTAGCTGCCTGGATGCATAGGCTATCACCCTATCCTGTTGCATAAGTATACACCCTAAGCCCTACCCTGACATGTCGCTAAAGATTTAGAATTCCGAAGTCTCGTATGGTAGTGCAAGTAATGGGGTAGAGGTAAGGCGATGCTTTACCTCTTCAAACGAAGCTTTACAGTCGGCGGATCATCAAACGCGACTCCCTTCTATGTCAGGCGAGTCAGAGGTGATGCTAATTTGGAAAAATTCTTTATGAACCGCCTGTAGTAGCCCGCTAGCCCGAGGAAGCTTCGAATCTCACTGACGGATGCAGGCCGCTTCCACTCGACGATGGCTTCAACTTTTTTTGGATCGACCGAAATGCCTCCCGCAGAAATGATGTAACCTAAGAAAGATACACTGCTCAGCCAGAATTCGTACTTACTCAGTTTTGCATATAGTGTCACGACCCGCACCCGGGGTAAGGGTACTAGTCGGAAACAACGCCCAGCCTACGCCGCAGAATCGGCGGTAGAACGCTGTCTAGAAAGTCTATCTAATATAATGAACCACCAAAAGATAGTGTACTCAATCACAGAACTAAGATAGAATGAACACGAATCAGATAAGAATAGAATAGTCACAATACAACTCATGAGTCTAAAATAATACATCAATGAGTCTGAAGAAAAATACAGAAATATGCTGGAGACAAATCCAGTACAAAAGAATACTACAAAACTATAAAGCTACAACTCCAGGGTCAACTGTCTCAGTTGGGATAAGTCCCTCTTGAGCCAGGGTCTCAGAATCTAAACCTACAACATCCTGGGGTCCATAATAGGTAGGGTACTCCTCAGTGTTATCTGGAAAAATATATCCAGTCAGGAAAGAAGCAGAGTATAACCCTAACAGCAGTTCTCAAACAATGATAAAAACTATGTAACAGTAAATAGCTGTGGATAAACAAGATGCATAAATAGAGACAAGAATGTAGAGACAATAAGGAAATACTGGAAAGAAATACAATAATGAACAATATGCTGATGGAACAAGAATACTAATGACTAAGTGTGTGAGTACTAGCTTTAACATGTGATCGACTTGGGAACTTGCACAAGAGTATAATGGCCTGGCTGATTATACGTGCGGTGTATGATCAACACTCACAAGGAACAAGACATGCACAAGGAGGGTATGATCACATATCTACACTAAAATACTCCCCACCCCGACTGGTATAATAGATCCAACCATGGTACGTTATGGCACTAGATTCCCCAAGAAGATAGCTAGTCTCCCCGAGAATCGGTGTCTGTACATGTACAAGATAACCAATAAAACAATACTTGCACCATATACACTATATACCAAGGAATAACATCTCATGACGAGATCCAGATATACCAATCCGTGTAACCATAGTGTCAAGAGAACATGTATATCTACACTAGATACAACGAACATAGAGGATATCATAAATGAGAAACTATCAGAGAATGTACTCGCCTGAAGTCCAATGAACAGTCTCACAAATGTCTGACTCGGTGTCTCGAAGACCTAGATATGGAATACCACATTAATACAAGGTCCCGGAAAGAGAACAAGTCAAACTAGGCAATTTCTAGGTCAATAAGTCAATTCTAAGTCAAAAGTCAACTATGGTCAACTCTAAAGTCCACTAAAGTCAAACATGGTCAAACCTAGGTCAACCTTACAAATCATCTATAAAAATAATATAGGATAAACTACAACAATTTAGGAATCAAATTAGATTCAAAAAGAACTCACACAAAGTATACTAATAATATAATTAATATATACCCTAAAATAATATATATACAACCCAACATTTATATAAATAACATAATATATTATTACAATTATTATTCCTCACAAAACACATATATATATACATATATATATATACAATTATAATATATAATATATACATTAAATCTGTCAAAGCGTCATTGAAAAACAGTGAATAAAATAGGATTAAATCAAAACAGTTTAAATAGTGACAGTCGGGACTGTCACCGAAGGACTGTCACCGAAACCCAAATAATAAACTGCCACTGCTTTGGTTTTCGCTGACAGTTAAACTGTCGCGGAAAAGCGTCGCAGAAAAGCTGCTGTTTCCCGCTGCTGCAATTAATGACAGGTTTGTCATTAATTGCTCGAAGGCTACAACGGCTGCTATTAGTCGGCTAATTAATGACAGTTTTTTACTGTCATTAATTCACTGTCACTAAAATAAGTTGTATATATATAATTATATATATAAAAACAGAATATATAAACAATATATATATATATATATATATATATATATATATATATATATAAACAGAATATATAAAACAGTATATATATATATATATATATATATATATATATATATATAAACCATTAATACAAAAATGTACATATATATATATTAATATACACATAAACTTATACCTTCAAATATTTAACAAAGAACATATAATTTACATGGCTAGAAGCACACCTAAAATATTTACATTAATATCCAAATAATTACATAATAATTATAAATAATATAATTACACAATTAAACATACAAATATATTTTATAAAACATTTTATGTATAAATTATATTATTTAACAAGTAGTAACATATATATTTGCATGCAAGAAAGCTACATATTATATTGTACATTATATTAGCACACCCAAAATATAGATCTATGCTACAATAATTACTATAATAAATACACAAAATAAATATTTAATATCCATATATATATACTAATTATAAATGAAGAATTGAACCACAATTAATTAGATCTATGCAAAAATATACACAATTGGAGAGTATCTCACCGTATCCCACTAGATCTAGGATACGCATGCGACACGAGTCCAACACACAACCAAATGCACCTCGAAGGACACAAACAAATCACAAATAATATTTATGAACAAATCAAAGCGTCAAAAGTAGATCTATGTGTCCGTGTCAAAATACGACATGTTCAAAGCCCCGTGTCGGAGGAAAACTCCCAAATGACACGTATCACCAAATAGTTGGGATACGAACCACAAGTATCCCAATATGGACACGACACTAGCCTCAAACACAAATCTCATGTTCAATTGATCTATAGGATCAATTGACACACACAACAAAATATAAATTCAGAATTCCAACAAAATTGACACAAAAAGCACCATAACTTTCTCCATGGGTCTCCTATGAACACAAAACAAAGTCCTATGGGTACTACATACATATAGGTTGATTTTACATGATTAAATCTCAGATTTAGAAGCTATTTAAATGGGAAAATCTGAATTATACCTATTGGGAGATGGATTCCCAATGAAACCTCCAATTGAGATAAACTTGCTTCCAAATTGTAGATCCTTGCTCCTCTTTGTAGATCCTTGCTTCTTTCTTCTAGATCCTTGCTTCCTCCTTCTCTAATGGTGAATTGGGAAGAATTTGGAATGAATTTGGTAGGGAATTGGATTGGGAATGGAGGGAATTTGGTAGTGGGAGAATTCTAGATCTAGATTTGGAATGAGATGAGAGGAGAGAGAAATTTCCCCCCCTCTTTAATAGGCCGGCCATAGCCCCTCCCCCAAGCAATTGTAAAATGTCCAATGTACCCCTTGGGGCCTCTCATGAAGAAATAATTAAGGAAGGAAGCTTCTAGTCTAATCATTTAATTAATTTAATCCATCTCCTTAACTATGGGCTTTCTAAATGGGCCAAGTCTAACTAATTAATTCATGTTGGTCCATGGGTCCAAACTAAACTAGTTGGGTCCACTAAAATAAGTCTAAAATAATTAAATAATAACTAACAATAATTAAATAATATAACAAATAATTATTTACCATGCACAATATTTATTTAAATAGGAAATTACCAAAATACCCTTTCCTAGAAAATGTGGTAGTGACAAGTCTACCCTCCTTAAAATAATTTTGTCCTCGAAATTCAAAGACGAAAACTACCCCCAGAAAATCACAGAACAGAACTAAAGAATCACAACTAACTAATGAACAGAACATAACAATGAACAGAACATAACTAGAAATAACATACCTCAAGGTACAAACAAATATGGATAACGCTCTCGCATGTCATCCTCTCTCTCCCAGGTAGACTCTCCCGGAGAGTGATGCCTCCATGCAACGCGCACCAAAGGAATAGTCTGGTTCCTCAGCACCTTCTCTCTCCGATCCAGAATTCCAACTGGCTGCTCTGGATAGCTAAGAGTAGGGCCCACCTCTATCTTTGAGTGATCCAATACATGACTAGGATCTGCCACGTATCGTCTCAACTGCGACACATGAAACACGTTGTGCACTCCCTCCAATGCAGGTGGCAAGTCTAGTCTATAAGCAATTACACCGACCCTCTCTAGAATAGTGAAAGGTCCAATGAATCGCGGATTAAGCTTTCCGCCTCCACCGAAGCGAATCGTGCCTCGTGTCGGAGAAATTCTCAGAAACACCAAACCACCCACCTAGAACAAAACACCACCTTAAGAACTTATCTATAACAAACAACCAAGAACAAGCACACAAAATAAAATCTAAACTATACCTCAAACTCCAAGGGTCTCCGATGGCTATCGGCCCAATGCCGTTGTCTGTCCTGTGCCACTCGAAGTCTGTCTCTGATCAACTGAACCTTCTCTGCTGCATCCACAACCATCTCTGGCCCAAGCAAAACTCTCTCTCCAACATCGTCCTAAGACAAAGGAGTACGACACCTCCGACCATATAGAGCTTCAAAAGGTGACATCTCTATACTGGCCTGGTAACTGTTATTGTAAGCAAACTCTACCAAATGGAGATGGTCCTCCCAAGAACCCCCAAAATCTAGTACACAAGTGCGCAACATATCCTCGAGAGTCTGAATAGTCCTCTCTGACTGCCCATCTGTCTGGGGATGATATGCAGTACTGAACTTGAGCTGAGTGCCCAAACTCTCCTGCAAACTCCTCCAGAAATGAGAAGTGAAACGACTATCCCGATCTGAGACTATGCTGACGGGAACTCCATGTATCCTAACGATCTGCCTCACATACATCTCTGCCAGCTTCTCCGTAGACAAACCCACCTTGAAAGGCAAAAAGTGGGCCGATTTGGTCAATCTATCAACAATGACCCAAATCGCGTCTTTCCCTCCTGGAGATCGTGGTAGTCCGGACACAAAATCCATAGTAATGTGTTCCCACTTCCACTCTGGAATGGGTAATGGCTGAAGTAAACCTCTTGGCCTCTGTCTCTCGGCTTTCACCTACTGGCACACTAAGCATCTGGATACAAACTGTGCCACTTCCCTCTTCATGCCATACCACCACACACTCTCTCGCATATTCCGATACATCTTGTTAGCACCTGGATGTATGGAATACTGAGAGCGATGCGCTTCCTGCAATACCTCCTCACGCAACTCCCCACTAGGCACACACAATCTAACTCCATGTCTCAAAGATCCATCCTCTGCAATAGTGAAATCATCCTCCAATCCTGCTCTCACCTGAGCTCTGATACTCCTCAAAGATACGTCATCATACTGTGCTGCCTTGATCCTATCCATCAAATCTGAATGTATCTGCAATCCCCACATCTGCATAGCACCACCCGGAACAATCACCTCAATGCCCAAGCTCTCCAAGTCCTCCAACAAATATCGATCCTGCGTCAAGAACATAGCTACCGGATACCTGCTCAAAGCATCGACAACTACATTGGCCTTCCCAGGATGATATTGCAAAGAGATATCAAAATCCTTCATCAGTTTCAACCACCGACGCTGCCTCATGTTCAACTCCTTCTGCGTGAAAACGTACTTCAAGCTTTTGTGGTCTGTGAAGATCTCCACACGCTCTCCGTACAAATAATGTTTTCACAACTTCAGGGCGAATATGACAGCTGCCAACTCCAAATCATGGGTAGGATAGTTCTTTTCATGAGGACGCAATTGCCTGGATGCATAGGCAATCACTTTCCTATGCTGCTGAAGAACACAACCTAAACCCTTTCCCGATGCATCACTATAAATAGTGAAACCTCCGGACCCTGATGGCAATGTCAAAATAGGAGCAGACGTCAACCTCTTCTTCAACTCCTCAAAAGCGGCCTGGCAATCTTCCGTCCAAACAAACTCCACATCCTTCCTTGTGAGTCTGGTCATCGGCTCGGCAATCCTCGAAAAATCTTGCACAAACTTTCTGTAGTAGCCTGCCAATCCCAAGAAACTCCTGATCTCTGCTACCGAACTCGGAGTCTTCCAAGATTCCACTGCTGAAATCTTCTTCGGATCTACTGAAATACTATCACCAGTCACAACATGCCCCAAGAATTCTACTTTGTCCAAGAAAAACTCACATTTGGACAACTTCCCATACAACTTCTCCTTCCTCAGCACATCCAACACAATCCTCAAATGCTCCTCATGCTCCTCCGGTATCCTCGAGTATATGAGTATGTCGTCGATGAACACCACCACGAACTTGTCAAGGTACTGGTGGAACACCTTGTTCATCAAGTTCATAAATACCGCCGGTGCATTAGTCAAACCAAACGGCATCACCATAAACTCGAACTGACCATACCGAGTTCTAAAAAGCAGTCTTCGGTATGTCCTCCGGCTTCACCTTCACCTGATGGTAGCCTGATCTCAAATCTATCTTAGAAAACACCTTCGCACCACTCAACTGATCAAACAGATCTTCAATCCGTGGCAAAGAATACTTATTCTTGATAGTGAGATTATTCAAAGCCCTGTAATCAATGCATATATGCACCGATCCATCCTTCTTCGGTACAAACAATACCGGGGCTCCCCATGGTGAAGAACTCGATCTGATAAACCCCTTATCCTGCAATTCGTCCACCTGCTTCTTCAACTCGACCAGCTCGCTGTTGTTTACTCTATAGACATGCTGCGAAATCGGTTCTGCACCTGGCACCAAGTCTATAGAAAATTCAACATCTCGATCTGGCGGCAATCCTGGCAATTCTTCAGGAAATACATCCAAAAATTCTGCTATCAACGGATGTGGCAACTCCTTGTCTTCCACCATAGCTCCACAAATAATGCCTTCTTCCTGCTCCGCAGCTCCTCTAGCAAACTCGAACTCTGGCTCTCCTGGCGGACCAAACAAAACTCTACCTCCTCTACAATCTACGCTAGCACGGTGCCTACTCAACCAATCCATCCCGAGTACAATATCGTAGCTCGGAAGTGGCATTACAAGTAGACACGCACTCAACTCCCGGCCTCTCAGAGTAACTCTTCGATCTTTGCAAATATCATTAACCAGGATAATGCCTCCCCCGGTCATGATCTTGCAAGTCCTAAGCAAAGACTCAACTACCAAACCATGCTTTAGAGCAAAAGAAACAGATACAAAACTATGGGAAGCACCACTATCAAACAAAGCTAAAGCTGGAATGGAATCAAGAAGAATAGAACCTGCGATGACATCTCCGGTGGGTTCCTCCTCTTCGACTGTCATAGCAAACGCTCGTCCCTGCCGAGCACCTCCCTGCTGCTGATGCTGGACAAAACGCTGCTGCTGTGTCGGAAACGGTCCCCTCGGTTGTGCTGCAGGTGGTCTCATCTGTGCCCTCGGAGCTGGAGCTGCTCCCTGAACTGCACGACGAGGACACTCCCTCAATTGATGCCCTTCAGTACCACAATACAAACAAACTCCTAGCCTCTTTCTGCAAACTTCCTAGATGTGGCCGGGCTTCTTGCAGAAGTTGCATAGAGCTTGCTGTAACTGCCTCTGCTGCTGAGGTGCCTGGTGAAAAGGTGCTCTAGCTGGAGTCTGGTTCTGCTGTGGCTGCTGGAAAGGTCTGGACTGGAAATGAGGACGATTGGCAGATACTGCACTGCCGTTGGCCCCCAGAAAAGAATCACGGTCTCTCTTGGTCTTCAAACCCAGATCCCGCTCAACCTTGCGTGCCTCCGCAAGTATCTCCGAGTATGTCTCATAAAAAGATGGAATGAGAATCAATATGGCACAAGATGTAAGACATCAAGGAAAGGACAGTTTAAGGGTTCAAGTATCAATGTCAAAGGAGAATAGTTGAATCAAAAGAATTTTCCTAGATGTGATTGAGTATCTCAGCCTATATCCTATATCCTATCGCAGGCTCGCAGTAGTACAACTAAGTTGTCGCACTACCACGACATCACATACTTGTGAAGCTAGACCTGCATGGGCCACCACCAAAAATGTGTCACGACCCGCACCCGGGGTAAGGGTACTAGTCGGAAACAACGCCCAGCCTACGCCGCAGAATCGGAGGTAGAACGCTGTCTAGAAAGTCTATCTAATATAATGAACCACCAAAAGATAGTGTACTCAATCACAGAACTAAGATAGAATGAACACGAATCAGATAAGAATAAAATAGTCACAATACAACTCATGAGTCTAAAATAATACATCAATGAGTCTGAAGAAAAATACAGAAATATGCTGGAGACAAATCCAGTACAAAAGAATACTACAAAACTATAAAGCTACAACTCCAGGGTCAACTGTCTCAGTTGGGATAAGTCCCTCTTGAGCCAGGGTCTCAGAATCTAAACCCACAACATCCTGGGGTCCATAATAGGTAGGGTACTCCTCAGTGTCATCTGAAAAAATATATCCAGTCAGGAAAGGAGCAGAGTACAACCCTAATAGCAGTTCTCAAACAATGATAAAAACTATGTAACAGTAAATAGCTGTGGATAAACAAGATGCATAAATAGAGACAAGAATGTAGAGACAATAAGAAAATACTGGAAAGAAATACAATAATGAACAATATGCTGATGGAACAAGAATACTAATGACTAAGTGTGTGAGTACTAGCTTTAACATATGATCGGCTTGGGAACTTGCACAAGAGTATAATGGCCTGGCTGATTATACGTGCGGTGTATGATCAACACTCACAAGGAACAAGACATGCACAAGGAGGGTATGATCACATATTTACACTAAAATACTCCCCACCCCGACTGGTATAATAGATCCAACCATGGTACGTTATGGCACTAGATTCCCCAAGAAGATAGCTAGTCTCCCCGAGAATCGGTGTCTGTACATGTACAAGATAACCAATGAAACAATACTTGCACCATATACACCATATACCAAGGAATAACATCTCATGACGAGATCCGGATATACCAATCCGTGTAACCATAGTGTCAAGAGAACATGTATATCTACACTAGATACAACGAACATAGAGGATATCATAAATGAGAAACTATCAGAGAATGTACTCGCCTGAAGTCCAATGAACAGTCTCACAAATGTCTGACTCGGTGCCTCGAAGACCTAGATATGGAATACCACATTAATACAAGGTCCCGGAAAGAGAACAAGTCAAACTAGGCAATTTCTAGGTCAATAAGTCAATTCTAAGTCAAAAGTCAACTATGGTCAACTCTAAAGTCCACTAAAGTCAAACATGGTCAAACCTAGGTCAACCTTACAAATCATCTATAAAAATAATATAGGATAAACTACAACAATTTAGGAATCAAATTAGATTCAAAAAGAACTCACACAAAGTATACTAATAATATAATTAATATATACCCTAAAATAATATATATACAACCCAACATTTATATAAATAACATAATATATTATTACAATTATTATTCCTCACAAAACACATATATATATACATATATATATATACAATTATAATATATAATATATACATTAAATCTGTCAAAGCGTCATTGAAAAACAGTGAATAAAATAGGATTAAATCAAAACAGTTTAAATAGTGACAGTCGGGACTGTCACCGAAGGACTGTCACCGAAACCCAAATAATAAACTGCCACTGCTTTGGTTTTCGCTGACAGTTAAACTGTCGCGGAAAAGCGTCGTAGAAAAGCTGCTGTTTCCCGCTGCTGCAATTAATGACAGGTTTGTCATTAATTGCTCGAAGGCTACAGCGGCTGCTATTAGTCGGCTAATTAATGACAGTTTTTTACTGTCATTAATTCACTGTCACTAAAACAAGTTGTATATGTATAATTATATATATAAAAACAGAATATATAAACAATATATATATATATATATAAACAGAATATATAAAACAGTATATATATATATATATATATATATATATATATATATATATATATATATATATATAAACCATTAATACAAAAATGTACATATATATATTAATATACACATAAACTTATACCTTCAAATATTTAACAAAGAACATATAATTTACATGGCTAGAAGCACATCTAAAATATTTACATTAATATCCAAATAATTACATAATAATTATAAATAATATAATTACACAATTAAACATACAAATATATTTTATAAAATATTTTATGTATAAATTATATTATTTAACAAGTAGTAACATATATATTTGCATGCAAGAAAGCTACATATTATATTGTATATTATATTAGCACACCCAAAATATAGATCTATGCTACAATAATTACTATAATAAATACACAAAATAAATATTTAATATCCATATATATATACTAATTATAAATGAAGAATTGAACCACAATTAATTAGATCTATGCAAAAATACACACAATTGGAGAGTATCTCACCGTATCCCACTAGATCTAGGATACGCATGCGACACGAGTCCAACACACAACCAAATACACCCCGAAGGACACAAACAAATCATAAATAATATTTATGAACAAATTAAAGCGTCAAAAGTAGATCTATGTGTCCGTGTCAAAATACGACATGTTCAAAGCCCCGTGTCGGAGGAAAACCCCTAAATGACACGTATCACCAAATAGTTGGGATACGAACCACAAGTATCCCAATATGGACACGACACTAGCCTCAAACACAAATCTCATGTTCAATTGATCTATAGGATCAATTGACACACACAACAAAATATAAATTCGGAATTCCAACAAAATTGACACAAAAAGCACCATAACTTTCTCCATGGGTCTCCTATGAACACAAAACAAAGTCCTATGGGTACTACATACATATAGGTTGATTTTACATGATTAAATCTCAGATTTAGAAGCTATTTAAATGGGAAAATCTGAATTATACCTATTGGGAGATGGATTCCCAATGAAACCTCCAATTGAGATGAACTTGCTTCCAAATTGTAGATCCTTGCTCCTCTTTGTAGATCCTTGCTTCCTTCTTCTAGATCCTTGCTTCCTCCTTCTTTAATGGTGAATTGGGAAGAATTTGGAATGAATTTGGTAGGGAATTGGATTGGGAATGGAGGGAATTTGGTAGTGGGAGAATTCTAGATCTAGATTTGGAATGAGATGAGAGAAGAGAGAAATTTCCCCCCCTCTTTAATAGGCCGGCCATAGCCCCTCCCCCAAGCAATTGTAAAATGTCCAATGTACCCCTTGGGGCCTCTCATGAAGAAATAATTAAGGAAGGAAGCTTCTAGTCTAATCATTTAATTAATTTAATCCATCTCCTTAACTATGGGCTTTCTAAATGGGCCAAGTCTAACTAATTAATTCATGTTGGTCCATGGGTCCAAACTAAACTAGTTCGGTCCACTAAAATAAGTCTAAAATAATTAAATAATAACTAACAACAATTAAATAATATAACAAATAATTATTTACCATGCACAATATTTATTTAAATAGGAAATTACCAAAATACCCTTTCCTAGAAAATGTGGTAGTGACATATAGCTTGTTATCCCAAAGAGTCTGTAGCACGGTCTGCAAGTGCTCTGCATGTTCCTCCCTATTCTTCGAGTAAACTAAGATATCATCGATGAACACTACTACAAACTTATCGAGGTACGGTCGGAACATACGATTCATTAAATCTATAAAGATGACAGGGGCATTGGTTAATCTGAATGGCATCACCAAAAACTCATAGTACCGTAACGAGTGCGAAAGGCTAATTTTGGCACATCGTCTGGTTTAATCTTGCGCTGATGGTATCCCGAGCGAAGATCAGTTTTTGAGTATACCGTTGTACCTTGCTGTTGATCGAAGAGGTCATCTATCCTGGCGAGGGGATACTTGTTTTGAATAGTAGCTTTATTTAGTTCACGATAGTCGAGGCAGGGTCGCAATGAGCCATCCTTTTTCTTTACAAACAATATAGGCGCACCCCACGGAGACACGCTCGGACGAATATACCCACGATCTAGCAATTTTTGTAGCTGAATCTTTAATTCTTTTAGTTCTGTCGTGGTCATTCGATACTGAGTCTTAAAAATTGGTCGAGTTTCTGGAAATGTATCAATAGTGAACTCTATCTCTCGAACGGGCGGTATGTCAGGCAACTCGTCGGGGAACACAATATGAAAATCCGTCATAATGGGAATAGACTCAACGTTTGCACAATCTCGTTGTGTGTCTCGAACGAATGCCAAGTACCATTCGCAGCAAAATATATCATCCGCCGAGTAGACATTGCAGAGATCACCATGCAGGCATTCAGCACTCCCGACTGTGGACTGCACGCATAGCAAAATTCGTTCTTGCCAGGTAGACGAAATATGACTTTCTTTTTCGCACAATCAATGGTAGCCGAGCAAGCGCCAAGCCAATTCATCCCCATAATGATGTCGTAGTCCCTAATGTCTAAGACTATCGCATCTAGTGATAATCTCCTCCCCCGATGCAAATATTACCTTCACGACAGACTAAATAAGCCGACAAATCCACGTCCGATGGAGTACGGACGCTAAGGGTTAGGCCTAGCGGTGTTATAGGAAATGTATTCTTGGCGGCAAAATCTGCCAAAATAAAACTATGTGTGGCGCCAAAATCAAACAATACTCGAGCAGGCACATTATTGAAGAGTAATATACTTGATACCATCGTATTTGATGCGAGTGCCTCATCTTGAGTCAGAGCATAAACTCGGCCCTAAGCGTTCTGCGATATCGTCTGATTCGCTCGAGGTGTTTGCCCCTGATTCTGAGATGAGCGATTCTGCTGCTGGAAATGGTGCAGAGGAGGATCATTGGGGCGATCCTGATAATCTCGAGCAACGTGGCCAAACTTACTACAAATAAAACATCCTCCTTTTCGAATATGATATTCGTTGATGTGGTGTCCTGGCCTGTGGCTGTAGGCACAAGGTTGCCCCTGGTTCTTCCCTAGATGTGAGTCCTGAGAGTTGCCATTTTTATGGTACTTATGGGCATTATTACCACCTGTGTTTCTAGGGCGCTTATGATTAGAATTTTGTACAGCGCCGGTGCGAACTATGGGGTACTGCGGTTCTGGGAAAAGGGCATGGTTTAGAGACTCCCGTATGGTACCGTACTAGGGAACGATGATGTGTGCACGAATTGAAGGTCATGGTCCTATCTCAAACCTACGGGCGTGACTTTCGGTATCACAAATATGAGACTTAGTAAATTTTGCAAGCCTGTTGAATTCTGAGGTGTACTGCCGCACTGTCATATTTTCTTGCTTCAGATGGGTGAATTCGTCTTCTTTTTCGCGGTGGACGACGGGTGGAAGGTACTCCTCCTCGAAGGCCTTACGGAACATGGACCAAGAGATAGTTGTCCTTCCACCTTCACTTATTATAGCTTGTTTGTGCATATCCCACCAATCATGTGCATTTAAATGGTGCTGAAGCTGAGCGCAAGTGTAAACCCCCTTACCCAAAATTAGGCCTACTTTGCTTAGATAGTGAAACTAGGGCTACTTTGAACCAATTAGAAATTAGAACACGATATTTATTTAAGTATGCAATAATTTCTATCATGTAGCCACCTTACCGTTGCTTGGATAATTGGAGCACTTCACTAGCCATTGTCTATCTACAAATTTCATAACCTCATCCTAGACATGCCCGCCTACTATTCTGACCCTTGTGTAACTTATAATATTGCTCTCTTGTGCTACATTTTAGTCGCACAATAAACGTCATGGACGTTATTATTATAATTCGAAATAAATTACGACCTTGTACCCTTGGGCGTCCCAATCGAAATTGGGGACACAATCTTGACCGTTTTGTGCAACCCGAATTTTATTAATATTTTACACTGTACCATCTACATCCCTACACTTGTGTCCCACCAAATTTCTTTCCCATGTACTCCTAATTAATTCTAGAATACCGTGCACGGTATTTTGATTAATTAAATCTATTTTCCGCCTTTGTGCAATTCTTCCAATTATTGGGGGGCTTTTATGCAAAAATGCATTGAGGTGTCCCCACCATTGGACAATACGTAAAGAAACTTAATTTTCCCTTCACTTGGATTTTTTCGTATTTTTTTGGAGTGTGCAACGCACGAACATCGCCCCCTCAATTTATATCTATTCTTGCATTTAAACAAATACAATTATAGCCCCAACATCCTCATGTGAGCCCAAGGCCCAAACCCAAGGAGTGTTGACCAAGCCCTAATCCTAGGTCAAATCCAAAACCAAAATCCTACATGTATAAATATACCTCTTTTCTTTATTTTTCCAAAACCTAAAACCCAAATCTATTTTATCACAAACCACCCCTCCCCTATACTTTCTGTTCACCCTCTTCCTCCTTCCTCAAGCCCGTCGCAGGAGCCCGACACCCAGCCGCCTCGACGAGCAGCCCCGCCACGCCGGACCTCATCCCGCTCCGATCCCCCATCATCCAACACAACCACCAGCACGAACCAACACCACCACCACCATTGCCATCCCTGTCCCGGTCATCTCCCCCTCGTCTGAACGTCGACCGATCAACGTCGATGCCAGCAACCACAACCACCACTTCTGTCGACAAGCCGCCATCTTCTTCTCCTCCTCCTCCCGATCGTCCTCCTGTACCGTTCCTCGTCTCAACTCGGCCCGACTCCTCCGCCGGAGCCGGAGCAGCATCACCAACACCACCATCACTCCCTCATCTCAGACTCCTTCCTCCCGATGGAATCCCCTCGACCCGCCGGGATCCTCCCATCACAGACCATCCCGACCTTGACTCCTCCTCCTTTCATTCTCTCCCCGGCCTTCTCCGCCGTCTGAGCACTACCACAACTCGACTAAACTCCTCCTCCGCTCCTCTGTCCCGGAGCACGACCCAACCACCCCCACATGATCACCACCTCCCTTCCCCTGGCCGAGCCTCCTCCCCCGGAACCCGAGCACCTCCAGCCAGGCTTCTCCCCCACCGGCCTGAACACTTTCCTCCTCCCTGTGTGCCTGTCCTCCTCCGGCTGGACACCCTTCCCTCGCTGGCCGGATTTAGCAGTCACCACCACCATTGTATCATCAATATCACCACCATGGCCATTGCCATCATCATCATTCCCTCATCATCAACACTTCATCGTTGTCATCATCATCACCATCTTATATTATCATCATTATTCCATCATCATAATCGCATCATCGTCATTTTGTCATTATCATTATCATCATCACCCTAACTATCATCGCCATCATCGTCATTATCATCGTCATCATCTCACCCTTAATCATCATCGTATCAGCAGCCATCAACCCCATCATCATTCTCAACATGAACACCTCATCATCACTACCAACACCAACCCTAATCACTTATTTATTGTCCTCCTCATCATCATCGTCATTATAGTCGTCACCATCATTATCATCATCGTCAACCTGAGGAGCACCAGTATTGTTTGTACCAAAGAAGGATGGGACAGCCCGTATGTGCATTGATTACAGATCCCTTAATGCTTTGACTATCAAGAACAAGTACCCCTACCGTGGATTGATAATTTGTTCGACCAGCTGACAGGAGCAGTGGGCTTCACGAATATCAACTTGAGATTGGGCTATCATCAGGTAAAGATGAGGAGAGAAGACTTTCCAAAGACGGCATTCAGGACTCATTATGGTCACTACGAGTTCTTGGTGATGCCTTTTTGATTGACGAATGCGCCTGCAGTATTCATAAACTTGATGAACATAGTCTTCCATCAGTATTTGAACCAGTTCGTAGTAGTATTCATCGATGATATCTTGGTGTATTCAAAGAACCACGAGGAGCAGAAGAGCACTTGAGATTAGTATTGGAAATACTAAGGCGAGAGAGGCTCTATGCCAAGTTGAGCAAGTGTGAGTTCCTCCTAGATCATGTCACTTTTTTTGGACACGTTATCTTAGGAGATAGTATTTCGGTAGATCCAGCAAAGATTTCGTCAGTAGAGACGTGGCCAACCCCTACCAATGTCTCGGAGGTGAGGAGTTTTCTAGGACTTGCCGGATATTATCGGAGCTTCATAAAGAACTTCGCAAGGATCGTCGAGCCGATGACCCGCTTGACCTACAAGGAGTAGGAGTTCACCTGGACAGAGGAGTGTCAGACGACATTCGATAAGCTGAAGAAGCGTCTGACTACTGCACCTATCTTGACTATACCTTATAGACCCGGAGGATTCGTGATCTACAACGATGCATCTGGGAAAGGATTAGGATGCGTCTTGATGCAGCATTGGAAAGTTGTGGCCTATGCCTCTAGGAAGCTGAGGACCTATGAGAAGAACTATCCCACTCACGACTTGGAGCTTGCCGCAATGATATTTGTTTTGAAGCTTTGGAGGCACTACCTATACGGAGAACGAGTGGAGATGTTCACAGATCACAAAAGTCTGAAGTACGTCTATACTGAGAAGGACCTGAACCAGAGACAAAGACGTTGGCTCGTGGTGATGACAAACTTTAAGATTGAGCTACAGTACCATCCGGGAAAGTCCAACGTAGTAGCTGACGCTTTGAGCAGAAGGCCCATGGCATTCTTTCTGACTTCCCAGCAATATATGTTGAGAGATCTTGAGCAGATGGGTATAGAAGTCATTATGCCCGAAGCAGACGGCCAGTTGTCGAGTTTCCAGTTGCAATCGACGTTGGTTTAGAGGATCATGGCTGCCTTTGCCAACAAATACAAGATTCCAGTGGCTTCGACAGAGGATAGAGGCCGGGATGCAGACATGATTATGCATACACAAGGACGGGACTTTGAGATATGGAGATCGTCTCTATGTTTTGAATGGAGAACTTCGTCAGGAGCTGATGTCAGAGGCGCACAGTTCAACATACTCTATTCATCCAGGAGGCACAAAGATGTACAGAGACTTGAGGCAGTATACTATTGGTGGCATGGAATAAAGAAAAAGATAGCCCACTTTGTGGTAAAGTGCCTGGTGTGTCAGCAAGTCAAGGCTGAGCATCAGAGGTCTGCAGGTTTACTTCAGCCGCTCTCGATACCTGAGTGGAAATAGGAGCATGTCACTATGGACTTTGTTACAGAATTTTTGAGGAGTCCTAGTGGTCGCAATACAGTATGGGTAATCATGGATTGACTCACTATGTCCGCTTACTTTTTATCCTTCAGAGTTGGGTAGTATACAAAGGTCTTAGCAGATATGTATATGAAGAAGATCGTGTGACTGCATGGAGTGCCAGTCAGTATAGTATCTAACATGGATATGAGGTTCACATCTTATTTTTGGTGGAGTACGTAAGAGAGTCTCGGTACCTGCCTGGATTTTAGCATATTGTATCACCCGCAGACAGATGGCCAGTCCGAGCACACCATTCATACATTGGATGACATGCTGAGGGCGTGCATGCTTGATTTCAGTGGATCATGGGAAGACCATTTGCATTTGGTCAAATTTTCCTATAATAATAGCTATCAAGCGAGCATTCAGATAGCTCCCTATAAAGCATTGTTTGGTAGGAAGTGTTGTTTCCCAGTGTGTTGGAGCGATATGGGCGATAGGCAAATTCTTGTACCAGAGTTGGTTGTTCGTACATTGAAGAAGGTAAAGAAGATCCAAGGGCACCTACGAGCAGTACAGGACAGACATAAGCATTGGGCAAACGCACATCGTCGACCCCTAGAGTTCTAGGTTGGAGATCATGTGTTTCTGAAAATCTCTCCTACCCGAGAAACCATCAGATTTGGAGGCAGAGGAAAGCTGAGTCTGAGGTACATCGGACCCTTCAATGTGTTGGAGCGCATCGAAGTGGTTGCTTACAGATTAGCGTTGCCACAGACACTAGAAGGAGTTCATGACATCTTCCATGTATCTCAGCTAAGGAGATACATGCCAGATCCGAGTCATGTGCTTGACCACTTAGAGATCACAGTCGAGCCGAGTTTATCATACCAAGAAGAGCTTGTAAAGATTCTGGATAGACGCGAGAAGGTATTGCGAGGTCAGACTATCCCTCTAGTTCGTATCGTATGGAGGCATCATGCACCAGGTGAGTCGACCTGGGAATGAGAGAATGATATTCGACTGCGTTATCCACATCTCTTCGAAGGCCTAGGTATATAGTAGCATTAAAATTTCAATCAGTAGTGTTTACCATATGGTTGTTTTAATTTCGAGGACAAAATGCTCTAAGGAGGGTAGATTGTAAACCCCCTCGACCAAATTTAGGCCTACTTAGATTAGATAGAGAAACTAGGATTAATTGGAAGACAACTAGAATTAGAACACAGTATTTTAGATTTATTGTGTAATTTATATTACTTAGTGCACCTTACCATTGTTTCGATATTTGGAGCACTACCCTAGCATTTACCTTCAAACAAGTTTCACACACTTTTTCTAGACAAGCCAGCCTTCCATTCTGACCCTTATGTAACTTATAAATATTCTTTCTTGTGCTTCATTTTAGTCGCACAATATTCATTACAAATGTCCAGTTTTAAATCCCAATAAACCCAACCTTGCATGTTTGTGCATTCCAATTTAAATTGGAGACCCAACCTCAACCTATTTCATACAACCCAAATATTGACAATATTCTATTCTGAGTCTGCTATGTCCATGACACTTGTGTTCCATCCAATTTTAATACTATGTATTCCCAATTAATTAAAAAGTACCCCTTACACTAATTTTTAGTTAAATTATTGTGAGGACCCAACCTCACCCAACACTAGACCCAAACTAGCCCATCTATACCCTATATTCCTTCATATGAATATGTTCCCCACCCCAAGGAACCCTAGCTAGCCCAATTCCCAAGGTCAACCCTCTCTCTCTCTCTCCTATATAAATACAATTCTCCCTCTCCAAACCCAAAAACCAACCCTACACAAAACCCTAGCCGAAACCCTATTTTGATCCCCCTTCAAACCCGACTGCCTCCTCCTTCACCTCTGCACAGCCACCGCCTCGGCCGACCACTCCCGACCTTCCTCCACCGCCTGTCCCCTCGACGTCGGCCACAGCTCCCCCGGCCGCCTGTACCCGACCGCCTCCTCCTTTCCCTCATCAACATCACCATCATCAACCCGCACCATCACCACCGACCTCCTTCGCCTACTCCCTCACAGCCGACATCATCACCGTCGTCCCCGTCACTATCTCCACTACCCAAGCACCACCATCAACAATCACCAATATCACCAACACCATCACCAACCCGACACCATCACCAACCCAACTCTACCGCCACCGCCACCGTCTTTATCACCCCTCCACGTCCCGACCACTATCACCCTCATCACCACCACCCTGACTGCCGTCCCCCTACGACCAGCCCCACCGCCAGCAACCCGCCAGCCACCACTGTCGCTGTAGCTACTGCATTGCTGCAAGCGCTGCCGGAGCTGCTGCTGTCATATGCTGAACAACGTCGGAGCTCTGTCCCTCGCCAGAGATGGGCCGCCGGACAAACCAGACCCCCCTCTCGGCCACGACTAGGTATGCATGTTTATTTTATTCTTTTCTTCAAGTATCATGGTGTTGACGTATCGTTGAACGGACACGAGTAATGTGAAACCCTAAGGGCAATGTGCGTGTGTGTGTGTTTATTTTAGATTAGTAATTAATGTTAAGTAATTACTCAAATAAATGACTTGTTTATGCGAACACTGTGATTGACCTAAAAGTCTAGACATTGACCTGGTGTACTCTAACATGAAAACTAGGGCTGGTATTTCTGTACTATACGTAATTAGTTCATAACGTATTTTGGTATTTTGTTGCCTTGATGTACACGGTAACGAAGGATATGACACGTATACGTCTTAGCTGCGTGCACACGCGACCTTGTTAGTTGACCAGTTGGGACCCCTTTGCGTCAGATCCTAAGAGCAGTGTAGTGTTTCCGGTACGTACTATTGTAGTGACTGATGATCATATTATTACATTATATTATATTATATTATATTATATATATAGGGTCGTTGGACCATTCAGGCGAGGGTTCAGGAGCAGGTTATTGGCACTCACAGCTTGAGGACCAAGGCAAGTTACCTTGCCATATTTACTATTTAATTTAAATTATGCAATATTGTATGATATCTTGTTGCATTATTTCATATAACAGTGTGCGTCCGAGATTGACTCGGGTGTAGTCGATGAGTACGTCGATGTGTAGTGTAGTTGACTTAGTCACTAGCAGACTCACCCACCATTGTGAGAATATTTTGATATCTTCCTAGACCTGACACTCTTATACGCTTCACTATGATAAACTCATGTTGGGATAAAGGTTCACATACCCGACTAGCTATCGGTACGTGTAACGTACATCATGGTTAGTGCGTAAGCAGGGTTATATAAATTAGTCAAGGCTTGGCATATATTTACGAGATATGCACATCGTGTATTCGACTTGTATATCTACATTGGGCAGGTAGGATAACTGGTAGGCGTATAAGATACACACATTGGACTCCGTAGTATCTAGAGGAGCCACGGATCCAATGACTTCCTTTATTCAGATTTTATGTTCGACGGAACAATATGGATGTTATACTATTCAGATTCCACTTTCTATGGAGCGATATGGATGTTATACTATGCAAATTCCATATTCTTCGGAACGATGGACGTTACATGTACAGATGCCTTGCTCTTCGGAGTACGGACGTTATGCCTACACCTACCCATACGTTCCAAGGTTGTCTTCACATTGTACTCACTTAGAGGGTTAGCACACCCCTTTATTTTATTCAGTATTTATATATAGCATGTATTTTTGTATCTTGTTACGTCCCTCTGAGAATCTGGTTCCCTTCCAGATTTAGATGAGGCATATTATCCTACTGTGTATGGACCTGGACAGGAGATGAGGTACGCATCCGAGGAGGAGCTTGAGGTGCTACCGTCAGGGTTCTCTTGATCACTGGTAGGCCTTCTGCCTAGAACTGGAGCATCCTTATCTAGTCAGCCGATGCCTTAGTCATTACTCATTTATCTGCCTTTCAGTACTCTTATTTCGTTATTGTAGTGGATTTGTTCCCATCAGACATATCTAGATTGTAGTATGATATTTCAGACTTGCGTTTATTTTTTCCAGTATTTATTTCAGTACTTCTTGTTTATATTATGGATGAGATTAGATATTACCTGTTGTATGTTAGTATTGGACTTGTTAGTAATTTAGGACAGCGTAGTACATTTCGTTGGATCCATTAAATTGGGTATTTTCTCGGAGACATATTAGCTGGCCATTGCCACGTAGCCTGGTCCCGTGTATTTTGGGACTGGAGCGTGACAAGGGAGGACCAGCAATTAGTAGTATGACCTATAGCTCAGCGTCCGTTGTCGACGCAGGCTCAATTGTACCAAAAACAATAATAGAAGGAACAACAAAGACCGCAACAACCATACCAGGAAAGGCAGCAACCGGGAGCTGGACAAGGCCAAGGACAGGCATTCACCTTATTCCTAGAAGAAGCTATGGCATCAGGTGATGTAGTGGCATGTAATATTTTTGTTACAACCTTTTATGCCATAGCATTATTTGATTTTGGAGCTTCGTACTCATTTATATCTATATAATATGCGATACATATTGAATTAAAGTTTGAGGCATTGCCAGGGAGGCTGAATATACTCACTGGTAATAGGATCGTAGGAGTTAGTAGGGTGTGCCTAGCGTGTCCAGTCGTTGTATTTGGGCATTTATTACCTGCGAAGTTGATCGAGTTTTCTATGGGTAACTTTGACGTTATCTTAGGCATGGACTGGTTGAAAGACATCCATGCGATGATAGATTGTCATGAGGTTAGAGTGTTATTTAGAGTCCCTGGTCTAGAAGAGTTTGTTCTTAGTAGAATAACAAAATACCATCATAAGGAATCGCAACAATATTAACGGGGGAGGACTCGATATCCAAAATAGTTGAAGAATTTATGGACGTCTTTCCCGACGAGCTTCCCGGATTATCCCCAGTTAGAGAAGTAGAGTTCTGTATAGAGTTGATGCCAGGGACAGAACTAATATCCCAGAAGGTACATCCAATATCACCATTAGAGCTTGATCAGTTATATCGATACGTGGAAGAACTGAAGGCAAAGAAGTTTATTCGGACCAGTGGATTACCGTTGGGAGCACCAGCAGTATTGGTAAAGAAGAAGGATGGATCAACGCGGTTGTTCATGGATTACAGACGATTGAATACAGTGACAATGAAGAACAAGTATCCATTTTCTAGGATTGATGACTTGTTTGACCAATTAAGTGGAGTTAGAGTCTTTTTCAAGATAGATCTGCGCTCAGGATATATTCATGTGCGAGTTCGGGAGCAGGATATACCAAAGACAATATTTAGGTCACGATATGGGTATTACGAATTATTAGTTATGCCATTCGGACTAACTAATGCTCTAGAAGTATTCATGGATTTGATGAACCATATTTTTATGCCATACTTAGACCAATTTGTGGTAGTATTTATCGATGATATTCTTGTGTATTCTCGTAATGAGGAGGAACATGAAGAACATATCAGGATAGTACTACAGACTTTGAGGGAGCACCAGTTATATGCAAAGCTTAGTAAGTGTGAATTTTTGGTGGATCATATATCCTTTCTTGGGCACCTTATTTCTAGAGCAGGAGTGTCAGTTTCTGTCAGTTTGATCCAAACAAGGTAGATGTAGTAGAGAACTGGCCAGTTTCGAAGACAGTAGCAGAGGTGCGTAGTTTTCTGGGCTTGGCAGGATACTACAGAAAATTTGTGTCAGACTTTGCTAAGATCTCAGCACCTTTGACTCGGTTGATGTACAAGAAAGTTAAATTTGTGTGGTCAGCAGAATGCAGGATAGCCTTTGAAGAGTTAAAGAATAAGTTAATCTCTACAACAACCCTTATTCTACCAGCAGACTTCGGAGGATTCACAGTGTATTGTGATGCATCTGGCAAGGGGCTTGGATGTGTTTTGATGTAGCACGGGACATTGATAGCGTATGCTTCTCGGTAGCTCAGGAATCACGTGAAGAACTATCAAACTCACGATTTGGAGTTAGCAACAGTAGTGTTTGCACTTAAGCTTTGAAGGCACTAATTATATGGCTATCGGGTGGAGACCTTCATAGAACATAAGAGTTTGAAGTATGTATTTATGCATAAGGACTTAAATATGAGACATAGAAGATGGATAGAGTTATTGAAAGACTATGACGTGGAACTTCAATACCATCCAGGCAAGACAAATATAGTAGCTGATGTAGTTAGTAGAAGAGGTAAAAAATTTATTTTGACCACTCAGAAGCACATTCTAGAAGATTTACGAGAGATAGGAATCAAGATAGTACTTTCACAGGATATAGGAGTTCTGGCTAGTCTACAGATTCAATCAACTTTTGTGGATAGAATCAAGATTGCTCAGGCAGAGGACCCGAAGATTCAGAAGCTACGGGCAGAATATGAGTCCAATCTTCGGAAAAAGTTGACGATTCATGCGGATGGAACGCTAAGGTTTGAAAACCGTCTATATGTATAAAGTGGAGATATTCGGCAAGAAGTTATGACTAAAGTACATAATTTCCAGTACTCCATTCATCTGGGAGGTACGAAGATGTACTAAGATATCAAGTAATACTTTTGGTAGAATAGAATGAAGAGGGAAATAACACGCTTCCTATTACGATGTCTGACATGTCAACAAGTGAAGGAAAAATAATAGAGACCGACAGGGTTATTACAGCCACTTTCGATTCCAGAATGGAAGTGGGAATACATCACCATGGACTTTGTGATCGATTTACCTAGATTTCTGACTGGTCGAGATGCAGTTTGGGTGATAGTGGATCGACTCATAAAAGTGGCACATTTTCTTTCCTTTAGAGTGGGATAGTCTACAAAGAAGTTGGCAAATTTGTATATACGACAGATTGTGAGGCAACATGGCATACCAGTAAGCATAGTGTCTGACCGAGATACCAGGTTCACTTCTTATTTCCAGAGAAGCTTGCATGAGAGATTGTGTACCAGGTTAAGATTAAGTACCAGGTTAAGATTAAGTACTGCATACCACCCCTAAATAGACGGGCAATCAGAGAGGACCATCCAAACCCTGGAAGATATGTTACGAGCCTATTGTAGAAGCATATTGATGCAGGGCAGCATAAATAGAGGACCTCAGAGCCATCAAGACATGCAACCGAGCTTTTCCGCTGAGCACAGCATAAAAATATAGGCTCAAGGACCATCTGCGTAATGTAGTATGTCCAGGCTGCTTCAGCGTAAACAGGGTGCTTCATCGCCTTTATGGCGTAAAACTCATCCGCTTTCAATGCAGCATTGAAGTATACGAGAAATGCTTCGTATTTTTTGAAATGAACCTGTCAGATCATGCAATGAACCTGACGTCTGGACTCCTGACAGAGAGTACTGAACGATTCCCCAGGCGACGGGTATAATGATGGCGTGGCACTGCAACCCAGGCTGTCATTTACTGCCATTTACTTTGCGTAAACTGCTTTTACACATACGAAGGAATACGCTACCTAATTTTACACAGGCAGATGTGAGCTGTTTATGCTCCGCGGAAGACAAACAGCTGCCACGTCAAAAGCTGCACTTCGTACAGGGCTCGAGGCACGTCTCTGCATTTAATACGCAGAGCGGTGACAGTTTCTTGAGGCACGTCTCTGCATTTAAAGTGCCGAATACTGACAGATGCCCAAGGCACGTCTCTGCACTTGAGGCACAGAAGGGTGGCAGGCCTTCAAAACACGTCTCTATATTTAATGAGCAGGATAATGGCAGATCTCCGCATTTAATGCAGGAGATTTGATTAAATGTCACCGAACCATCGTTTAGTGACATCCCCTTTGCGTAAAATACTCTTACGCATATAAGGGAATACGCTGCCTAAATTTTACACAGGTAGACGTGAGCTTCTTACGCTCCGTGAAGGCAAACAGACTGCCATATCAGCAGTTGCTCTTCGTACAGGATTCGAGGCGCGTATCTGCATTTAATGTGCAGAATGATGGCAAATCTTAAAGACAAGCCTCTGCATTTAATACGCAGGATGGAGGCAGATCTCTGTATTTAATGCAAGAGATTTGATTATATCTCCAAGAGCCATAATTCCGGCTAAAACGTCCACACCATCTCGGCTTCAACGCCTGCTCGGCTTCTATGCCCACTTGGCTTCTACGTCTGCTCGGCTTCTATGCCCACTTGGCTTCTACGCCTACTCGGCCTCTATGACCACTCGGTTTCTACGCCTACTCGGCCTCTATGACCACTCGGCTTCTATGCCCACTTCGCTTCTACGCCTACTCGGCTTCTATGCCTATTTTGGCTTCTATGCCATGGTGATAGTTACTTGGCTTCTACACCAACCTCTTCTACACAAGGGATAACTACCTACGTGGCTTCTATGCCATGATCTTCGCAGCAGATATACGCATTTTGTCCCTTAGTTGGACGTGCGTCACATGCTCACTCAAAAGGTCATCTATACGCAGGTATTGGTTATTTTAAACCGTCGTGTAAAAGGGTGCTGTACTTTCCACTACTCGGTTTCTACGCCGACTGTGTGGTCTCTGTCACTAAAAACTCTATAAATAGAGACCTCTTTCAACAGAGGAAAAGGTCGAAGAAATTGATCGGAAAATTGATCAAGAAATCCAGTATCAGATCCAACGGTCGCAAAGATCGAAGGTCAAGCGGTCAAGAGAGAGAGAGAGAGAGAGAGAGAGAGAGAGGAGAATCCATAGCTTAGGCAAAGAGAAGGGATCGACGACTTTGGCATCGTATATCCACCCTCTTTAGCAACCTTCGAAACTGCTTCCTGTCTTCTACGGCACTTCTTCGACATCATGTGGTCCAAGGGCTAAAGTGATCGACTGCAGATCAGACAGCTATAGCAATATTTACCCAGATTAAATAAATTGTACTTAGACATCCTCGTATAGGATTAAATTGTACAATCTTGTTTGTAAACATAAAAGAAGGGCGGGTTTTCGTATAAGACCTTATTTTCCATAATATCAATCTTTTCTCGTTTATCATCCTAAACAAGATGGTGACTCTGCTGGGGACATCTTTCTCTTCTGATGAGGAAGCTATTGCTCAACACAATACGGTATCCTTGGGATCCGTGAAGAAGACACTGGTCGTCCAGTTCGACCAGTCTGCCTACGAAGACATGCTTCGAGCAGGGGATAGCTCTCACTCCCTCTCCGTCCAAAGCAACAGGAAGCTGCGCAAGGTCTGGATGCCCAAGACATCCTCTATCATTCCTGTGGACTCTCCGATCTCTCCGACCAATGAGGTTGTAGCTTTGCTCCCTCCGTGCCTTGCACGTAAAATTCAGTCGCCTGTCTCTGGCAGGACCGACAAAACTTCTGGCAAAGCCTCAGCGCTAACCCAGAAGTATAACCCGTGCCTTGCTCGTAAAATTCAGTCGCCTGTCTCTGGCAGGACCGATAAAACTTCTGGCAATGCCTCAGCTCTAACCCAGAAGTATGATCCGCGCTCTGCGCGTAAATTTTAGTCTCCCATCCCTGGGGGAACAGACGAAACTTTTGACAATGCCTCAGCGCTAGTCCATAAGCCTACTCCGTGCTCTGCGCGTAAATTTTAGTCTCCCGTCCCTAGTGGAATAGACAAAATTTCTGATGATGCCTCAGCGCCAAATCAGGAGTCCCAAACGCGCTCCGCTCACAAAAATGCATCTGTTTTCCGTGGAAAAGCAGATGATCCCTGCAAACTACGCAAGGGAAAGCAAGCGACGGACTACTCAACTCCTCGACCTTTACTCCAGCAAAGGAACAAGCCATCTTCTTCTTCTTCTGTAACTCCTACTGACCTGCGCAATTATCTGATCCAGAAGCGCAAGGAGAGAGGATCTTCCAGCATGTCTATTATGCCTCCTAGCGAGCACTGTTGTAATAGTCATAGGATTGTAATTAATTGTTGCTGTTCTGAAGCAAAACGGTCAATTTTTGACCGATTGAGCTACTCTCCATCTTTCCAGGAAGAAGAGCCCATGCATGCATCTGTGAACATGGCTTCACACATACCTAGAGGAGGGTCGGGCTCAAGACGTCATCCCTCTAGAACTCCAAGCCGAAGGAGATTCAACATGCTCCTTAGGAACACCGAAGCTGGGGTGTTCCAAAATACTCGTTCGAGGTCGCGACAACCAGCTCCGTACTCTTCTGATTCCAATGATGGGGGTCGCCAGTCTCCCGAATCAGATGCCGAAAGTATAGAGTCAACTTCTATAGAGACCTATACTAATCTTTCAATGACACTCAGGGAGATGGGAGTTTATACCATTAAAGATGAGCGCGAGGAAGCTTCCCCGTCCTGGAGCACTGAGCAACGCATCACTATACTAGAGACGTCTATGAAGGAAATGCAATCCATGATGGAGAACATGCACCAGATAATGCTAACTCAATACGCAGCTGCCATGGCTCCAGCATCGGCCCCTCCAACTGAGATACGCATGGGGGTGGACTTACCACCATCCAATACGATCCAAGAGCCTACTCTAGATCAGGAGTCAGCAGTTCCTTCGCTTCCTAACTCGGAGAATGTACTATCTCCCGTCGGAGTCGCGATGCCATCGATTCCTCATCACTCTGTAGTCCCGCCACTGGCTGAAGATCCGATGCAGGCAGTACGAGAGTTGAAAGCCTAATTTGATGCCCTGAAGCACAAAGATCAGCTCAAGAAATTGGGAATCAACCAACCTTACCCAGCTATCCGGGAAGAGGTCCCTTTCCCTCCTAGATACAAACCACAGACTATGGCTTTGTTCGAGTGAAAAACATCACCAAGTCAATACATGAACTACTTCAGCATGATGACAGTGTTGTTACAAGGGAACGTCGCCCTCCTCACTCGAGTGTTCAAAGGCTGTCTCTCGGGGGTAGCTTACCAGTGGTACCGAAGTCTGGCGGACAACTGTATTACTTTCTTTGAAGACTTCAAAGCCCTATTCTTCATGCGATTCTACGAGGGAGGGATGGACATGTCTATGTCCTCTCTCATCGAAGTCAGGCAAAAGAAAAAGGAGAATGTTCGCACTTTCATCAAACATTTTCGTCAAGCCACTCTGCAAATGCCTCCAGGAGTCCCAGACTCGGCATTGGTGGACATCTGCAGGAAGAACCTTCTCCCCATGATCTCGGTGTTCACAGGACCATATCAGTTCCGTGATTGGCCCTCGTTCATTATCTCAGCGGTAGCCGCGGAGGATAATAGTCAGAAGGCGCACGATAATGGCATCATGATCTCGACCTCCGATAAAGGCATGAGGTCATCCTCCAACATCGACCATCCTCGGGGTTCCAAGGGTAAAGAAGCTCTGGCCATCAACACGTCTAGGTAAAGACGGTGACCACCACGCAAACGAAGCCCGGGACTTCCAGGCCCATTGAAGTGTACTCTTTCGACGACGACGATATTTCGAGCATATTTGAATGTCTCGTCAAAAGCGACAAGATCACCCTTCCCGAGGTGAGACGGCCCAATGAGGCCGGCAGTACCAACAATCCCAAGTACTGTATCTTCCATAGGTACATACACCACCCCACAAAGACGTGTTATATACTGAAAAGGAAGATCCAGGAGCTGATCGATGCTAAGGCCATCACTCTGTGCAACAGCGAGAAGACGGTCACGGCCAATATGATCTCTCTGCAATTTGGCAATCTGCCTCCCCAAGAAATCCCGGACGGTGTTACGCCTATTTTTCGGACGACGATGATCATCGTTAATCTTCCTCCAGCTAGAGGTCAAAATCATGACCTACTACCACTAACTACCCGACGAGGCAAGACTATGTGGGTTCATCCAGATCTGGTGCCAGAGATCGAGAAAGAGACTCAAGCTGCTAAGGCTAGGTCTAAAAAGAACTCAAAGCACAAACTGTGTCACATGATTACGGTACACTCAGCATCAGAAGACGAGGTCTTGGCTACTGGAACCCGCTCAGGGAAAGCCTACCTCCAGGACTATAGAGCCAGCCAGGAAGATGCATCGGCAGACGCTTCAGCTGCCAAGCCTTCAGAATCGGAATTCGTCGTACCGGAGGCCGGTTCTTCAAGACCAACTTCGGCGGACAAAGGGAAGCAAAAGAAGTGCGCTTCGATAAACCTGTGAAAAACATTCAAAACAAAGGTTTAGAGAAGCCATACAACTTCGATATCCTGGCCCAACTGGCTAATACACCAGCCAGGCTATCCATCTTCGAGCTACTCAGGCTCTCTCAGGACACTCGTCAAGCCCTGAGTGAAGCATTGATACAGGCAGATGCATACTTGACCCAGCTCAAGTCCCCTGACGAAGAACCCGTGGCATGTCCTCAATGCCACAGTGTGATGGAGGTGATCCCAAATATCACTTTCACTCAAGATGACATGCTGTTAAAACATAACAGACATGACAGACCCCTCTATTACACTGGGTACATCGGTTCCATGGAGGTCGACCGAATTCACATAGATCCGGGATCCTCAATCAGCATCATTTCTCATAGTCTGCTCAGACCACTGAGGATTCCTACCAGCGAATTGGCGTACACCACCACTACAATTGTGGGTTTCAACGCCGGAAGAAGTAAGCCGTTGGGGAAAATTCGCCCGAGGATCCAGATTGGCAACCTCAGATCGGTGACTATATGTTACGTCATCGATTCAGAGGTATCCTACAATATTCTGCTGGGTAGACCTTGGATCCACGACCACAATATCGTTCCTTCAACTCTACACCAATGCTTCAAATATGTAGATGCCAAAGGAACAGTGCAAACAGAGATTGCTGACCTGAACCCGTTCAAAGGAGTAGAATCCTACTACTCTGATGCCGTGTTGTACTTTTAAGACTGCACGGAAGAGGTGTCAGCCGAAGCAGAGAAGGAATCCTACCGGGAGCCAGAGGAACCCTCTGCCAAGCAACCTCTGTCAATCAAGGTGAAAGGACGGACTACTCGTCCAAAAGCCATGGAGCCTACGGCTATCCACCTGAACGAGACCAGGTCAGAAAAATGGGGTGATCCTCTAGTGATCACTCTGAACCAGAAGCCTCCACCCTTGGTCATCAACCTTCGACGCAACAGGCAGTCGAGTGATGTAAATACAACTGGGAACGAAGTTTCATATGATAATAAACATCCTCTTTTCCAGTATATTGACACCCAAATTCCAAATCAGGAATCCTCCCCCTACGATGATATAGAACCTATAGCGCAAAAATTCTTGGAAGCTATAGATTTCTATCACGAAGTGGCGTTATCATCCAATGTCACCACGACATATGGACCGCATGAGGATTCTATCTTCATTATCCCACCTACTTGCAGCAGTCAGCATCCAATAGTCTTTGGCCGTATGCGCAATAAACCGACTGTGCAAGAGGATTCTTCCGACGACGATGCCGATAAAATGCAGGTTCACAGATACAGCCCGCAAGCTCTGAAGATCATGCAAAATATTGGTTATAACTTGAAGCAGGAATCGGGTCTCAACTACGGGAAAGGCAGACGAATACCGCTGCACGGTAATCCCTACTATCAACGAACTCATTTCGGGTTAGGGTATACCACCTCCCTCGCAGCTCCTGAGTCAAACGAGGATATATTTTCCTCCTCTCAAAATAGCTCAGTGCCCTACGACTCATCTCGTACTCTCGGGCGAACATTATCAGCAAATATGGTAGTGACGGATTCCTTCGAATCAGACGAACAAGAATTCGAACCGTTTGAGAATGACGCTTGGGCTCAGCAAATGGATACACAATAGGAGTTCCGCTTCGACCAGAGAGAATCGCCCACTGAAGACAAAGTTATCCAGATTGACGTTGGGGATGAACTTTCACCAAAGCCGATATTTATCAGTAACAATCTTTTCGAAGCAGAAAGGGAACAAGTTATCCAGCTGATAAAAGAATATATCGACATCTTTGCGTGGAATTATGAGGACATGCCAGGCCTTGATCCAAAGGTAGCTACTCATAAGCTCAATATATTGCCCGATTCAAAGCCTGTGAAGCAGCACCAACGCCGGTTCCGCCCAGATATGATGGATGCCATTGAAGCTAAAATCAAGAAGTTGATAGCCTGCGGCTTCATCCGTGAAGAACAACATCCTGACTGGGTCGCCAATGTTGTCCCTGTCATGAAGAAAAATGGGAAAGTACGAGTCTGCATCGATTACCGAGATTTGAATGCAGCCTGCCCCAAGGATGAGTTCCCTCTTCCCATCACAGACGTCATGATTGCCAATACATGCGATTTTGAATGTATGTCTTTCATAGACGGATTTTTGGGATACAATCAAATTAAGATGCATCCTGAAGACGAGAAGCACACTGCCTTCCGGACACCATTGGGGGTATATTGCTATACGGTCATGCCCTTCGGATTGAAGAACGCCGGGGCTACGTACCAACGTGCTATGAGTAACATATTCCATGAGCATTTACGTAAGATAGTGGAGTGTTACGTGGATGATGTAGCTGTCAAAAGCCGCCTCAAGGATAATCATATCCAAGACTTGAAGACAGTATTTGACTTGATGCGCCAACATCAATTAAAAATAAATCCTACTAAGTCCTTTCTAGGGGTATCTAGTGGCAAATTTCTGTGATTTGTTATAACCGCCAAAGGCATTTAAGTGGACCCTAATAAAGTCAAGGCCATCTTAGAAATACGACCGCCCCGCAATCTGAGGGAACTCAGGGGATTTCAAGGTCGTCTGGCTTATATCCGGAGATTCATATCCAACCTCTCTGGAAGATGTCAGCTATTTTCTCGTCTCATGAAGAAAGGTGTATCCTTCGTATAGGATGAAGCCTGTCAACAAGCGTTCGGTGATATCAAGTGCTACCTCACTAGTCCGCCAGTTCTGGTGCCCCCTGTCATAGGAAGACCATTTGTGATGTATGTTCGAGCGATGAATCATTCTCTGGGAGCTCTTCTCGCACAAAAGAACGAGATGGGTCACGAGCAGCCATCTACTACCTCAGCAGGATGATGGTCGGAGCTGAACACTGGTACAATCCAGTAGAGAAAGAATGCTTGGCTCTGATGTTCGCTATACAGAAAATGTGACACTATGTCACAGGCCAAACCATTCACATCATCTCCAGGATCAATCCTCTTCGGGTACTGATGAACAAGCCAAGCGTTCTTAATTCCCGACTCGTGACATGGACGATGTTATTGACACCGTATGACATGGTGTACGTCCCCCAGAAGTCTATCAAAGGCTAAGCATTGGCTGACTTTCTAGATGCTCATCCGATCCCGGAGGCCTCCAAGCTGTACGAGGACATTCTCAACGAAGTGACATAATGTAATTATGCAATGGAAGGTGATGCATGGCAACTATTCTTCGATGGTGCCTCCAGAACTGGTCCCAGGGGAAACGTGGTCTCGGGAGTAGGAATTGTCCTGGTTACTCCTGATAAGCTCGTCATCTACCGAGCGTATTCTCTTGGCGAGCCCTGTTCTAACAATGTGGCGGAGTACAACGCTCTACTAATCGGCCTCCAGGTCGCCAAGGAATTGGGCGTCGAATCTCTGGAAGCTTTTGGTGATTCTCTGCTAATCGTCAATCAAGTCAGAGGAATATATGAAGTCCAGAATCCAGACCTCATCCCCTATCACCGAGCAACGGTCGAGATAGACGCGACATTCAAAGGATTCTTCCTAGAGCATGTGCCTCGATCTCAAAATCTGGAAGCTGATGCCCTAGCCAGTCTAGCTGCAGATTTAGCTACCTGTATAAGAAGACAGAATTCGGTAATCCTTCTTAACAGAGATTTATTTTGTGTGAAAAATAACTTTCACATAGAACGCAGCTACCCGGTGGACACAGATCCTTCCAGGAGAGACTGGAAAAGTCTCTTTATAGATTTAGTAGCATACGGAATCTTGCCAGAGGATCCTAAAGAAGCGATATCCGTTAAAAGACGATTATTACGCTTCTATTTTGACGCATCATCACAATGTCTATATCGCCGGTCTTATGACGGACTATTATTACGATGTCTCTCTGGTGATGAAGCACAGCGGATTATCCGTGAAGCCCACGATGGCGCATGCGAAGCGCATCAACCCGATCCTAAGCTACAGGATCGCGTCAGGAGAATGGGCTATTACTGGCCTACTATGATCACAGATGCAATAAAGTATGCAAGACACTGCAGAGTCTGTCAGGTCCACGCAGACTTTATCCATCAACCTTCCGAATATCTACATCCTACGGTTGCATCCTGGCCTTTCGAAGCATGGGGTATGGATATCATCGGTCCTATTCACCCGTCTTCTTCCAGAGGTCACCGGTTCATACTGGCCATCACGTATTACTTCTTCAAATAGGCAGAAGCAATCCCTCTTGCTGAGGTAAAGGCATCTAATTTAATCAGCTTCATCAAGCATCACGTCATTTACCGCTTCGGGATACCCCGAAGGATAATCCTTGACAATGGGCCTCAATTCATCAGCCAAGCATTTTATCGATTTTGCGATAAAAATCGGATACAAAATATTGCCTCTACGGCATATAATCCTGCTGCTAATGGTTTGGCGGAAGCTTTCAACAAAACCATTATCAAGCTCTTGAAGAAGTTCGTCTCTTCGAACAAAAGGGATTGGAATGAGAAGCTGGGAGGATATCTCTGGGCATACCGTACAACGGTATAGGCACCAACAGGTTGTACACCATTCTCATTAGTCTACGGGAGCGAAGCGGTTCTCCCCATCGAGATCCAAATTCCGTCACTCAGGATAGCCGTAGCTAATGAACTGACTTAAGAAAAGAATGACCTGTTAAGGCTTCAAGAGCTAGAAGGATTAATCGAGAAACGCCCCCAAGCTCAACAGCACATCACGCTCTACCAAGCACGCATTTCCAGAGCTTTCAATCAAAAAGTGAAGGAAAGGGTGTTCAAAGTCGGCGAGCTAGTTTTAGCCGTAAGAAGGCCGATGATTCTTACTCATAGAAGTAAGGGCAAATTCCAGCCCAAATGGGAAGGCCCTTATGTGATCGAGACGACGTTCTCAAATGTCGCTTACAGGTTAGCCCGGCCTAATGGAGACCTGTTAATGGCTCCTATTAATGGCAAATTTCTGAAAAGGTACTATGCTTAACCTCCTCTGCTCAAGTGGAATATGGCGAAAATCTCATTCTGACAAAACTACTTCCAAAACAAAACTAGTTGGATCGTATTCTATCATGTTCATATAATCTCTGAATAGAACTTCGAGAGTATATCACGTCCATATTACCTCTGATATCACTTTTCACCCAAACCTGTCATTTACATTCCGAAATAATGGGGCCACAAAATCAGATGAAAGCCTCTTTGTTATTCCCAAAAAGGAGCGGAAGTACATTGAAAAGCAAAAACAAAAGTACATTATTTTGGGGGAGCAGTCAGGTCGCGAAGCTGCTGCGCCAGTGCGGCCATCCTCTCAGCCCTGGAATCCAAGACATCATGGCAAGCCCGCTCGAGCCGTGCCTCATCATTGCTCAGGAGGGACAGTTTGGCTCTAGCCAGAAGAAAACCAGTATGGGCGACGTCTGCACGCGCCAAGTTCTGGTGTGCTACACCCAATCGGCTATCCACCACAACTAGAGCTTTCGACGACTGAGAAGCCCACTCTTTTGCCTGAGCGAGTTTCGTTTCCAACCTGAGGACCCTCGCTACATTCCCTTCATGCTCGGCCTGGCACTTCGTTCGAAGAGCAATAACCTCCTCCAGGACGACTTTTTCTTCATCCATCTCCTACTGATGTGTCTGCATGGATTTATTTATGCCTGGCATCTGTTTGGCGAGCCGCACAGTCATGGAGTCGTATCTAGCCTGGACCAGATCTTCAACATTGTCTTGAGCTAGCTGCAAGTATTCGTTAATGGATTGCTCCAAACCATTAATTATCTCCTCCAGCGTTTCAGCTAGCCCAGTGTCATCGAATTCTCGGATCGGCATTATCGCGGACTGGGAGGACCTCTTCAGCGACGGAAAGCTCAAATTCTTCGTCAACACCCTTGATATTAACATTTTTAAAGTGGTGTAGAAGATATCAGTGTACTACTCGATCAGCACAGCTAGATCCGATTGGACACTGGGGGTGGCCTCGATATTAGCGAATCCTCTTCCGAGAACAACTGCAGACGATGTTGCCACGACCGTCGCCTCAACAGGTGGTGCGACGAAAGAAGAAGCGCCAATGCCGGACGAAGATACCAGCATGCTCACAGGAGGCATTGTCGCAATGATAGGCTCGTCCTCCTCTTGAGGTATCGGAATCTCGTCGACAGGCGAGCCAGCATCCGAAGATGTTTCCTTCTCAAAATCAGCCACCTTCGTGTCGCCGCCAGGACCTGACGCAGAGCTGAAGGGTGCATCTACACTGCCCTCCCCGAAGAAGTCTTCCCCTGAAAAGAGGACGAAGGGAAGATAGTATCGAAATGATGTTAACTTTTCTAAAAAGAGGTGTGAAGACGACATTTACCCATGGCCGACGACATATATGTCGTATATGCGGCCTGTACAGCTAAATCATTTCTTAACGATGCTAAGCAAGCTGTCATACCTGGAGAAAGGGGTCTGCTAACCGACGCTGGCAAATAGTCTTCCAGATCCTCGTCAAATTCCAACCGAGGCTTATCGACAGAAATCTCGCTGGGTGCATTGACAGGCACGGCAGGGGTCTCTCCCGATGCCGATCCACGTAAAGATATGCTCAGCCCCGGAGGTGACCTTATTCCACTACCTGAAGCAGTAGCAGCGACGGTGGCCTCCAGCAGAGATTCTCCGGCACTACCAGCCGGAACTGTAGAGGGTCCCTCTCTAAAAGGCAAGAAACCTCCAATCAAAGAATCATCCCTAACACGGGGAGATGCAGGCTCACTTTCAGGAGCCTCAATACCAGGAATTCAGAGAGGACGATTAACCATCTTCTTCTTCCTCTTACGAGGGGAAGTTTTCTTCGGAGTAGGAGCCCTTCGCTTCCCGGAGATTACCAAAGGCCCTGCAGACAGAGGTACTTCACCCCTCGATACCACCAACAGAGGCTCGTCTGGATTGACGAACTCCTTACCCTCATCGGAAGAGACCGAGGGGACTTCCACTCTTCCCCCAGACTTGGAAGAAGATACCCTAAAGCTTCCATGCATATCAAAATCGCGATGGAAGGTGTTCGTTGCCACATAGAACTGGGCATACGAGTGCAGGATGCGCAGCTCCGTGGAGAGTATAATGACCGGCACAGTAAATTTTTTTCTAGTACAGCCCATGAGGAAATATAGCCATCCTCTAGCTCCATCAATGAGTCCACCCCTGGACCGGAAGCTAGTGACGGCGTTGCCCACGTGCAACTGATCATACCCAAACTTCCTGGCAAACCGACTAGGCAGGTAGGGCTCCAAGAAGCAATGGTCTTCACTCCTGTACAGTAAATAAGAAGGTCTAATGCAGACCAACCAATTAAAAGCTTTAGGAGAAAGATTGGTCTTCTCCCTGCCTGAATCCTCAAGCCTAATCTCCGATTGATTGTGACGTACAGAGGGGATAGTGCAGAAGAGCTTCCAGCTGTGACTAAAGCCCAGCACCCGCCGACAGTCTAGAACCGTGGCCACATTCCAGGAAGATTTCTGGTAGTTCAACAAGAAGCTAGCCCCCGAACTACTGTCGGAGCCGGGAGACATAACCCTGGGGTTATGAAGAATTAACCATCCCATCAGATACAGGTATGGTAATTCTATCCTGGGAAAGCTATCACGCAGAGTCTCATCGGCGAGCAACCCGTCAGTCATGGCCCTCATGCCAGCTTAAATACGACACACCATGGTAGGGAGCAAACCCAGTCTTGCCCCAAACACCAGATGCACTGCAGGCCATAGCGTGTTGCGATAAATGCGGTCCGCAGATGCGACGCTAGGTACCACCACTCGGCGCAGCCATATGGAGAGGAAGCCAGCCAGTTGAGCTTCCCTGGACAGAGGCCTGCGACAGTGCCTCAAATAACTATAGGCTTTAATGCCTACAGGATACTGTCCTATCCCTTCGTCGAGGATCAAGTCCGGAGCCCCAGCGTCTACAATGAGATCGTCGACTACCTGAGCATTAAGCACGCTCAGAGGATTCACAGGCAGATCTTTGCCCTCCAATACCTTCTCCGGCTTAGCATTCCAGGATCGGTGAAAGAAGAGGTAGGACGTCCATTTATTGATGTGAGCCAAATCTGAGGGCTCACCATAAAAAGTAGTGCAAGCAAGGTAGTGGCACATCAGCTCCTGATACACTTCCACTACCTGAGGGTCTCAATCCCCCAGCTCCCGGTTCGTAGGAACATACTCTTCATACGGAGTATCCTCCATCGGCAGTCTCGAGATCTCTGCCATCTCATGAAGGGCCAATCCCAGCTCCCCCAGTGGAGTGGCAAAAGTCTCGGTGAGCAAAATATATCGCTCCATCAGTGCCAGAAACAGGTTGGGGTTAGGAGGTACTCGGTCTGAAAATGCTTCAGGACCCAATCAACTAGGCGAGCCCATCGAAGGTTTATAGGGGTGATCCACCAACCGTACCGAGGGTTCACCTTAGGGTGTATTCCCCCGTGCCCCATAACATCATTGCAGAAGGTCGATAATTGGACCGGCTGGATCACTAAGCTGTCTTCACTCGGGACACTGCCCGGGTACAGTCCCCTGAACATCGTCACATTGTCGGAAGGGCGGCTGGCAAACGACCCCTGGTCAGCTCCTTTCCGATGAAAGATCTTTCCCGGCCTGTCGTGAAGATCAGGAGTCAGCATCCACGACATCCTCCTGGGGTGTATGGCATGGAAGAACGTCGAGATGGGATAGTCTCTCAGTATCTTGGGCAGATACAAAACCAAGCTCCCGGCAGGGAAAACCCAGAGTTCTTTCTTGGGCTTCGTCTGGGACTGTTTGTCGATCATGTCCCCGAAGAGGAAAGCCGGCTTTATGTATTGGTCCCCATTTATGTACGACAGGGGATCCCCGTTGATCATGCTCAGCAGCATTCGCTCGTCCTGAGCCGATATTAGAATATTCCTTCCTTCAGGGTACTGCGGCCCGGAGATAGAAAATGTCACGTGTGACAGATCCTCCAGATAGTTGGAGTACAGCATCCCGACGGCAGAACCCATCACATCGGCTAGCGGAGACACATGCAAGTTAACTTCAAGGTGCAAGAAAGACAAGTCAGATCCTATAAACTTGCAGCATACGCCGAAAAACAACAGTTTGTGCTTCACGCCAAGACCGTAAAAACTTGACCATTACGCTGGAATCCATTTCCTAAAGCGTAAAGTTCAAGGCTGGCAGTATACAGTCTGAGCTTTACGCCAGACTGGTAAAATTGAGTCTACGTCAGAATCTTCATCCAGAAGCATAACGCTCAAATTTTATACGCCAACTTTCGACAGTCAAAGCTTTTACGCTAGACTGCGAAGATATAGAGTTTTTGCGCTGACACATTAAAAAAGTGGGCATAAAATATGAAACGTCTCTGTGCATCATCTTCCTCAAAGAGGCTATCAGCACAGAAGACGACCTAGCGCGGTCACGTACAACGTGTGCGAAGGATTTTCAATCATTCTTCTTCGTCCCAAAAGCTCTACCTTTAAGGCCGGGCGCACTGCTCGTCGGCGGGATACTTCGCTCAGAATGAAGTTCGCCTTGCCCGACCGAAGATGCTCTCTCTTGAGCAGAAGAACGAGAAGAAGAATCAACCTTCTTTCCCTTAGTGGAGGAGGATTGTTTCGAGGCCATTACTGGAAACTTTGAAATCTCGGAGAAGAAACGAAGGAGAACTCGAACAGTCGAAGGCTTTCTTTCGCAGAAGACGGATGAAAAGTTTCTTTCTCAGAAACTTGGGGTATATATAGAGTTCGAATGGACTCCTCAAATCCCGAACAAAATCTCCTAATTAATATCTGGTTATGATTGGGTACTACGTCAGCCTATTTACTCAGAGAAGGAGGACAGTCAGCGAATTCGAAAAGTTTTCGTGCGAGGAAGATTCACGGTTCTTACGCTAAGGAGCTTTCTACGCTCGACAGCTACAGATCTACGATTTTACGCTCACAGGCTACAAGTCTATGGTTTTACGTCCGGATGCCTTTGTGCTCGGTAGCTTTTACGCTCGAGAGGCTATAAACCTACGACTTCACGCTCAGCAGCTACGAATCTATGATCTCACGCTCGGTGGCTTTTTACGCTCAGAGGTAACAGATCCACGACTTCACGCTCGAAAGATTTTCTTTTCAGAAGCTACAAATCTACAGTTCTGCACCAAGGAGCTTTCTACGCTCGACAGCTACAAATCTACGGTTTTACGTTCAATGGCTACAAGTCTATGGTTTTATGCCCGGATGCCTTTGTGCTCGGTAGCTTTTATGCTCGAGAGGTTACAAACCTATGACTTCACGCTCAGGAACTACAAGTCTATGATTTTACGCTAGGTGGCATTTAGTTTATGCTCGGAGGCTATGAACTTATGATTTCACGCTCCACGACTTTTCGCGTATCTAAAAAATGCGCAGGCCAGTACAGTACATCTGAACGATTCTCAAGGCGGTCAATTGTAGGAGTTCACACAGAAGATACTCCTTCTTGACCTTAAGATACCCCAAGTACCCGAAGCATACAGAGTTCAATATTGAAAATTACTATTCTTGATGGGTCGATTCGAAGTTTATCCGAAATCTAGTCTGAATATTTCGTCTGCAAATTCAAGATGGCAACTCAGTTCTTGACAGCTATTCCTCGCTCTGTTCCAAGTGATTTTCGAGAAATCACTCTTGAAGACGACGGTCTGAACATAAATTATGTTTATCAGAAGTAAAAACAGTTCAGAATTCTACGCGGTTCCTAACAGCAAAGTATGGCAAGATGATCATATGAAAAAGAAAATGATCTTATTAAAATTATGATTACATATGAGAGAAATCCAGTCTACAAGGGTTTTTCTCCATTTTTGTGGTTATATATGAGGAAAATCCCGTCTACAAAGGGCTTCCTCATCGTCGTCTGAAGATCGCACCAAGAATCTGTTCTGCCAGGTTCTTGCATTGGTGAAGATCTTCCTCTTCTTCCATGGCAGTTTATCGACATCCACAGTCGATGAACAAGAAGATGATCAGTGGCGGGAGGATACAAAACTGGGCATAGACCCATACCGCCAACAGAAGAAAAGTAGAGTAAAACTGCTTTCCTACAACCAATGCCACTCGAGGACGGCAGTTACAGTTTATCTGCTCTCATCCACGAAGGTAACGGGAGAAGGTACCACTTACAAGCGGTATGGCAAAATACGACCCTTCTTCTCTCCCGAAGAACCACCATACAAAGTTGCTGGTTATCCCGAGCAAAGGAGGCTATAATATCCTTCAATGATCCATCGTTGCAGAGGACATTTGCTCAAAGATGCCATCTTTTTCGGCTCCGTACATGCTGGAAGAGCATGATCTCCTTCTTCCTCAAGTCGACCCGACGAACTCTGGCCATCATCTCTGTGTGGTGAAGGAAGTGTGGGAAGAACAGGAAAATTCCTCAGCCTTTTTATAGGCGAGAGAAATCTCATCGATCCCCAATAACTCTGCCATAAAGTCAGCCATGAAAGAACGTGTCAGGCTTGACCATTTCAGGCTCCATTCAGAGTGTTTCGAGTTACGAGGAATGGTTCATGCTTCATTCAAAGCGTTTCAAATTACGAGAAATTTAAAAGCTTTGAAGGGGGTCTTGTAGAAGCATAAAAAATACGCTGGATAGCTGTACACAGCATGTTGATGCAGGGCAGCATAAACAGAGGACCTCAGAGCCATCAAGACGTGCAACAGAGCTTTTTCGCTGAGCACAGCATAAAACTATAGGCTCAAGGACCATCCTCGTAATGCAGTATGTCCAGGCTGCTTCAGCGTAAACAGGGTGCTTCATCGCCTTTATGGCGTAAAACTCATCCGCTTTCAATGCAGCATTGAAGTATACGAGGAACGCTTCGTATTCTTTGAAATGAACCTGTTAGATCATGTAATGAACCTGACGTCTGGACTCCTGACAGAGAGTACTGAACGACTCCCCAGGCGACGGGTATAATGATGGCGCGGCACTGCAACCCAGGCTATCATTTACTGCCATTTCCTTTGCGTAAACTGCTTTTACACATACGAAAGAATATGCTGCCTAATTTGACACAGGCAGATGTGAGCTGTTTACGCTTCGCGAAAGACAAACAACTGCCACGTCAAAAGCTGCACTTTGTACAGGGCTCGAGGCACGTCTCTGCATTTAATGCGCAGAGCGGTGACAGTTTCTCGAGGCACGTCTCTGTATTTAAAGCACCGAATACTGACAGATGCCCAAGACACGTCTCTGCACTTGAGGCACAGAAGGGTGGCAGGCCTTCAAAATACGTCTCTGCATTTAATGAGCAGGATAATGGCGGATCTCTGTATTTAATGCAGGAGATTTGATTAAATGTTACCGAACCATCGTTTAGTGACATCCCCTTTGCGTAAACTACTCTTACGCATATAAGGGAATACGCTGCCTAAATTTTACACAAGCAGACGTGAACTTCTTACGCTCCGTGAAGGCAAACAGACCCCCACACCAGCAGTTGCTCTTCGTACAGGATTCGAGGCGCATATCTACATTTAATGTGCAGAATGATGGCAAATCTTAAAGACAAGCCTCTGCATTTAATACGCAGGATGGGGGCAGATCTCTGTATTTAATGCAAGAGATTTGATTATATCTCCAAGAGCCGTAATTCCGGCTAAAACGTCCACATCATCTCGGCTTCTACGCCTGCTCGGCTTCTATGCCCACTTGGCTTCTACGCTTGCTCAGCTTCTATGCCCACTTGGCTTCTACGCCTACTCGGCATCTATGACCACTCGGCTTCTACGCCTACTCGGCCTCTATGACCACTCGGCTTCTATGTCCACTTGGCTTCTACGCCTACTCGACTTCTATGCCTATTTTGGCTTCTATGCCATGGTGACAGTTACTTGGTTTCTACGCCAACCTCTTCTACACAAAGGATAACTACCTACGTGGCTTGTACGCCGCGATCTTCGCAGCAGATATACGCGTTTTGTCCCTTAGTTGGACGCGCGTCACATGCTCACTCAAAAGGTCATCTATACGCAGGCATTGGTTATTTTAAACCGTCGTGTAAAAGGGTGCTGTACTTTCCACTACTCGGTTTCTACGCCGACTGTGTGGTCACTGTCACTAAAAAACTCTATAAATAGAGACCTCTGTCAACAGAGGAAAAGGTCGAAGAAATTGATCGAAAAATTGATCAAAAAATCCAGTATCAAATCCAACGGTCGCAAAGATCGAAGGTCAAACGGTCAAGAGAGAGAGAGAGAGAGAGGAGAATCCAGAGCTCAGGCAAAGAGAAGGGATCGACGACTTTGGCATCGTGCATCCACCCTCTTTATCAACCTTCGAAGCTGCTTTCTGTCTTCCATGGCACTTCTTCAACATCGTGTGGTCCAAGGGCTAAAGTGATCGACTGCAGATCAGACACCTATAGCAATATTTACCCAGATTAAATAAATTATACTTAGATATCCTCGTATAGGATTAAATTGTACAATCTTGTTTGTAAACATAAAAGAAGGGCATATTTTCGTATAAGACCTCGTTTTCCACATTATCAATCTTTTCTCGTTTATCATCCTAAATACCTGTACCCTAGACTTTGGTGAATCTTGGAAGAATTACCTTCACTTAGTAGAATTCTCGTATAACAATAATTATCAGGCCAGTATTCAGATGGCACCTTTCGAGGCACTATATGGCAGGATGCGTACATCACCGTTGGCATGAGACAACATTGGTGAGCAGAAGATCTTTGGCCCCGAAATGATCACGCAGACAGTAGAAGTTGTTAAGCAGATCAGAGAGCGACTTTGGGTTGTACAAGATCGGTATCGTTACTGGGCATTCTCGATTGGATAGGCGATGTGCCTTATCGTCTTGCCCTTCCACCTTTGCTACAAGAGGTGGATAATAAATTTCATGTATCTCAGTTGCGTATGTATATTATGGATCCGAGTCATATCATCGATCATTCTGAATTAGTCATTGGTACTGACTTATCTTACGAGGAGCAACCCGTATCCATTTTGGACCGAAGGAAGAAGATACTCAAGAACCGAACTATTTTTCTTGTTCGAGTTTCCTGGAGCCATCACACTCTTAGAGAATCAACGTGGGAGCGCGAGGATGATATACGGTCTCGGTACTCGCACATATTCGATTCAGAAGGTATATTCTGCCTTCATATCTTAGATTTCGCGATCAGGCGATCACCTATGTGTTGTGATGTTATTGCTTGCATGTGTAGATTTGCTAGTAGATTTGTATCGTGCTTGTCCTGAGTTCTCTAGACTTACTTAGATTTGAATTCCGAGGACATAATTTTTCTAAGGTGGATAGAGATGTCACTCCCTATTTCCAGTATACGTATTGGGAGTATATTAATTCTTCCTTGCATGTTATTCAATTAGTTGCATGAGACTAAATCCATTCTTTGGTTTGTCTTGGTTCTTGATTTATGGTTTGGGTTGGTTTGGTCATGAGTTGAACCCATGGTCTAAATCTTAAACCCTAGCTATATAATCCAAATTTTTTCTCTCTTCTTCCTCATTCTTTCTTTCACTTCTCTCTCTTAAGTTTTCTTTTCCCTCCATAGATAAGTATACATTGCATAAAAATAGAAAAACCCTCCATATTATTGGTCTATTATATTTATTTTATAATTTTAAGCATGTTTAGAACTTGGTATTTTTGGATTTGGTGGATGGAATGGTCTAGATCTAGATTTTTATGAGTGTGGGTGTTCTAGAGTTTTTCTTAGTTTTGGTCTTCAAAAGCTTATTGTTTTCAAAAACTTATGGTGCTAGTATGATGGAGTACTTTATTTCGAGTAGTTTGGCTTTTGAACCACTTGATTTGGAGTTGAGATGCGAATTTTAATGCAGATCTAGTCTTTTCGGATTCTTGGAGTTTTTCAATGATCGAACTTGTTGTTTTGAGATAATGGAGTACCATACGTCCAAGCAACATGCGCCCCCTCCAGCATGCACCAATCTTGTTGGACACATGTATGCTTTGTACATGCTTTCAAAAGTCGAACGCATAGTACCTTGAACGCATAAAAATTTACTATCCATGCGTCCAGGAGGTTATGAGGCCACGAGCCATGCGTCTCTTCTTTTGGACGCATGTCTCTACACAAATTTTGTGTCTCTGTATGACTTTATGTGCTTTTGTCTTTTTCTCTCTAACACTTATGCCTTGTCACCTCAATAACCTTTATGTCACTTCCCTAACACTTTATTTATTACCCGTCACTTCGGCACTTGTCCCAAGTAGTAGACTTTTGTCTAAGCATGCGGCCTGGAGGAGCATGCGGACTGGAGGAGCATGCGTCCTAGAAGAGCATGCGGCTAGGTTAGAACATGTGGCTAGTTGGTTCATGCGGCATGACCTTCATGTGCACGACTTAGACACGTATTATCCTTAGTGACTCCCTGTGTACACGTAGTACCTTCTTGTTGGGATCATTTATTTTATTTAGAATATTTCTTATCATCCTCTATGTGGTTGATCTTGGTTATTGCTCGTGTTATGATTCTAAGGGAGAATGGACTCAACAACCCGACCATGTGCTAGAACTCATGCTTATGATCTTGGTAATTAGACTCGAATATCGTATCCGTGCTGATATAATTATTGCCTGATATTGTTCATGATCTGTGCACCGACGTGCGACATACTGTGTTATGTGTTAAGTGATTTATATTTGGATTGTGCATCGAGAATGCCTCCAAATTCCTGAATGCGTGATACTATAAATATACTTTTTCCCCAATACGGACATGATATGCGAGTCAATTACCAGAGCGTGGCTAGGATTTTGATTATTGAATGTTGCATACACGCTCGGGTGAATCCAGATTAAACTTTCATGGATTTGTATCTAGCGTGTCCATACTTTGTACCATATCTTAAGAAAAATTCTCATGTGGCAATGCCTTGAGATTTCAAAATAATATAGGGTTAATTAAGTAACTAAAAGTGGTAGTAACATTGAGAGGAGTCAGTATCCCGAGATCATGCCAACAAACCTTCCCACATAGATTCATTCTATGTGCGCTGTAGGATAGCCACCACAGATACTGTATATCATCTGCCTTAGTGGAGTGCAGTATCTGACCTATTATAAATAATGATGAGCCACTGTTTCACTATAGGAACATTGGAACCGCTAACATCGTTATATAGTGGAGTGGCCCTATGGAAAACTGGTATAATTCGTGATGTTCCTATATAATCATTTTATTTGGCTCGGTTAGCTCATGTTCGGCAATGTCATGAACTGAGGATACCTATTATACATTATTCTGAGATAACCTCAGACTTCATAATTGTCACCCTTACTTTTTCAGCTAGGGGTAGTTTGGTAATTTGGTATGGGTAAATAATTTTAGGAATAAATAATTATATTAGTGTGTTATAGTAATTATTTAATGATTGTATTAATTATTTAATTATTGATGATTTATAGATTTAATGTGACTTGTAATAAATATTTTGTTAGAGGCTAGTCTAATAATTAGACTTGTCATGACAACTAGTGAGCCTAACTTGGACCCAAGCCCATTAGACCTTCTCACTAATTAGTAAAGGAGAATTAGCTTAATTACAATTAGTTAAAGACTTCCAAAATTATCCTTCCTAATTATTTATCATAATTCACCATGTAGGGGTAACTTGGACCATTGTAAGTGAGTTGGGGAAGGGGAAAAGGGGACCGGCCACTATTAAGAGCCTCTCATTCTCTCTCTCCTCCTCATTTATATTTTATTTGATCCAAAATTTTTGATCCATAATTTCCCATATTCCCTCCATCAATTTCCCTCTTAATTCACCTCCATTTTCTACTCAAATTCATCACTATTGGAGTTTTGGATCTTAGAGAAACAAGGAGCACAAGGAGGAGGAGCATTGGTGAAGAGATCATGTCAAGAATGTATCCAATTGTATTTTCATTAGGAATCCATCCTTCAATTGGTAATTTCTAAATTTCTCCTTCATTGTAGCTTCTTAATCATACATTTGACCATTATGAATGATCCCATGGCATAGGGCTACCTATAGGAACAAGTTCTAGGCTAATTGGTTGTGTATTATGAGTTCTATATGGTAATTTGTGTGCTTGTTGGGAGAATTACGAGTTTGACACATCAATATTGTGTCATGAGACCAATTAGATCTAATTAGACTTAGATCGGGATTATAGGACTAGTTTCGTGTCCATAAATGGATACGTGTATGCCTTATCATGATATTTTATGATACGGTACGATACAGGGCCCAATTTTGGAGTTTTTGCATAATTGCTCTTCAATTCTTATTGTGGCAAGTTACTTTAGAAGGATTATGATGATATGGATATGAACAATTAGTATTGGTAGTATATTGGAGATTTTGAGTCTTGGTTGAGGGTGTATTCTAGAGTACCACTTGAGGGAACACCAAGTATGTGATTTAATGCATTAAAGGAATATTATGGTGGTGCTTATGATTTAAGAGGATACACACACACACACACACACATACACACACACACACATATATATATATATATATATATATATATATATATATATATATATATATATATATATATATATATATATATATATATATATATATATATATATGAATTGATGATAACTATATTTATATATATGTTCTATATGTGTGTGTGTGTGTATTGTTGGGGTTTTGGTGATGGGTAGTAGAGGAATTGGGCTCGGACAGATCATTAGTGTGCGCAGGTGGTTAGTAATATAAGTTAGTGATGTTAAATGGTTAGTGTGCTTAGGGGGTGTATCAGTTTCTGCTGTGTGAAGTATCAATTGATACTTTGGTAGATATCAGAGCAGTGAGGGGTTTTGTATCAATTTGAGAGGGGGGGATCGAGAGTAAGGAACTAAAGTGCAGTTCACTTCATTCAGTGAGGAGTTGGTAGAGTTGGTGTTAACTTGTGTTCAGTGATCTGTTTTGGTATCAATAGACTTTTGAATTGATTATCAGTGACTGGCAATAGGTGTTATGAGATATTGTGTGTATCAGCATTTCAGTTGTGTGTGGGTTTATGTGCATCAATATGGCTTGAGTGAATGTGTATGTCATGTGAGCTTGGTTATGGTGTATTCTGAAGGTCGGGTAAGGCCTGTGTAAGGGACTGACACTCAGTGGTAGTTAGTAAGTCTGAGACCAAGGGGGCCGTGGAATGATAGAGGTGAGAGATATTGGGGGAAACTCTGGTTACAGGTTGGAGAGATGGAAGTGGACTACAAGAAAAGTATACCAGTGATGCCACTTGTTACTCGGGCTGCACCAATCTACTAGCTGTAACAACAGTGGCAACAACCTGGGCAGCTAGGTAAGAGGGGTAAATGTGTGTGTCGAATACAGTGAGGGTATGAGTTTGGTTTACTTTTGAGTGAGGTTTTAGTATCAGGAATCAGGAATACAATTCAGTGAGGGTCTAGTTTAGTCAGCAGTGGGTAGGGGTCTTGAACTTAGGTAAATCTGATACTCTTGAAAGTACCAGATATTATAGTATCAGATATTAAGGTATTCAAGAAGGCAGCAATAACACTCTTGAAATGAGCTTGAGTATAAATGATACTTGGTTCATTAGTGATTAGAGTATCAGGGAGGTGAGATGTATCTGGAATAGGCAGTGGTAAAGCCTAAACAGACAGGGAGAGGGGGAGCTTGTTAGAACTGATATGCACATGAACAAGAATGTGTATTTGAGTGTAAGATATAGTATTATTGGTAAGTGAGAATAGGGCATTCAATACTTGAGTTTTCTGTGAGACCTTAATATCAGTTAGTGTATATTAGAATTTAGTTAGTATATGTATTAACTAGATATATCAGTTAGTATGATGTTAGTGCTCAATTGATGGCTATAGTAAGTATTAGTTAAGTTAGTACTAGTTAATAGTTAGCTACAGTTAGCGTTTATTTATATCAGTTAGTAGTGTATACTTGAGGGTATCAATTTAGTAGAGTTAGTATATGTTAGTGTTAGTTAGAGTCTAAGTTAATGTTAAGTTTTGATATTAGTTAAGATACCACTTAGAAACCAAGGTAATGACTTAGTATAGTTAAATCTAAGTTAGTGTTAGCTAGTTAGTGGCCTATAGGGACTAATTATCTTAGCATGAACCTAGAAACTTGTGTAGATCTTAAGTTTGACCCCATAAGTCGACCTTGACCTGGTATGACAAGTGAGACCTAGAAATGGCCTAGAAAAGCATATTAGTGCATTCTTTAACTCAATTATCATTCTTCACACTCTTTGATATGATATTTCCTAAATAGGATTGTGTGACACCAATTTGGGCATCAAGAGACACCTTTGCTCAGGACCATAGGTGAGTATATCTCTCTGTTAGTTTTCTTTTCATGATAGTATATATATCGCATATTCTAGAGCTGTATACTTGATTCCGACACAGTGGTTATACGGACTGGTACTATATGGATCCTGTCTTGAGATGTTATCCCTTACCGTGTTCAACGGGTACTCCTTCACATGTATTTTATTCTGTGTATCGGATATTGATTTTAGTGTACTTTGTGTTCACACAGTGCTTGTGTTCAGTATGCACATATTCCTGTTCGTAACATTTCGTTATTGGATCTATTGGTATTAGTTGGGGATGGGATAGTATGAGTTGGTTATGTGATCAAGTCAAGTGTATTCATGTACATGTCGATTATATATCACATGTGTAATCAAGTTACCATATTGTATTCGTGTTCAACCCAAACTGATCACATAATGAACTTGTACTCTATGGTACAATTCTTAGTTTATCTATTTTCTTCTAGTTGTAGTTATTCTATTTCCTGTTCTTTATTACAGTATATTTTTTGGTAACTCTAGTTCACTCTATTTTTATTGGTTAGTTATCTTGTATTCTTTTCTGTTATCTATTATATATGCTCGATTATATATTTGAAACTGCTTTTAGAGGTATATACTTCTCTCCAATCCTGACTGGATATATATTTTAGATGATTGGCTTGTGGACCAGAGTCCTATCTACTACGGGCCACAGGACAATATACCTTTAGAGGATACTTTAGAACATGAGGGCCTAGTACCAGAGGCTGATGTCATGCCCCAATTTTTTCTAAGTCGATAATCGTACCCCGAGCATGATGCCGTGCACGGGTAAGGCGCGTATGCATAAGGCCTAGGCATAATGATATACCTTAGAACAATGCAACCGAAATAAGATATCGCACCATGAGATGTAGAAAAGTCCTCTTTATTGATAATGAACATCTGTTTACAGACTCTTGACCCAAAAGTAAAAAGATGCCGTACAGGCTTACAACTTGGACGTAAAATGAGATAGCCGATCCATACATTACATCCCTTACTAGTATTTGAAAAGCATAAAATACCTTGGGTGCGAGTCAGCACCATCGCCTAAGAGCATCAAAAGGTAAGTGCAAGCTCCTTTCTTTAGTACGCACTTGGGCTTCAAAAGTCACACCATGAACATGTCTACTGATCCGGGAAGGGTTAGAGAAAGCTTCAGCTCCTCGTCGCATCGCCTCGGCTCAGGGAATCTGCTGCAACGAGGGTCAGTACTTCAAAAAGTACCGGTGCTACTTTTAGTCGCTCTCGGATGGGCGAGACCTTTAAAAACACTTGATCACCCTCCTGAAACTCGAGGGGTCGACGACGAATGTCGGCATAGCTGTTCTTCCTGCTCTGTGCTACTTTTAGTCGCTCTCGGATCAACCAAACTTTTTGGACTGTTTGCTCAACCAGTTCCGGCCCAAGGATTTGTCGCTCCCCAACTTCATCCCAACAGATTAATGACCTATACTTTTGCCCATACAGAGCCTCGTACAGAGCCATTTGGATGCTGGAATGATAATTGTTGTTGTATGCAAATTCGGCCAACGGTCGGTAGACGTCCCAACTTGACTTCGAGTCGATTATGCAGAGGCGCATCATGTCTTCTGGTACCTGATTCACCCATTTTGTTTGGCCATCTATTTGAGGATAGTAGGCTGAGCTGAACTTTAACTTGGTCTCCATCGCTGACAGAAGGCTTTCCCAGAAACGTGATAGGAATTGTCCATCCCGATCTGATATTATGGAAATTGGCACTCTGTGCAGCCGAACTATCTCATCAAGGTAGGTATGGGCAAGGCGATCGGTGCTCTAAGTTTTTTTGATGAAAATGAAGTATGCTGACTTAGTTAACCGATCGACGATGATCCAAATTACGTCATTCTCCCGTTGCATCTTCGACAAGCCAACAATGAAATCCATGCTTATGTGCTCCCACTTCCATTCCGGGATGGCAAGATTTTATATTTCTCCGTCCGGTCTCTGATGTTCTTCTTTTACCCTCTGAAAGGTTACGCATTGCGACACGAAGAATGCCACATCCTTCTTCATGTCGTGCCACCGAAAAATAGTACGAATATCTCTATACATTTTTGGGCTCCCAGGATGGACCGTATAGGCTGTATAGTGAGCTTCCACAAAGATCTCCTTTCTGAGTTCTGAGTCATTGGGGACACATAGCCTTCCCTTAACTCACAATACTCCATTCTTGTCTACTGTAAAGTCTTTCGCCTTCCTCGCTAGATTCTGCTCGCATATTTTCCTTAGGAATGGGTCATCCCTCTGAGTAGATGTGACCCTCTCTAACAGGTTGGGTACGAATCGTATCTGAGCAACCCGTGCGCCGCGATATCGAATTCAGAGTTCAATGCCCATCTATTCTAAGTCCCTTTATAACCTGCGATCAACGGACAGGGACCCTGCAAAGACTCAACTCAATGCATCCACTACTATATTTTTCTTACTAGGTGTGTAGTCTATCGTCAAGTCGTAATCCTTTAATAATTCTAGCTAACGCCGCTGTCATAGGTTAAGGTCCGCTTGGGTGAATAAGTACTTTAAATTTTTGTGATCGGTATAAATTCGGCAAGCCACTCCATAAAGATTGTGTCGCCATAATTTTCGCCCGAACAAAATTGTCGCTAGCTCCAGATCATGCGTAGGATAATTATTCTCGTACTTTTTCAGCTGCCTGGATGCATAGGCTATCACCCTATCCTGTTGCATAAGTATACACCCTAAGCCCTGCCCTGGCATGTTGCTAAAGATTTGGAATTCCGAAGTCTCGTATGGTAGTGCAAGTAACGGGGTAGAGGTAAGGTGATGCTTTACCTCTTTAAATGAGGCTTTACAGTCGACGGATCATCAAACGCGACTCCCTTTTGTGTCAGGCGAGTCAGAGGTGATGCTAATTTGGAAAAATTCTTTACGAATCGCCTGTAGTAGCCCGCTAGCCCGAGGAAGCTTCGAATCTCACTGACGGATGCAGGCCGCTTCCACTCGATGATGGCTTCAACTTTCTTTGGATCGACTGAAATGCCTCCCGCAGAAATAATGTACCCTAAGAAAGATACACCGCTCAGCCAGAATTCGTACTTACTCAGTTTTGCATATAGCTTGTTATCCCGAAGAGTCTGTAGTACGGTCCGCAAGTGCTCTGCATGTTCCTCCCTATTCTTCGAGTAAACTAAGATATCATCGATGAATACTACTACAAACTTATCGAGGTACGGTCGAAACATACGATTCATTAAATCTATAAAGACGACAGGGGCATTGGTTAATCTGAATGGCATCACCAAAAACTCATAGTGGCCGTAACGAGTACGAAAGGCTAATTTTGGCACATCGTCCGGTTTAATCTTGCGCTAATGGTATCCCGAGCAAATATCAATTTTCGAGTATACCGTTGCACCTTGCTGTTGATCGAAGAGGTCATCTATCCTGGCGAGGGGATACTTGTTTCGAACAGTAGCTTTATTTAGTTCACGATAGTCGAGGCAGGGTCGCAATGAGCCATTCTTTTTCTTTACAAACAATATAGGCGTACCCCACGGAGACACGCTCGGACGAATATACCCACGATCTAGCAATTTTTGTAGCTTAATCTTTAATTCTTTTAGTTCTGTCGGGGTCATTCGATACTGAGTCTTGGAAATTGGTCGAGTTTCTGGAAATGTATCAATAGTGAACTCTATCTCTTGAACGGGCGGTATGTCAGGCAACTCGTCGGGGAACACAACATGGAAATCCGCCATAATGGGAATAGACTCAACGTTTGCGCAATCTCGTTGTGTGTCTCGAACGAATGCGAAGTACCATTCGCAGCGGAATGTATCATCCACTGAGTAGACATTGCAGAGATCACCATGCAGGTATTCAGCACTCCTGACTGTGGACTGCACGCATAGCAAAATTCATTCTTGCCAGGTAGACGAAATATGACTTTATTTTCCGCACAATCAATGGTAGTCGAGCAAGCGCCAAGCCAATTCATCCCCAGAATGATGTCATAGTCCCTAATGTCTAAGACTATCGCATCTAGTGATAATCTCCTCCCCCGATGCAAATATTACCTTCACGACAGACTAAATAAGCCGACAAATCCACGTCCGATGGAGTACGGACGCTAAGGGTTAGGCCTAGCGGTGTTATAGGAAATGTGTTCTTGGCAGCAAAATCTGCCAAAATAAAACTATGTGTGGCGCCAAAATCAAATAATACTCGAGCAGGCACATTATTGAAGAGTAATATACTTGATACCATCGTATTTGATGCGAGTGCCTCATCCTGAGTCAGAGCATAAACTCGGCCCTAAGCGTTCTGCGATATCGTCTGATTCGCTCGAGGTGTTTGCCCCTGATTCTGAGATGAGCGATTCTGCTGCTGGAAATAGTGCAGAGGAGGATCATTGGGGCGATCCTGATAATCTCGAGCAACGTGGCCAAACTTACCACAAATAAAACATCCTCCTTTTCGAATATGATATTCGTTGATGTGGTGTCCTGGCCTGTGGCTGTAGGCATAAGGTTGCCCCTGGTTCTTCCCTAAATGTGAGTCCTGAGAGCTGCCATTATTATGGTACTTATGCGCATTATTACCACCTGTGTTTCTAGGGCGCTTATGATTAGAATTTTGTACAGCGCCGGTGCGAACTATGGGGTACTGCGGCTCTGGGAAAAGGGCATGGTTTAGAGACTCCCGTATGGTACCGTACTAGGGAACGACGACGTGTGCACGAATTGAAGGTCATGGTCCTATCTCAAACCTACGTGCGTGACTTTCGGTATCACAAATATGAGAATTAGTAAATTTTGCAAGCCTGTTGAATTCTGAGGTGTACTGCCGCACTGTCATGTTTTCTTGCTGCAGATGGGTGAATTCGTTTTCCTTTTCGCGGTGGACGACGGGTGGATGGTAGTCCTCCTCGAAGGCCTTACGGAACATGGACCAAGAGATAGTTGTCCTGCCACCTTCACTCATTATAGCTTGTTTGTGCATATCCCACCAATCATGTGCATTTAAATGGAGCTGAAGCTGAGCACAAGTGTAAACCCCCTCACCCAAAATTAGGCCTACTTTGCTTAGATAGTAAAACTAGGGCTACTTTGAACAAATTAGAAATTAGAACACGACATTTATTTAAGTATGCAATAATTTCTATCAGGTAGCGCACCTTACCGTTGCTTCGATAATTGGAGCACTTCACTAGCCATTGTCTATCTACAAATTTCACAACCTCATCATAGACATGCCCGCCTACTATTCTGACCCTTGTGTAACTTATAATATTGCTCTCTTGTGCTACATTTTAGTCGCACAATAAACGTCGCGGACGTTATTATTATAATTCGAAATAAATTACGACCTTGTACCCTTGTGCGTCCCAATCGAAATTGGGGACACAATCTTGACCGTTTTGTGCAACCCAAATTTTATTAATATTCTACACTGTACCATCTACGTCCCTACACTTGTGTCCCACCAAATTTCTTTCCCATGTACTCCTAATTAATTCCAGAACACCATGCATGATATTTTGATTAATTAAATCTATTTTCTGCCTTTGTGCAATTCTTCCAATTATTGGGGGGCTTTTATGCAAAAACGCATTGAGGTGTCCCCACCATTGGACAATACGTAAAGAAACTCAATTTTCCCTTCATATAGATTTTTTTTCGTATTTTTTTGGAGTGTGCAACGCACGAACATCGCCCCCTCAATTTATATCTATTCTTGCATTTAAACAAATGCAATTATAGCCCCAACATCCTCATGTGAGCCCAAGGCCCAAACCCAAGGAGTGTTGACCAAGCCCTAATCCTAGGTCAAACCCAAAACCAAAATCCTACATGTATAAATATCCCTCTTTTCTTTATTTTTCCAAAACCTAAAACCCAAATCTATTTTTATCACAAACCACCCCTCCCCTATACTTTCTGTTCACCCTCTTCCTCCTTCCTCCAGCCCGTCGCAGGAGCCCAACACCCAGCCGCCTCGACGAGCAGCCCCGCCACGCCGGACCTCATCCCACTCCGATCCCCCATCAGCCAACACAACCACCAGCACGAACCACCACCACCACCACCATTGCCATCCCCGTCCCGGTCATCTCCACCTCGCCTGAACGTCAACCGAGCAACGTCGACTCCAGCAACCACAACCACCACTTCTGTCGACAAGCCGCCATCTTCTTCTCCTCCTCCTCCCGATCGTCCTCCTACACCGTTCCTCGCATCAACTCGGCCTGACTCCTCCGCCGGAGCCAGAGCAGCATCACCAACACCACCATCACTCCCTCATCTCAGACTCCTTCCTCCCGACGGAATCCCCTCGACCCGCCGGGATCCTCCCATCACAGACCATCCCGACCTCGACTCCTCCTCCTTTCGTTCTCTTCCTGGCCTTCTCCGCCTCCTGAGCACTACCACAACTCGACTAAACTCCTCCTCCGCTCCTCTGTCCCGGAGAACGACCCGACCTCCCCCACATGATCACCACCTCCCTTCCCCTGGCCGAGCCTCCTCCCCCGGAACCCGAGCACCTCCAGCCAGGCTTCTCCCCCACCGGCCTGAACACTTTCCTCCTCCCTGTGTGTCTGTCCTCCTCCGGCCGGACACCCTCCCCTCGCTGGCCGGATTCAGCAGTCACCACCACCATTGTATCATCAATATCACCACCATGGCCATTGCCATCATCATCATTCCCTCATCATAAACACTTCATCGTTGTCATCATCATCACCATCTTCTATTATCATCATTATTCCATTATCATAATCGCATCATTGTCATCTCATCATTGTCATTATCATCATCACCCTAACTATCATCACCATCATCGTCATTATCATCGTCATCATCTCACCCTTAATCATCATCGTATCAGCAGCCATCAACCCCATCATCATTCTCAACATGAATACCTCATCATCACTACCAACACCAACCCTAATTACTTATTTATTTTCCTTATCATCATCATCGTCGTTATAGTCGTCACCATCATTATTATCATCGTCAACCTCACCGTCGTACCCGTGCATGTACTCCGAGGTATGAACCTGTCTGTCTTCTCCTTTTATGTATGTTCGTGTGTGTGCCATTAGGACATGCGTATTGCTTATGACTGCTAGCTGATATCGGACCCTGAGTCGGTGAACCCAGTACTGCGTACACGAACTCGTACTCGTACACGTATATTATTCAGTTTGATATATTTATATATATTTGGTATATGCATACTATTCAACTTGGTATACATATAATTATTGGATGATATATATATATATATATGGTATATATGTATATTGTAATTAATTATATGCTAATAATAATTAGGAGTATGTGTATTCAGACTGTACGACCCTAAGACACCGTGGACTGTCCCGTACTTACCTTGACCATGTTGACCTTAAGAACATGCTAGATGACTGTCTTATGTACATTTATGTACTGGCCTAGACACATGTTATTTTGACTGACTGACTGACTATGATACAATATTTAATATAGGACACCCGCGTAAGTAGTCGCGCAATTGACTGTGTTAGATGACTAGTGCCACCCCTAGTGTACCCCTGAGTCCAGTGTAAATTTGGTTGTGTATGTGCTAGTGTAATGACTAATGATTTTATTGTATTATATTATATGTACATAGGATATTAGATTTGTGCTACGCGACTTCTGGAGCAGGTTATTGGTATATTGCAGCTTCCTTGCCAGGCAAGTATACCTTGCCATTGTAGTGTTATTTATATTCTATATGTTGTATGCATCTTTATTTTCTGTCTTCAGTTCATATATTTTAACTGTTATATAAAATTGTGCACGACGGTGTCGTCGCGGTATATTTTTATTTATGTATTTGCATTGACCTTGTCTATGAGACTACCCCATTATCATATAGCAACATTAGGTTCTTTGGCCATGACACAGTTGTTACACGAGTTGTGAGTCTCATATAGATTACGGACTTGCGTGCAAGGATTGGCCTCCTGTACGTGTGGGCCATGCGTTAGGAATAACTGCTGTTAGAAACTTTGTATGCTAGAAGACTTAGCAGTTATTAGAGGTCCATGGACATAGCTTATTGTAGTACGGTGGTCCCATCCTTGTTCTTGTGTGGTTGCAGGATTGGGCTAGGGTACTAAGAATAGGCTATGAACCAAATTATGTCATAGATGTGACATGCTTAGAGCATGGGGTGGGGAGAACAACAAGTACCGCATTTGAGCTCCTTTGCACTTTTCTCCTGTGCGCCCAGATTCTCCGCCGGAGATACGGGTGGTGATGACCACTATATATTATGTACTATCAGGTGGGCCACCAGTGTTCAAAAGATGACGTACCTTTTAGGCCCTTGGATCTCCAATAGAGAACCATGCCAAATCCTAGTTTTTAGCTAGATAGCTCACTTGTGGGGAAAGTTGTTCTTAACTGCATTCACTTAGACGGTTAGGCGACCATTGGATATTTATTTCAGTACTTTATTGGCATACTTTTATGTATCTTGTTATGTCCCTCTGAGGACCTGGCCTTTCCAGGTGTATCTTTTCTTGAGTATTCGCAGGAGCACATATTCGGATGGTTACATATGTTTCGAAGATATCTTCCCTTCGAGCCCGTGATTGATAGCTGGTATTCTTATATTACGTTTGTTGCATTGTGCTTATATTGTATTTACTTTTATAATCGAGTTAGTAGTGGATTTGTTTCCATCCAACTATCATCTTTAGATACTTTGTATTAAGATCTAGTTTCATAGATATTAGTTATTTATTCATATTTAATTTCCATGGATGAGAATTAGATTATACCCGGTGACTTGTGACATATGTTATACCACTTGTGGATTTGATATTCATAATACAACGTACGTATGGATTTGGTTTCCATATATTGGAGTTGCCATACCCATACGGCTGGCATGCTTACGTGTCCTAGTCCTACATATTTTTGGGACTGGAGCGTGACATGTTTTTAGTGGTGGCCTATGCAGGTCGAGGGCATATTGTCTCGGTTACGTTACTGTACCGAGCAAGCCTACAAATAGGATTAGAATATAGGATCTCATCCACTATTGACTATGACTCACATTCTTCCAATCTATTCTATTTGAATAGTTGCATCCTGCTTGATTCATGTACTTCCCTAATAATTTCTTGAGTATAGCCCCCTCCTAGAATATATAAGTCCCTGCTGTTAAATGATATGTAAGGTAACCTTCCTATTAGGAATACAACGAGAATATAGACACACCACTAAGTTTAGAATATCTAGTGAACTCTAGAATTCGTTATCTCTAGAATTGGTTTACCACTACCCCCTGATGTATTATGAAGACTTGAGAGTAGTATAGACACTACTAGAGTTAGTTAGAAGTTTACCAAAATATTTGACCCTAGTATTGAGGAACCAATAGAAAACCAAAATTGAATATTAGGACTGAACCTAACCTTCGCAGTTAGATAAGTACTGGAGAACTATAAATTTAGATTCTTGTCTTGAGATAAGCAGACAGTACCTTAGAAAGCCAAGAGCAATGCATAGAATATTTTTCTAATCATACCTCAAACATAGCAACTAGCATACCACTTTCCCTTAAAAAACCATGATGCTATCTAGAGCCCCCTATTTTAATTTTAAATGTTGATCCTCTGCGACCTTAACGTTCGTTAATTGTACGATGAGTAAATTATGTTCTTCTTCTCTTCATCTTTTAACTCGTGCCACCTGACACCTCTGATTATAGACCAAGCGATTTTATTCTATGTTAGGATATATAGCTTGCTAGGATTTTGGTTGTTACTCTTGAATTTTGAATTATGTAATTGGTAATTAGAACTTGACAGTTTAAGTTATTCTTGTAGATTGCAACCTGATGAATATCCCTTAGTTTTTTTTAAATTGCGTAACATGTACCCTCACCTCGATACGAGTTATATTCCCTTCTCTTGAGACTAGTAACCTTTCTATTCTTGCTATTGCCACTTGTTCTATAAGCACTATGACTAAGGCTTAAGACGACCATGACCTATGTAATATAGGAGGATACCCTAATAGGTACTAAGACCCCTTCTCGTAGACCTTAACAGGAGCTTCTACGGTATCCTTAAGACAATTACAATAGTAGTTCAATTGTTATAAGTTAGGTAGTATACCTCACACCCTAGTATCACATAGTCTTTTGACCCATTATTGAAGTGTAACTGAATGACATTAATTGTATGCTAGCATAAGACGACAGTATTTATTCAGACGATAGAATTTAGAGGTCCATGCCCCTATTTGGTCGACTAGCGACATAGACAAGGAGGTTGTATGATAACTGTAGAGATTGTAGAGTCTTTTTATTATTATTGCTTATTTTGTTTTTGTTTTTATGAACTTGAATTAACTTGTACCTTCTTTCATCATCATCTAGCGTACTTATATTTTTGTGCTACCTCAACTTATGCTGCTGTTACAGCCTAGTTTTGCAAGCTTATTCTTTTAACAAGCTTGTTCACGACATATGTATTATTGGACGCGTACACTAATACATTTTAGAATCAGTGTACTACGGTCTGATCAACCATAGTGCGCTCGGTTCGCCCTTCACATAACTATTTTATGTGGATTGAGATATATAGTGATTAGTAGATGAATGTACTTGCCCTCTAGATATGTCTGAGCACATCGTATCTGTTACATAACTGTACTGATGCGAGCATGTGAATAAGGATTACCAAAATAGAATTTTAATCCACAACTGCCTTGATAAATTCCCAATTGAATTCTTTAAAGCGCCTTGATCCCCATACTTGCATTCAATTACCTCCCCCTCGAACTCTTTATTATTGTTTTCTGTCTCCCTATATTTCGGGAAGATAAACACTCGTGCTTGGTATAAGTTGTTATACAGATAGTACTAGATATACCCCATAGGCCAATAACATTATTTGGTGACTATAATTTATAATTGATTAAAGGCCTATCATATATGATATAATCGGTGTTAAAACTTTGAGGATTCAATAACATGATTAAATAATTTGGGGCATAGATTTCTTAGATGTGTAACTTATAATATTGCTCTCTTATGCTATATTTTAGTCGCACAATAAACGTCACTGACATTATTATTATAATTATAAATAAATTACGACCTTGTACCCTTGTACGTCCCAATCGAAATTGGGGACACAATCTTGACCGTTTTGTGCAACCAGAATTTTATTAATATTCTACATGTACCATCTACGTCCCTACACTTGTGTCCCACCAAATTTCTTTCTCATGTACTCCTAATTAATTCCAGAACACCGTGCACGGTATTTTGATTAATTAAATCTAATTTTTGCCTTTGTGCAATTCTTCCAATTATTGGGGGGCTTTTATGCAAAAACGTATTGAGGTGTCCCCACCATTGGACAATACGTAAAGAAACTCAATTTTTCCTTCACATGGATTTTTTTGTATTTTTTCGGAGTGTGCAACGCACGAACATCGCCCCATCAATTTATATCTATCCTTGCATTTAAACAAATGCAATTATAGCCCCAAGATCCTCATGTGAGCCCAAGGCCCAACCCCAAGGAGTGTTGACCAAGCCCTAATCCTAGGTCAAATCCAAAACCAAAATCCTACATGTATAAATATCCCTCTTTTCTTTATTTTTCCAAAACCTAAAACCCAAATATATTTTTATCACAAACCACCCCTCCCTATACTTCCTGTTCACCCTCTTCCTCTTTCTTCCAGCCCGTCGCCGGAGCCCGACACCCAACCGCCTCGACGAGCAGCCCTGCCACGCTTGACCTCATCCGGCTCCGATCCCCCATCATCCAGCACAACCACCAGCATGAACCAACACCACCACCACCATTGCCATCCCCGTCCCGGTCATCTACCCCTCGCCTGAACGTCGATCGAGCAGCGTCGACGCCAGCAACCACAACCACCACTTCTGTCGACAAGCTGCCATCTTCTTCTCCTCCTCCTCCCGATCGTCCTCCTGCACCGTTCCTCGCCACAACTCGGCCCGACTCCTCCGCCGGAGCCGGAGCAGCATCACCAATACCACCATCACTCCCTCATCTCAGACTCCTTCCTTCCGACGGAATCCCCTCGACCCGCCGGGATCCTCCCATCACAGACCATCCCGACCTTGACTTCTCCTTCTTTCGTTCTCTCCCCGGCCTTCTCCGTCGCCTGAGCACCACCACGACTCGACTGAACTCCTCCTCCGCTCCTCTGTCCTGGAGCACGACCCGACCACCACCACCACACGATCACCCCCCCTTCCCCTGGCCGAGCCTCCTCCCCCAAAACCCGAGCACCTTCTGCCAGGCTTCTTCTCCACCGGCCTGAACACATTCCTCCTCCCTGTGTGCCTGTCCTCCTCCGGCCGGACACCCTCCCCTCGCTGGCCGGATTCAGCAGTCACCACCACCATTGTATCGTCAACATCACCACCATGGCCATTGCCATCATCATCATTCCCTCATCATCAACTCTTTATCGTTGTCATCATCATCACCATCTTCTATTATCATCATCATTCCATTATCATTATCGCATCATCGTCATCTCATTATTGTCGTTATCATCATCATCCTAACTATCATCGCCATCGTCGTTATTATCATCGTCATTATCTCACCCTTAATCATCTTCGTATCAGCAGCCATCAACCCCATCATCATTCTCAACATGAACACCTCATCATCCCTACCAACACCAACCCTAATCACTTATTTATTGTCCTCATCATCATCATCGTTGTTATAGTCGTCACCATCATCATCAACCTCACCGTCGTACCCATGCACGTACTCTGAGGTATAAACCTGTCTGTCTTCTCTTTTTATGTATGTTCGTGTGTGTGCCATTAGGACATACGTATTGCTTATGACTGCTATCAGATATCGAACCCTGAGTCGGTGAACCCAGTGCTGCGTACACGAACTCGTACTCGTACTCGTACGCGTATATTATTCAGTTTAATATATTTATATATATTTAGTATATGCATACTATTCAACTTGGTATACATATAATTATTGGATGATATATATATATATATATATATATATATATATATATATATATATATATATATATATATATATATGGTATATATGTATATTGTAATTAATTACATGCTAATAATAATTAGGAGTATGTGTATTCAGACTGTACGACCCTAAGACACCGTGGACTATCCCGTACTTACCTTGACCATGTTGACCTTAAGAACATGCTAGATGACTATCTTATGTACATTTATGTACTGGCCTAGACACATGTTATTTTGACTGACTGACTGTGATATAATATTTAATATAGCACACCCGCGTAAGTAGTCACACGCAATTGACTGTGTTAGATGACTAGTGCCACCCCTAGTGTACCCCTGAGTCCAGTATAAATATGGTTGTGTATGTGCTAGTGTAATGACTAATGATTTTATTATATTATATTATATGTACATAGGATATTGGATTTGTGCTGCGCGACTTCTGGAGCAGGTTATTGGTATATTGCAGCTTCCTTGGCAGGCAAGTATACCTTGCCATTGTACTGTTATTTATATTCTATATGTTGCATGCATCTTTATTTTCTATCTTCAGTTCATATATTTTAACTATTATATAAAAATGCGCGCGACGGTGTCGTCGCGGTATATTTTTATTTATGTATTTGCATTGACCTTGTCTATGAGACTACCCCATTATCATGTAGCAACATTAGGTTCATTGGCCATGACACAGTTGTTACACGAGTTGTGAGTCTCATATAGCTCACGGATTTGCGTACAGGGATTGGCCTCCTGCACGCGTGGGCCGTGCGTTAGGAATAACTGTTGTTAGAAATTTTGTATGCTAGAAGACTTAGCAGTTATTAGAGGTCCATGGACATAGCTTATTGTAGTACGGTGGTCCCATCCTTGTCCTTGTTTGGTTGCAGGATTGGGCTAGGGTACTAAGAATAGGCTATGAACCAAATTGTGTCATGGATGTGACATGCTTAGAGCATGGGGTGGGGAGAACAACAAGTACCGTATTTGAGCTCCTTTGTACTTTTTTTCTGTGTGCCCGGATTCTCCGCCGGAGATATGGGTGGTGATGACCACTATATATTATTTACTATCAGGCGGGCCACCGGCGTTCAAAAGATGACGTTCCTTTTAGGCCCCTGGATCTCCAATGGAGAACCATGCCAAATCCCAGTTTTCAGCCAGATAGCTCACTTGTGGGGAAAGTTGTTCTTAACTGCATTCACTTAGACGGTTAAGCGACCATTGGATATTTATTTCAGTACTTTATTGGCATACTTTTATGTATCTTGTTATGTCCCTCTGAGGACCTGGCCCTTCCAGGTATATCTGTTCTTGAGTATTCGCAGGAGCACAGATTCGGATGGTTACATATGTTTCGAGGATGTCTTCCCTTCGAGCCCATGATTGATAGCTGGTATTCTTATATTGCGTTTATTGTATTGTGCTTATATTGTATTTACTTTTATATTTGAGTTGGTAGTGGATTTATTTCCATCCAACTATCAGCTTTAGATACTTTGTATTGAGATCTAGTTTCATAGATATTGGTTATTTATTCATATTTGATTTTCATGGATGAGAATTAGATTATACCCGGTGACTTGTGACATATGTTATACCACTTGTGGATTTGATATTCATAATACAGCGTACGTATGGATTTGGTTTCCATATATTGGAGTTGCCATAACCATACGGCTGGCATGCTTACGTGTCCTAGTCCTACGTATTTTTGGGACTGGGGTATGACAGCAAGCGACTATTTTGGTTTCGTCCATCCGAAGCACCTCGAAGTGGTCTTCCAACTCAACTAGCCAATCCAACGCCACAGAGGGGTCCTCAGTCCCCTTAAAGGTAGCATGAAATATCTTTTTGAACTCTGATATTTGTAGGATATGACCCTTTTCGTCTGAGGGCGTAGGTTCCGGAGAGTCCTGAGGTCCCGCAGTATCGGCTACAACTGGCGTTGCACGTCGGCCGCTGATGCAGAATGGTTGCTGGCGACTAGCATCGTCATAATTGTTTGAAAGGTATCCATTTACTTCTTCTGTGCTTTGGCCTGAGTCCGTTGCACCAAAAATTGAGCCTTAATCCGGGGCTCGAATTGGTTATGTCATAATTCGGCTTGTCTCTGCTGCGTTCTATCAAACGCATCATCCGTTCGAATGGATCGACACAAGGTGCGGCAACTAGACTTCCTGAGCTGCCTGATGTGCCGGAACTGCTCCCTTGCACTTGCGCCACCATCTGCGCTTGTGCACCCGGCTCTGAGGCCGTTCCTTTAAACAAAAGTAACTTGTATCAGTCTCAGAATATATTATGGACTTACTGTATGGAATATATCTTATTTTGGCTAAGCGAATTCAAGGGTTCAACTGGGAGGGACACGGTTATTTCAAGATACTTTTCTAATATGAAGGTCAAAGGATCTGAAGCCATGCTCTGATACCAATATGTCATGCCCTAATTTTCTCTAAGTCGATAATCATCCCCCAGGCGTGATGTCATGCACGCGTAAGGCATGCATGCACAAGGCCTAGGCATAATGATATACTTTAGAATAATGCAACAGAGTATGCAAATAAGATATCGTGCCATGAGATATAAAAAACTCCTCTTTATTGATAATGAACATCTATTTACAGACGCTTGACCCAAAAGTAAAAAGATGCTCACGGGCTTACAACGTGGATGCAAAATGAGATAGCCGATCCATACATTACATCCCTTACTAGTATTTTAAAAGCACAAAACACCTTGGGTGCGAGTCAGCACCATCACCTAAGAGCTTCAAAAGGGAAGTGCAAGCTCCTTTCTTTAATACGTACTTCGGCTTCAAAAGTCACAACACGAACACGCCTATTAATCCGGGAAGGGTTGGAGAAAGCTTCAGCTCCTCGTCGCGTCGCCTCGGCTCGGGGAACCTGCTGCAATGAGGGTCAGTACTTCGAAAAGTACCGGTGAAGGCGAGCTAACCCAACATACCAAATCAATATCGTATTCATGTGAACATGCAACATCTTTATTATGTATTTTTTTTATCTTTTCTTAGTTCAATTCTTTATATGCGATAAAATGGAATGACATAACAAAATATGCCACCGTTCGGTGACTTTACCTTTACCGTCTGGACCACCTGTATAAAACTTACCATGAACTTTCCTGCCACGAAGACATAGTTAGTCTGTATGGTTTAAATATACACAAAGATCACTATATTGACGAGCCATCATGGATTATATTCTGGGTAGGGGTGATGCTTGTAGTGCAGGTAGCGAGCCCCGCTACAAACTCCCGTCTCACCCGTGCTAAGTTGCTAGCACGACTAACTGATGTTCCGCTCGGGGTGAATCGGCCCCGGTGCCCCGGCGACCGTTCGCAGGAACTAAGACCCTTGTGCACAAGATTATCTATGACCATTGACGATCTGAACACTAAGTTAATATATTAAGCATTTCGATTATCAATAAGAATGGAACTGCTTTAGCACAATGCGATGGCATAGTCTACTGGCTGTTATGATCAATTCATAAGTTATATACTATTTATTGAGCAATCATAGATGAATAAGTTCTAACTATAACTGAACCCAAAATAGCTATATGTATAATGGGTATGCACGCATCAATATGATCGCATAGAATTATGTGTGACAAGCATTATAAGTGTTTCAAGTCTACTTATTCTTTATTCTAACTCAATCTTATTTTTTTGGTATCGTTTGATTAGGATGCACAAATGAGTCAATTTACTAAGAATAAAGACTTGGAAGAAGGGTGCTAATCAAAATAAAGCCACTCACAAGTCGGTGAACTGAGAGAGAAGGGGAGATCTTTAAGACTCCGCTCGCGCATCGCCTACCCGATCACCTGCACACACCAACAGATGATCAATATCTCCTACTTCAGTCTCTAAGGGTTCGATACGAAATGTGAAATCCTAAGAATGAAGGCAATGAAATCCATCAAAACCATTCAAGAAAACATAAGTCACAAAACCAACAAGAAAGCAACCAAGCGGCATCGAAAACGGGCAAGAAAACCAGTACAACGGAAAGGCATCTCTCGACTTTGCCGCTGAGTCCTTCCTTGAGGCACGATCCGTTGAATAATGGACCTAATTCCGAAAAGACCAATCTATAACGAGGAAAGGATCTTGATTCAATTTGTCCCAATCGAACGATACTAAGTATTTCTTAGCCGCGCTCCCCGAACGGAAAAGCATACTACAGCTGAGGAGGCTTAGATTATTTGTTTAGACTTGTATTAGATTTTATTGAGGTTTTTGGTATGTATATATATCTATTTTGGACTTGTGGTTGTATTATGACTCTTTTTCTTTGTTATTCCATATCGTGCTTTATCTTCCTTAGTTTGCATTGTGATTGAGTATTATTTACCATTATCATATACCATATTGTTCCTTCGATTGGTGTTGAGATGACATTGACAGGTACCTTATATATCTTGTGTGAGAAGTTTAGATAGTATGGATGACCCAGACAACGTTCTACTATCGATGCTGCGTCGTAGGCTGGGCATTGATCACTACTCGTGCCCTTATTCTGGGTGCATGTTGTGACACATTTTAATGGTGGCCCACGCAGGTCAAAAGTCACATTTAGGGTGATATCGTAGTAGTGATCACCTAGAGTACTGCTATGAGCCTGCTTTAGGATATTTGATATAGGCTGAGAGTTTACTCAACACAACTTGAGAACAATTCCAAATATCTATTTTGCTATCCTTATCTATTGAATACTTGCTTTACTTTGAATAAAATATGTCCTTCATTGATGATATAGTATCTTACTCAATTTTGATTTCTTTGTTTCAATCTATCTTCAGGATGTCGCCGAAGACGCGTTCCCAACGCTCAGTTAGCGAGGTCGGTCACTTCGTCGCCTATGAGGGCATCACTAGCAGACACTATTCTAGCAACTATATTCCAGAGGTCCGCTTCACCGATCCAGGTAGGCATTTTGTAGCAGCTTTCAGGGGTGCTTCACCTCCAGTACAGAGGAAAGCACCAACTGTTTCAGGGGATCTTCCACCCCCACCATCCGCATTCGATCAGACACAGATGTTTGTGGTCTTTTAGCAGATGATGGAGGTACAACAATGACAGTCAGAGGTTATGAGACAACGTATTGAGAATAACCATCAGATTACGCTCGTAGCAGTCGAGAGATTCGCCTTAGTCCAGCCACAGATGTCACCACCTCAGTTCACCCTGCAGCTGTCACGCCCCAGTTCCAAAGATAAGGAACTGAGTCACGTGGCAATGGCCAGCAGCACACTTCGGCGGGCATCCCAATCTAATGGGCCCGTCGGAGTGCACCTAAGCTTTAAAGTACAATGAATAACCCATCATATAGCACATAAATAGTCAATCTAAATCTCATCCACAGGCAACAGATATAAGAGCACATAGAGGTAATCACAATAACTAATGTACAGAAAGAAGATATCACGAGATAATGTATCATAGTACAAATACTAGAGTAGTCACACGGGAACAAACCCGCTAGTACAAAATACTGGAATGAAAGTAAGTAATAAGATAACTTGGAACGGCATCCGATAGCTAGATAGTAATACCGTTCCAAGGAAAGAGTCACTACCAGAGATCTGGCGAAGTCCTCGGGGATGACCTCATCCTCAGCAATGGGTGCTGCTGCTGGATACGTACCCGGACCGTACTTCTCTGGGTAATCCTCCTCGCCTAAACCTGTAAGGGAACCAGGTCCTCAGAGGGACGTAACAAGGTACAAAAATATAGTATGCCAAGTATAACAGAAAGTACAAGTGCAACGACGGGGTAATCTATCATAACAAAACAAGTGTGACACAGTTTAAAGATAATGTTCGACGCGTGGGCTGTCCAAAATAAAACTATAGCTCCGGACACGAAAACACACGGGACGTAACGCAGCTCCGGACAAAGAGTCACACGGATGATACAACTACACTAGATACAGGATTACTACAAAAATAGTAAATATACATATATAAGTGCGTGTAGAGGAGCCCAAACGTCTAGTAACTGTCTTCCCCTTTCCAAGCGTTCAACGATTGTGCGTTGAACCTGAACCTCTATCTAGTAGTCTCTACACACAGAAATACTATCAACAACGCGACCCTAAGGTTGTCCCAGTCTCCAGTCGTGATGTCAGTATCAGGATACAGGAATCTGGCATGATAACAGTGTATGAATGTGTCCTGGGGTGACGATGTACTCAGGTACGTACATCGAGGTGTTACGAACATCTAACATTCGTTACAAGACGTTACGATGAACGTCTGCACCCGGTTGTAATCCGGACGTGAAGTATCGATCGTAAACAATCACGCGCACAATGTACATAATAAAATAATAAAATATTTGTGACTGAAATACAGGGTGGCAAGGTACACTTGCCTGCATTCGGTTGCTGAAGATGGGATCCGATACCACGTCCAAGTCCTCAGGTCACGTAGTACCTAGAGACGAGATGCAAACTAAATCAATAGACTATCACGCGGCTAAAATAAGATGCGACGCACGTCTAGCATATGCTACAATCTTAGTTACAAGTCATATAGACACTAAGCTAGAGGGTTGACCAAGGTTGACTAAGGGTATGTTACATCTAATCTGTTTAATTATCTTATGACATCATCAGACAAAATCCTCAATCTCACTATATTCATCACAATGTTTTGTAGTTCAAGTATGTTTAATCCTCCAATTTTTCCCTGGGCTTCACAGACGTTAACATGTACATTTACTATCATCCTCAAAGTAATTAATTAATTAATTTATTTTAAACCCTTAATTATATACAATCATCCATCATTTCATCATAAACTTCTCCTCAATTAAATTCAGTTATTGTTATTCATCCCTTAATAAATGTCCAATATTTAAGGATCACGACTTATACTCAAACAATCGATTAACATTGCATATATCATTATGTATAAAACCCTGAAAATCTTATGTGGCATTTAATCCTAACTTCATTATTTATGTCACAATTTCATCAATCATGTGTCCATGTCCTTAATCAATTTATTTATTTTAAACCTTAAAGAATTGTTTTAGCATTTCACCAACCATGTATAATATTCACAACATTTAATTATAATCAAACCCTAAACTTAAACCTATACAATCCTAAAACTCCTATGAAAATAACAACTCTAAACATAAACACTAAACTAAACATACATAAACAAATTATAACAAATTTTAGAGAGAGGGGGGAGCGTCTCACCTCGACGAGGTGGTTGATGGCCGGATGGAGGTGGCAGGAAGCTGGTGGTGGTGGTGGTGGAGTGGACAGGAGGTGGTGGTACGGTGAAGTGGCCGGGGGAAGCTCTCGGTCGTGGTGGAGAGGTGGTGTAATGGAGGTCGATGAAGGTGAGGGGTGGCCGGACTGGAGGTTGAAGAAGAAGTGATCGAGGAGGAAGCTCGTTGCAGCCGGCGGTGCAGTTGGCAGTGCTCGATCGGAGTAGGGTGGTGGAGCTGGGATATGGAGGTAGCAGGTGGCCGGAAGTGGAAGTGGTGCGGGCTCGTGTGGGACGGCTCGGGGGGTGGCCGGCGGTCATGGTGGTAGTGGAAAACAGTAGCTCCGGATGGAGGTGGTGGTTCGTGGAGTCGACGGGGATGTGGCCGGGGAGTAGAGCTGGGAGCAGTGCCGGGGGTAGTCGGTGTGTGGAGTGGTGGAGCTGATGAGGAGGTTATCGTGGTGGTGGCAGTAATGGAGGATGGAGAGTCTCGGCCGCCGGAGCTCGTGGAGGTAGCAGTCAGGTATGGGTGTCCGGCCAGGATGTGAAGTAGAGGAGAAGAAGAAGAGATGTAGAAGAAGAAGAGAATGGGTGGCTTGGTTTTTTACATGGAGAAGAGGGAGAAGAGAGAGGGGGTGAGGTTTTTAAGGCTCCCTTGGGATTAGGGCCGGCATGGGGAAGAGGGGTGTGATGGAGATATTTTATAGGATGGTGTGTGTGGGTTGGATGGTGAGGATTTACCCAATTCAAATAGGTGGTTGAGATTTCACATGAATGAATTATTTTCTTCATCCAAAAGAAAGGGATGAGGGATGTTGACCGGTCAAGGAAGAGGGGTGGCCTCTTCATTTGGCTTTGACCAATGAGGGTGTGCCACATGTCACAACATTTACAATTTAGCCCCTTAAGTTTGGGTATTTGCACAAACACATGAAATAATAGAAAAATTATGGGAGAATTGGTGTTTGGTATTTTGTAGGGTGACGGGGTGTTGTGTATTTTGCATGGGCTTAATTAAATGGGCATTGAAATTAAATTGGGATTAAAATAGGATTAGTCAAGTTGGTATCCCTAATTTAATTATAATAAAATTGTCATGTGCTCTTAAAATAAATGGGGGCATATGGGACCTCAATTGGGAGTGACACAAAGGTCATAAATGGTGTAGGCTTAGTGTCAGTCTTGGACCCTTTAATTGGTCCAGCTCAACGGGTTAAGTTGGTGTCTCAAAATTAATGGCAACGACACAGGTGTGCGACACGGAATTAAATAATGGATTTCGGTTACGGAAATTGTGCAATTAATTTAGAGCACAAGAAAATTTGATTTTGAGTGACGAAAAAGTCCAGCGCCTAAATTGGCGTGTCAAGTCAAGAATGCAATAATCTATTGGAGTTTATGGGTTGGTGTTGGGCTCCGAATATTTCAACAACGGTAGGGCACACCAAGGGTTTTAAATAAAAATAAAATCAGACATCTGCAACCTTACTCTAAATCTCAATCATCTACTGCTAAAACAAAATTTTCTAACCCATACTAGACTATCTATAGAAATAAATGAGGGGATTTACATCCTTCCCAACTTAGAAAAATCTTGTCCCCGAAATTAAAAGTAAAGCACGATAATAGCTAAAAGAGTTTAAAAGCAAACTGGTAATCAAATACGGTACGTAAATTCGTACCTTGGTCCTCAAATAAATATGGAAAACACTGTCAAATGGAATCCTCGCGCTCCCAGGTAGACTCGCCTGGCGAATGATGCTTCCATGCAACTCTGACCAGTCGAATAGTCTGACCTCTCAAAGTCTTCTCACTATGATCGAGTATCTCCACTGGCTGCTCTACGTAAGATAAACTGGGCCCGACTGTAATCTCCGAATGATAAAGCACGTGACTAGGGTCTGCCACATATCTCCTCAAGTACGATACGTGAAATACGTCATGCACTCTTTCTAATGATGGAGGCAATGCAAGACGATAAGCCACTTTGCCAACTTGTTCTAAGATGTCAAAAGGTCCGATGTACCTCGGACTCAGCTTGCCTCTGCGTCCGAATCTGATGGTACCACGAGTAGGCGATATCTTCAAAAATATATGGTCACCTTCCTTGAACTCCAAAGGTCTGCGGTGCGCATCTGCCCATTGTGTTTGTCCGTCCTGTGCTGCACGCAGGTGTCTCTGAATCTGCTTGACTTTCTCCACTGTCTGTGTCACCAACTCTGGACAAAGTATCTGATGCTCTCCCACGTCACTCCAATATACTGGTGATCTATATTTCCTGCCGTACAGTGCCTCATAAGGTGCCATCTAGATGCTACCCTGGTAGCTGTTATTATAGAAGAATTCTACCAAGTGTAGATGGTCCTCCTAAAATCCTCCAAAATTAATCATGCACGCTCTCAACATATCCTCTAGTATCTGTATCGTACGCTCTGACTGGCCATCAGTTTGTGGATGATATACAGTGCTAAACTTGAGATGAGTTCCTAGACTCTCCTGCATACTCAGCAAAAAATGTGACGTAAATCTGGAATTATGATCCGATACGATGCTGACAGGCACTCCATATAGTCGTACTATCTGTCTCATATAAATGTCAGCTAAAATCTCCGTGGACTGTCCAACTCTGAAAGGCAAGAAATATGCAGACTTGGTGAGTCTGTCTACGATAACCCAAACTGTATGCAGACTTGGCTCCGCAGGAATCCTGTGACAAAGTCCATGGTAATGTGTTCCCACTTCCATTCCCGCACTTCCATTCGGGAATGGAAAGCGGCTGCAATAGTCTTGCAGTCCTCTGATGTTCAGCCTTGACTTGCTGATAAACTAAATATCTTGCCACCAATCTTGCAATCTCTCTCTTCATCCTATGCCACCAGAAATATTGTCTTAAATCTCGGTACATCTTCGTACCCCCGGGATGAATAGAATAAATCGAGCTATGAGCCTCGGTCATCAACTCCTAGCGTAGCTCGTTACTCGGAACGTATAGGCGATCTCCACACCTTAACGTTCCATCTTCATGAATCCTGAGTCCCGTCTGCATGCCTGTCTCTATCCTCTCTCGCAGTCGTCAAAATCTCGTATTTGTAGGCAGGGCTGCCTTGATTCTCTCAATCAATGTAGACTGAACCTCGAGACTGGCCATCTGTCCATCCATGCCTGGCAAAATAATCTCTATCCCAAGCTCTTGGAGATCCTCTAGCAATTGCCGCTGAGTCATCAAAAAGTATGCCATGGGCTTCCTGCTTAAGGCATCTGCTACTACATTCGCCTTGCCAGGGTGGTACTGCAACTCAATATCATACTCTGTCATCAACTCTAGCCAGTGCCTCTGCCTCATGTTGAGCTCCTTCTACGTGTAGACATACTTCAAACTTTTATGATCTGTGTAAATCTTAACACGCTCACCATAAAGGTAGTGTCTCCATAGCTTTAGTACAAATATTACTGCAGCTAGCTCCAAATCGTGCGTCTGATAGTTCTTCTCATAAACTCTCAGCTATCTCGATGCGTAGGCTATCTCCTTGCCATGTTGCATCAGTACACAACCTAATCCGCTCCCAGATGCATCACTGTATACTACAAATCTTTCTGATCCTGAAGGTAGTGTCAAAATCGGTGCTGATGTCAGACGCTTCTTCAGCACATCGAAAGCCGTCTGACACTCGTCGGTCCAGATAAACTCCTCTTCTTTACGCGTCAGTAGCGTCATAGGCTCAGCGATCCTCGAAAAGTTTTCCATAAACCTCCGATAATATCTGGCAAGTCCGAGGAAACTCCTAACCTCTGTAACTGATGTAGGGGTTGGCCATGTCTCAACTGCAGCTATCTTCTTCGGGTCAACTGATAGTCCATCTCCGGTGATTATGTGTCCCAAGAATGGTACTCTATCTAAACAGAACTCACATTTGCCGAACTTGGCGTACAGCCTCTCATGTCTCAGCATCTCCAATACGATCCTGAGATGTCTCTCGTGCTCCTTCTGGCTCTTAGAAATACCAAGATATCGTCGATAAATACCACCACGAACTTATCTAAGTACTAGTGGAAAAACTATTCATCAGACTTATAAATACTGCTGGCGCGTTGATTAAACCAAACGGCATGACTAAAAACTCATAGTATCCATACTTCGTCCGAAAAGCCATTTTTGGGATGTCCTCTCTCCGTACCTTGATCTGATGATAACCGAATCTGAGATCGATCTTCGAGAATACACATGCACCACTAAGCTGATCAAACAAATCATCGATGCGCGCCAGTGGATACTTGTTCTTTATCGTTACAGCATTTAACGCCCTGTAATCGATACACAAGCGTACCGTCCCGTCCTTCTTCGGTACAAATAGAATGGGTGCTCCCCATGGAGATACACTAGCCCGTTTGAAACCCTTATCTAAGAGATCATCTACTTGGACTTTCAACTCAACCAACTCCTTCGATGCTAGTCTGTAAACGGGGGAAGTAACTGGCTCGGCTCTGGGAGTCAACTCTATAGTGAACTCAATCTCTCTGTCAGGTGGCAGTCCTGGGAGATCCTCTGGAAACACATCCTCAAACTCTGATATAAAGTGAGGGTACATCGGTTCACCTTCTGCAATGTGTGTCGCTAGGGTAGGTTGGACACCATGCTCTCGGGCTCCCCAAAGAAACTCAAACTCTGGGTGATCTGGGGGTCTAAATATGACACAACCACGACAGCAATCTAGCGTTGCGTGGTATTGGATCAACCAATCCATGCCTAGGACAATGTCATAGTCCGACATGGAGAAGACCAAAAATTGGGCACGCATCTCTCGCCCACAAACAACTACTGAACATGATCTACAAGTGTCGCTAACAGGTACTATTCCACCTTCCGTAAGAATCCTCTTGATCTTCGGAAGGGGTGCAGTGGCTATTCTATGAGTGGCTACAAAACTAGCAGCTATAAAAGAGTGTGTGGCACCAGAATCAAATAGGACTACTACTGGTAATGAAGCTACTAAGATAGTACCTGCGATCACTTCTCCGGCTGTCTCTGCCTCCTCTATAGTCATCGTGAAGGCCTGACCATGTCTCGGTGCCGGTGCCCTCGGCTGCTGCTGTTGAGCCTGCTGGAATCGATCTGCCTGTGGGGCCAAGGGTGGCCTCCTCTGATTTCCCCCTGGTGCTGGTGGTCGCTGTGCTTCCGCTCCTGCGTAAGGCGGCCTCGGTCCAGGAGGCTGCTGATAAGGCCTCGGTGCTGGCAAGGCTGGCCGATGAACCATCTGTACTGGAGCCCTCTGGTCTGGGCAATCTTGGACTGCATGCTGGTCTGACCCACATCTCAAATAAGCGTCCAGTCTCCGTCGGTAGTCCCTAAATAAATATCCCTTCTTGCCGCAGTAATGGCATGTGGGAATAATGGCTCCCTACTGGGGTGCTGCTCTCTGCTGCTGCTGATGTACTAGAGGACGCTTTGTAGGTCCTCCCTGCGGGGCTCAAACTGCTGATGATGACGCACATGAGCGTTTTAGGCTGGCCTCCATCTTGTTGATGCGATCCTGGCATCGTGCCGCTAGTAATGCCTCGGAGTAAGAGGTGGGGGCTATAGACCCGATAAACCTCTGGGTCTCGAAACTCAGGCCTTCATAGAACTTCTCAGCCTTCACCTCCTCGGTGGGTATCAGGTACGGTGCAAACCTGCTCAGGCGGAGGAACTCAGCATTGTATTCCTCTATCGTCATACTCCCCTGCCTGAGGTTCTGAAATCTATCCCAAAGCTCTGCTCGGGCAGTGGAGGGTATGTACATCTCCTGAAAGAGCCTAGAGAACTCTTTCCATGTGGCCCGGTCTGGTCCCAAATGCTGCTCCTCTGAAAGCTACCAGTGATGCGCGTTGCCAGTGAGCTGCATCATGACGGCAGTTATCCATCTGTATCGGGGGAGGTCGATAGCCTCCAGTTGGTGTTGAATGCTAGTGAGCCATGCGTGGACCTCTGTCGGCTCTTCTGTGCCAGCAAAAGGTTATGGCATAATACGACGGAAGTCTATGACAGACCCCATCATTAACTGGTGTGCTGGCGGTGATGCCTGCCCTAAGGCCGTCACGATACTCTCTCTCAGGGTCTCAACCTGGCGTTGCTGGGCCTGCTGCTGAGCCTACTGCTGGACCTGCTGCTGGGCCTGCATCATCGCATATACCATCTGGAATATCTGTGTCCCATCCATGGGTTGCCCTGTGGGGAATGGCATATAGGGCATCTGGGTGAGAATGGTAGAGGTGGTGGCAACTGCTCCTCCTCCTGACTCGGGATCCTCTAATCCTTAAGTCCTGCCTGACGCGGAGTCTGATGCCCGTAAGAAGGCACCTCGGGCTGCCCCGATGACTGTCCCAGGGGAGCTGGAGTCAACAGATGGACCTTCTCCAGTTCTGGTTCCCCGGATGATCCTACGTCACGGGGAACATCGCCCGGCTGTACGACGCATCCGCTGCAGAGATTCATAACTCTGAAAAAAAAGTCATGACTGCGATCTGCGTTGAGGAAATAAGCAAGATATAATTTGGTATAAGAAATCGAGATAGAGGTATCATGTGAAGGTTTTAAACTTGTAGATGAGATTTCTAATATCTATTCCTAATTTGCAGGCTCGCTTGGCATAGTCAGGTGACCAAGACGATTTAAATCAGACCTGCATGGGCCACCACAAAAACTTTGTCACGCCCCAATTCCAAAGATAAGGAACTAAGTCACGTGGCAATGGCCAGCAGCATACTTCGGCGGGCATCCCAATCTAATGGGTCCGTCGGAGTGCACCTAAGCTGTAAAGTACAATGAATAACCCATCACATAGTACATAAATAGTCAATCTAAATCTCATCCACAAGCAACAGATATAAGAGCATATAGAGGTAATCACAACAACTAATGTGTAGAAAGGAATTGTTATGAGATAATTTATCATAGTACAAATACTAGAGTAGTCACACGGGAACAAACCTGCTAGTACAAGATACTGGAATAAAAGTAAGCAATAAGATAACTTGGAACAACAATAGATAGCTAGATAGTAATACCGTTCCAAGGAAAGAGTCACTACTAGAGATCAGGCGAAGTCCTCGGTGATGACCTCGTCCTCGGCAATGGGTCCTGCTGTTGGATATGTACACGGGTCGTACTCCTCTGGGTAATCTATCATAACTAAACAAGTGTGACACAGTTTAAAGATAATGCTTGACACGTGGGCTGTCCAAAATAAAATCGTAACTCCGGACATGGAAACATACGGGACGTACCGCAGCTCCGGGCAAAGAGTGACACGGGTGATACAACTACACTAGATACAGGAACACTAAAGAAATAGTACATATACATATATAAGCGCATACAGAGGAGCCCAAACGTCTAGTAACTGTCTTTCCCTTCCCAAGCGTTCAACGATTGTGCGCTGAACCTGAACCTCTATCTAGTAGTCTCTACGCACAGAAATACTATCAATAATACGACCCTAAGGTTGTCCCAGTCTCCAGCCGTGATGTCAGTATCAGGATACAGGAATCTGGCACGATAACAGTGTATGAATGTGTCCTGGGGTAACGATGTACTCAGGTACGTACATCGAGGTATTACGAACATCTAATATTCGTTACAAGACGTTACGACGAACGTCTGTACCCGGTTGCGATCCGGACACGAAGTATCGATCGTAAATAATCATGCGCACAATGTACATAATAAAATAATAAAATATCTGTAACTAAAATATAGGATAACAAGGTACACTTGCCTGCGTCTGGCTGCTGAAGATGGGGATCCGGTACCACGTCCAAGTCCTCAGGTCCCGTAGTACCTAGAGACGAGATGCAAACTAAATTAATAGACTATCACGCGGCTAAAATAAGATGCGATGCACGTCTAGCATATGCTACAATCTTAGTTACAAGTCACATAGACACTAAGCTAGAGGGTTGACCAAGGTTGACTAAGGGTATGTTATATCTAATCTGTTTAATTACCTGTATGACATCATCAGACAAAATTCTCAATCTCACTATAATTATCACAATGTTCAGTACTTCAAGTATGTTTAATCCTCCAATTTTTCCCTGGTCTTCATAGACGTTAATATGTACATTTATTATCATCCTCAAAGTAATTAATTAATTAATTTATTTTAAACCCTCAATTATTTACAATCGAGCCGAGGCTGGGGACGATTATAGACTTCAATAGGATGAGGCCGAAGGACTTTAAAGGCACTGAGGGGATTATTTATGTTGATGATTGGATATAAGACATTGAGAGGAACCTATGATTGGCGCAGATTCTAAAGAGGTTACTGGTAGAGGTCGCAAGAAGCATGATGTTTGACATCGTGTTGACTTGGTTCAGGATGGACCCCATGATCTCAGCACCAGGACTTACTTAGGAAGCTTTTAAGGAGATCTTCAAGAAAAGTTCTTCCCAGATGTGGCTTTGACATCTCTAGAGAGTCAGTTTCAGTACCTCGTTCAAGGAGGTATGACGGTGGATGAGTATGCGACAGAGTATTGCAGATTAGGCCACTTTGTGGTAGGATAAAACCCTAGAGGAAGGGCCAAGAAGTTCATGAAGGGCCTAAATAAGGAGATTAAATCACATATGAATGGAGATTCCACCGCTACTTTTGAGAAGATTCTGAGGCAGGCCCAGTGGGCAGAGGATGATCTAGAGCTTGGCTCCAAGAGGCCGAGGGACATAGGAGGATCCATTACTAACACAGATCCAATGAAGCGGCCTCACTTTCAGCAGCAGCATCAGAGACACTTCCAGCAGCCGAAGCAGCAGTACCCTGGACTAACTAGAGCGCCAGTGCAACAGACGCACCATATCCCGAGGTCAGATATTCTTTGCCCATTTTGCAAGAAGCAAGGACATGGATGTGATATGTGCAGGATAAGATTGGGCCAATATTTATTCTGCGGATCAGGAGACCAGCAGTTGAGGGCTTGTCCTAGAGCTCCAACTCATCTAGCTCAGAGAGGGGCCCAGGCACAGAGGGCACCAGCGAGACCACCAGCAAGACAACATAGTAGAACTCCCCTACCACTGCAACAATCGCAGTTTGCTCGGCACCAGCCGCAGCAGAGAGGTACCCAGCGACAGGGGCGAGCTTTCGCCTTGACCGTCGAGCAAGAGGAGCCAGTCGATGATGTTATTTCAGGCTCATGCTTTATTTAATTCAGGCACTTCACATAGTTTGTGTCTGTATCTTTTGCTCTAAAATGTCACTTTAAGACTGAACCATTGGCGAGGACTTGCATGATAATGACCGAGGGTGGCATTATCCTGGTCAGTGATGTTTGCAAGGATCGAAGAGTTTCTTTGGGAGGCCGAAAGCTGAGCGTGTGTCTACTCGTAGTGCCATTTCTGAGCTATGATAAATTACTCAGGATAGATTGGTTGAGTAGGCACCATGCTAGTATTGTATATCGAGGACGTAGAGTTTTGTTTCAGGTGCTAGGAGAGCTAGAGTTGGAGTTTGTCAAAGAAAAAGTAGAGAAGAGCGAGGGAGACTTCTGTGGAGATTTGGTGGAAGAGCAGGAGCTGCCACATTTATTGATTACAGAGTATATGGACGTCTTTCCGGAGGAGTTGTCGGAATTGCCATCAGACAGAGATGTGGAGTTCTCTATAGAATTGGTGCCAGACGCATAGCCGATATTATACCACATCTATAAAGTAAACAACAACGAACTGGTAGAGTTGAAGAAGCAACTAGATAAGTTGCAAGACAAGGGCTTCATCCGCTCCAGTTTATCCCGTTGGGGTGCTCTGGTATTATTTGTACCAAAGAAGGATGGGTCAATGCGCTTGTGTATCGACTACAGGGTACTCAACAACCTCACTATCAAAAATAAATACTCGTTACCGTGGATTGATAATTTATTTGATCAGTTGAGCGGGGCACAAGTATTTTCGAAGATAGACTTGAGGTCGGGGTACTACCAGGTGAAAGTAAAGAAGAAAGATATTTCGAAGACAGCTTTTAGGACTCGGTATGGGCAGTTTGAGTTCTTAGTGATACCGTTTGGGTTGACCAATGCCCCAACAATATTCATGAATCTGATGAATAAGGTATTTCATCAGTACCTGGATCAATTTGTTGTGGTCTTCATTGATGATATTCTCATTTATTCGAAGACCCTGGAGGAGCATGAGAAACACCTGAGGATAGTTCTGGAGACCCTCCAAAAGGAGAAGCTTTTTGGCAAGCTTTTGAAGTGTGAGTTCTTCCTTGATAATGTTGAATTCCTCGGGTATGTGATTTTAGGAGACAAGATCTCAGTAGACCCGAAGAAGATTTTAGCAGTTGAGTCATGGTCTACCCCAAGTTCAGTGGCGGAGATCAGAAGTTTTCTTGGATTGACTAGCTATTATCGAAGATTTATTCAGGATTTTCGAGGATTATGAAGCCGATGATAAGACTAACCAGGAAGGACGTGGAGTTCATCTGGACTGAGGATTGTCAGGCTGCTTTTGAGGAGCTAAAGAAGAGGTTGATTACAGCTCCAGTATTGATATTGCCATCAGGGACATGAGAATTTTTTATATATAGTGATGCATCGGGTAAGGGTTTGGGTTATGTGTTACAGCAGAACGTGAATGTGATTGCCTATGCTTCCATAATTATGCCCGCATGAGAAGAATTTCTCGACCCATGACATGGAGTTCGCCGCAGTTATTTTTGCTCTTAAGCTGTGGAAGCACTACTTGTGTGGGGAGCGAGTAGAGATCTTTACAGATCACAAAAGCTTGTAGTATGTGTTCACACAAAAAGAGCTCAACATGAGGCAGCGACGATGGTTGGAGTTGATGAAGGACTTTGATATTTCTTTGCAGTATCATCCAGGGAAGGCCAACGTAGTTGCTGATGCCTTAAGCAAGTATCAAGTGGCTATGTACTTGATAAGGGATAGGCACTTATTGGCTGATCTTGATAGCTTGGGTATTGAGGTATTAGTTCTTGGAGTTACAACATATATATGGGGAATTCAGGTACAGTCGGAGTTGATGGACCAGATCATAGCCACATAGTTCAAGGATGAGTCTCTGAAGGGCATCAGAGCACAGGTTCAGATTAGATTGGCAGAGAAATTTACTATTATAGATAATTGATCATTATGGTACGGTACCAAATTATGTGTGTGCCTAGTGGAGTGTTGCGCAGGGAGGTTATTCAATATGTGCATCGATCTCAGTACTCTATGCATCCAGGTGCCAACAAGATGCATATGTACATTAGAGAGCATGTTTGGTGGTATGGTATGAAGTGGGAGGTGACATCTAGATGCTTGGTATGTCAGCAGGTAAAGACAGAGGCATGGTGGATTGCTTTAGCCTTTACCCATTCCAGAGTAGAAGTAAGAGCATGTGACGATGGACTTTGTTTTAGGACTTTCGCATTCTCAGGAGGTAAAGTTGCAATTTAGGTCATCGTAGACAGGTTGACAAAATCAGCCTACTTTCTGTCATTCAAAGTGGGTACGACTACGGAGAAGCTCATGGAGATGTATGTGCGTCAGATAGTCAGATTGTATGGAGTTTCTGTGAGCATAGTCTCAGATCTGGATAGTTATTTTACGTACTACTTCTGGAGGAGTTTGTAGGCGAGTTTGGACACTCAGCTCAAGTTCAGTACCGTATATCACCCCTAGATAGACAGAAAGCCGAAGAGGACTATCCAGACTCTCGAGGATATGCTACGTACTTATATTTTAGATTTTGGAGGCTCTTGGGATGATCACCTTTACTTGGTAGAGTTTGCTTACCACAACAGCTACCAGGCCAGTATCGAGATATCATATTTTGAGGCATTGTATGGACGGAGATGTCATACTCCATTATCTTGGGATGATATTGGTGAGAGAGAGCCTTATTTGGACCAGAGATGGTCGTGGATGCAGCTGAGAAGGTGAAACTCATCAGGGATAGACTTTAGGTAGCGCAAGACAGATGACGACATTCGACCGATAGCCACCGGAGACCATTGGAGTTTGAGGTTGGCAATCTGGTGTTCTTAAGAATTTCTCTGACACGAGACACGATTCGCTTTGGTGGAGGCGAAAAGCTTAGTCCACGGTACATCGGTCCATTTGATATTCTTGAATGGGTTGGTGTAGTGGCCTACAGACTATATTTACTGCCTGTATTAGAGGGAGTGCACAACGTGTTCCAAGTATCACAGTCGAGATGGTACGTGGAAGATCCTAGCCATGTATTAGATCACTCGGAGATCGAGATTGGTCCGACTCTCAGCTACCCAGAGAAGCCCGTGGAGATTCTGAATTACAGAAAGAAGGTGTTGTGGAACCAGATGATTCCTTTGGTGTGCATCACGTGGAGGCATCACTTGTCAGGAGAGAGTACCTGGAAGCGAGAGGCCGAGATGCTCGAATGATATCCTTATCTGTTTGAGCCGTGTGGTATAATTCTTTCTTGCTTGTATTGATTGCTCTTAGATAGTTAGTTCTTCCTTAATTTCGAGGACACAATTTTGCTAAGGTGGGTAGGATTATCACCCTCACTTTTTCAGCTAAGGGTAGTTTGGTAATTTGGCATGGATAAATAATTTTAGGAATAAATAATTATATTAGTGTGTTATAGTAATTATTTAATGATTATATTAATTATTTAATTATTAGTGAGTTATAGATTTATGTGACTTGTATTAAATATCTTGTTAGAGGCTAGTCTAATAATAGACTTGTCATGACAACTAGTGAGCCTAACTTAGACCCAAGCCCATTAGACCTTCTCACTAATTAGTTAAGGAGAATTAGTTTAATTACAATTAGTTAGAGACTTCCAAAATTATCCTTCCTAATTATTTCTTATAATTTACCATGTAGGGGTAACTTAGACTTTTGCAAGTGACTTGGGCAAGGGGAGAAGGTGGCCGACCACTATTAAGAGCCTCTCATTCTCTCTCTCCTCCTCATTTGCATTTTATTTGATCAAAAATTTTAGATCCCCAATTTCCCATATTTCCTCCATCAATTTTCCTCTTAATTTACCTCCATTTCCTTCTCAAATTTATCACCCTTGGAGTTTTGGAGCTTGGAGAAGCAATGAGCTCAAGGAGGAGGAGCATTGGTGAAGAGATCGTGTCCGAAATGTGTCTATTTGTATTTTTATTAGGAATCCATCTTCCAATTAGTAATTCCTGAATTTTACCTTTATTGTAGCTTCTTAATCATGCATTTGACCATTAAGACTGACCCCATGCAATAAGGCTACTTATAGGAACAAGTTCTAGGCTAATTGGTTGTGTATTGTGAGTTCTATGTGGTAATTTGTGTGCTTGTTAGGAGAATTACGAGTTTGACACATAAATATTGTGTCATGAGACTAATTAGATCTAATAAGACTTATACCAGGGTTATGGGACTAGGTACGTGTCCACAAATGGATACGTATAGGCCATATCATGATATTTTATGATACTGTGCGACACGGGGCCCAATTTTAGGGTTTTTGCATAATTGCTCTTCAATTCTCATTGTGGTAAGTTACTTTAGTAGGATTAGGATGATATGGATATGCACAATTAGTATTGGTAGTATATTGGAGATTTTGAGTCTTGGTTGAGGGTGTATTCTAGAGTACCGTTTAAGGGAACACCAAGTATTTGATTTAATGCATTAAAGGAATATTATGGTGGTGCTTATGATTTAAGAGGATAGTATATATATATATATATATATGTGTGTGTGTGTGTGTGTGTGTGTGTGTGTGTGTGTGTGTGAATTGATGATAACTATACTTATATATATATATATATATATATATATATATATATATATATATATATATATATGTATGTATATGTATATGTATATGTATATGTATATGTATATATATATGTATATATATATATATATATATATATATATATATATATATATATATATATATATATATATATATATATATATGTTCTATATGTGTGTGTGTATTAAAGGGGTTTTGGTGACAGCAGTAGAGGAATTGGGCTATGGCAGATCATTAGAGTGTGCAGGTGGTTAGTAATGTGAGTTAGTGATGTTAAATAGTTAGTGTGCTTAGGGGGTGTATCAATTTTTGCTGTGTCAAGTATCAGTTGATACTTTGGAAGATATTATAGTAGTAAGGGGTTTTGTATCAATTTGAGAGGTGGGATCGAGAGTAAGGAACTGTAGTGCAGTTCACTGTGTTCAGTGAGGAGTTGGTAGAGTTGGTGTTCACTTGTGTTCAGTGATCTATTTTGGTATCAATAGACTTTTGAATTAATTATTAGTGACTGGCAATAGGTGTTATGAGATATTGTGTGTATCAACATTTCAGTCGAGTAAGGGTTTATGTGTATCAATATGGCTCGAGTGAATATGTGTGTCATGTGAGTTTGATTATGGTGTATTGTGAAGGTCGGGTAATGCCTGTGTAAGGGACTGACACTCAGTGGTAGTTAGGAAGTCTGATACCAAGGGGGCAGTAGAATTATGGAGGTAAGAGATATTAGGGGAACTCTGGTTATAGGTTGGAGAGATGGCAGTAGACAGCAGGAGAAGTATACTAGTGATGCCACTTGTTGCTCGGGCTGCACCAATCTACTAGCAGTAGCAACAGTGGCTATAACCTGGGCAGCAAGGAAAAAGGGGTGAATGTGTGTGTCGAATATAGTGAGGGTATGAGTTTGGTGTACTTTTATGTGAGGTTTTAGTATCAAGAATTATGAATAAAAGTCATTAAGGGTCTAGTTTAGTCAGCAGTTGGTAGGGGTCTTGAACTTGGGTAAATATGATACTCTTGGGAGTATCGGATACTATAGTATCAGATATTGAGGTATTCAAGAAGGCATCAATAACACTCTTGAATGGAGATTGAGTATAAATGATACTTGGATCATTAGTGATTAGAGTATCAGGGGGTGAGATGTATCTAGAATAGGCAGTGGTAAAGCCTGAACAGACAGGGAGAGGGGGATCCTGTTAGTACTGATATGCACATGAGCAAGAATGTGTATCTGAGTGTAAGATATAGTATTATTGGTAAGTGAGCATAGGGCATTCAATACTTGAGTTTTCATTAAGACCTTAATGTCAATTAGTGTATATTAGAATTTAGTTAGTATATGTGTCAACTAGATATATCAGTTAGTACTCAATTGATGGCTATAGTAAGTATTAGTTAAGTTAGTACTAGTTAATAGTTAGCTACAATTAGCATTTATTTATATCAGTTAATAGTGTATACTTGAGGGTATCAATAGTTAGTAGAGTTAGTATATGTTAGTGTTAGTTAGAGTCTAAGTTAATATTAAGTTTTGATATTAGTTAAGATATCACTTAGAAACCTAGGTAATGACTTTGTATAGTTAAATATAAGTTAGTGTTAGCTAGTTAGTGGCCTATAGGGACTAATTAACTTAGCATAAACCTAGAAATTTGTGCATATCTTAAGTTTGACTAGTTTGACACCATAAGTCAACCTTGACCTGGTATGATAAGTGAGACCTAGAAATGGCCTAGAAAAGCATATTAGTGCATTCTTTAACTCAATTCTCATTCTTCTCACCATTTGATATGATATTTCCTAAATAACATTGTGTGACACTAGCTTGGGCATCAAGAGACACCTTTGCTCAGGACCAGAGGCAAGTACATCTCTCTGTTAGTTTTTATGTATGATAGTGTATATATCACATATTCTAGAACTATATACTTGATTTTGACACAGTGGTTACACGGATTGGTACTATATGGATCCTGTAAGGAGATGTTATCCCTTACCATATTCAACGGGTACTCCTTCACATGTATGTCATCGTGTATATTGGGTATTAATTTTAGTGTACTTCATGTTCACACACTGCTCGTGTTCAGTGTGCCCATAGTTGTGTTCGTAAGGTATTGTGATTGGATCCATTGGTATTGGTTGGGGATGGGGGAGTAGGAGTTGATTATGTGATCAAGCCAAGTATATTCATGTACATATCGATTATATATCACACGTGTAATCGAGTTACCATATTGTATTCATGTTCAACCCAAACTGATCATATAATGAACTTGTACTCTATGGCATAGTAGTTATTTTATCTTTTTTCTTCTAGTTGCAGTTATTCTATTGTTTGTTCTTCATTCTAGTATATTACCTATTCACTCTAGTTTACTCTATTTCTAATGGTTATTTATCTTGTATTATTTTCTATTATTTGTTATATATGCTCGATTATGTATTTAAAATTGCCTTCAAAGGTATGTACTTCACTCCAATCCTGACTGGATATATTTTTCAGATGATTGGCTTATGGACCAGTATTCTACCTACTACGGGCCAAATGATGATATACCTTTAGAGGATACTCCTTTAGAGTAGGAGGGCCTAGTACCAGAGGCTAAGGAGGCTTAGATTATTTGTTTAGACTTGTATTAGATTTTATTAAGGTTATTGGCATGTATATATCTATTTTGGACTTTTGGATGTATTGTGATTATTTTCCTTCATTATTCCATATCATGCTTTATCTTTCTTAGTTTGCATTATGATTGAGTATTGTTTACCATTATCATATACTATATTATTCCTCCGATTGGAGTTGAGATGACATTGACGGGTACTTTATATATCTTGTGTGAGAAGTTTAGATAGTATGGATGGCCCAGACAACGTTCTACCGCCGATATTGCGGCGTAGGCTGGACGTTGATCACTTCTTGTGCCATTATTCTGGGTGTGGATCGTAAAAATAATTAGCAAGTCGTACAAGTGATTAGCCGATCTTATTAATTGGACTTGATTGTGATTGTATTATTCTGATAATAGCCTAGGAAAATAAACTATTATAATGTTATTGATTCAACCATTATCCTTGTTCGGTTGTAGGGTTGGGCCTTTGTGCTAGGATATGCCATGGACCTAAGTTACGCCATAGAACCTATATTATTATATATTTATTGCTTGGGTTTTTGTTTCTCTATGTTATGCTTCCTTTGTGGTACTTGTTATTTTGGGGTCTAACCCCACTAGTTTTGCATGGCCATGTTTCAAGCCTGCACCCTGTAGAAGCATGAAATATGCTGGGTAATTATACGCATAAAACCCCCAACATGCATGAAGTCCGCATAAAATAGAGCTTCAACGCTGTGTGGCATAAAAAATATGACTTCAGAGCTATACGCGTAAAACGAAGCTTTAGCGCTGTATGGCATAAAATATGGCTTCAGAATAGCCCGCGTAAAGCAGCACTCAAAGGCTGTCTTGGCATAAAAGGTTGCTATACCTCCCTCCGGCGTAAAATATGTTTGCTTTTAATGCGTCATAAAGTTGTACGAAGAACTCTTCGTATTCCTCGAATGAATCTTTCAGACAGAACAGTGAACCTGACTCCTGACAAAAGTACTGTACGACAATCGAAAGGACGGCTGTAATGATGATTCTGCACAGAGGCACAGCTGTCGTTTAGTGACATATCCTTGATACAGGTCGTTTTTACGCATTCAAGGAATACGTTGCCTATTTTACAACGGCAGAGATGAGTTTTTACGCTCGAGATAAGACAAAATCAGACGCCACATCAAAAGCTGTCTCTCATACAGAGCTAAAGGCGTATCCCTACATTTAATGCATGAGATAGGGGCAGATCTCTGTATTTAATGCACGAGACTTTTTTTTATTTTTAATGACTGGGAGAGCTAAAACTGTGACTAATACGCTCACATCACCATCCTTGCATGTTATGCCAACCAGGCTATTTTCAACTATAGGAGTACGCCGTATGCTATCTCCTTGAAATATGCCAACTCAGGCTATATTTGCAAAGGTACGTGATTAGGCTATTTAGCCTAGAATATGCTCAATACCTCAGTCAGGAAGGATAATTGGCTAGTTTTACGCTGGTTATCTATTATTCATACAGTATCAAGCTTTACGCATAATTTGACTTTTACGCCAACCAGACAGCTATCTGGCTTTTATGCCAACAAGACAGCTATTTGGCTTTTACGCCAACAAGACAGCTATTTGGCTTTTACGCCAACAAGACAGTTATTTAGCTTTTATGCCAACCATCTTTATGCGAGGGGCAGTTGCCTATGCGGCTTGCATGCCATAATCTTCGAGGAGCGGTTATACACGTTACCTCATAATGGGACATGCGTCATATGCGAATTCAAGAGATCATTCAAACGTAGGTAGCAGTTATTATAGCCGCCGCGTAAATGGTGCAACTCTCTTCACTGTTTGGCTTCAATGCCGAATGGACAGTTATTGTGACTGATCTCTATAAATAGAGACCTCTGGTCACAAGAGAAAGGGGAGAAAAAAGATCAAGATCAGGGATCGGAATAAAAAAGGAGCAGAGAGCACAGACAGAGAGTGTTGATTGACAACTTCGACAACGAGAATTCAATCCCACTTGCAATCTTTGAAGCTTCTTCTTCTTCTACAATACTTCTTCATCATCGTGTGGTCCAAGGAACAAAGTGATCGACCACAGATCAGGCTCCTATAGCAATTTTTCCCCAGAATCATTTTTTTTGTACTTGACATCCTCGTATAGGATTAATTGTACTCTTTTTTTTTCTTGTTTGTAAATAAAGAAAGGATTTTGTATAAACCTAGTTTCATTCTTTTGTTTATCATCAAACACAAAATGACGACTCTGCTGGGGACTACTTTCTCATCTGATGAGAAAGTCATTGCGCAACACGATGCTGTATCTGTTGGATCGACAAAGAAGACTTTGGTCGTCCAATTCGACCAATCTGCTTTTGAAGACATGCTTCGCGCAGGGGGTAGCTCTCATCCCCTCTCTGTCCAGGAGAACAGGAAGCTGCATAAAGTGTGGATGCCCCAGGCATCCTCTACCCATCCTGCAAGCTCTACTCCTCTGATCAACAAGGTTGTGACAACACAACTTATACGCCTTGTGCGTAAAAATCCGTCTTCCGTCTGTGACGTGGCAGACAAAACTTTTGGCAATGCCCCAGTACTAATCCAGAAGTCTGTAATGCTCCTTGCACGTAAAACTTTATTTCTTGTCTGTGATGTGGCAGACAAAACTTCTGGCAATACCCCAGTGCCAATCCAGAAGCCTAGAACGCGCCTTGCGCGTAAAAATTTGTCTCCCGTCTGTGATGTGGCAGACAAAACTTTTGGCAATGCCCCAGTGCCAATCCAGAAGTCTAGAATGCGCCTTACGCATAAAAATACATCTTTCATCTGTGATGAGGCAGATGGACCCTTGGATCACATCAAGGGAAAATGAGTGGCGAATCTCCCAACCTCTAGGCTTGTACGCTCCCAAGAGAAGAAGTTGTCCATTCTTCAGATTATGTGTGACGTTGGAGGCCGTTTGATTCCCTATTTTACGCGAACCTGGGCAACACTGCAAATTATGCCAGGATAAGTCTGTCCGCATAAAGAAGACCCACTTCATGGGAAAATATGCTCCTCAGACGGATGATGGATCGTATGCTACTCACATGGGCGAACTACTGTATACTTATGGTAGAGAGAGGGTCATGGTTCCCAATCTCCACGTCCTTACTAATGTAAAAAGGCATAATAAGCCCTCTTCTTCTGTTAGTCCCCCTGATTTGTGTGATTTCTTGATCCAGAAACGCAAAGACAGGGGATCTTCTAATATGTCTATTACACCCCCTAGGGAGCATTGTTGTAATAGTCATAAAGTTGTAATTAACTACTGCAGTTCTAAGGCAAAATGGTCAGTTTTCGACCGGTTGAACTACTCTTTGTCCTTACAGGAAGAAGAACTGACATTCGCGTTGGTAAAGATGGCTTGGCACATTCCTAGAGGAAGGTCAAGTTCAAGACGTCATCCCTCTAGAACTCCGAGCCAAAGGAGATTTGACAGATTCCTTGAGAATATTGAGGTAGGTGTTTTTTGAAACATCCGCTCGAGGTCACGACAATCGGCTTCATATTCTTCTGATTCCGACGCTGAGGGTCGCCAGATTTCTGAATCTGATGCTGAAAGTATAGACTCGATCTCTACAGAGCTCTATACTAATACCTCGGTGGCATCCAGAGAAATGGGAGTTTATGCCTTTGGAGATGGACATAAAGAAGCTTCCCCATTAGGAAGTACTGAACAATGCATCACTGTATTGGAAGCATCGCTTAAAGAGATGCATACCATGATGGAGAGTATGCACCAAATGATGGTGACTCAACATACAGCTACGGTAGCTCAAGCACCTGTTCCTCCGACTCAACTATGTGTGGGGGTAGACATGCCACCACCCAATGCAAGCCAGAAGCCTATTCAAAATCAAGAATCAGCTGCTCCTCAACTCCTTAACCCGGAGAATGTATTACCTCCTGTAGGAGTTACAATACAACCGATCTCTCACCTCTCTGCTGTCCCTTTCCCAACTAAAGATCCGATACGAGCAGTTCGGGAATTAAAAGCCCAATTTGATGCCTTGAAGCATAAGGATCAGCTCAAGAAGTTGGGAATCAACCAGCCATACCCAGCTATCTGGGACAAGATCCCTTTCCTACTAAAATACAAACCACAGGCTATGGTTTTGTTTGAGGGAAAGACGTCACCAAGCCAGAATATGAATTACTTCAGCATGATGACGGTGTTGTTGTAGGGGAATGACGCCCTTCTCACTCGAGTATTTAAGGGCTCTCTGTCTGGAGTGGCCTACTAATGGTACCGTAGTCTAGCGGACAACTGTATTACTTCTTTTGAAGATTTCAAAACTTTGTTCTTCGCTCGATTCTACGAAGGAGGAATGGACATGTCTATGTCATCACTCATCGAAGTAAAGCAGAAGGAGAAAGAAAACGTTCGTACTTTTATTGAATATTTTCGTCAGGCTACTTTGCAGATGCCTCCCGGAGTTCCAGATTCTGCCTTTGTGGACATTTGCAGGAAGAACCTTCTCCTACTGATCTCAATATTCACGGGACCATATCAGTTCCATGATTGGCCCTCGTTTATCATGTCGGTGGTAGTCGCTGAAGACAACAGTCGGAAGGCTTGTGACAACGGAATCATGATCTCTACCTCTGACCGAGGGAAGCGGTCATCCTCCAATAATGACCATACTCGTAGTTCCAAAGGAAAGGAAGCTCTGGCCATCAACACGTCTAGGCAAAATACTCCAGTGACTACGCAGACGAAACTTGGGACCTCCAGACCTATAGAGAAATATTCTTTTGACGACGACGATATTCCGAGCATATTCGATTGTCTAGTCAAAAGTGGCAAGCTTACTCTCCCCGAGGTAAAGCGTCCAAATGAAGTCGGCAGTACTGTATTTTTTACAGATACATACATTAAAGGCATGCTATGTACAGAAAAGAAAAATCCAGGAGCTGATCGACGCCAAGGCCATCACTCTGCGTAACAACGAGAAGACGGTCAATACAAACATGATCTCGCTCCAATTTGGCAATCTGCCCCCTCAAGAAGTCCCGGATGGTGTGGTACCTATTCCACGGGCAATAATGAACATTGTTAATCTCCCTCCTACCAGGGGTCAAAATCATGACTTAGTGCCCCTTACTACCAAGCGTGGGGAGATTATGTGGGTTCACCCAGATCTGGTGTCAGAAATTGAGGAAGAGACTAAAGCTGCTAAAGCTAAGTCTAAAAAGAACTCAAGATGTAAATCATGCCATATGGTTGCAATATCCCCGACGTCAGAGGAAAAGGCTTTAACAACCGAAACCCGGTCAGGAAAAGCCTACCTTAAAGACTATGGAGGTAGCCAGGAGGAAGCAACGGTAGACACTTCGCCTGCCAAACATCCAGAACCTGAACCTGTTATGTCAGAGACAGGTCCTTCTAAACCAACTTCGGAGGACAAAGGCAAGCAGAAAGAAGTTTGTTTCGATAAACCTTTAAAGAATATTCAAAACAAAGGTTTAGAGAAATCTTATAACTTTGACATCTTGGCTCAGTTGGCTAATACTCCGGCCAAACTGTCCATTTTTGAGCTACTTAGGCTATCCAAAGACACTCGTCAAGCCTTCAATAAAGCATTAATGCAAGCAGATGTATGCTTGACTCAGCTCAAATCCCCTAATAAAGAGCCTGTGGCATATCCTCAATGCCATAGTGTGATGGAAGTGGTCCCTAACATCACTTTCACTCAAGAGGACATGTTGTTGAAACATAACAGACACGACATACCTCTTTATTAAACCGGATACGTCAGCTCCGTTGAGGTAGACCGGATTCACATAGATCCGGGATCGTCGATCAGCATTATCCCTCATAGTCTGTTAAGACCATTGAGAATTCCTATAAGCGAACTGGCTTACACTACCATCACAATCGTGGGCTTTAATGCCAGGAAAAGCAGACCGTTGGGGAAGATTCGTTTGAGGATCCAGATTGGTGACCTTAGATCAGTGGCTACATGTTACGTCATTGATTCAGAGGTGTCTTATAATATTCTGTTGGGCAGACCATGGATCCATGATCACAATATTGTTCCTTCAACTCTACATCAATGCTTCAAATATATAGACGTCCAAGGGACAGTAAAAACAGAGTTTGCTGATCTCAACCCGTTCAAAGGAGTTGAGTCCTACTATTTTGATGCCATATTGTACATCCAAGACTACATGAAGGAGGTGTCAGGCAGGACGGAAGAGGAATCCTACCAGGAGTCAGGAGAACCATCTACTGAGCAACCTTTGTCAATCCAGGTGAAATGGCGGACTATCTATCCGAAAGTCATAGAACCTATGACTATCCACTTAGGCAAAACCAAATCGGGAGGAGGAAATGATCCCCTAGTGATCAGTCTGAACAAGAAGCCTCCACCTTTGGTCATTGACCTTAGGCACAACAAGCAGTCAGCTGATGTAAATATAACCGGGAACATGGTTTCTGGCGATAATAAAGATTCTTTTTTCCAGTATACTGACGCTCAATTTCCTAATCAGGAGTCTTCCCCTCATAATGATATAGAACCTATAGCACAAAAATTCTTGGAAGCTATAGACTTCTATCATCCATATATGTGGGAAGTAGCATCAATATCTAATGTCGTCACGACATATGGGCCGCATGAAGATTCTATCTTTGTTGTTCCACCTACTCGTAACAATCAGCATCCAATAATCTTTGGTCGCATGCGAAATAGACCGATTGTACAAGAAGGTTCTCACGAATCTGATGCTGGGAAAATGCAAGTCCAGAGATATAGCCCACAGGCTTTGAAGATTATGCAAAGCATGGGTTATGATTTAAAGTTGGAGCCATGCCTCAACTACGGAAAAGGCAGACGAATGTCGTTGCATGGTGATCCCTACTGTCAACGAACTCATTTTGGGTTAGGGTATACCACATATCTTGCAACTTTAAACAATTCTAAGTCAAGTAAGGAGACCATTTCCTCTCCTCAAGATAATTTGTCATCCTCCGATTCAGATGATGAACTCGAACGGGCATTATCAGTAAATATGGTGTTGACAGATTCCTTCGAAACAGAGAAACAAGAATCTGAACCAGTTGAAGATGAATCCTGGGCTCAGCAAATGGATACACAATGGGAACTCCGGTTCGAACAAAAAGAACCACCCACTGAAGATAAGGTTATCCAAATCAATGTTGGGGATAAATTTTCACCAAAGCCAATATTTATCAGTAACAATCTTGCCGAAGAAGAAAGAAAAGAAATAATCCAGCTGATAAAAGAATATATCGATGTCTTTGCTTAGAATTATGAGGATATGCCAGGTCTTGATCCAAAAGTGGCTACCCATAAACTCAACATATTTTCCGATTCAAAGCCTGTAAAGCAACACCAACGCCGGTTCTGCCCGGATATGATAGATGCCATTGAAGCTGAAATCAAGAAGCTAATAGCATGTGGGTTCATCCAGGAAGAACAACATCCTGATTGGGTCGCTAATGTTGTCCCGGTTATGAAGAAAAACGGGAAAGTGCGTGTTTGCATCGACTTCCGAGATCTAAATGCGGCCTGCCCTAAAGATGAGTTTCCTCTTCCCATTACAGACGTCATGATCGATAATACGTGCGGTTTTGAGCGCATGTCTTTCATGGACGAATTTTTAGGATATAATCAAATTAAGATGAATCCTGAAGATGAAAAGCATACTGCTTTTCGTATACTACTGGGGGTATATTGCTATACAGTTATGCCTTTTGGATTAAAGAATATCGGGGCTACATATCAACAAGCTATGAGTAACATATTCCATGAGCATCTGCGTAAAACGGTAGAATATTACATGGACGATATTGCTGTCAAAAGCCGCCTCAAGGATAATCACATCCAAGACTTGAAGGCAGTATTCGAGTTGATGCACCAACATCAACTCAAAATGAACCCCACAAAGTCCTTTTTTGGTGTATCCAGTGGCAAATTTCTGGGATTTGTCATTACCGCTAAAGACATTCAAGTTGACCCTGATAAAGTAAAAGCCATCCTAGAAATATGACCGTCTCGTAATCTCAGAGAACTTAGGGGATTTCAAGGTCGTCTAGCTTATATCAGGAGATTTATATCCAACCTCTCCGGAAGACATCAACCTTTTTCTCGTCTAATGAAGAAAGGTGTGTCATTCGTATGGGACGAAGCCTGTCAACAAGCGTTTAATGACATCAAACGCTATCTTACTAATCCTCCAGTTCTGGTGCCTCCGGTCATAGGAAGACCATTTTTGTTGTATGTTCGAGCAATAGATCATTCTTTAGGGGCTTTTCTTGCACAAAAGAACAATGAGGGTCACGAACAGGCTATTTACTATCTAAATAGGATAATGGTCGGAGCTGAACACAGGTATAGTCCAGTGGAAAAAGAATGCTTGGCCCTAATATTTGCCTTTCAGAAGACGCGACATTACGTAACGGACCAAACTCTTCATATCATCTCCAGAATCAATCCACTTCGGGTTTTAATGAATAAGCCGAGTGTTCTTAATCCTGACTCGAGACTTGGGCAATGCTACTGACACTATATGATATGGTGTACGTCCCTCAGAAGTCCATGAAAGGTCAAGCCTTGGCTGATTCTTAGCTGCCCATCCAATTTCGGAAACCTCTAAATTATATGAGGATATTTTCGACGAAGTTGCAGAATGTAATTAGGCAATGGAAGGTTATACATGGCAGCTATTCTTTGATGGCGCCTCCAGAATGGGTCCCAAGGGAAACGTGGTTTTAGGAGTAGGAATTGTCCTGGTGACTCCTGATAAACTCATCATCTATCGAGCATATTCTCTTAGCGAACCCTTCTCTAATAATGTGGCAGAGTATAATGCTCTACTAATCGGGTTTCAAGTCACTAAAGAATTGGAGGTAGAATACCTGGAAGCTTTTGGTGATTCTCAGCTGATCGTCAATCAGGTCAGAGGAATATATGAAGTCCGTAATCCAGACCTCATTCCTTATCACCGAACAACGATCGAAATAGCAATGTCTTTTAAAGGATTCTTCTTAGAGCATGTTCCTCGATCTCAAAATTTGGAAGCTGATGCTCTGGCCAGCCTAGCTGCAGATCTAGCTATTCCTATAAGAAGGCAGAATTCGGTGATCCTTCTTAACAGAGATTTGTTTTATGTAAAAAATAACTTTAACATAGAACGCAGTTATGCCATAAACACGGTTCCTCCTAAGAGAGATTGGAGAAGTCCCTTTATAGACTTTGCGTCATACGAAATTTTACCAGAAGATCCTAAAGAAGTAGTATCTATCAAGAGACGATCATTACGTTTCTATTTTGATGCTTCTTCACAAAGTCTATATCGCCGAACATATGTTTACGATATCTCTCTGATGATGATGCAAGGCGGGTCATCCGAGAAGCTCATGACGGGGTATGTGGAGCACATCAACCCGGTCCTAAGTTATATGATCGTATAAGGAGGATGGGCTGCTATTGGCCTACTATGATTGCAGATGCCGTGAAATATGCAAGATAATACAAAGCCTGTCAGGTTCATGCAAATTTTATACATCAGCCTTCTGAGTATTTATATCCTACTATTGCATCATGGCCCTTTGAAGCATGGGGTATGGATATCGTTGGTCCTATTCATCCTTCGTCTTCTAGAGGACATCAGTTCATATTGGCTATAACAGACTATTTCTCCAAATGGGCGGAGGCGATCCCTCTTGCTGAGGTAAAGACATCCAACGTGATCAGCTTTATCAAGCACCATATAATTTATCGCTTCGGGATACCCCGAAGGATAATTCATGACAATGGGTCTCAATTCATCAGTCAAGCGTTTCACCGATTTTGCGATAAGAATCAGATATAGAATATGGCCTCAACGGCATACAATACTGCTGCTAATGGTTTGGCGGAAGCCTTCAACAAAACCATCATCAAACTCTTGAAGAAGTTTGTCTCTTCAAACAAAACAGAATGGAACGAGAAGTTGGGAGAATGTCTGTGGGCATACCGCATAACGGTACGAACGCCAACGGGTTATACCCCATTTTTGTTAGTTTACGGGTGTGAAGCAGTTCTCCCCATTGAAGTTCAAATTCCATCACTCAGGATAGCAGTGGCTAATAAGCTGACTTAGGAAAATAATGATCGTTTAAGAATTCAAGAGCTAGAAGGATTAGACGAGAAACGTCTTCAAGCTCAACAGCGCATCGAGTTCTACCAGGCACGCATCTCCAGAGCTTTTAATCAAAAAGTGAAGGAAAGAGTGTTCAAAGTTGGCAAGCTAGTTCTAGCTGTGAAAAGGCCAATGATTATTACACACAAAAGTAAGGGCAAGTTCCAGCCCAAATGGGAGGGCCCTTATGTGATTGAAACCACATTTTCAAATGGCGCTTACAGATTAGCCAAGACTAATAGAGATTTGATAATGGCTCCTATCAACGGCAAATTCTTGAAGAAGTACTATGCTTGATCTCCTTTGCTCAAAGGGGGTATGGTGAAGATTTCATTCTGATGACACTACATACAAAGATTAGTTGGATCATATTCTATCATGTTCTTGTGACCTCTGAATAGATATGGTTAACTAATTTGAAACTTCAAAACCTATCACGTCCATATTACCTCTGATAGTGTTTTGTAAACAAATTTAGTTAGATCATATTCTATCATGTCCATATTAGCTCTGAATAGATATATTCAGCTAAACCTTTCCGAAAGTATATCATGTCCATATTACCTCTGATATCACTTTCATCTTAGCCTATCATTTATATTCAAAAGTGATAGGTCCACAAAGTCAGAAAATATATCTTTATTATCTCTAGAAATAGCAAATTACAAAAGGAGCAAAAAGGTACATCATTAGGGAGGAGCTGTTAAATCGCAAATCTGTTGCGCTAAAGACGCCATACTTTCATTCCTGGAGTTCAAGAAGTTAGTACGAGCCCGCTCCAGCCTTGCTTCGTCATTGCTCAAGATAGATTGTTCGGACAGAGAATCAACAAAACTTGCATGGATGACACCCGCATGTGCCAAGTTCTGCTGAGATGTCTTCACTTGGCCCTTAAATACATCACGAGCTACCGATGCCTTGAGAAGTCTCTCATTTGTCTGAGCAAGTTCAGCTTCCAATTCTCGGACCCTCACTTCATATCCCTCACATTCAGCGCAGCACTGAGCAAGCTGAGGAATACTCTCCATTAATACTGCTTGCTCTTTCTCCATCTTTTGTTGCTGTCCCTGGATGGATTTGTTTAAAGATTCAATCTGCTGAGCAAGTTCCACAGTTAAGGAGTTATACTCAGCTTGAACCAGGTCATCGATGCTGCCTCGGGATAGTTGCAAATATTCGTTAATGGGTTATTCTAAACTATTAACTATTTGCTCTAGCGCATCAGCTCTTTCAACGTCATTGAAATTTCTAATCGATGCTATAGTGAGCTTGGAGAACGTCTTCAGAGCATCAAAGCATAGATTCTTCTCCAGCACCATGGATATCAATTCTTTCAAAGTGACATAGAATATACTAGTGTATTGTTCAACTAGCGTAGCAAAGATTGAATGGACGCTGGGGGTGACTGCAATACCGGTAAACCTCCTTTCTGGAATGATTGTAGAGGATATTGCCACAGTCGTCGCTTCAACAGATGGGGCGATAAAAGAAGAGACACCAACAACGGTTGGAGTTGCTGGCATGATTAACGAAGGAGGCACGATCGAGATGGTGGGTTCATCCTCCTCTGATGTTATTTGAACTGCCATTGGCGGGATGACACCCGAGAATGTTGCGGATGAAAGATCGGCAGTTTCAAAGTATGCTTCGTCGACGTCAGGTGCCGCCGTTTTATTAGCTGGATCCGCAACAAAATTAGAAGTTGTGTCAACTCTGCCCTCCCCAGAGATGTCTTTGCCTGAAAATAAGATAAGCGAAAGTTAATATCAATTTGATGTTAATTTTCCTGAAGAAAGCGTGAAGACAATATTTACCCATGGCCGATGGTATGTATGTTGCGTCTGCAGCCTGTATAGCTAAATCATTTCTTAATGATGCTAAACAAGCTGTCATACCTGGAGATGAGGGTACACCAACTGACGTTTGAGGGTAGTCATCCCAGTCGTCACCCAGATCCACTAGAGGTTTATCGGGTGGAATCTCGCTCGAGATACTTATAGACGAAGGAGGGGCTAGTCCCATTATTTATCTTGGCAAAGGTATATGGATTCTTATTACGCTCGGCCTTGAAGGCGATCTAGAAGCACTACCAGTAACGGTGGTAGTGGCAGCAGTAGCGGGCAAAGAATCTCCAGCACTATCAGCTGGAACTGTAGAGGTTCCCTCTCTAAAAGGCGAAGGACCTCTGATCAAAGAATCATCCCCAACAGGGGAAACAATAGGCTCACCCTAGAGGCCCCCTTGGTGGAAGTCCTTTTAGGACCTCTGGTAATCTGCTTCTTCTTCTTGCGGGGAGAAGGCTTTTTTAGAGTGGAAGCCTTTTATTTACTGGGGATTATGAGAGGCTCTGCTGGCGGAGCTATTACGCCTCTCGGTACAATCAACAAATAATCATCTGCACCGGTGGTTTCATCACCTTAATCGGAGAAGACAATTGGTATCTCCTCTCTCCCAGTGGACCTATGTGAGGGCATCCTAAAACTTCCATGAACATCAAAATCATGATGGAAGGTATTGATGGACACATAAAACTTCCCGTACGAGTGAAGAATGTGCAGCTCCGTGGAGAGAGAAGTCGCGAGCATAACAAAGGTTGCTCCAGTACAACCCATTATAAAGTACCGCCATCCTTTAGCTCCATCAATAAGTCCACCTTTGAACTTGAAGCTGGTGATAGGATTCCCCACGTGCAACTGATCATACCCAAATTGCCTAGCGAAATGGCTAGGTAGATAAGGCTCCAAGTAGCACTGGTCCTCACTTCTGTACAACAGATGGGAAGGTCTAATACAGACCAACCAGTAAAAGGCTTCAGGAGAAAGAATAGTCTTCCCCTGACATACATCAGAAGTTTTGTCCCCTGTTGATTGATATGTATGGAGGGGACAATGCAGAAGAACTTCCAACTATGTACAAAATTTAGTGCTAGCCGACAGTCAATGACGCTAGTCACATTCCAAGAAAAATTCCTGTAATTCAACAGGAAGTTATTGCCTGAACCACTGGCCGACCTGGGAGGCATCACTCTGGTGTTGTGAAGGATTAACCATCCCATCAGATATAAGAATGACAATTCCACTCTAGGATATCCTTCACGCCGTGTATCATCAGCCAGCAGTCCCTTAGTAATGGCCCTCAGGCCAGCTTGAATCCTGCATACCATGGCAGGGAGCAGGCCCAATCTTGCTCCAAACACCAAACGTACTGCGGGCCATAAGGTATTACGATGCATAGGATCCGCAGACGCGATGCCAGGAACCACCCATCGGCGTAGCCAAACAGAAAGAAAGCCAGCCAGTTGAGCTTCTCTTGACAGAGGCTTTCGGCAATGCCTCATATAGCTGTAGGCTTTGGTTCCTGCAGGATAACCCCCTATCTCTTCATCGAGAACACAATCTGAAGCCCCTGCATCTTCAATGAGATCATCGACTGTGTTGGCACTAAGCATGCTCAGAAGGTTCAAGGGTTTATCTCTGCTATCTAAAACCTTGTCTTGTTTGGCATTTCTAGCCTGATGGATGAAGAGGTAGGATACCCATTTGTTGATATAGGCTAAATCAGAGGGCTCCTTGTAGAAGGCGGTGCATGCAAAGTAGTGGCTCATCAGCTTTTGGTATACTGCCACTGCCCGAGGGTGGGTATCCTTCAACTCCCTATTTATCGGAACATACTCTTCATATGGAGTGTCGCCCATTGGCAGCTTTGAGATATCTGCCATCTCATGAAGTGCCAGTCCCAACTCACCTATCGGAGTGGCGAAAGTCCCAGGGAGCGAGTTATATCGCTCCATCAAAGCTAAGAACAAATTGGGGTTGAGAGACAGCCCAACACTAGTAGCCCACACAGCTGCAAACAAGCCAATACTTTCCAGCTCCACCTGAAAGTGCGTCAGGGCCCATGCAGTTAAACTGGCCCATCGAAGATTCTGGGGTTAAGCCATCCACTGGTGCGAGGGTTAACCTTGGGGTATACCCTCCCTGCCCCATAAAGTCATTACAGAAAGTCGCTATTTGAATCAGCTGGATCAGTGAAGTGTCTTCACTCGGGACGCTGCCCGACAGTAATCCTCTGAAAGGCATGACAGGGCCTGAAGGACTGCTCACAAAGGACCCTCGGTTCAATCCTTTCTTATAAAAGATCTTCCCCGGCTGGCCGTGAAGATCGGGAGTCAGAGTCCATACCATTTTTCTGGGATGGGTGGCATGGAAGAATACAGAGATAGGGTAATCTTTGGACATCTTTGGCAGATACATGTTCGTGCCCTCAGCAAAAAATACCCAATCTTCCTTCTTGGGCTTGGTCTGAGACTGCTTATCAATAACGTCCCCGAATAAGAAAGCTGGTTTCTTATACTCAGTCCCATCTATGTATGTCAGGGGCTCCCCGCTGATCATACTCAGCAACATTCGTTCTCCTTGGGCTGAGATCAGAGTTCCCCTTTCTTGAGGATACTCGTTTCCACAGATGGGGAATGTCACATGGGACAAGTCCTCCAGGTAGTTGGAATTCAGCATTCCAGCAGCAGAGCCCATCACTTCAGCCAGAGGAGGAATCTGTAGGTCCACTGCAAGAAGCAAAAAAATAAGTCAGTTTTACGCTAGACGCTACACTCTTGCAGTATACGCCAAAACTTGACAGTCTGAGTTTTTAAGCCAGACTACAAAAATTTGACTTTTTACGCTGGAATTTACTTCCAGTGCGTAAAAACTCCAAGTTGGCAGTATACGCCAAAACCGAACAATCTGAGCTTTTACGCCAGACTGCCAAAATTTGAGTTTTATGCTGGAATTTACATCCAGTGCGTAAAACGCAAGGTTTGCAGTATACGTCAAATTTTGACAGTCTGAGTTTTTATGCCAGACTGCAAAAATATAGAGTTTTATGCTGACACATTAGGAATGTGGGCATATTTTGTGCATACACGTACAACGTGTGCGAAGGATTTTTTTTTGTTCTCTCGAAGTCTTTACCTGTGATGCCCGGGGCGCAGCTAGACGGCGGAGCACTTCGTTCAGAACGAGGCTCGTTTGGCCTAGCAGGAGTCGCTCGTGCTTGAGCAGAGGAGCGAAATGAGGAAGCGACTTTCTTTCCCTTAGCCGCGGATGCCTGTTTTGGTGCCATGGCTAATCTGAGTTCTCTGAAAGAGACGAAGACGAAGAGTTCTCAGAAAGAAGACGAAAGATTCTCAGAAAGAGACAAAGGGTTTTACAAAGACAGATGAAGGGTTTTTCTCTCTTATGACCCAGGACTATTTATAGATTTCAGATAACTCTTTGAATCCTTAACCAAATCCGATCTTATCTGATCAGTTAAGATTGAGGACCACGTCAGCCTATCATTTGAAAAGGAAGACGAATAGTCATGTTGCATAACAAATCTACGATTTTACGCTTAGAAGCTTTTACGCCCAGAAGCTACAAATCTACAATTTTACGCTCAGAAGCTACAGATCTATAATTTTACGCTCAGAAGCTTTTACGCTCAGAAGCTACAGATCCATGATTTTATGCTCAGAAGCTATAGATGCTCCGGATCTATGACTTTTTACATATCTTAAAATTACGCAGGACAGGATACACCTATATCTTGATAGTTTGGGTCTTATACTCGAGAAGGCCAATTACAAGGGTTCACGCAGAATATGCTCCTTTTTGGTTACAAAATATTATAAGTGCCTGAAACACACAGATGTCAGTGTTTAAGATGACTTTTCTTCTTGGGCCATTGGAAGTTCGTTCGAAGTCTAGCCATAATCCTTTACATCTAAGTTCATGTATGGCCTATTCGGCGGACATTTCGAGAAATCTTCGGGAAGCCATTCTTGAAGATGATGTTCTGAACAAAAATTCTTCGTATCAGAGAAATGACAGTTCAGAATTCTATGTGACTCCTCGTCCAAAAATAGCATGACAATTGGATTTTTAAGACAACTTAATACCGAAGAGATTTTTTACGCATTTCCCGTTACGCGTAAAAGTGGGGACATGACGGGAAGCATATTTGTCAGAATCAGCGTAAAAAATTACTCAATCATGCTGAAGCTGCGTCTTATCAGACTTTCTCACAGCAATATGGCAAATCAAAGAGGCGTAAAAGAAGACAAGTTTATTAATCATGGTTACATATGATGAAAATCTATTTTATAAAGGATTTTTCATTAATATTCAATATCATGATGGGAATCTATCACGCTAGGTTCTCGTCTGACGGAGATCTTCAGTTCTTCTTCTACGGCACTTTATCGGCCTCTTCGGCCGATGAACAAGAAAATGGTTAATGGCGGAAGGATACAGAACTGGGCCTGTTTAAATTATTCAAGTCCCCCCATACGCCATGGCTGCCATACCTAGAATTGTTTTAGGGATTCAGACTCAACACAATACTGGAAGACACGACCAAGCTGCCAACCAGGGTCCAGCTTCATAATAGGGGAAATACAGCTAGCAAGCTGTGTGGTCTACTGCGACCCTTCCTCTCTCTTTGACGAATCACCATATAAAATTGTTGATTATCTCGAGCAAAGAAAGCTATGATATCCTTCCATGATCCATCATTGCAGAGGATATTTGCTCGAAGATGCCTCTTTTTACGGCTCCTTACATGCTAAAAGAGCATGATCTTCTTCTTTCTCAGGTCATCCCAAACCATCTTCATGGTGAAGGAAGTATGGAAAAACAGGTTCACTCACTTGCCTTTATATAGGCATAAGAGAACATACCAAATCCCAACAACTTCCTAAATATCTTCAAAAAATTAGCCTCGCAGAATGAGTCAAATTTGACCGTTTCATGCTTCATTCAAAGTATTTCAAATTATGAGGAATTTGAAAACTTTGAAGGGAGACTTGTAGGAGGATGAAATACATTGGGGAATTGTACGCATAAAACCTCCAACATACATGAAGTCCGCGTAAAACAGAGCTTCAATGCTGTGTGGCATAAAAATATGACTTCAGAGCTATATGCGTAAAACAGAGCTTCAGCGCTGTGTGGCATAAAATATGGCTTCAGAACAGCCCGCGTAAAGCAGCACTCAAAGGCTGTCTTGGCGTAAAAGGTTGCTATACCTCCCTCCGGCGTAAAATACGTTTGCTTTTAATGCAGCATGAAGTTGTACGAGGAGCTCTTCGTATTCCTCGAATGAATCTGTCAGACAGAGCAGTAAACCTGACTCCTGACAAAAGTACTGCACGACGATCGAGAGGACGGCTGTAATGATGATTCTGCAGAGAGGCCCAGGCTGTCGTTTAGTGACATATCCTTGATACAAGTCATTTTTACGCATTCAAGGAATATGCTGCCTATTTTACACAGGTAGAGATGAGTTTTTACGCTCGAGATGAGACAAAATCAGACGCCACTTTAAAAGCTATCTCTCATATAGAGCTCGAGGCGTATCTTTGCATTTAATGCACGAGATGGGGGCAGATCTCTGCATTTAATGCACGAGATTTTGTTCTATTTTTAATGACTGGGAGAGCTAAAACTGTGACTAATAAGCTCACATCACCATCCTTGCATGTTACGCCAACCAGGCTATTTTCAACTATAGGAGTACGCCGTATGCTATCTCCTTGAAATACGCCAACTCAGGCTATATTTGCAAAAGTACGTGATAAGGCTATTTAGCCCAGAATACGCTCAAGACCTCAGTCAGGAAGGATAATTGGCTAGTTTTATGCTGGTTATCTATTATTCATGCAGTATAAAGCTTTACGCATAATTTGGCTTTTACGCCAACAAGACAGCTATTTGGCTTTTACGCCAACAAGACTGTTATTTGGCTTTTATGCCAACCATGTTTACGCGAGGGGCAGTTTCCTATATGGATTTTATGCCATGATCTTCGAGGAGCGGTTATACGTGTTACCTCATAATGGGACACGCGTCATACGCGAATTCAGGAGATCATTCAAACGTGGGTAGCAGTTATTATAACCACCGCGTAAAGGGTGCAACTCTCTTTATTATTTGGCTTCTACGCCGACTGGATAGTTATTGTAACTGATCTCTATAAATAGAGACCTCCGGTCACAGGAGAAAGGGGAGAAAAAAGATCAAAATCAGGGATCAGATCGAAAAAGGAGCAGAGAGCACAGACAGATAGTGTCGATTGACAACTTCGACAATGAGAATTCAATCCCACTTACAATCTTTGAAGCTTCTTCTTCTTCTACAACACTTCTTCATCATCGTGTGGTCCAAGGGACAAAGTGATCGACCGCAGATCAGACTCCTATAGCAATTTTTCCCCAGAATTATTTTTTTGTACTTGACATCCTCGTATTGGATTAATTGTACTCTTTTTTTTTCTTGTTTGTAAACAAAGAAAGGGTCTCGTATAAACCTAGTTTCATTCTTTTATTTATCATCAAACACACTCGAGGATCCATCATACTTTTCCCTGACTCATGGCGCATACCAGGAACATGGTTGCCGAGGATAATGAGTGGATTTTCTTCTGGCCTACTCGTCATTGTACAATTTGCTCTTTTTTGTCATTTTGCCACCGACACCTTTTAGTCGGCACGTCTAGACATTAGTTCCTTTTTATGACTGTATATAAATCAGACTACAACTGTAAGACTGTCATGTATTTTTGTTTTTTCACCATCTTATTATTTTGAACAGCTGGTCTCAAGAACATCTTAAGAAATAGTTTATGATACCTTATTACTTTATCATATATGCTCTATGATTATGGTTTCTTATTTGATTGATTGAGACATAGATGTTCGTGTGACCCTAAGTGACCTGATTGTAGCATGCACTCCCTTATCTAGTTACAACCGTGATCGCCGTACGATATATAGTACCATGTACGGGATAGCTGGCCGTGTCCGTCTCCGTATTCTGGTACATTGGCGTGACAAAATAGCAAAGGGGTGTCGTCACTAGAGGTATGGCTGTTACGACCAACCGGGATTCCAATAAATTTTAAGGGTCAAATAAGAGCCAGATGATCTTGTTTACAAGTAGAAAGAGACATGCAGGTCCGATACAGGAGGAGGCATCTCCCGGGGGCAGAGATACGACGACCATCGAGATGGATGTACAAAGAGAGAATCCTGCGTGGGCCAATCTACTTCGAAGGGTGGCAACTGTGGGCAATACCAATGGTGTAGAGGAAGATATGAGTCTGAATGAACCAGTGTCTCCCCCAGATGTAAGATTTGATATAGTGCAAGGGGCCATGATTGATAATTAATATCTATTGCCTTTTTGGAATGTTCGTGGAGCATGCTCGATAGGCAGCTGGAAGGAGATTTGTGAGGTTCTTAGGAATACGCAATGTTCTAAAAATGCGTTATTAGAAACTAAGATAAAGATGGAGCGATTATTGGTGAAAAGAATATCGAACCATTGTGCACATGTGCATAACCTCAACTTGTGTAGCATGGCCAAGATTTGGGTTCGAAGGGATAGTCGTAGTTCTGATGGGAGAGTGGTACGTATGTCGAAATAATTGATTGTAGTAGAATTATTTAATAAGGATGGATTCAAATTTATTTTTGGTATGGTATATGGACACAACGATAGGCGGAGGCGGGATGATTTATGGCGTAAAATTATTCATGTGAGCATATTAGCAAATAGTGCCAAACTGCCTCTCTTACTTTTGGGGCACTTCAATGCGCTCATGTATAAGCAGGAGAAATTGGATGGAAAGCCTGTGACGGACCTCATCCTACAGGACTTCCAATAATGTATGTTGCAGTCTGGGTTACATGTCCTAGAGAGGACCGTCTATATATGGACTTGACACAACAAAGCTGTTCGGAAGAGAGTTTCATGTCCATTTGATAGAGCTCTGGGCAATAGTGTCATGTTTTACAAGTATCCGCAGTCAGTTGCGGAAGGGCCGGCAGTGGGGAGGAGTGACTATTCTCCCATTTGCGTTGGGTACACGGAGAGGACCAATTGGAAAGCTCGACCATTCCACTATAATAATATCTGGCACTTGTCGTATGGGTATCAAGAGGAGGTGGAAGTTGGACTCCACTCGGTGGCCATGGGTACTACCCAATATACCTTGGTGCAGTTGCTTAAGCATGTCAAGGTGGCATTGTGGCGATGGAACCGTGACTACCTTCGGTTAATGTAAACCCCCACTCCTAAAATTTTATATTAATATAAATTAGCTAGGAGTGACATAGTTAAATCATGATTATTAACTACACACACACACACACACACACACACACCCAACTTAGGTTACAACGCTGGTCACAAAAGTGCAAGACACACGACTCAAGACCGTTGTACCTACACCTAGACTCTCACAGACTGAACAGGCTTAAGAGCAAAAATAAATGACAAAACCCCAAAAGTATAAGGATAGCTATAAGCATCTCTGAGGAGAATGCATCCTGCTCAACAACAAGCTGTATTTCTAAGACTTGTGCCGACAAGATAGTAAAGCTTTAGAGATTTGTCTGGCTACTTTCGTGATGAGCTGAGAATAAGAAATACAACTCTCTTCGTAAATAAATTTGTTTAGGTTCTTCTAAAGAACCCAAATTATTGCCGCGACAACAATATTGAGGAAGTGGTTAGGGGGCCTCCCTCCCCATATCACAAATCTGGTAGCAAGTGAACCATTCCCACAATGAATGTTGCACAAACTTTGAAAGAATTCCCAAACCTTACTATCACATTGAAATACAAAAAATATCTGATTGATCGATTCTTGTCTCGGTCGACGCAACAATGACATTAGAAGCGAAAGAGAAAACGTGATGAATCAAGATATCGTCGGTTGGAATTTTACCTTTGTAAACTCTCCAAAACAAAATACTCCACTTGATTGGAATGCATGAGCTCCAAGAAGGTTGTGCTTCAACTGGACCATGAATGGAGGGTCGACTGGAGTGCCAACCAGAAGACGTAGAGAAGTTACCGTTGCGGGAGGCTGCCCAGCTGAAGGTGTCGGCCTGATCGGTGATGAAAAGCCCCGAAGTAGTGATATCGAAAGTAGCCGACTGAATGAAGTATAATGAAATCTGGGGGTAGATCCATCCGCTGTCGGGAGACCATATTTGGTTGATAGGGTTCCCTTTGTGTTGCTGAACCAGAGTCAGAAGAGGAGTAAAACCTAACCAAATCTTTCAAGAGGCATCGGAGTTTTCATTCCCAGTACCAAATGAATAAACTAGAATAAGCGGGATTAGCGACGTTTTTTAGTGACTCCATTTAAAAACGTCGCTAATTTAGCGACTCCATGTAAAAACGTCGCTAGACGTCGCTAATTGGCAACATTTAGCGACGTTTAGGGACTTTTATTCAGTTTTTAAAAGATTAGTCGCTATAAGTTCAATTTAGGTCGCTAAACGTCGCTAATATGTTTTATTTAGCGACGTTTAGCGATATTTTTAGCGACGTATATATTTTGGATATTTAGCGACGTCATTAGCGACGTCATTATTGGCGTCGCTAAAAACGTCGCTAAATTCTAAATTAGCGACGTAAATTAGCGACGTCATTATTGGTGTCGCTAAATCGTGGCTAAATTCTAAATTAGCGACGTCATTATTGGCGTCGCTAAAACGTCGCTAAATTTTTTACTTAGGGCTGATTCCCCCCATTTCCTTCGATCTCTCCCTCTCCCTCTCCCAAAATTCTAATCCGCTCTCGATCTCTCCTGCTCCGACTCCTCCTTCCTCCCTCCGGTGACCCCCCTCGGCCGCGTCCTCCCTCTTCGGCTCCCCTCCTCCCTCCGGCGCCCCCTCCTCCCTCCGGCGCCCCTTCCTCCCTTCCGGCGACCCCCCCTCCAGCCGCGTACTCCCCCCTCCGGCCGCGTCCTCCACCCTCCTCCTCCTCTAGGTAAATCCTAACCCTCTCTCTCTCTCTCTCTCTCATAGGACACACATGTGATACTGACACAGATACGACACACACACACACACTGACACAGACACAGACACTGATGAGGACCTAGGGTTAGATTTTTTTGACCTGGGTTAGGGTTAGGGTTAGGGTTTTTGATCAGGATTAAGGCTCCATTCTTCTTTCATGGGTCTGATTTGAGTTTTAGTTCATTTGAGGAGCTAGGTATCCATTTTGCAGAGCGTGTCTTTTTCATACTATTGCTGTTATTTGTTGCTTATTTTGATAAACAAGCATCATAGCTTTTCACTCAATTGTGTTTGAGAATGCAAGTACAAAGTGTTTAATGAAACTTATTCTTTTAAGCTAATTAAAGACTCAGTAGAAGTATTTATTTATCTGTAGTGTTCGTAGTTGTATTATTTCCTCAAAAAAAAAATTGACACATGGTTTCGGTTCATGCGTCAGTTTTCCGATGCGGTTTACGTAGAAGCGTTCAATTTAAATTTGCGCTCTTATCAATTCACTCAAAGGAAAAATAGGAATACATTTTTTTTATAAAATGGAGGATAATTAGAGCATATTCAACCCTATTGTCTTATTTTTTACTGTGATTCCTACGTGGAGATCTTTATCTCAAAAAATTTAACTTCCAAGACTATTTAGACATCAATACTGAAGCCTTTATCTCGAAATTCTTGAGTTCATGGAGATCTGAAAAGTTTATATTCTTGCTGTCTATCTAAAGAACTAATCATGTTTCTAGGATCGGAACTGAGAGTGAGAATATAAGAGACATTTAGTGCTCAAATAGTTATTGATGTTAATGAAATTAGTCATCCTATATTTTGCCAACCAATTTTTAGAAACAGCATTAGTACCTTTCGTGCAATACATATATAGAACTGATAAGTGAATAAAAATATTGTGCTTTTACCATGTTACTTTAGACTGCATTTTGAACTCAGACCCATCACTCTCTCTCACCCTAGCTTGCATGACACCTATCAGTAATTACAGATATGGACACAACACATGAAGAAAAAAATAGCATGTTATTAAAAAACTACAATTTATGTACCTAATGACCTTCCAAACAATTCTTATTTGATGGGTGATATAGAATTTTATGATCAAACTCGGTGTGAATGTCTTATTTAATGGGTGATTTATGAAAGTAAAAGCTCGTCGGGAGTACAGTATAAATATAGTATATAAACTGGTGTCAGCTATTAAAATTATGTAATATTTTTATTCAAATTGCACTCAGAAGTTGTAGCAGCAAGGACATAAAAACTTGTTTATAAACTTTGTTTTGAGATCAATGACATCCCAAAGGCCAGAGTCTCCTATGAACCCCATATCTCTTATTCCATGGCAAAGAGGCTTTGCACCTAGTGAGTGATAAAAACTGTGATCTCTCCTACTAATTTGTGATCAATATTAGTGTAGTTTATAAACAAGTTTTATACAGATAGTTATAAGAAGCAACTTGTGACTGATAAACCAAGTCATATGTATGAGATTTATGTTTGAATAGTTTTATGATTAGTATCATTATTATACTCTCATGTTTTATGATTCGTATCATTATTATACTAAAACAAACAATTTATAGGCAGGGCTGTTGAGGGTATGTCTTAATTAATATCTATCTTACCAGATGGCACCCAAGAGAGAGACACCTCCTACTGTTAAGGAGGAAGTGATGCCTCATACTGTTAAGGAGGAAGAGATACCATCTGCTGTATCTCAGACGGGGAGTTCCAGTCACCCAGCACCTATAGCGGCTGTATCTCAGACGGGGAGTTCCAGTCACCCAGCACCCATAGTGGAGATTGATCACATAGACGCTGTTTATGCACAGTATCTGAGGGACTGGTATGTGCCCCAGCATATTGGATATCCTCGAGATTGATACTGTGATGTTTCATATACTTTTATTGTAGTTATTGTGTGATACAAACAACCTATATATTATGCTCATTGTGTGACTGTGATACTTATATATTATGCATTTTGTGTGACTGTGATACTTCTATTTTGTGTGTATTGTGTGACTGTGATATTTTATATATTTTTTGTGTTATTTCGTACCCAAAAAATTTAATGGAGGGTTGCTCCAGGTCTGTCTATAATATTTGTGTGTATTGTATGACTGTGATACTTTTTATTCATATTAAATGATGTTAATTTACCGGTTTTAAGTGTTCCACCGAAGGGGTCGGCGAACCCAGAGAATTCAACGGAGGGTTGCTCCGGGTCTATTTTTAATTAAAAATTCATAAATTGCAGGAATAATAGTTTGGAAATAATTTAGTTTTTTTTTTATTTTTTCTGTAAAATTAGCGACGTTTTTAGCGACGTTTAGCGACGTTTATACACGTCGCTAACTACGTCGCTAATTAGCAACGTTAATAAACGTCGCTAAATACGTCGCTGTACGTCGCAAATTGCTGACATGGCAGTACTGCCAGGTCATTAAAGACGTCGCTGCCACGTCGCTATATAAGTCGCTAATTAGCGACGTTTAGCGACGTTTGTTTACGTCGCTAATTAGTGACGATGCGTCGCTAAACGTCGCTAATTTAGCGACACAATTAAGTCGCTAGAAAACGTCGGTATAGCGACGTTTAGCGACGTTTTTCCTTTCAGCGACATACCAATTTCCGACTTCTGTAAAACGTCGCTAATTTCGTCGCTAAACATGATTAGCGACGTTTTTTTGTCATTTAGCGACATTTTTTGACGTCGCTAATTCGACTTTTTCTGGTAGTAAGGAGAAGCCTGTGCCATCCAGGAGAGGTGCTGTTGTTGGCTGAAGCAATTGTGGGATGCTGGAGGAACGTTTATTTGCTTCTCATGAATATGTTCCATTAGAAATTCTTCGTCTTGAAGCCCCACCAAAGTTTGATGGAGAGATGGGAGATAGTGTTGGCCAAGCTGCGAACCACTAATCCTCCGTCTTCCGTAGGCAGAGCAATGGTGTTCCATCTAGCCCACAGCTTGCGCCTGGCGCCAACCGAGTTGCCCCAAAAAAACTACTGAAAAGATTTTTGATGATATTGAGGACATTCTTAGGTGGGTTGCACACGACCAATGTGTATATAGGGATTGCGTTGAGCACATGTTTGATCAAAACTAATTCTCCTCTGAGTGACAGTTATTGATTGTGCCACCCCCTATGCGAGACTGAATCTTATTGATGAGAGGGTCAAAAATGGTGGCTTTCCGTCTTTCGAACGCCATGGGGCAACCAAGATAAATAAAAGAAGGAGTGTCGATAGAGAATCTGAATGCTTGCCCAAGTACGCTACGAAGGAGAGGTGATATCGATTCATGAGTGTTTATGCAACATTTGCGCTTGTTGTTTCGCTAACCCAAAATCTGTTCGTAGCTTTTGACCATGTTTTCAATAAGAAGAACCGATCGCTTGGCCCCAAACGAGAAGATCCTGCCGTCATCTGCATAAGTGAGGTGAGTGATCAGTGAGCATCCGCTAGTTATACAAAAGTGGGTAAAACTCTAGTATTGACCCATCTTTATCAGATTTTGACTTAGAACTTCAGCGACAATGATGAATAAGGAAGAGGATAAGGGGTTGCCTTGATGGACTCCGTAAAAAGCTTTAAAAAAACCATCGGTGAGCTATTAATAATTGTGGAAAACCATGAATTTTTGATCGCTTACCAAATGATGTCGATGCAGGTTTTCGAAAAGTCAAATTTACGGAGAACCCAGATGAGAAATTGCCAATCTAAGCGATCATACGCCTTCTCTATATCTATATCGAGCTTGATGGTGATATTTTTCTCGCGTTTCTTTGTGCCCATGTTGAAGATGAACTTTTGAGCCAATAGTATGTTGTTTGTGATCTCCCTACCACGAATGAAACCGCTCTGCTCCTTGGAGATGATCTTAGTAAGAAGACATGCTAATCAGTTTAAAATAACTTTGGATATGATTTTGTTAAAAAAATTACAGAGACATATCGGACGAAAGTTGGCAAAGGAAACCGGGTTGGAAGATTTAGGGATGAGGACAAGTAAGGTGCTCGTGATAGCCTTCGGGAGTTCCAAACCTTCGAAGAATGCTGTGATAGCTTTCACCATGTCACCCTTGATAATTTGCCATGATGCTGGGAAGAAACCCCCCAAAGAAACTGTCGGGGTCGGGTGCGCTACGGTGATTCAGCTTTGCATGGATTTGGTGATTTCTTCCTCGGTAATAGGGAGAAGGAGAGAACAATTGTCTTTCTAAGGAGATGAGGGACGGAATAGGGTCTAGAGTCTCGGTAGAGAACCTGGCCTGAGATTTAGCGAAGAGGGTTGAGAAGTATGTTGTTGCTTCAGAAGCAATGTCCCCTTGATCGTGGATGATGTGACTGTTTGGGGTCTGAATTTTGTGGATAAACAGCTGTTGTCTTTTGTTCTTAGTGCATGCATGAAAAAACTTAGAATTTTTGTTTCTTCATAAATCCCACTTAAGGCTGGCCTTTTGACGCCAAATTGCGGCATTAGTAGTCGCCTTGGTCCATCCCGCTTCCTCATCTGCCATCGCTGTAGCCTGTACACCCCTGTCCTCATGGTGTAGATCTCGAGAAGCTTCTAAAGTTTAGCCGGCGCTTCATTTTGGACTGCTTGTAGAGTCGCCCCCCCCGCCTGGTCATACTCGAACTCAGCACGTTCGGCAACAGCTTTTGTCCTTCTAGCTTCCACAAAAATGTTGTTGTAGGTGCTACGACTCCAAGGCGCTAGGGCGTGTATGGAAGCCATTAGTCTGATTGAAACCCGGATGAGTTGGTTAGGGTGAGAAATATAGTGCCACACTTGTTGAATCACTGCTTTAAAATCTATATAATGGCTCGAAAAGTCTAGATACATGAAGCTTTTGTGGATATTAGGAGGCGAATTATCGATTTTGAGTAGAAGAGGAGTGTGGTCATATTTGACCCTATTGAGGTGAGCTATTGAAGAGCTTGTCAGGACCCACACTCCAAATAAGGGCACGAGTAGTGATCAACGCGGAACCATGTCAAGCCACGCCGTAATATCGACGGTAGAACGCTGTCTGGGTCATCCATACTAACTGAACTTCTCACACAATATATATATGGTACCTGTCAATGTCATCTCCACTCCAAACAGAAAAAAAACTATGGTATATGTTAATGGTAAACAATACTCAATCACAATGTCAAACTAAGAAAGATAAAGCACGATATGTAATAAGAAAGATGAAATAGGAATCTCGATACAATTTCAAGTCCACAAGAATATACATGCCAAATGTCTCAATACAAGTCTAATACAAGTTTAAATAATAAGTCTAAGCCTCTTCAGTATCTGGTACTAGGTCTTCCTGCTTTAAAGGAGTATTGTCTAAGGGTACATCGTCCTGTGGCCTGTAGTAGGTAGGATACTGGCCCACGAGCCAATCATCTGAAAAATATATCCATTCAGGATTGGAGTGAAGTACATACCTCTGAAAGCAGTTCCAAATACATAATTGAGTATATATAACAGATAATAGAAAATGATACATGATAACTAGCCAAAAGAAATGAAATAAACTTGAATGAACAGGTAATGTACTGGACTGAAGAACATGTAATATGAATAACTGCAATTTAAATGGAAATAGATAAGACTAACTAATGTGCCATAGAGTACAAGTTTATTATGTGATCAGTTTGGGTTGAACACAAATATAATATGGTAACTCGATTACACGTGTGATATGTAATCGACATGTACACGAATACACTTTGGTTTGATAACATAACCAACTCCTATTCCTCCATCCCTTACCGTGTTCAACGGGTACTCCTTCACATGTATTTCATCAAGTGTATTGGGTATTGATTATCGTGTACTTCATGTTCACACACTGCTCGTGTTTAGTGTGCCCATATTTGATAACATCTCCTAACATGATCCATATAGTACCAGTCTGTGTAACCACTGTGTCGAAATCAAGTATACAGTTATAGAACATGCGATATATACTCTATCATGAAATAAAAACCAACAAAGAGATGTACTCGTCTCTAGTCCTGAGCAAAGGTATCTCTCGATGCCCAAGCTGGTGTCACACACTCCTATTTAGGAAATATTAAGTTAATAAGTGTAATGAAAAAGAATTGGTTAAAATATACAAATGCATGCTTCTAGGCCAATCTTAGGTTAATACTTTGATTCTATGTTCTCACCTAGCTTCTAAGTTGATTAGTGCTAAGTTATATTAAGCCTTGGTTAGGTTCTAAGTTATAACCTTAAACATTACCATACTGGCTAGGGGTACTAGGATTTTCTTATGCTAGGTAGTATGATACTTTGTATCTAAAAGTTAATAATACTAAGTTATCACAAAACCCCATTACTTACCTTAGTTATACATAATGCTAAACTTACTAGAACTACTAACTACTAATTGATAACTAACTATCACTATACTAACTAAATACCAAATAGAGACACTAACTGATACTAAAACACACTAACTTATCTACATAACTGACAACTACTTATACTAACATATAGTATAACTAACATCTAACTAACTTACAACTAGGTACACTAACTGTGTGTATAATATGATACACAAAGATACTCCATCCATGCCAAAATATGCACTGGATCCAACTGCACAAGCTGACAACCCCCAACTCTAGGTAAGTTGACACAGATACTCTGCTACTGAACTGTAGATGCTCACCAATGCTTATGTATTGTACATGGCACCTAACCTTCCCTTACTTCACTGCAGTGCAATATCACTGCTCGATCTCTCTTTACATTACCACCCTGCCTATCTATCCTTTATTGTCCATATCTGAACTATATTAACAAACTTTATTATCTAACTATAACATAATACCTTACTGCAGGGATTGCTCACACTTCAAAGACCCATACTACTTGCACACTTCACATCCACCCCCTTCACACACTGCTTGTTGTTGCTACTATGCTCAATTTCATACAGCAAGCACATCTATTTTTCCCTTCTCTTTACTGCTCATGAGCCCAAAATTGAATGCATACCACATCCAAGTTCCCTCCTCACTGTCACTTGTGCACACATTCTTAGTTCTCAGTTAAACCTTCACTCTTCAATGACATTCCACCCAACTTACTGACACTACTAAGTTACTTGCACATAACAACTCAAGGCCAAAATTCTCCATACACAAATTGACCAAACACTTTAGCACTTTCTCATAGCAGCAATGTAAACTCCTGCACTACTGCTGCTGATACATGTATTATTGCACAATGCATAACAGCTTATCTCGACCTCCAACCTGCTGCCACTGTCTCAATATTCTGATACTCTCGAGTATCAGAGAAACTCGAGCACAAATCCTCCCCTTCTTTCCACTGAACTCCCCTCCAATCCTTATAAATAATTATACTACACATACAATAATTTCTCACTGCAACTGCAGTAAACTGCAATGCAGTTCCTTGACCCGAGCCCCCATAAATTTGTGCACACATACCCCAAATCGGCTACAACCCGAGAAGCAAGGCTTCCATAAACTGACACACAGGTTGTAACCCAATCACTAACCTGCAAGCCTCTCACTTTACTCCTGTTGTTACCTGAACCAGGAACTCCAATACCTATTGTAATTAACCCCTCCCTCTGAAACATCCTATAACCTGCAGTCTAGAATACCACTATTATTACCTCTTCCCTCTTTGAACTGGAAAGAAAACCCCCTCATCCAACTGGAACTGCAGTATACATACCCATCACCCTTACACCTGGACCATATAAAAAAACACCATACTTCCACATACTGCCACACCCGACCCCTTGCACCTCACACCTGTACCCACATTGTTCCAGGTCTACATATATTGCACATGTGTGCATCCTCGCATAAAATATTACCTCATTGCCATTGCCAAAATACCAAATGCACACACCTCACACACACAGTCGTCCATATATGATCCACATAAATATAAATAAGACACACACATCAATTACATATATACACAGGTATAACTCATAATATAACACCTATATATATATATATATATATATATATATATATATATATATATATATCATACACACTAGACATTTAGTCAAATACTAGGTGTGCAATATATAATACACCATGATACATGCTCAATTAGAATACCAAATCCTCCAATACTCTATAATAATTCTTTCCCCAAATCAAATATACTATTACATAACTAATGCAACTTGCTACCATAGAAATTAGAGGGAAATCACACAAACCACCTAAATTGGGCCCCGAATTATACCGTATCGCAAAATAACATAATACGGTCTACACGTATCAATTTGTGGATACGTAGCTAGTCCCACAACCCCGATCTAAGTCTAATTAGATCGAATTAATCTCATGACACACAGTTGATGTGTCAATCTCTTAATTCTCCCAATATGCACACCAAATACTACATCAAATTCATAATTCATAACCAATTAGCTTATAACTTGTTCCTATAGGTAGCCTTATGCCATAAAGTCATTATCAATTGTATGATTTGGGAGCTAGAATGAAAAAAAATTCAAAACTTACTAATTAGAAAATGATTTCCCTATGAATTATTCTCACGAACATGATCCAAACACGATCTCTCCAACTAGGCTCATTCTTCTTGTGCTCTTTGTTTCTCCAAGCTCCAAGCTCCAAGCTCCTTGTGGAATAAGAATGAGAGAAAAAAATAGAGGTGAATTGAGTGAGAATTCAATGGAGGGAATGATGGAAAATTGGAGATATAATTTCTAGTTCTAGAATGAATACAAATGAGAGAGAGAGAGAGAGAGAGAGAGAGAGAGAGAGAGAGGAGAGCCCCCTCAAAAAGTGGCAGGCCCCTCCCTCCTTTCCCAAGTCACATGTACCCATCCATTATGTATTATGGAGAAATAATTAGGGAGGGCTATTTGGGTAGTTTCTAACTATTTCTAATTAAGCTAATTCTTCTTAATTAATTAGTAAAAATTGTATAATGGGTTTGGGTCCAAGTTAGGCTCACTAGTTATCATGACAAGTCTAATTGGGCTTACAAGTGACAAGTCTAACTATTGGACTAGCCTCATAACAAAAATAATTAATACAATCATCAAATAATTACTATAACACACTAATAGTAATATTTATTTCTAAAATTATTTACCTATGCCAAAATTATCAAACTAACCCTAGTTGGAAAAGTGAGGGTGACAATCCTACCCACCTTAGAAAAGATTTTGTCCTCGAAATTTAAGAAAGAAACTAACTACCAATAGAAATCAATACAAGTAAGAAATAATTATACCTCACGACTCAAACAGACAAGGATATCGCTCGCGCATCTCGGCCTCTCGCTCCCAGGTACTCTCTCCTGGCGAGTGATGCCTCTACGCGACACATACCAAAGGAATCATCTGGTTTTGCAATACCTTCTCCCTGTGAACCAGAATCTCGACCAACCTAAATCTCTGAGTGATCTAGTATATGGCTAGAATCTGCCATATACCGTCTCAGCTGTGATACGTGGAACACGTTGTGCACTCCATCTAGTGTAGGTGGCAAGTCTAGTAGGTAAGCCACTGCACCGACCCTCTCAAGAATACCGAAGGATCCGATGTACCATAAACAAAACTTCCCGCCTCCACCAAAGCGAATTATGCCCCATGTTAGAGAAATCCTCAAGAATACCAGATCACTAACCTAGCACAAAATATAGCCTTAGCACTATAACTATAATAAGTAATCACAAGCAATACAAAGAAAAATTTATACCTCAAACTCCAATGGTCTCCGGTGGCTATCGGCCTAATGTTGCTGTCTGTCCTGCGCCACCTGAAGCCTATCTCTAATAAGCTTCACCTTCGCAGCCGTATCCACTACCATCTCCGGTCCCAATAAGGCTCTCACACCAATATCGTCCCAAGATAGAGTACGACATCTCCGTCTATACAATGCCTCAAATGGTGATATCTCTATACTGGCCTGGTAGCTGTTGTTATAAGCAAACTCTACCAAGTGAAGGTGTCCTCCTAAGCGCCTCCAAAATTCAAAACACATGTGCATAGCATATCCTCGAGAGTCTGGATAGTCCTCTCCAACTTTCCGTTTGATTGGGGGTGTTATGCGGTACTAAGCTTGAGTTGGGTGCCCAAGCTAGCCTACAAACTCCTCCATAAGTGGGATGTTAAGAGACTATCCCAATCTGAGACTATGCTCACAGGAGCTCCATGCAATCTGACTATCTGACGTATATACATCTCTGCGAGTTTCTCCGTAGACGTACCCACTTTGAATGGAAGAAAGTGGGCCAATTTGGTCAACCTGTCTACGATGACCCAAATTACGTCTTTGTCTCCTAGAGAACGCGAAATCCTCAAAATAAAGTTCATCGTCACATGCTCCCATTTCCACTCTAGAATGGGTAAAGGCTGAAGTAGTCTCTGACTTTACCTGCTGGCATACCAAGCATCTGGATATAAAGCAAGCCACCTCCCGCTTCATACCATACCACCAAACATGCTCTCTCATGTCTCTATACATCTTATTGGCACTTAGAAGCATAGAGTATTGAGATTGATGTGCCTCCAGAAGAACCTCCTCATATAATACTCCACTTGGTACACACAATCTGGTACTGTGCCGCAATGATCCATCCTCTGCAATACTGAAGTCCTCTGCCAATCCCATCCGGACCTGTGCTTTGATGCTTTTTGGAGACTCATCCTCGAACGTGTGGCCCTGATTTGGTCCATTAACTCTTATTTTACCTGGAGTCCCCATATCCGGGTCGCAACTCCAGAAACTAACACCTCAATACCCAAGCTATCCAGATCGGCCAACAAGTGTTTGTCCCTTGTCAAGTATATAGATACTGGATACCTGCTCAAGGCATTTGCGACTACATTGGCCTTCCCTGGATGATACTGTAAAGAAATATCAAAGTTCTTCATCAACTCCAACCACTGCCTCTGCCTCATGTTAAGCTCCTTTTGTGTAAACACATATTTAAGCTCATATGATCGGTAAAGATCTTCACCCGCTCTCCAAACAAGTAGTGCTTCCATAGCTTAAGAGCAAAAATAACTGTTGCCAACTCCAAGTCATGGGTAGGGTAATCTTCTCATGCGAGCATAATTTTTTGAAAGCATAGGCAATCACCTTTCCGTTTCGCTGTAAAACAAAACCCAAACACTTACTCGAAGCATCACTATATATAGAAAATTCTTCTGTCCCCGATGGTAACGTCAATACTGGAGCTGAAGTCAACCTCTTTTTAAGCTCCTCAAAAGCAGCCTGACACTCTTCAGTCCAAACAAACTCCACATCCTTCCTGGTTAACCTAGTCATCAACTCAGCAATCTTGGAAAAATCCTGAACAAATATCTGATATAGCTGCCAATCCAAGAAAGCTCCTGATCTCTGCCACTGAACTCGGGGTAGACCATGACTCGACTGTTGATATCTTTTTTGGGTCTACTGAGATCCCGTATCCTGTAATCACCTTTGTGAGGAATTCAACTTTATCAAAGAAGAACTCACACTTCGAAAGCTTGCTATATAGCTTCTCCTTATTGAGGGTCTTAAAAACTATCATCAGGTGTTTCTCATGCTCCTTTGGGGTCTTCGAATATATCAATATATCATTAATGAAGACCACAACAAATTGATCCAGGTACTGATGAAACACCTTATTCATCAGGTTCATGAATACTGTCGGGATATTGGTCAACCCAAACGATATCTCCAAGAACTTAAACTACCCATACCAAGTCATTAAAGCTATCTTTGGAATGTCTTCCTTCTTCACTTTTACCTGGTGGTACCCCGACCTCAAGTCTATCTTCGAGAATACCTTTGCTCTGCTCAACTGATCAAACAAATCGTCAATCCATGGAAACAGGTATTTATTCTGGATAGTGAGGTTATGGAGGGACCAAAAGTCATACACATACATACTGACCCATCATTCTTCAGTGCAAATAATACCGGAGCCCCCCACGATAATAAACTGGACCGGATGAAGCCTTTGTCCTGCAACTCATCCATCTGCTTCTTCAACTCCGCTAGTTCGCTATTGTTCACCCTATAGACGTATTATGATATTGGCTCTGCGCCTAGTACTAAGTCTATAGAGAACTCCACATCTCTGTCTGGTGGCAACCCCGATAACTCTTCCGAAAAGAAGTCCATATACTCTACAATCAATAGATATGGCAGCTCCTGCTCTTCCACTATAACTCCACATAAGTCTCCCTCGCTCTGCTTTGCTTCTCCTCTGACGAACTTAACTCTAGCTCTCCTGGCGCCTGAAATAAAACTCTGCCTTAACGATTGATACTAGCATGGTGCCTACTCAACCAATCCATCCCGATTACTATATCATAGTTCGGAAGTGGCATTACGAGTAGACATGCGCTCAACTCTCAGCCTCACAAGGAAACTCCCTGATCCTCACAAACATCACTGACCAGGATAATACCACCCACGATTGTGATCTTGTAAGTCCTCACCAACGGTTCAGTCTCAAGATGATGCTTCAAAGCAAAAGATACATATACAAACTATGTGAAGCACCAAAATCAAATAAAGCATGAGTTAGAAAAGAATCAAGATAGACTTAACTGAAATAACATCTCCAATTGGCTTCTCTTACTTAACGGTCAAGGCAGAATCTCGCCCTTATTGCTAGGCACCTCTCTGCTGCTGCTGGTGCTGAGCGAACTGCTGTTGTTATGGTGGTATGAGAGGTCCTCTCTGCTGTCCCGCTGGTAGTCTCGTGGGTGCTCTTTGTGCTTGGGCCCTACCCTGAGCTGGACGAGCTGGAGCTCTAAGACAAGCCCTCAACTGATGGTCTCCTGATTCACAGAATAAATAATGGCCTAATCTCATCCTGCACGCATCCCATCAATGTCCCGGCTTCTTACAAAATGGACAAAGAATAGCCGGCCTATGGATCTGGTATGCTTGCTGCACTAGCGCTCTAGCTGGTATAGGGTACTGCTGCCTCGGCTGCTGGAAGTGCCTCTGATGTTGTTGCTAAAAGTGAGGCCGCTTCGTTGGGCCCATGCTAGTACTGGATCCTCCTATGTCCCTCGGCCTCTTAGAGCCAAGCTCTAGATCATCCTCTACCCGCTATGCTTGCCTCAGAATCTCCTCAAAGTAGCAATGGAGTCTCCATTCGTATGTAATTTGATCTCCTTATTCAGGCCCTTTCTGAACTTTCTGGCCTTTCCTCTGGGTTCTATTCCTTCACAAAGCGGCCTAATCTGCAATAATCTGTCGCATACTCATCCACTGTCATTCCTTCCCGAACGAGGTATTGAAACTGGCTCTCTAGAGATGTCATAGCCACATCTGGAAAGAACTTTTCCTTGAAGAGCTCCTTAAAAGCTTCCCAAGTAAGTCCCGGTACTGAGATTCTGGGGTCCATCCTGAACTAAGTCAATGCAAAGTCAAACATTATGCTTTCTGCGGCCTCTACTGCAACCTCTCTGGAATTTGTGCCAGGCGCAAGTTCATTTCAATGTCTTCTATCCAATCATCAGTATAAATAATCCCTCAGTGTCTTTAAAGTCCTTCGGCCCCATCCTCTTAAAATCTAGGATAGTCCCTGGCCTCGGCTACTGCAGGGTGAACTGAGATGGTGCCATCTGTGGCTGGGCTAAGACGACTCTCTCGATTGCGACAAGCACAATCTGGTGGGGATTCTTAATGCCCTGCCTCATAACCTCTGACTGGCGCTGTTGTGACTACATAATCTGCTAAAAAAGTGCAAACATCTGTATCTGATCGACTGTGGGTGGTGGAGGTGGAAGATCGTCTGAGACTGTCAGCGTTGTCCTCTGTATCGAAGGTGGAGCACCCCCAAAAGCTGTTCCGTAAATGCCCACCTAGATCGGTGAAACGGACCTCTAAATTGAAGGTGCTAGAATAGTGCATGCGGGTGCGGCCCTAAGTGTAACACCCCGTTCCGCTCAAGTGGACTGCCGTCTCAAACGGCAATCGTGCAGCTGTCCCGACCTGCTTTGCCTCAAATGAGAAACAAAGGATATCCAGACTTGTCCCTACAGGAATCCGGCTTGGACTTTCAGAGGCTCGCTCAGACGTATCGCTCTACCGAGGCGAATCATCGCTAAGGTGGGTGGCTATGGTGAACTTTTCTTTGCTTAGCCAGCACACATAAAATCTGGAATATTTATACTAGTCGCTAGGTGATTCACCCCCTGCATGCTAATAAATCCAACGCACCTAGCTAAGGGAATAATCCAAACTCATATTGCTTGCTAGAACATGGAAAAGGAAATACTGCTTATATTCAGACCCTCGCATGCTAAGTCCCTTAACGGTTTCATCTATCGGACTACCTTCGGGCCCGAGCAACGTGCCTGCTTATGTACCTAGAAATGCATGCTTGTCTGATTGAATGTTGCCGTGTTTTCATGCAACTCCGGGAGACTACTCAGTAGTCGTTCCGTGTATGATTGACCCTGCAAGTATCCAGGACCGTTAGGTCACTAGGCAGCCCCGAACCAGGGGAATACATCAAGACAAGTTATTGTACAAAGAACAAGATCCAAGTATCCCGTGTACTCGTGTTCCCGTGCACTCGTGTTCTCGTGTTCTCTTATTCAAAGTGCACGCGTGTTCTCGTGTATATCGTGATAATTGAATGACCCAAAAAGAAAGTGCATGTCGCAGACAACTCGGAAACGAGGTATAGTTCCATAGACGGTCACCGGGGCACTGGGGCCGATCCGATCCGGATGGAACTCTTGTGTGGTCCCTCATGTTCGGGCGAGTGGTTTGTAGCACCTCGTGTACTTACGTTGCATTCCACTTTCCCGGGACCACATCACGTGTGTAGTCCATCGTGTGCGGACAAGATGGTTTGTAGCACATCGTGTACTTTGTTGCATTCCATCTTGGCCTTGGACTACTTCATGTACAATCCATCGTGTACGGGCGAGATGGTTCATAGCGCATCGTGTGCTCTCATTGCGTTCCATTCTCGTCTGGGATTAGTCCTTTATGGCTATGCCAGCGACTCATGTTCATATAGATAAGTCATCCTCGCTTAGCGGCTATCCGCGTGCGAGTCATTTCATCAAGAACAACTGAGCACACCAAATACTGTCCCGTTCAATGACTCTCATGTTTGCATGTTGCATATGCTATGCTCCTGAATGTTTATACATGCCCTTGCTTAAATTAACAATGTTTGCCTTGGACAGGGAAGGAGATGGTAAATTGGTAAGTCTCGCCGTGTTTCCTCTAACATCGCACGGCGTACTGCCTGACACGTTAGGCTATTCAATATCTGTATGAAACTGATCCTAAGGCAACTTGAAAGACAACTGAATAGTTGTGCACGGAACATGTATTACGTGTTTGGATTTATTGAGCGGGCGAGTAGTTTCCCCACCAGTGCATTCAATGTACTGATAATCTACCAGTTTGATATGCAGGGTGCGGGAGAACCTCGTTCGGTGCGGACGCCTCCTTCGTATGTGCTAAGGCCAGGAGTTTTCTCTTAAGCCTTGCAACGGTGCATCCGGGACTGAAGCACATATACAAGACATAAGTTGTGAACATCGCCTGACCATCGCCTGTACATTCATTCCACAGTTGTAGCCACTTGGCACGCTTTATGTTTCAGAAAGAGTGGCTTGAGCGACTTGTAATATCGGCTATACGCCGCCTGTAACACAAGTTTATATCAATAAAAGAGCTTGCTTTACTTCAACTTGTGTTTCTATGCTTCCGCTATATTTGTCGACTCAGTGAACCTGTTACCGATCGCCTATGCGTTCATGACTCTGCTGCACTCGGACAATCTGTACGACTCTGTGGCTTAGAACTCTTGCCGCCAGCCAATGAACCATGGCCTTGCACGGGCGTGGATCACACTCGTCCGGCATCACGCCCGGATGGGTTAAGCGATCGTTCCGCGGGAGCGCTGGCGAGGGTGATTCCCGCCTAGCGGGAACGGCCGATTTGCCTGCGGGAGATCGGGGCATGACAGGTTGGTATCAGAGCCTGGCTTCTACGCCTTTGGACTTCGATTCGATATCTCTGTTTCGAAAGCTCGTTCGTGGGTTATGTGCGCGCTCTCTCTCAATGCCTCTATGGGATGTTCCAACAATAAGTCTAAATACTTTCAAAATATGTTTTGAATGATATGCTTGCTTGTCTGGTTGTATGCTGCGAGTGGCCTTTGTGCCAACCTGTGCGAACCCTTGAGAGTATCGCTAGTAGCTTGTCCGATTTTCACTAACCCTAAGTTTGGTTGAATGCATCTATTCGAGAGACGCCTTGAACTAGTGCACCATCCAAGACTTAAGAAAAGGTAAAACTCGAGTGCTAAGACTTCGCTATCACTGAGCTGGTTGACGTGTTCACGCTAGAGGGTACCTTCGAAAGTGCGCACGATCCAGTCTAAGCGATATGCTGATTTCGACGCTTGTGCAAGTGAAGATCCAAATGAACAAGTACAAACGACTTGTCTAGGATTGCCTCAACCCTAGATTACAGCTTGTCCTTAGTAAGTCTCGAGGACGAGACTTTTCCTAAGTTGGGTAGGATGTAACACCCCGTTCCGCTCAAGCGGACTGCCGTCTCAAACGGCAATCGTGCAGTTGTTCCGACCTGCTTTGCCTCAAATGAGAAACAAAGGATATCCAGACTTGTCCCTACAGGAATTCGGCTTGGACTTTCAGAGGCTCGCTCAGACGTATCGCTCTACCGAGGCGAATCATCGCTAAGGTGGGTGGCTACGGTGAACTTGTCTTTGCTTAGCCAGCACACATAAAATCTGGAATATTTATACTAGTCGCTAGGTGATTCACCCCCTGCATGCTAATAAATCCAACGCACCTAGCTAAGGGAATAATCCCAACTCATATTGCTTGCTAGAACATGGAAAAGGAAATACTGCTTATATTCAGACCCTTGCATGCTAAGTCCCTTAACGGTTTCATCTCTCGGACTACCTTCGGGCCCGAGCAACGTGCCTGCTTATGTACCTAGAAACGCATGCTTGTCTGCTTGAATGTTGCCGTGTTTTCATCCAACTCCGGGAGACTACTCAGTAGTCGTTCCGTGTATGATTGACCCTGCAAGTATCCAGGACGGTTAGGTCACTAGGCAGCCCCGAACTAGGGGAATGCATCAAGACAAGTTATTGTACAAAGAACAAGATCCAAGTATCCCGTGTACTCGTGTACTCGTGTTCCCGTGCACTCGTGTTCTCGTGTTCTCTTGTTCAAAGTGCACGCGTGTTCTCGTGTTCTCGTGTATCTCGTGATAATTGAATGACCCAAAAAGAAAGTGCATGTCGCGGACAACTCGGAAACGAGGTATAGTTCCACGGACGGTCACCGGGGCACTGGGGCCGATCCGATCCGGATGGAACTCTTGTGTGGTCCCTCGTGTTCGGGCGAGTGGTTTGTAGCACCTCGTATACTTACGTTGCATTCCACTTTCCCGGGACCACATCACGTGTGTAGTCCATCGTGTGCGGACAAGATGGTTTGTAGCGCATCGTGTACTTTGTTGCATTCCATCTTAGCCTTGTACTACTTCATGTACAATCCATCGTGTACGGGCGAGATGGTTCGTAGCGCATCGTGTGCTCTCGTTGCATTCCATTCTCGTCTGGGATTAGTCCTTTATGGCTATGCCAGCGACTCATGTTCATATAGATAAGTCATCCTCGCTTAGCGGCTATCCGCGTGCGAGTCATTGCATCAAGAACAACTGAGCACACCTGTAACCTCCGATTTCCAATTTCCAAAATAATTAGATTTTAATTTTATTTTAAAATATCAAGTTTTATAAAATATTTCTCCTTGAAAATTTTTTATTTGATTTTGAACGATGTCTGATTTTAGAAGGTAATTTAAAAATCTTTATAAAAATCATTTTTCCTAAATGACGATGTATTACAAAATAAATAAATAAATAATAACATATATTTCTAGTTTCAAATATTTATTGGCTTGAGTCATAAAATTATTGTTTTAACTAAATAGTTATTTAAAAGACTAGTTGATAAAATAAAATAGATTTTTATTTATTGGGGTAGTAAATAAATGAATTACATACTTTCTAATATTTTGAAAAATGAGTTTAATTAGTAGCTAATCGAAAGCCTCTTAAAAACATTTTTTCTTAAATTTCTTTTCTATTTAATTTACCGTTTTCCGTCTCCCATTCACGCCCTCATTCTTCCCACATGAAAAGCCCTTTATGTTTAATTCTGGGCCATTCATCATTGGGCCAACCCGCAACCCTTCATCCTACACCCTTCTCCCTATTTAAGTTCTCATTCTCACAATTCCCAAGAAACCCTAATTTTCATTTTTTAGCTAGCCCCCACAAATCCCCACAAAGCCAACAAGCCGTCATCACCATTTTGTGCTCGTGTCCGTGTGTCCAGCATCACCGTGTCAGCCGTGATGGCCTCGGGTCCGACCCCGGGTGTCCCACCATATCCATTTCTTTTCCTGTGTCCAAATTTACAGTTTACAACCAGCTTTTCCGTGTCCGACACACCCGGACACCACCTCCACATCAACCCCTGTACACAGCATCTCCGTGTCCGGCAAACCCGGACACGTCCACAGTAAAGCACCCATCGTGTCCTGCCCCGGACACGATCCACAGACCCAACCCCGGACACACGACAGAACCCTAATCCTAGACTCGAAGCCGCCGTGTCCACCCCCTGACACGCCCAGATCCGCCGAGAAGTTCCCGCCGACCGCCCCGGATCTCCTCGGCACGAAGCCGTCGACCGCCTCCTCGATCTGGCCCGCCGCTGGAATCGAACGCCGCCGCCGCTGGTTCGTCGTCGATCTCCGCCGACGTCTCCATGAAGCCGCCGCCGCTGAGTCGACGTCGTCGTCGCCGCTGAAGCCAGGAAACCGCCGCCTCCTCGAGACCGCTGCCGCCTCGAGCTTCACGCCGCCGCCGCCCTGCCGGCGAGACCCCGACGACGCCGGAAGAACCCAAAATCGTGAGCCCCTTCTCTTTCTCCCTCTTTCCCTCTTTCCTTTCTCGTTTTCAGACTGTAGATTAGGGTTATTTGTTAAATTATAATTAGTAATGAGTTAAAAACATTAGTTAATGATTAAATTAGTTTATTTAAAAAGGATTAGTTAGTAATTAATTAATCAGATTAGTTAGTAATTATTAAATATAATTAGTTTAGTAAATTATATAATTAGTTTAATAACATTTAATTTGTTAGTTTAATTTAGTTTAGTAATTAATGTAATCAGTTAGTGATTATTGATTTATTTGTTTAAGTATATAATTAGTTTAAAATAATGATTAATTAGTTTAGTATTTTCTTATAATTAGTTTAGTTAATTTGTAATTAATATAGTAAATAAATGTAATTAGTTAGTTAGTTATAATTAAAAGGTTTTTTGATTATGTTAAATATAATAAATCTTGGGTTTTATATTATTATTAAAAATTATAGTTTCAATAATAAAAATAAGATCTACTCGTTTAATTGGGCTGGTGACCAATTTTTCCATGGATATAAAAATATATGATGGCTTTTACAAATTCTAGTTTTTTATAAATAAACTTTTATTTGAAATTATTGTTCAAAATAAGTTCGAAATGATTTATATACGTAAATACGTATTTCTAGTATATGTAATCAATTTAGTATTTATATATATATATATATATTTTAAAAGGTATTTTAGCATATGTATGAGTATACATATATAATGTTCAACTGGTATAAATCAAATATGTATTTAAAAGATATATATATATTGTAAATACATTTAAATTGGTGCATGTATAAATATTGTAAGTATAATAAGCGTAATGTGTATTATATACGTAGCCCTACTAGATGACCCTAGTTGACTAGAGCCATGTCTGGCAGAGCCCCTGAGTTCATGTATTTGTAATGTGTTAGTGTAGCATCTGATGCAAATGTGGTTTTGCTTGTGATATGTTTATAGGACTGTTGGTTTACCCAGGGGATACTCTGGAACAGGACATCAATAATTACCCGCTAAGGACCCAAGGCGAGTACATTCTCTGATTAGTTTCTAATTTATGATATCTCCTATGTTCACTGTATCTAGTGTAAATATCCATGTTCTTGACACATTGGTTACACGGATTGGTATACATGGATCTCGTCATGAGATGTTATTCCTTATTCATGGTGTAGCTTGTACAAGACTTGTTTTCCTTGTTATCTTGTGCATGTACAGACACTGATTCCCGGGGAGATTTGCTACCTTCCTAGGGAATCCCGTGCCATAGCGTACCATGATTGGATCTACTATACCAGTCGGGGGTTTGGGGAGTATTTTAGTGTAGATATGTGATCATACCCAACTATCCATGCATCATAGCTCACCCCACATCTCACGTCGGGTGCGGCCTGACCATCTCCATGCCTCATAGCTGTTACGTGTGATTAGCCTGACCATCTCCATGCATCATAGCTAACCAACGGTTAGCCTGACCTTCCATGAATCATAGCTAATCACATGTAACCAGCCTGATCAAGTTCCCAAGCCGATCACATGTTAAAACTAGTACTCACACACTTAGTCATAGAATTCTTGCTCATGGACATATTGCTTCTTTTCCTGCATTTACTTACAGTATTTCCAGTACTTCTCTCATTGTACATTCTCGTACTTATACATGCATCTGGTATGTTTCCATCTAGAACTGCTACATAGTTTATGTCATTCATATAGAACTGCTATTTAGAGATGTACTTTGCTCCTTCCTGACTGGAAAATATTTTTCCAGACTGTGACATTAGTAGACTGGTTTCTGACATTGGGGATTGGAAGTTAAGGATTGCAGGTATGTTATGTTATCATTAGACTTGTGCTGTATTCTTTTATTTCTTCATTTCCTATCGTGCTGTAGTTGTGATTGAGTATTTCTAGATTTATTTTAGTGTTATCTGTGTCTCCTTATGGAGTTGGATACTAGTGTGAGATTATCTAGATAGTACTTGACCTAGACAGCGTTCTACCGCCGATGCTGCGGCGTAGGCTGGACGTACCCACGCTCTCGTGCCCTTATACCGGGTGCGGGTCATGACACGTTTTTAGTGGTGGCTCATGCAGGTCAGACTTCGCGAGTTGTGCGAGGTTGTAGTAGTGTGGCATCCTTGTTATACTACTGCGTGCCTGCTATAGAATATAGGACATAGGATACTAGGATGAGAGAGGATACTCAATCACAAATTCTTGAAAGATTTCCTGGGATGACCCCTTGAGAATCTTATTACAATTTACAATTTAAATCTTTTCCCTGTTTCCGTTCGCTCTCGCTTGTTGTTACTGAACTTAATTCTTGTTGAGCAGTTATTAAATTAAATTCTTGGTATCATTGTTAAGTTTGATTCTTGTTGACCAGTTGTTAACTTTAATTCTTGGTATCGTTGTTGAATTGATTTCATATCGAGATGAATTTTACGGGCTAAAATTTACGGTATCATCTGATGACATATGTTGATGAGGACAGTGAGGAAGGTAAAACGTCTACTTTGGTTATGGAACCTAGAATTTATCGCAGCCATATTAGCTGTCGTGACGAGAACGTAGGAACCTAACTTGGATGTACATACTTTAGTTATGAGATTTAGAGTTTCTCGCAGCCATACCGGTTGGCGTGGCGAGTATTCTAGATGACATAATTATAGGGTTGTATACCTTAGTTACGGAACCTGTCGTTTATCGCATCTATGCTTACTGGCGTGGCGAGGATTCTGAGTGTCATGATTTCAGACAGACGTGTATGATTATCAGGTTGTATCCTAAATTGGTTCTTAAAATATCATCTCAAGACTTATCTATTTCTGTTATTCCAGGACTTTGTTCCACCGCTCTTTCTTTACTAGCAGTAAAGATACCTTCTGTCCTCAATTCAGTCTTTGAGCTCCTATTCCTTGAAGATTTCTTGTTAAGTATGATAATTAGTGGCTTGTAATTTTGTTTGTGTCTTGTATTAGTATTGACTGTGTTGCTAGTGAGTTGTAAGTGTTTCTTAGTTGGGCATGTGAGCAGTAGGCTTTAATCTAGAGTTAGCCCTTAGCATAGTACCTTGTACCAATGATTCTAGGAGTAGTGTCATTAGAGACTGAGAGTTAAGGAGAGTATAGAGTATCAGTGATAGTTCTCAGAGTTAGTATCAGAGCCAATTACCCGTCCTGGATAATCATGATCATGTAATTGAGTGATCTATGTAGACGATTAAGTATCCGGAAATTGTGTTAAGGATTTATGGAGCATGATGTCCAATTTGATGGTTGATATCGGAACTGTTAAAGGTAAAGAAATGTATATGTATAAAGGGTTTAATGAGATGTCATAAGTAGAGAAATATCAGGATTAGTAATGGAAGTTGTGAAGCATCACGGATTAGTTTAATAGGCTTTAAAGGATTGAAGGAAATACATATACAACCATCGAGATGAGGAACCATACACATACCCATGAGAGTAAATAAACATGAGTGTTATAGAGGATACAGGTGATCATGAGTCTAATGAGCTTGATGAGATAATCCATTAATGCGGCTAGTGATATAATACCAAGAGTGCTAATGATTCTATACCAAGGATTGGTCAAGGATGACGTTAATAACAGTAAGCACTCTGTGTGTTGATAATTAGATGATATACCAATTAACATAAATTGAAATCATGAAAGAAAACACAGTTGATGATAACTTTGATCATTGGAGGTAATAGTGCAAGTGATTCGGGCAGTACAAATTTAGTACACAGTTCTAGACAATAGAGGTATTGAGTGCACCTTGAGTATCAGAGACCGTGAGCACTAATATGTACATTGAGGAGTTATAAATTAAAGGGTGGAAATAAATTTTTAAATTTTCAGAATTTTTAAGGAGTTGAGATTTTTATGTTATTAAAATATTGAGAATTTAAATTTGATTCACTAAACATAGTTAAGGCTACAAAGATTTTAGAAGTGATTAAATTTTATTTCGATGTGAAGTATCAAATTTTGAGGAGGTATATGCATTTTATTTTAAGTTGATCGGGAAGTTAAACCTTGACGATTATTTGGAGGATTAATTTTTTGTAGATAGGAGATATGAATATTAATATATGATTAGTTGATATGGGTACCAGTATACATGAATAGGAAATTGTTAGTGTGCTAGAGTTAAGTGTTTGTTAGAGATAGTAGACACTACAAGTAATATGTTAACATGATTCTTCTTCCTTCCTAATGTTCCTTTTCTTTCGCCTTTCGATTGATTGATTGATTTTCCTAGTACTGTGGTTCACATGCATGATTTTCTTGTTAGAATATAACTAGTAGTACCCCTAACAGAGACTGAAATACCATGACAAAAGACACATGACCTACATTTTCTTAAATTGCATGGCTGTAGATAGAGTTTTCTCAAACCATGATCATTGGGTTTTGACCATAGCAAAGATCTATGACGAGGTTATGACTGACCAAAACAAAAAAAAAAAAAAAAAAAAAAGAGACAAGAGGATTAAATTTGTGGATAAGCATTAATTTAAATAAAAAGTTAAGGCGTTAATAAAAGAATTGACGGATCATTAATTTTACGAAGATTGGGGACGATTGAAACTCGAGGATAAATATTGACTTAAAGGGAGAATTAAGAAGTTCACAGAGCCAAAAATTTGAGGAATTATTAATTTTAAGGAGGTCTTGATATGATTGAATTGATTATAAAAAAAAAAAAAAAAAAAATTTGAGGAATTTGAGAGATTATCATTTTATCTAATTGATTGCAAGGTAGGAATTTTATATATTATGAATGTTGCATTGAAGATTCTGGAAGCATCGCATCGTTGAATATTGAGGAAAACGAAAATCAGAAAATAAAATCGTAAATGGAATAGTGTCGAATTAAATTCTTGGGATGGAGAGTTAGATTGGAATAAGCATCAATTGAATTTGAGTTAGATGATTGATGAGTGTTTAAAGTTAAATTTTGGGATGCAGATTTTTAAGTTTTATAAATATGCATTGATTGGATTTCAATTAAAAGGATTGGATAGAAAATTTTGTATTTAGTTATTTACTCAAAATTTGAGGAGATTATGATACGACTGGAATTCAATTAAAATATTGAGGATTTGAGTAGTAAAATTTTTACATTGGGATAATAAATTCAAAGGATGAAAAAAAATTATATTAGTTCAAAATTCGGAAATATTATACATACGGATAGAGAAATATGGAATGAAATGAAACTCATGGTAAAGAATATTATAATATAATGGATTATGGGATCATATAATTGAAGGTCGTAAGGTAAGATCATGGTATATTGAGGTTGTGATTTAAATTAAATCTTGACCATGACAGTAACATTTGAAATCGAAGAAAATAATCGAGGTATAGTTGATGTTAGGATAAACAAACTCGAATTGGATGATAAGGATTTTGGACAGGTAATGAATTTTGATTCAGAAATTCTAAGATCTAATCTAATAAAGTTTGTGATATTAGTTAATGATGAATCATAAGATTAAGAAAAGTAAAATGAACGAGGATAAAAAGGAGGATTATTTTCCAAATGGTAGTAAAGACTCTTTTTCTCTAGAAATTAAGAAAGGCGATTAGATGTCTCTTGGCTACATTCTGAAGGATGTATTTAAGTTTCTTAAATCAAATTGTCGACCGTATTTTTCGAATTAGCTATAACTTTCATGTCTATATCATTCATTATCCTGGGTCTTCCTTGGTCTAGTTACTTTGAAAAGGTAACGTGCATTATTCCAATTATCTGTTTTTCAGTGATCGTGCCTACTTTCCAAAACCTAAACCTTCTAGGGGATTCAAAGCCGAGCCATGATTCCTTCAAGTTATTCCTGTCTTAAACCATAATTTCTTTTTCTTCATGTTTCCTTCTGTTTGGTAAATATTTTAGAAATATTTTCTTCAATGACATATTTATCATTTGAACAACAAATTCTTTTCTATCCTAGTCATCCCTAAAATTTCGAGGACGAAATTTTCTAAGGTGGATAGACTTGTAACCTCCGATTTCCAATTTCCAAAATAATTAGATTTTAATTTTATTTTAAAATATCAAGTTTTATAAAATATTTCTCCTTGAAATTTTTTTATTTGATTTTGAACGATGTCTGATTTTAGAAGGTAATTTAAAAATCTTTATAAAAATTATTTTTCCTAAATGACGATGTATTACAAAATAAATAAATAAATAATAACATATATTTCTAGTTTCAAATATTTATTGGCTTGAGTCATAAAATTATTGTTTTAACTAAATAGTTATTTAAAAGACTAGTTGATAAAATAAAATAGATTTTTATTTATTGGGGTAGTAAATAAATGAATTACATACTTTCTAATATTTTGAAAAATGAGTTTAATTAGTAGCTAATCGAAAGCCTCTTAAAAACATTTTTTCTTAAATTTCTTTTCTATTTAATTTACCGTTTTCCGTCTCCCATTCACGCCCTCATTCTTCCCACATGAAAAGCCCTTTATGTTTAATTCTGGGCCATTCATCATTGGGCCAACCCGCAACCCTTCATCCCACACCCTTCTCCCTATTTAAGTTCTCATTCTCACAATTCCTAAGAAACCCTAATTTTCATTTTTTAGCTAGCCCCCACAAATCCCCACAAAGCCAACAAGCCGTCATCACCATTTTGTGCTCGTGTCCGTGTGTCCAGCATCACCGTGTCAGCCGTGATGGCCTCGGGTCCGACCCCGGGTGTCCCACCATATCCATTTCTTTTCCTGTGTCCAGATTTACAGTTTACAACCAGCTTTTCCGTGTCCGACACACCCGGACACCACCTCCACATCAACCCCTGTACACAGCATCTCCGTGTCCGGCAAACCCGGACACGTCCACAGTAAAGCACCCATCGTGTCCTGCCCCGGACACGATCCACAGACCCAACCCCGGACACACGACAGAACCCTAACCCTAGACTCGAAGCCGCCGTGTCCACCCCCTGACACGCCCAGATCCGCCGAGAAGTTCCCGCCGACCGCCCCGGATCTCCTCGGCACGAAGCCGTCGACCGCCTCCTCGATCTGGCCCGCCGCTGGAATCGAACGCCGCCGCCGCTGGTTCGTCGTCGATCTCCGCCGACGTCTCCATGAAGCCGCCGCCGCTGAGTCGACGTCGTCGTCGCCGCTGAAGCCAGGAAACCGCCGCCTCCTCGAGACCGCTGCCGCCTCGAGCTTCACGCCGCCGCCGCCCTGCCGGCGAGACCCCGACGACGCCGGAAGAACCCAAAATCGTGAGCCCCTTCTCTTTCTCCCTCTTTCCCTCTTTCCTTTCTCGTTTTCAGACTGTAGATTAGGGTTATTTGTTAAATTATAATTAGTAATGAGTTAAAAACATTAGTTAATGATTAAATTAGTTTAGTTAAAAAGGATTAGTTAGTAATTAATTAATCAGATTAGTTAGTAATTATTAAATATAATTAGTTTAGTTAATTATATAATTAGTTTAATAACATTTAATTTGTTAGTTTAATTTAGTTTAGTAATTAATGTAATCAGTTAGTGATTATTGATTTATTTGTTTAAGTATATAATTAGTTTAAAATAATGATTAATTAGTTTAGTATTTTCTTATAATTAGTTTAGTTAATTTGTAATTAATATAGTAAATAAATGTAATTAGTTAGTTAGTTATAATTAAAAGGTTTTTTGATTATGTTAAATATAATAAATCTTGGGTTTTATATTATTATTAAAAATTATAGTTTCAATAATAAAAATAAGATCTACTCGTTTAATTGGGCTGGTGACCAATTTTTCCATGGATATAAAAATATATGATGGCTTTTACAAATTCTAGTTTTTTATAAATAAACTTTTATTTGAAATTATTGTTCAAAATAAGTTCGAAATGATTTATATACGTAAATACGTATTTCTAGTATATGTAATCAATTTAGTATTTATATATATATATATATATTTTAAAAGGTATTTTAGCATATGTATGAGTATACATATATAATGTTCAACTGGTATAAATCAAATATGTATTTAAAGGATATATATATATTGTAAATACATTTAAATTGGTGCATGTATAAATATTGTAAGTATAATAAGCGTAATGTGTATTATATACGTAGCCCTACTAGATGACCCTAGTTGACTAGAGCCATGTCTGGCAGAGCCCCTGAGTTCATGTATTTGTAATGTGTTAGTGTAGCATCTGATGCAAATGTGGTTTTGCTTGTGATATGTTTATAGGACTGTTGGTTTACCCAGGGGATACTCTGGAACAGGACATCAATAATTACCCGCTAAGGACCCAAGGCGAGTACATTCTCTGATTAGTTTCTAATTTATGATATCTCCTATGTTCACTGTATCTAGTGTAAATATCCATGTTCTTGACACATTGGTTACACGGATTGGTATACATGGATCTCGTCATGAGATGTTATTCCTTATTCATGGTGTAGCTTGTACAAGACTTGTTTTCCTTGTTATCTTGTGCATGTACAGACACTGATTCCCGGGGAGATTTGCTACCTTCCTAGGGAATCCCGTGCCATAGCGTACCATGATTGGATCTACTATACCAGTCGGGGGTTTGGGGAGTATTTTAGTGTAGATATGTGATCATACCCAACTATCCATGCATCATAGCTCACCCCACATCTCACGTCGGGTGCGGCCTGACCATCTCCATGCCTCATAGCTGTTACGTGTGATTAGCCTGACCATCTCCATGCATCATAGCTAACCAACGGTTAGCCTGACCTTCCATGAATCATAGCTAATCACATGTAACCAGCCTGATCAAGTTCCCAAGCCGATCACATGTTAAAACTAGTACTCACACACTTAGTCATAGAATTCTTGCTCATGGATATATTGCTTCTTTTCCTGCATTTACTTACAGTATTTCCAGTACTTCTCTCATTGTACATTCTCGTACTTATACATGCATCTGGTATATTTCCATCTAGAACTGCTACATAGTTTATGTCATTCATATAGAACTGCTATTTAGAGATGTACTTTGCTCCTTCCTGACTGGAAAATATTTTTCCAGACTGTGACATTAGTAGACTGGTTTCTGACATTGGGGATTGGAAGTTAAGGATTGCAGGTATGTTATGTTATCATTAGACTTGTGCTGTATTCTTTTATTTCTTCATTTCCTATCGTGCTGTAGTTGTGATTGAGTATTTCTAGATTTATTTTAGTGTTATCCGTGTCTCCTTATGGAGTTGGATACTAGTGTGAGATTATCTAGATAGTACTTGACCTAGACAGCGTTCTACCGCCGATGCTGCGGCGTAGGCTGGACGTACCCACGCTCTCGTGCCCTTATACCGGGTGCGGGTCGTGACAACACCAAATACTGTCCCGTTTAATGACTCTCATGTTTGCATGTTGCATATGCTATGCTCCTGAATGTTTATACATGCCCCTGCTTAAATTAACAATGTTTGCCTTGGACAGGGAAAGAGATGGTAAGTTGGTAAGTCTCGCCGTATTTCCTCTAACATCGCACGGCGCACTGCCCGACACGTTAGGCTATTCAATATCTGCATGAAACTGATCCTAAGGCAACTAGAAAGACAACTGAATAGTTATGCACAGAACCTGTATTACATGTTTGGATTTGTTGAGCGGGCGAGTAGCTTCCCCACCAGTGCATTCAATGTACTGATAATCCACCAGTTTGATATGCAGGGTGCGGGAGAACTTCGTTCGGTGCGGATGCCTCCTTCGTACGTGTTAAGGCCAGGAGTTCCCTCTGAAGCCTTGCAACGGTGCGTCCGGGACTGAAGCACATATACAAGACATAAGTTGTGAACATCGCCTGACCATCGCCTGTACATTCATTCCACAATTGTAGCCACTTGGCACGCTTTATGTTTCAGAAAGAGAGACTTGAGCGACTTGTAATCTCGGCTATACGCAGCCTGTAACACAAGTTTATATCAATAAAAGAGCTTGCTTTACTTCAACTTGTGTTTCTATGCTTCCGCTATATTTGTCGACTCAGTGAACCTGTTACCGATCGCCTATGCGTTCATGACTCTGCTGCACTCGGACAATCTGTGCGACTCTGTGGCTTAGAACTCTTGCCGCCAGCCAATGAACCATGGCCTTGCACGGGCGTGGATCACGCTCGTGCGGCATCACGCCCGGATGGGTTAAGCGATCGTTTCGCGGGAGCGCTGGCGAGGGTGATTCCCGCCTAGCGGGAACGGCCGATTTGCCTGCGGAAGATCGGGGCGTGACACTAAGAGGTAACGAAGTGACCGACCTTGCTGACACTACGCTTAAGCACTAAGAACGCATCTTCGGTGGCATCATGAAGATAGATTGAACAAAGGAATCAATATTGAGTAAGATACGATATCATTAAAGAAGGATATAATTATTCAAAGTAAAGCAAGCATTCAAATAGGTAAGGATAGCAAACAGATACTTGGAATTGTTTCCTAGTTATGATTGAGTATACTCTCAACTAATATTCTATATCCTAAAATAGGCTCGTCACAGTACTCTAGGTGAGCACTACTATGATATCCCTATAATTGTGACTTTTGACTTGCATGGGCCACCACTAAAAATGTGTCAGGACCCATACCCGAAATAAGGGCACGAGTAGTGATCAACGCCTAGCTTACGCCGCAACATCGACGGTAGAACATTGTCTGGGTCATCCATACTATCTAAACTTCTCACACAATATGTATGGTACATGTCAATGTTATCTCAACTCTAAACAAAGGAATAATATGGTATATGATAATGGTAAACAATACTCAATCATAATGCAAACTAAGGAAGATAAAGCCTGACATGGAATAAAAAAGATGAAATAGGAATCTCAATACAATTTTAAGTCCATAAGAATATACATGCCAAAAGTCTCAATAAAAGTCTAATACAAGTCTAAACAATAAGTCTAAGCCTCCTCAGCATCTGGTACTAGGTCTTCCTACTCTAAAGGAGTATCCTTTAATGGTACGCCATCCTGCGGCCTGTAATAGGTGGGACACTGGTCCATGAACCAATTATCTGAAAAATATATCCAGTCCGGATTGGAGTGAAGTACATACCTCTGAAAGAAGTTCCAAATAGATAATTGAACATATATAATAGATAATAGAAAATAATACAGGATAACTAGCCATAAGAAAAGGAATAAACTAGAGTGAACAGATAATGTACTGGAATGAAGAACATGCAATGTGAATAACTGCAATTTAAATTGAAATAGATAAGACTAACTAATGTACCTAGAGTACAAGTTCATTATGTGATCGGTTTGGGTTAAATACGAATACAATATGGTAACTCGATTACACATGTGATATGTAATCGACATGTACATGAATACACTTGGGCTTGATCATATAACCAACTCCTACTCCCCCATCCCTAATAAATACTTATGGATCCAATCACGACACGTTACGAACACGAATATGGACACGCTGAACACGAGCAGTGTGTGACCACGAAGTACACGATAATTAATACCCGATAGACACGATGAAATACATGTAATGGAGTACTGCTGAACATGGTAAGGGGATAACATCTCCTGACATGATCCATATAGTACCAGTCCGTGTAACCACTGTGTCAGAATCAAGTATACAGTTTTAGAACATGCGATATATACACTATCATGAAATAAAAACTAACAGAGAGATGTACTCTCCTCTGGTCCTGAGAAAAGGTATCTATCGATGTCTAAGCTGGTATCACACACTCTTATTTAGGTAATATTAATTTAATAGGTGTAATGAAAGAGAATTGGTTAAAATATACAAATGCATGCTTCTAGGCCAATCCTAGGTTAATACTTTGATTATAAGTTCTCACCTAGCTTATAAGTTGATTAGTACTAAGCTATACTAAGTATTGGTTAGGTTCTAAGTTATAACCTTAAACATTACCATACTGGCTAGGGGTACTAGGATTTTCTTATGCTAGGTAGTATGATACTTTGTATATAAAAGTTAATAATACTAAGTTATCACAATACCCCATTACTTACCTTAGTTATACATAATGCTAAACTTACTAGAACTACTAACTACTAATTAATAACTAACTATCAGTATACTAACTAAATACCAAATAGAGACACTAACTGATACTAAAACATACTAACTTATCTACATAACTTACAGCGACTGATACAAACATATAGTATAACTAACATCTAACTAACTTACAACTAGGTACACTAACTGTGTGTATAATATGATACACAAAGATACTCCATCCATGCCAAAATGTGCACTGAACCCAACTGCACAAGCTGAAAACCCCCAACTACAGGTAAGTTGACACAGATACTCTGCTACTGAACTATAGATGTTCACCAATGCTTATGTACTGTACATGGCACCTAACCTTCCCTTAGTTCACTGTAGTGCAATATCACTTCTCGATCTCTCCTTACATTACCACCCTGCCTATCTATCCTTCATTGTCCATATCTGAACTATATTAACAAACTTTATTAGCTAACTATAACATAATACCTTACTGCAGGGATTGCTCACACTTCAAAGACCTATACTACTTACACACTTCACATCCCCCCTTTACACACTTCTTGCTATTGCTACTATGCTCAATTTCATACAACAAGCACATCTATTTTTCCCTTCTCTTCACTGCTCATGAGCCTAAAATTAATTGCATACCACATCCAAGTTCCCTCCTCACTGTCACTTGTGTACATATTCTTAATTCTTAATTAAACCTCCACTCTTCAGTGACATTCCACCCTACTTACTGACACTGCTAAGTTACTTACACATAACAACTCAAGGCCAAAATTCTTCATACATAAATTGACCAGACACTTGATCACTTCCTCATAGCAGCAATGTGAACTCCTGCACTACTGCTGCTACTACTGCTGATACATGTATCATTGCACAATACATAACAGCTTATCTCGAGCTCCAACCTGCTGCTACTTTCTCAATATTCTGATACTCTCGAGTATTAGAGAAACTCGAGCACAACTCCCCTTCTTTCCACTGAACTCCCCTCCAATCCTTATATACAATTATACTACACATACAATAATTTCTTATTACAACTGTAGTAAATTGTAATGCAGTTCCTTGACCCGAGCTCCCATAAATTTGTGCACACATACCCCAAATCTGCTACAACCCGAGCAGCAAGGCTCCCATAAACTGATACACACAGGTTGTAACCCAATCACTAACCTGCAAGCCTCTCACCTTACTCCGGCTGTTACCTGAACCAGGAACTCTAATACCTACTGTAATTAACCCCTCCCTTTGATACATCCTATAACATGCAGTCCAGAATACCACTACTATTACCTCTTTCCTCTCTGAACTGGAAAGGAACTCCCCTCATCTAATTGGAATTGCAGGCACACATTGCACAAGTGTGCATCCTCGCACAAAATATCACCTCATTGCTATTGCAAAAACACCCAATGCACACACCTCACACACATAGTCGCCCATATATGATCCACATAAATATAAATAATATACACACATCATTTACATATATACACACATATAACTTATATTACATATATACACACATAGAATGCCAAAACCCCAAATACTCTACAATAATCCTTCCCACAAATCAAATACACTATTATATAACTAATGCAACTTGCTACTATATAAATTAGAAGAAAATCACACAAACCACCCAAATTGGGCCTGTATCATACCATATCATAAAATATCGTGTTACGGTCTTCACGTATCCATTTGTTGATACGTACCTAGTCCCACAACCCCGATCTAAGTCTAATTAGATCGAATTGATCTTATGACACACAATTGATGTGTCTATCTCGTAATTCCTCCAACATGCACACCAAATACCACATAAAATTCATAATTCATAACCAATTAGCCTAAAACTTGTTCTTATAGGTAGCCTTATGCCATAGGATCATTCCTAATGGTCAAATACATGATTTGGGAGCTAGAATGAAAAGAAAATTCAGAAATTATCAATTGGGAGATGGTTTTCCAATAAATTATTTCTACGGACACAATCCGGATACGATCTCTCCAACCAAGCTCCTTTTTCTTGTTCTTCTTGCTTCTTCAAACTCCAAGCTCCTTGTGGAACGAGAATGAGAGAAAAAATTGAGGTGAATTGAGTGAGAATTAAATAGAGGGAACAATAGGAAATTGGGGATCTAATTTCTAGATCTAGAATGAATGCAATTGAGAGGAGAGAGAGAGAGAGAGAGAGAGAGAAAGAGAGAGAGAGAGAGAGAGAGAGAGCCCCTTCCCTCTTTCCTAAGTCACATAAAAATATCCCATATACCCCTCCATGATTTATTATGAAGAAATAATTAGGAAAGACAATTTGGGTAATTTTTAACTAATTCTAATTAAGCTAATTTTTTTTAATTAATTAGTAAAAATGGTCTTATGGGCTGGGGTCCAAGTTAGGCTCACTAGTTGTTATGATAAGTCTAATTGGGCTTACAAGTGAAAATTCTAAATATTGGACTAGCCTCCTAACAAGAATAATTAATACACTCATCAAATAATTACTATAACATACTAATAGTAATATTTATTCCTAAAATTATTTATCCATGCCAAAATTACCAAACTACCCCTAGTTGAAAATGTGAGGGTGACAGAGCTAAATACCATATTATGCTAGTCTTTATTGGCGAAGATCCTATCCAAGCGCGAAAGATGTTTTGCATCTCCGGTATGCTTGTTGGACCAAGTGAAGGGGTTACCGGTGTAAGTGATAGTCGTCAACTGTGCATCGAGAATACATTGCTTGAATTCGAACATCGAACCAGAATCCAGAGCACGGCCACCCGATATATCTTACACCATTGTGATTGCGTTAAAGTCGCCACCACATAGCCAGGGAGTATCTCTTTGATTTTTTTGTAGTAGGATCAAGCCTTCCTAAAGTGCACAATGCTTAATCTTTGTTTCTAGTCCGTGAATGATGGAAAGCACATACCTATTCTCTATGCTGCTATGATCAAAGTAAACAGAGAGGGCCTGGTCTCCGTCCTCAACAATAGAAATTGGGGTATCTTTTTGTACTTAGAATCCATGTGCCTTTGTTGTTACCTACTATATTGGGGAATCCGTGAGTCATTTTGTAGGAGCCAATCCTTTTGATCGATACTTTTGTTTCAATCAGGACGAGGATTGAGAAATTATAAAGTTTTTGAAGAGGTTTAAGATAGTTGATGGTTTGTTTGTTCGTAACCCCTCGAACGTTCTATAACATGATCAAGATTATTGATTATGGATACCGTGGTGGGCAAATTTGTTGGCTGAGTGCAGCATCATCGATGTGGAGTTCGATCTTCGATTTTGTCTAGGGCCTCCTAGTTAGGATATGACTTGCTTGATCTCAGATCTGGTTGAGCGTTTGATTGATATTCCTCTGCTGCCTTGTGTGATTGCTAGTGATTCAATCTTGATTGGGAGATCCTCGAGGATAGACTAGATGTTAGGAAAGATAAAGTCTGGGTCTTCTTCTAATTCTTCATTGCTGTCTCTAATTGGAAGCTGGGTAGCCGCTGACTCATTTGCGATAATTATAGACATACTTGCCTCTACTATATCTCGTTCCGTTTCTGAGTTTTTGGAAGATTCCCAATGGAAATCGGGAGCCCAACGAAAAATCCTCATCAGGGTGCTTGCGATAAACCAGAGATCTTTGGAACACAGATGCAAGAAGCATTCTCCCAAGCTAGGGCAGATAAGTAAATGCTTCGCATCGATGGCACTAATGGAAATCATGTCGGCAAAGTCTGAGCTAAAGGCAAGACGAATAACGTCGATTGGGGGCGACCGTGGTAAAATTTGTCGACGAGGGCAAGTTGAAAGGTACTAGGAAAGAAGTGATCTCTGCTGCGGAGAAGTGAACCACGGAAGGGCACCAAGAAGCCAGAATCGGGAGGGAAAAGTGACGAGGGGGGCAGGGAGAGGGGGTTGGACGTTACTGGATGCCACAACTGCCACAAAATAAGGACAAGGGCAGCTTGCATGGTGGTGAATTACGGTTGGAGGGGAGTGATCCATGACGGAGGAAAGCGAGCCAAGAGGGGGAAACGATGAGGGAAGGACAGAGGGAACTGACGGGTGTAACCACCTAATTCCGGGAGAGGGGTATTTTATACTTTTTATATGATTAATAATATGGTTGATATTAAATAGTTCTAATATATTTATTGTGTGACTAATAGGCTATTTAATTAGTGTAGACTAGTTTGGTTTAGCCAACTTGAGACACTAGTTCTAGTAATAACTTAACTAGATTCATTAAACCAATTAGGCTCATGGATAGAATATTCCTTCCACTCATAGTTAGATACCCTTCATGAAAACCAAATAGGGGTATACTGGAAAAATCATCTATTCCTATCTCTAACCTAGCAGAGCCGTCCCTATATAGGGATAACATGTCATTAATTAAAGCACATTAGCCTCCATCCCTTCCAAATTAGTTCATCCCCAAACCCTCATTCAAACCCTAATCAATTCCACTCAAAATTACTCCAAATTAATCCCAACTCATTGCCATGGAGATCTATGAGCTTGGAAAAGCAAAGAGGCCATTGGAAGAGGAGCTTAGCAAGGAGAGAGAGAGTGTCCACATCCTTTCATTGTGTCAATTAGAGTGATACATTGGGAATCCATCTCCCAATAGGTATAATTTCTATTTTCTCTTAATTTCATAGTTAGATTATAATATTAGACCCTAAAGAACCCTTCTATGACTTAGGACTACCCATAGGAAGAAGAACTAGGTTCTTATGAGGCCTATTATGATAGTTACATTAATTTTTGTGGTCAAATTAGAAGAAATTTAAATTTGGACCACTAGGTATTTGATAGAATATTTTCTCAATGGTTTTAGAGGGTGATTCATGATTTGCAAACTTGTACGTGTCCACAATTAGATACATGTAGGCCGTATCATGATACGCCATGATACAGAGGTACAGGTTTTATATTTTTTTGTATATTAGGTTCCAATAGGCCAACCCCTCTATATTGCATTAAAATAGTTATTTTTAGCATTATCCATATTAAATTTGATATTTAAGTGTGTTATATAGGTTTTGGTTGTGTAGCTTGGTGTTTGGGAGTGAGTATCATAGGAGTATCATGGGTATCTTGTATTGAGCACCTTTAGTGTTTGTGTTAATGCTTATGGTAGTAAGAGGAAGTAGTCTTGGTGTATGGATGGTGTGTCGGGGGTATACGTTTGTTATGGTGTGCAAGTAGTGTTAGAATAGTGTGATAAAGTAGTTGTTAGTGTGTTAATGCTTATGGTAGTAAGAGGAAGTCTAGAGTTTATTGCAGCCATATTAGCTGGCATGGCGAAGACCTAGTGCCTGATTTTGGATATATTTATCTTGATTTTGAAATATATATTTTTTGCAGCCAAGGTAGCGGCAGGGCAATAGTTCTATATACCATGATTCTAAATGTACGTACGCTAGTTATATACTCTATAGTTTATCGCAGCTATGCTCCCTGACATGGTGAGGATTCTGGGTAACATAATTTCAGATAGATGTGTATGATTATCATATTATATCTTAAATTGGTTCTTAACATATCATCTTTATCATTCAACCCTGTTACCATTGAGTTCTGATCCATCACCTTATTAACTCAAGAGAGAGATATCTTTAGTTTATCTAGTTAGTGCATTATAGAACCTTAACTTTATTAGTTCCTGAGATTTTCTTGATAGTGTAGTAGTTTGGTAACTTGTAGATAGTTTAGTGTGTAGCTTGAGTATCAGTGTTGATTATTAGGAATGTAGAGTGTGGGTCTGAGAGTAGTTCCTAGTTGGATAGCTGAGCATTAGGTAACAGTGTATAAGCCTAGAAGTAACTTATAATATAGTACTATTTGTAACCATAGTTCTAAGGTAGGTGTCAGAGTATAGTTAGTAGTTTATATACTAGAGTATTAAGCATGTGCCTAGTATAGTTATAGAGTTAGTGACTGTGTACCAATGGTGCTAAGAGACTACAAGTGTCCAAGATGTATCCGAATTGGTTAGTAATAAGTCCAATTTAGTATCAGTGAGTGTTATTGTGTGTGATAGTATTATCTGAGGGTATCAGTATGATAATGAGGTAGGGTATGTATGGGAGTATCATAGGGAGTAGGAGTGCAGGTGTTCTAGGCAGTGAGAGAGGTATAGCTAGGTCACCTGTGGAACAACAAATTTCTTATACCAGCAGAGGAAGACACCCCAATAGGGTAGGGATTTTGCAATGACGGTCAAGGGGACCAATGCTGTAGGTGATGGGTTAGCAAGTTCTGTTCTTTCTTTTTGTTAATTCCCATATATTTGATTTGATTGATTCCTTATTACCTTATAGTTGCTTTGTGTTATATAGTTAGTATAGTAGCAGTATACCCTTGATAGAGATTGCAATATCATGACAGATAGAGACCATAACCATACATGTGAAAATAATTAGTGATTTCTTTAATTTGTATACTTGTATGATTTAGATTGAGGGCTTGACCTAGATAGGGGCACAAACACCTTTAAATATCGAGAATGAAATTTTTTTAAGGACGGTAGGATTGTAACCACCAAATTCTGGGAGGGGTATTTTAGACTTTTTATAAGATTAATAATATGGCTGTTATTAAATTGTTCTAATATATTTATTGTGTGACTAATAGTCTAGTTAATTAGTATAAACTAGTTTAGTTAAGCCAACTTGAGATACTAGTTCTAGTCATGACTTAACTAGGTTCATTAAATCGATTAGGCTTATGGATAGAATATTCCTTCCACTGATAGTTAGATACTCTTTATGACAACCAAATAGGGGTATATTAGATAAATTATCTATTCCTAGCCCTAACTTAGCATGGCCGTCCCTATATAGGGATAACATGTCATTAATTAAAGCACATTAGCCTCCATCCCTTCCAAATTAGTTCATCCCCAAACCCTAATTCAAATCCTAATCAATTCTACTCCAAGTTACTCCAAATTAACCCAAACACATTGCCATGGAGATCTAAGAGCTTGGAGAAGCATGAAGACAAATGGAAGAGGAGCTTAGCTAGGAGAGAGTGTCCACATCCTTTCATTGTATCCATTAGAGTGATACATTAGAAAATCATCTCCCAATAGGTATAATTCCCATTTACTCTCAATTCCATGGTTAATTTATTTTATTACCCTTAGAAACCCTTCCATGGCTAAGGACTACCCATAGGAAGAAGAACTAAATTTTTATGAGGCCTATTGTGATAGTTACATTAACTTTTGTGGCCAAATTGAAAGAAATCCGAATTTGGACCATTAGGTTTTTGATGAAATATTTTATCAATAGTTTTAGAGGGTTATTCATTATTTGCAAACGTGTACGTATCCACAATTGGATATGTGTAGACCGTATCATGATACACCATGATACAGAGGTGTAGGTTTCATATTTCCTTGTATATTGGGTTCCAATATGCCAACCCCTCTATATTGCATTATAATAGTTATTTATAGCATTATTCATATTAAATTTAATATTTAAGTGTGTTCTATAGGTTTTGGTGGTGTAGTTTGGTGTTTGGGAGTGAGTATCATAGGAGTATCATGGGTGTCTTGTGTTGTGCACCTTAAGTGTTTGTGTTAATGCTTATCGTAGTAAGAAAAAGTGGCCTTGATGTATCGATGGTGTGTTTGGGGTGGTATGTATTTGTTATGGTGTGCAAGTGGTGTTAGAATAGTGTGATAGAGTAGTTGTTAGTGTGTTAGTTGCGTGAAGTATGATATGGTAGTGTGTGTGTGTTCCTGTGGGTGTGTGCATGTGGATGTAGAGGGGCTTATGGAATGGACAGATGAATACATAGGCTCAGGTATGGAGTTCAGACAATTGGGGTATCTGGTGATACAAAAAGGGGTGCAAGGGGTGTCATGCTGTGTGATTTATGAAAGAGGTGTGTGTTTCAGTCACAACAGTATCTTGTGTGGAGTGTGTACAATGTGCATATGAGTATCAGTGATAGGTGGGGGAGATTGAGTTATATTAGGGTGAGTGTGTTAGAGGGGAGTGCACACTCGAGTGTGTGTATGTGATGGTACTTGTTGGTGTGCTTGAGTAAAACCAAGCAGTGGAAGCAATAAAATTAAAGTCATACTGCAGTGCACACATGAGTTTGGGCTCGGGTTAAGGGGGAAGAAAGTGTAAGGATGCGGTTCAGGTTAGTATTAGTTTGAGGGGGAGTTGAACCTTAAAGGCAATGTACCAGTTACTGCTACTGATATTTTCTATTATTGTTTTGGATGCAGGTAAAGTTTGTAAAGGGGTTGTTGAGGGTGGTGTTATATTAGGTGCTAATGAGTATCCAACTATGTGTGTAATAGATTATTGTATCTTAGTTAGTGTAAGTGTATTAGTGTCAAGGTGTGTGTGTCTTGGTTAGTATGTGTGTGTTGTTTCCAGTGGGGAAGTAATCTGGGAGTTGGAAAATACTTGGGTTATCTGTAGGTAGTATGTGAGTGAGCATTAGCAACTATGTGTTTCTGTGTGTATCCGTACTAGGTATGGGGTATTCAGGTTTCAGTAAGAGTAAGGGGTAGTAGTAGCAGGTTTGACGGAGTTGTGGATAGGTGATAGAGTTGATGCTAGAGTTGAGTATCAGTTGGGTGTGACTGAGATCAAATATTTGAGTGCGAGGGTGAGCATCAGCAATAAAGAACTTCTCTGTGTCCAGGTTATTTTGCACCAAATACTTGGTTCATGTTATGGGTGTGCAGCACTTGATGTTAGAGTTGTGGACTTGGGTCTTAAATATTACAACAACTACATGAGGGTGCATGCAATTAGGGATGGTGCAGACCATGCACACAACAAGGTATGGGTACTGATTGTAGTGGCATCAGGTATTATAGGGAAAACTAGTATTGGAGTGATAGTATAAGGTGTGTGGGGGTATTACATGTCAGAGGGTATGTGCAGTAGCAGTATCAAGGTTTGAGTGGGGGTTGACTGTGAAGTGTATTTATAATAGAATACCTTAGTCTAGTGCAGGTAGTATAAGTCAAGTGAGTGTGTGGTATTGGTGAATAGGTAAATATAGGTATTGGGTTAGATACATATGTGTCTAGATTGAGGTATCTTGAGCTCTTGAGATACCAATAGGTAATATGGTGATCCTAAGGATTGTGGGACTATGGTACCAAGGTAATAAGATATTAAGTTAGTAAAGTATTAGCTAAGGTATGGGTGAAATGTCTAGGCTTTGGTTTAAGTGTAAGGTATGTTAAGGTAATAGCTAGGCTATTATATATAACTAAAGTATTACCTATATAAACAGGTATGGCTAGGTACTAGTACTACTACTACTAGTATATATATATATATATATATATATATATATATATATATATATATATAAGCCTAGTAGTAGCTGGTAAACCTTAGTTTGACCTAGTATACCTAAAATATTTTTGTATTAGCTAGGATTGACTAGTGTTATCTAGTATTACCTAGAATAGACTTAGTATTGAACTGATTTGGCTAGTACAACTTCATAAACCAATTTATAGTTATGACCTAGAAACTTAGGTATTAATCTAGTTTATCTCAATGGACCTAAAATTGACCTGGAAACCTAGAACAGAGTTAATTTAGTAGTTTATAATTCCAAAATACTGTTTTGACTTTGAATTTCATATATAGGTCAGTGTGACACTAGTTCAGACACTGATTTTTATTCATTGTTCTGAATCTCAAGCGAGTACATTATCTGATTATTTTTATTATTTTATAATTAATTTAATACAAGTATTTAGAAATGTTATACTTAATTTCTGACAAGATGGTACCCGGATCAGTATATATGGATCCTCAATCATGAGATATAAATTTCTTATTCAGATTATTGCTCCCCTTATTATCGCATGATATTAGACAATTATTAGATAACATCGTATGACATTAGGCAACTAAACAACGTCGTATGACATTAACCTTGTAAACAATATCGTATGATATTAACCTTATAAACAACGTCGCATGACATTAACCTTGTAAACAACGTCGAATGACATTAACCAAGTAAACAATATCGTATGTCATTAGCTAACTATTATCTCTCTCTCTCTCTCTCTCTCTCTCTCTCTCTCTTTATTTCTATATTATGATAAATGTTTACTATTTTCTTGTCTTGTATTACATTTGTTATTTACTATTTATAGTCATTATCAATTAACTTAGAACTGCTATTGGGTTGTACTCGTTCCATCATCATAGGATATATTTTTTAGATGATTACTTAGAGGGCTTGTATCCTACAAGGTTGCACTGGTAGTATAGGAGGAGCCAGTACCAATTGTTGATGAGGCTCAACTAGTTATTGCCAAACTTAGCTAGTATTTCATTATTGTATGGATATATCTCCAACTTAGACATTTGAGTTGTTATTCATATTAGACTTTGTGTTTGTTGTTAGACTCTAGACTTGGAGATATTTTTGAGACTGCTAGTTGTGACTTTGTGATTTTTATCCCTTTATATGATATTATGTCATTATCTTTCTCTAGTTTTATTGTGATTGAGTATTGATTATCATATATATTATTATCTTGTCCTATGTATAGAGTTGCGATATCATTAAAGGTTTCATATATATATATATATATATATATATATATATATATATTATGTGATGATTAGATAGGTTTGTTGACCTAGACAATATTCTATCGCTGATGTTGCGGCGTAGGCTGGACATACCCACGTACTCGTGCCCTCACACCAGGTACGGGTCGTAAAAATTGAGAGGGGGAGAGGGATCAGAGATGGGTGTGGAGGAGACCAATAAAGTGGGAGGAGGAAAACAGAGGTTTGGGGTGCTGGAGAGCGCATAAGAGGGGGAGCGGGGGTAACCTAGCTTCCCGACGGCCTACGCCGCTCCACCAGACAACTGGATAAAGGGGCGTCAAGAGGAGTGAAAACCTAGCCGCCGCTCGAGCCAATATATATTTGTGTGTATGTTTAATATATATATATATATATATATATATATATATATATATATATATATATATACTGTTAGTATTGATTACTCTTGGACAATGCATTTGTGACCATTATTTGGACTAGACTAGGTGCATGACATTTAGCTCTAGTTCAACCTAGTGTAGTGGCCCAGTTTGGTTTGATTAGGGCTAGAAAACCAACCCAAATGAAACCCAAACTTGGAACTTATGTACTTGGGTGTATGTAGACCTAAACCAAGCCATTTTGGACCTTTTCTAGTGCGCCCAAACTGCTGAGGACAGCAGCAAACACAACCTAGGCTATTCACGATTTTGATGGGTTCCCATCACTTGGTAGTTTGTAAAAATACCTTCCCACCTCTCCAAACTTCTCTAAAACTATGCCACTACTTCCTCTCTCCCCTCACATATAGCCTATACTAAATTTATATTCATTGTTCTGATCATTTTCCCTCTCCTTCCTCCCCTCCTCTTGGTCGAACCCAGCTTGGTGAATGCTAAATTCTGCTGAACAAGGAGCTCTTCTCATGGCTGAAAACACATCTAAAAATACGTAAAAACTCTTCAAACCTCTTCTTCCCTTATACCTACTACCTTTTCTCTTACTCCTCCATATTTTTTTTACAATTTTTTCCCCTTTTTCTCCCTCCATTTACAGCAGAACCTACCTAGTTGCTGCTAAAATTCCATTGTCCACTTATATAAAATAGGTATGTAACCTACTTTCTCCATAATTTTATGTCACATAACTTAAGGACTATATAGCCACTTCGACAACATAGGTAGAAACCATAATTAAAACATGAAAAATCAAGTTTTAACTTGCTAAACACCCTCATATTCGCTAAATTTGAGAATTGTATTCCTGACGTTTTGAACACAATTTCACTTGTGAAACTTCCATTTTACACTTGAAATTAATATGAATATGTACCCATATTGACTCCCTTTATTGCCATAGGTAAAGAACTTGTTAAATTTAAGAGAAACTATGTTTAAACCATGATTTTTACCTCCATATATTCTGAATTCCAGAATTGAATCATGTCGTTCTTGTACACAAATTTATATGTTAACCTTTTATTTTATGTTCGAATTTCACAAGAATATATACTAAACTTTTGCCATGATTTATACCATTAAATTCATGCTTGAAACTCTTTCCAAAATATATTTTATCATGCTCAATTTTACGAGTTTCTGTCACAAATTTAAGCACATAGTTTGTGCTAGAACTGGTCAAATTTTGTTGTTAGAACGTATTTTACCATATGTATATTTTATATTATAATTTGGACATATAGATTATATTTTGTAAGATGTTAACATGAAGTATGAGTTGATGGAAAACTATAGGAATTATACATATAGGTGGTGGTAGATGTTGTATTGACAAGTTGAACATATTGACAATTATAAGTTGTAAGTAGTACAACCTTGGGAAATTGCAGGAATAAATATAGTTAATCCTACTAATTGTGACATGATTTCATATGTTAGAATCATTTAGGAATAGTGCAAATATGATTTTATTGGATTAGTAGTTTAGTTGGTAACTTGAGACTTAATCTTAGAAAATGTTACAACTAAATTGACACTTGTATATAAGATTTTGGTATAATCACTAAGTCACATTTTTTAGGAATAAACCTAGTATAAAGAACACAAGTATCACATGTTGAGTAGTAAAAAAGGAACCATGTTAACCTAGGTTTATATATTAACATTTAGGTTAACGAGTTGTTAGGTGACTGGAAGACCAAAACTATATTCTAAAGCTAGTTTTCTCTTAATAGGGACAAAACTTTAGTTTCATAACCGACCATATGTGTAGCAAACTCTAGAATAGTGACTGATATTATATTATTATATGTATATAGGCTCTCAGGATGGTTTGATCTTGGTTGCGAGGTCAGGATCGTTATATTCTCTTCTCGGAGATCCAGACAAGTATACCTTGCTTTGTTGTACTGTTTAAATTTGTTTAGTATTCTTCATATTCTTCTTCTATATATATATATATATATATATATATATATATATATATATATATATATATATATATATATATGTTTGAGAATGCCTCGGGTGTAGTTGACGAAGGCTTGGATGTTTATTCTTGTGTGTTGACCCTAGTCCTTAGTGGGTGTACTTGAAGTTATGGAGTTATCATTATATCTTCCATGGCCTTGACACGAATTATTTTATGACATAGAGGGAGTACATGTTAGGACACGGGCTTACACAGTCTATTAGTTACCGATGGAGTAGCAAGTATGTCGGTATATCTCGTAGTTGACTTAGTTCTAGTTTATATTGTGACTTACATTATAGTTACGAGATATCCATATCATATTCATGATTTATACGTTGGCATTGGGCGGGGAAGACAATGTATGGGACAGACATTTGTCTACCGTAGTCTTCGGAGGAAACTATGAGGTTATGAGCCTTATTGTTACCAAGTTATACGCTATTGTTACCTGGTTATGGGCAAATATGTTTGACGGTATGTCAGGCGATGGTTGCTAGCTCTGAGCTAAGTCAGTTGATGATATATGGTAGTATATATATGGCCTTTAGTCTTGGACTATGCTAGATTCTATATTTTACCTAACCATACACACCAAAGTTGTCTTCAAAGTACATTCACTTAGCTGGTTAGTTTACCCTTATGTTTATTCAGTATTTACATTATGGCATGTACTTTTTATATCTTGTTATGTCCCCTTGAGGACCTGGTTCCCTGCCAGATTTGCAGTATTATTTGACGGTGAGTTCTGCTAGAGCTGCTGTTGAGTATCATCTGGGTATACATGTATTGTTATTAGGTATATGTATCGAGTCTTTCATTGTTAATTTATTATGTTCTTATTGCTTATTACCGATTGTTATAGTCTAGTTTTGCAAGCTTATTCTTTTTTCGAGCTTGATCGAACCAAGTGTATTATTAGGCGACCGACTCTAATACACTTTGTTCTTTCTGAATTTTACCCATTATATGGATTGAGATATAGTTGACTTGATATTTTAGACATATATTCTTGACCTTTAGACATCATATACGTATTTGAGTTGGAATAGAGTCCGCTGGATACATAGTTGGCCTTTTCCACGTGGCATGGTCTCGTATATTTTGGGACTCGGGCGTGATATGGTTTTTGTAGTTGCCATGCAGGTCCTACCATTTTGTTTCAGTTATGTTACTGTACCGAGCGATCATGCGTTAGTATAAGAGTATTAGGTTCTCAATCCACAATTGCTATTAAAACTTGTTTGGCTTCTATTATCGCCCATGATCCTCGTATCGGTGTTCAATCGTACCTTTCTTGATCTCCTTATTATTGCTTCTTATCTTCTTATGTTTCTTGAAGATGAATACTCTTGCTCGAATACCCTTTTCGATGATATTTTTTTGTAGCATAGAAGCAAAGAGTATTTATAAGGAGAGTGATATTCTAAGTTAGTAATGGTTAGGATATACACCTTTACCAGATAAAAGAATAGAACAAAATGACAGTTTGGATTTAAACATGAGGTTTAACCCTAATAGGGAATTTTTCTTTTATCAATGGATCTAACTCATAGTATTTACTTGAGCAGATAGAGTTGGTTAGAAGTTACATTAGTGAAAATTTGTTAGATGATAAGATAGATTTTCTTGATGTCCAAAATGACTAGGATGCTTTGGCGCTTGTTTCAGCCCAAAGAGAGATTTAATTAATTTACATACCTTGTATTCTTGCCTCGGAACAATAAATCCTTCAGGTTGTTCCATATAAATCTCTTTCGGTAAATCTCTATTCAGAAAAGCAGTTTTTACATCCATTTGAAGAATAAACAGTTTATGAACATATGTAATAGCTATTAACATTCTAATTGTTGCAATTCTAGTAATAGGAGAGTAAGTGTCGAAAAAGTCTACCCCTTCTCTTTGTTTGAACCCTTTAGCCACCAACCTGGCTTTGAATTTCTTAATAGACCCATCAGGTCTTAACTTATTTCTGAAGATCCATTTGCAACATATTGGTTTGCAACCTATATGAAGGTTAACCAAATCCTAAGTTCTATTTGATATAATAGAATCTATTTCACTATATTTGGCCTCTTTCCAAAATAAGAAATCAACTGAGGACATAGCCCATTGATAAGATATATGGTCCTCTTCAACAAGGTAGGTGAAAAAAACTTTACCTAGGTCTGGTTCTCGTCTTATTCTTTTACTCTTCCTGGGTTCTACTGGGGTAATCTCCTCTGGTTATGAACTAGAGGTTACATCAGGGACTTGTATAGAAATAGAAGATCTAAGAATTCTATTTTTCAATGGAAAAATATTTTCAAAAAATAAAGCATCCCTAGATTCCTTGACGGTGTTAGCATCAATACCATTTTCTCCACTCTTAATTATAAAAATCTATAAGCAATACTATTTTGGACTTATCCCAAAAATACACAAACTACGGTCTTGGGTCCCAATTTTCTTTTCTTAGTAGGAGGGACATAAACATTAGCAAGGCGCCCCCACACTTTAAAATATTTCAAAGATGGCTTTCTACCTTTCCAAATTTTAAAGGGGTCTTACCAGTCTTTTTGAAAGGAACTTTATTTAAAATATGACATGCAGAAAGAAGGGCTCCCCCCCTCCACAAATTATCAGATAAATCAGAGCTACCTAACATAGCATTAATCATATCAAAAAAATTTATTTTTTTTCTTTCAGCTACTCTATTCTGTTGAGGAGCATAATGAGAAGTTACCTCATGTATAATGTCATGTAATTCGCAAAAAGTGTCAAACTCGGCAGAGGTATATTCACCCCCACGATCTGACCTAAGAATTTTAATTTTCTTTTTAAGCTGGTTTTCAACTTCATCTTTAAAAGATACAAACTTACTGAAAGCTTTATTTTTAGTTCTAAGCAAGTAAACATGATAGTATTTTGAATAATCATCTATAAAAGTAATAAAATACCGTTTACTACTACTACGAGTAAGAATACCGTTCAATTCACAAATATTGCTGTGACTAAGCTCCAAAAATTGAGAACTCCTTTCAATAGAATGAAAGGATTTTCTGGGCTGTTTGGCTTGTGTACATATATCACATTTTCCATTCCTGCTCATGCTAATCTTAGGAATCAATTGCAACTTAGATATCCTCTTTGAAGAGTTAAAATTAACATGCCCCAAACGACCATGCCAAATATCACAACTATCAGTATTATAAAAGAGACCATTTGAATCAGAAGTAGAAGTAGATGCAATATTATTTAAACAAAAAATTAAACTACTACAAGGCATATCCACAAAAAGTTTAAACAGACCCCTACAAACATAGCCTTTTCTAATAAATTTACTGTTCAGGAAGATTACAACTTGATCAGACTCAAATACAAGTTTGTAACCATGTTTATTTAGCAAATAACCAGAAATTAAGTTCTTGTTGACGTCCGGTACGTGCTGCACATTTTGCAAAGGGAGAATCTTGCCCGAAGACAACTTGAGGTTCGCTCTTCCCTTTTTATGCACTCTGGCATCACTCGAGTTTCCTATTGCTACTGATTCACCTTCCTCAACCTGTCAGTAGGAGAAAAAAGAATCAATATTAGGGCATAAATAGATATTTGCCCCTGTATCGACCCACCAGTCAGTAGGCTGATACGAGATCTCAAAAATAGAATATACGGTTACAAACCTCTGATCATCGGTACTGACAGATTCGGTCCCGGCTATGATAACATGAGCCTGTGGAATAACAAGAGCGTTTGTAAGAGTTCGACGATCAGGATTCTGAAATCCCTGACCCTTCTTCCTGTGGCGGCATTGCCTAGCAAAGTGACCAGGCTTACTACAGTTGTAACATTCCCGCTTAGGTCTGTTGTCTTTCCCACTCACAGCTTTTGGCTTAAGAAACTATTTCTTTGTAGGGTTCCTATTATGGGGGTTGTTCCTCTGTTGATGGGGTTGTCCCTTAGGCTTTTTCTTGGTTTCAGAAATGTGTAACTTTGCCTCGAATTCAGTACTTAGAGGTTCCTTGTCTCTAGTTCTACCTTCTTCCTCAATGCGGAAGGATACGAACAGGTCGTCTAAGGACATGGGTTCCTTATTATGTTTTAGTTTTAAACCAAATTCTTTCTATAATGGGGGAAGTTTATTAATGAAACCAACAATAAAAAACTTATCAACAAATGACATGTCTTTTTTAGACATCTCGTGTATGATAGTCTATAAGGTATTAGTCTGTTCAACAACAGACTTCTCATCTACCATTTTAAACTCTAAAAATATGTCTACAATGTAAATCTCAGAACCCGCTTCTTTATTGGAGAATTTTTTATCGAGAGCTTTCCAAAGCTCTCTTGACGTAGAGGTAGTACAATATATATATATATATATATATATATATATATATATATATATATATATATATATATATATATATATATATATATATATCATAGAGCGTCTCAGAAAGAGAACTAAGAATTTTACCGTGACATATAAAGTCTGTCTCATTATAGGACTCTAATTCATAGGTCCTGACAGGTTCGTGTAAGTCAAGTAGGATTTCTGGTTCTTTGAGAACCTTAAACAGTTTCAAGCAAGTCAGCCAGTAGGTCATCCTATGCTGCCATCTCTTAAAGTTCAGGCCAACAAACTTTTTCAGTTTGGAGGAGTTATGAATGTTGGTGGACAGCTCTTCTACGGTTGTGTTCATCATGCAGATAGGAATTTTCACAAACAAAAAACAGAAAGTATACAGAAGCTATGAAATTCTATTCTAAGATTGTTGAAAAAATTCCTAATGAATGCAAAATGAAAGATGTAAAATTAAAGATAGAAAATATGTAGAGGATTCGAGGCACGTTACACGTTGTCCTTAGAATAGAATTTTGCCCCCTACGAATAGTGCAGCAGGTTCCTGGCGATCTATTTTTGAGATACAATAAATCTCTTCGATCCACTATACCATGCACCCAGTGGCGAATCCCACGAATGATCACAGCCTTGCCTGAAGAAGAAAGATTAGACGGAGGAGTTTTTGTACGAATTTAGGTTTTGGTATTTTTTTTCTTTTCTGTCTCAGTATATTTTTTCTTTCATTCTGAACAAAGAGCGAAAGAGAGAGAGAGAAGAGAAAAACATATTACTATTCTCTGATATCAGGATCGTTTCTTGGATATATCTATCACGTAATATTTCTAATTCTTTTCGTAATGGGATTACGTGAGAACGGTTCCACGGAAGAACAACAACCCACCAGACCAAACAAAAAAAAACTAGTTATGAAATCACCTTTGTACCGATATCGGTCTATTCTGCGGCGCACAAGCGTGCAAAGTGCTAAGTGCGCGACTAATAAACGCATAAAAATATGCATTAAATAGCACACCCGCTTGCGGGTTGGATGAGATCTAACCCACCCCCCACAAAACCTACATACCCACTAAGAGGCGTAAAGCAATATATGGAAAGGAGAATGACTTCTCCTTTCCTATGTGGGACTAAAAAAAAGGAGTTGCCTTTATTGAATCACATGGGTTGCTTCCAAAGTAAAGCCAAAACAACTCTAACAATCCCCTACATGATTCAATAAGAGAACAAAGATGGTATAGCATGATAGGACATATAGGAAAAGAAACAAGATATGGCAATCACACTGTGTATCAGAGGAAGGTGTCTTCCGGACTTAAACCTCCCCTTAGTGTCATACATCTCATTTATACAGACCCAAAGTGACATAAGTCTGGAACTTAGGATCTTACTTGTAAAGACTCAACACACACACAAACACATTGTAGGCATTTGATCATATCAACAGTTGTGCACTTTTCGGCCATGTGCTGTCTTAATTTCTTAGGTTGCCTTTTAGGTGACTCAATTTATGGGCTTTAACCCCATTCCTCTTGCCATCTCCAATACTAGTCTCCTTGAAAGCCCTTTAGTTAGAGTATCTGCTAGATTATTCTTTGATCTGACGAAGTCAATTGCAATTACTCCACTGGATTGAAATTGCTTCACCCGATTGTACCTCAGACGTATATGTTTGAATTTTCTATTTTAACTTGTCCTTTGAGCCTTTGCTATTGCTGCTTGGCTGTCACAGTGTACAGGGATATCATGAACTGATTTGCTCCACAGAGGAATATCTGTTAACAGATTCCTAAGCCAGTCTGCTTCCTCACTGGTGAGGTCAAGATCTATAAATTTTGCCTCCGTAGTAGATCTAGAAATACAGGTCTGCCTGGTAGAGTTCCACGCAACAACGGCTCCACCCAATGTGAATACATATCCAATTGTGGCTTTGGTCTCATCTGTATCGGAGATCTAATTTGCATCAATATACCCTTGTAATACAGATGGTATCTTCCATAGAATAATCCATGGGATATCGTGCCCTTTAGGTATCTCATTACCCGTTCTAAGGCAGTCCAATGTGAACTATTCGGATTTCTAGTGTACCGACTAAGCTTTCCTACTGTGTAGGAAATATCAGGTCTGGTACGATTAGCTATATAGTTCAGGCATCCGATTTGCTGAGAATACGTCAACTGAGCCACACTGTTTCCTTTATTCTTCTTTAACCTGATACTTGCATTATATAGAGTTCTTACAGGTTTAGAATCAAAATAGCTAAATCTTTTTAGAACCTTTTCTATATATTGAGATTGGGAGATACCAATTCCCTCAGAAGTGTGACTCAATTTAAGTCCTAAAATTATATCAGCAGGTCCTAAATCTTTCATATCAAAATTTTGAGACAAGAATGATTTGATATCATAAATAATATCCATGTTAGTACCAAAAATAAGAATGTCATCAACATACAGGCATAATATTACACAAGAGCTACCAACAGTTTTGCTATATACATATTTATCAGAATCATTAATAGCAAAACCATATAATAGAATTACCATATTAAATTTATTATGCCATTGCTTTGACGCTTGTTTCAGCCCATAGAGAGATTTAATTAATTTGCATACCTTGCGTTCTTGCCCTGGAACAACAAACCCTTTACGTTGTTTCATATCTTCTTGTAAATCTCCATTCGAAAAAGCAGTTTTTACATCCATTTGATGAATAAATAATTTATAAACAGATGCAATGGCTATTAACATTCTAATTATATCAATTCTAGTAACATGAGAGTAAGTTTCAACAAAGTCTACCCATTCTCTTTGTTTGAACCCTTTAGCCACCAACCTGGCTTTGAATTTCTCAATAGACCCATCAGGTCTTAACTTCTTTCTAAAGATCCATTTGCAACCTATTGGTTTGCAACCTACAGGAAGGTTAACCAAATCTCAAGTTCTATTTGATATAATAGAATCTATTTCACTATTTATGGCCTTTTCTCAAAATAAGAAATCAACTGAGGACATAGCCCCTTGATAAGATATAGGGTCCTCTTCAACAAGGTAGGTGAAAAAACCTTCACCTAGGTCTGGTTCTCGTCTTGTTCTTTTACTCCTCCTGAGTTCTACTAGGTTAATCTCCTCTGGTTGTGAACTAGAGGCTATATCAGGGACTTGTGTAGAAATAGAAGATCTTGGAATTCTATTTTTTAATGAAAAATATTTTTTAAAAATGTATCATCCCTAGATTCCATGACTGTGTTAGTATCAATCCTATTTACCTCACTCTTAATTAAAAAAAATCTATAAGCAATACTATTTTGGGCATATCCTAAAAATACACAATCTACGGTCTTGGGTCTCAAGTTTTTTTTCTTAGTAGGAGGGACAAAAACTTTAGCAAGACACCCCCACACTTTAAAATATTTCAAAGATGGCTTTCTACCTTTTCAAAGTTCATAAGGGATCTTATCAGTCTTTTTGCAAAGAAATTTATTTAAAATATGAAATACTGAAATAAGGCTCTCCCCCATAAATTATCAAATAAACCAGAGCTACCTAACATAACATTAACCATATCAAGAAATATTCTACTTTTTCTTTCAGCTGCTCCATTCTATTGAGGGGCATAAGGAGTAGTTATCTCATGTATAATGCCATACAATTCACAAAAAGAGTCAAACTCGGCAGAGGTGTATTTACCCCCACGACCAGACCTAAGAATTTTAATTTTTTTTTCAAGTTGGTTTTCAACTTCAGCTTACTGAAAGCTTTATTTTTAGTTCTAAGCAAGTAAACATGACATTATTTTGAATAATCATCTATAAAAGTAATAAAATACCATTTACCACTATGAGTAAGAATAACGTTCAATTCACAAATATCATTGTGAATATGCTCCAATAGCTGAGAACTTCTTTCAACAGAATGAAAGAATTTTCTGGACTGTTTGTCTTGTGTACATATCTCACATTTTCCATTCCTGCTCATGTTAATATTAGGTGTCAATTGCAACTTAGACATTCTCTTTAAAGTATTAAAATTAATATGTCCCAAACGACCATGCCAAACATCACAACTATTAGTATTATAAAAGAAAGCATTTAAATCAGGAGTAGAAGTTAATGCAATATTATTTAAACAAAAATTTAAAGTACTGCAAGGCATGTCCACAGAAAGTTTAAACAGACCCCACATACATAGCATTTTCCAATAAAGTTACCGTTCAGGGAGATTACAACTCGATCAGACTCAAATGCAAGTTTATAACCATGTTTATTTAGCAAATAATCAGAAATTAATTTCTTGTTGACGTCCGGTACGTGCTGCACATTATGCAAGGGAGAATCTTGCCCTAAGACAACTTGAGGTTCACTCTTTCCTTTTCATGCACTCTGGCAGCACTCGAGTTTCCCATAGCTACTGATTCACCTTCCTCAACCTGTCCGTAGAAGAAAAAAGAATCAAGATTAGGGCATACATGGACATTTGCTCCTGTATCAATCCACCAGTCAGTAGGGTGATACGAGATCTCAAAAAAGAACATACAGTTACAAACCTCTGATCATCGGTACCAACAGATTTGGTCCCGGCTATTATAACATGAGCCTGTGGAACAACAGGAGCATCTGCAGGAGTTCGACGATCAGGATTCTAAAATCCCTGACCCTTCTTCCTATGGCGGCATTGCCTAGCAAAGTGGCTAGGCTTTCCACAGTTGTAACATTCACGCTTAGGTCTGTTGTCTTTCCCAATCACAATTTTGGCTTAAGAAACTATTTCTTTACAGGGTTCTTGTTATGGGGGTTGTTCCTCTATTGATGGGGTTGGCCCTTAGGCTTTTCCTTGGTTTCAATAATGTGCAACTTTGCCTCAAATTCAGTACTTAGAGGTTCCTTATCTCTAGTTCTACCTTCTTCCTCAATGCGGAAGGATACAAACAGGTCATCTAAGGACATGGGTTCCTTGTTATATTTTAGTTTTAAACCAAATTCTTTCCAGGATGTGGAAAATTTATTAATGAAAGCAGCAATAAGAAACTTATCAGCAAATGGTATGTCTTTCTGAGACATCTCGTATATGATAGTCTTAAGGGTATTAGTCTGTTCTACAACAGACTTCTCATCTACCATTTTAAACTCTAAAAATCTGTCTACAATATAAATCTCAGAACCCGCTCCTTCATTAGAGTATTTTTTTATCAAGAGCTTCCCAAAGCTCTCTGGACGTAGAGGTAGTGCAATATATATCATAGAGCATATCATAAAGACAACTAAAAATTTTACCGTGACAGATAAATTTTGTCTCATTGTAGGACTCTAATTCATAGGTGCTGGCAGGTTCGTATAAGTCAGGTAGGATTTTTGGTTCTTTGAGAACCTTAAACAGTTTCAAGCAAGTTAGCCAGTAGGTCATCCTACTCTGCCATCAATTAAAGTTTAGGTCATCAAATGCCTACCGTAGAAGAACTGTCTACCAAAGTTCAGGTCATCCTACATGATTCAATAAGAGAGCAAAGAAGGTATAACACGATAGGACATATAGGAAGAAAAATAAGATATGGACAATCACATTGTTTATCAGAGGAAGGTGTCTTTCGGACTTGAACCTCCCTTTAGTGTTATACATCTCATCTATACAGACCCAAAGTGACATAAGTCTTAAACTTAGGATCTTACTTGTACAAAATCAACATACATACAAACATAATGTAGGCATTTGATCGTATCATCAGTTGTATACTTTTCGGCCATGTGATGTCTCAATTTTTTAAGAGCTCTAGAGGACAGCCCGAGTTGCCACAGAAAGTGGTCCACTTTCAATCTTAAATAGGTGGATCTTTCTAGGTATTCTGTAATTTATATACCCTGCTTTATAAGCCACAAATTCATTAAGATTTGACAACCACCCTTTTATTTATTGCAGATCAACACTATATAGTCGAGGAATGGTTCTTTACAAATACTATCATATAGTGTTTTCCAGTCACACATTATTTTTTTGTTACCCATTGAACCTTTTCTTAGTGCTTCCAAATGAAGGTCCGGTTGCCTTTGAGGTAACTTAATTTATGGGCTTTAACCCCATTCTTTTTGCCGTCTCCAATACTAGTCTCTTCGAGAGCCCTTTAGTTAGAGGATCTGCTAGATGTTTCTTTGATCTGACGAAGTCAATTACAATTACTTCACTGGATCACAATTGCTTCACCCGATTGTACCTTAGACGTTTATGTCTAAATTTTTATTATAACTTGTCCTTTGAGCCTTTGCTATTGCAGCTTGGTTGTCACAGTGTACAAGGATAACATGAACTGGTTTGCACCACAGAGGAATATCTGTTAACAGATTCCTAAGCCAGTCTGCTTCCTCACTGGTGAGGTTAAGAGCTATAAATTCTGCCTCCATAGTAGATCTAGAAATACAGGTCTGCCTGGTAGAGTTCCACGCAACAACAGCTCCACCCAATGTGAATACATATCCACTTGTTGCTTTGGTCTTATCTGTATCGGAGATCTAGTTTGCATCAGTATACCCTTCTAATATAGATGGATATCCTCCATAGAATAATCCATGGGATATCGTGCCATTTAGGTATCTCATTACTAGTTCTAAGGCAGTCCAATATGAACTATTCGGATTGCTAGTGTACCCACTAAGCTTTCCTACTGCGTAGAAAATATCAGGTCTGGTACGATTAGCAATATAGTTCAGACATCTGATTTGCTGAGAATACTTCAACTAAGCCACACTGTCTCCTTTATTCTTTTTTTTTAACCTGATACTTGCATCAAATGGAGTGCTTATAGGTTTAGAATCAAAATAGTTAAATCTTTTTAGAACCTTTTCTATATAGTGAGATTGAGAGATACCAATTCCTTCATAAGTGCGACTTAATTTAAGTCCTAAAATTATATCACCAGGTCCTAAATCTTTCATATGAAAATTTTGAGACAAAAAAGATTTGATATCATAAATAATATCCATGTCAGTACCAAAAATAAGAATGTTATCAACATATAGGCATAATATTACACAAGAGCTACCAACAGTTTTGCTATATACATATTTATCAGAATCATTAATAGCAAAACCATATGATAGAATTACCTTATCAAATTTATCATGCTATTGCTTTGGCACTTATTTCAGCCCATAGAGAGATTTAATTAATTTGCATACCTTACGCTCTTGCCCTGGAATAACAAACCCTTCAGGTTGTTCCATATAAATCTTTTCCTGTAAATCTCGATTCAAAAAAGCAGTTTTTACATCCATTTGATGAATAAACAGTTTATGAACAGATGTAATAGCTATTAACATTCTAATTGTAGAAATTCTAGTAATATTTTGAAGGGTATTAGTCTGTTCAACAACAGACTTCTTATCTACCATTTTAAACTCTAAAAATCTGTCTACAATATAAATCTCATAACCTGCTCCTTCATTGGAGTATTTTTTTCGATAGCTTCCCAAAGATCTCTGGACGTAGAGGTAGTGCAATATATATCATATAGCGTGTCAGAAAGACAACTGAGAATTTTACCGTGACAAATAAAGTCTGTCTCATTGTAGGACTCTAATTCATAGGTCCTGGCAGGTTCGTGTAAGTCAGGTAGAATTTTTTGGTTCTTTGGGAACCTTAAACAGTTTCAAGCAAGTCAGCCAGTAGGTCATCCTATGGTGCTCTTTCTTAAAGTTCAGGCCATCAAACTTCTTCGGTTTGAAGGAGTTATGAATGTTGGTGGACAGTTCTTCTATGGTAGTGTTCATCATTCCTTATTTTCTCAGAGATAATAAAGATACATTTTCTGACTTTGTGGACCCATCACTTTAGAATATAAATGATAGGCTAAGATGAAAGTGATATCAGAGGTAATATGAATATGATATACTTTCGGTAAGGTATTGCTGAATGTAAATCTATTCAGAGGTAATATGAACCTGATAGAATATAATCCAACTAAATTAGTATACTAAACACTATAAGAGGTAATATGAACATGATAGGTTTACAAATTAGTTAAGCATATCTATTCAACAGTCATATGAACCTGATAGAATATAATCCAACTAACCTTTGTATGTATTGTTATCAGAATAAAATCTTCATCATACTCCATTAAGCAAAGGAGATCAAGCATAGTACTTCTTCAGGAATTTATAGTTGATAGGGGCCATTATCAAATCTTTATTAGGTTTGGCTAATCTGTAAGCGCCATTTGATAATGTTATTTCAATCACATAAAGGCCCTCTACTTCTTTATGATTGTTACTGATGGATTTCGGATATCGTACCAGAGGTAATATGAACATAATACAATACCGTATTTTGTTGAGGGCATCCCACCGGGGGATCTTTTGGTGGACCTATTATTTGTTGTGTACGTTAAGTACAAATAATAAGTTCAAAACAAGCCCTATCAGAGGCAATAGGTTTTGTGGCTAGTAGAGACATCCTGCTGGAGGATTTTTGTGGACCCATTACTTCTTGTACACGAGAGTGCAAGTAATGGGTTTGAGACAAGTCCTAACAGAGGTAATACGGATGCTGTAAAATATGACTCTGTGGGGATAGTGGAGAGACATATTTCAGATGTAATATGAACATGTCATGACTTTTGATGGGAAAAACGAGGATAGTTCAGAGGTAATATGGACATGAACATTTCGTTTTTATTGCGGGTATCCTCCCAGGGTGGTTTTTTTTTGGACCCATTACTTCTTGTGCACGAGAGTGCAAGTAATAAGTTTAAGACAAGCCCTGCCAGAGGTAATATGGACGTGGCAGTTTTTGTGGACTTATCACCACTGGCGTACTTAGAGTTAAGTACGGGTGTTAAGTTGAAATGACAATCGATATCAGAGGTAATATGGATATGATAATCGATAGCCGAACCTGGAAGGTTTGTTCAGAGGTAATATAAATATGACAAACTCAGCCTGAGAGAAATATTATGACAGCAGTTTAGAGGTAATATGAACGTAAACTAATGTCCGAAAAATTCATTGAGGAATGATTTGTTGAGTGTGGTCTATTCGAATATGAAGATAGACTAAAGGATCATTTCGTTGGGGAGATTGATAGGACGATAGCTAAGAGGTAATATGAACATGGCTAGCGTCTAACGAGATTTGTTTGAATAGTCACTGCGGGAGTGTACAAGTAGACCTAAAGATTGCTCTGCTGGGGAGATTTTGAGGATCCATCATCCATTACGTATCCGGGACTCTCGGATACAGATGATGGATTTTTACAAGAATTTGTAGCGAAGGAGAAAATATTGCACATAGGCATTTGTTAGGGATGCCAAATTGCTGAACATATATATTCAGAGATCATATGAACATGATAGAATATGATTCTCGATCTTCGATGACCGAGAAAATATTGCACATAGGCACTTGCTGGGGATCCAAAAACCAAGAGTCGATTTGTACATCCGGGTTGTGGACTTATTACCCATGACGTACTTTAAGTACAGATAATAAGCAGAAGTGACTAACACTACCAGGGGTTATGCGAACTTGATAGTAGAAAGTCAAAGAGCAGAACTTCACTCATAGGTGGTATGGACATGAAAAAGTTCTAAAAATATCTTACTCAGAGGTAATGTGGACATGGTAAGATATGACTTTGTGGGGATAAAGAAAAATATGAGAGAGGTAATATGGAAGTGACCATTTTTATGGTGATAGTTTTACTCTGCCGAAGAAAGTGGAGAGGCATAGTTCAGAGGTAATATGGACGTGAACTGATCGATAGCAACAACCTGGAAGGTTTTCTCAGAGGTTACTTGGACATGGCAAACTCAGCTGGGGAAAAATTGTTTGGACAACAGTTCAGAGTTGGACTTATGTCTGAAAAATTCATTGGGGAGTGATTTCTGAGCGGGAATAGACCTGAAGGTTGCTCCGCTGTGGAGGTTTTGAGGACTCATCATCTGGCACTTCTTGAGGGGGACAAATTGCTACGTTGGAGTGAGATCAATTTGTCGTGACTGTGTTCTCCTTATAAATGCAAGGTGATAACTTTGGCGTTGATCAATTCCTGGATTCTTCTTTTCATTACATAGCATGCCCTTGTGTGGTGATGAATGTACCGATGAAAGAGACAATATTCTGGATCATCGACCTTGCCAGCCCTTTCAGGGTATCTGATGTTGGGTAGCCGAAGTTTGCTTTCCTTCATCAATATATTGAAGATTTCAATGATGTCATCCTCATTGAAGGAGAAAGTCCCCTTTGATTTTTGGGCTCCCGATACCTGAGTCGTACGGTCCTCGGGGAAGATGGTCCTAGATGCATCATTTTCAGACTCAGAGGGAATTCTACCCGCAGCTGTGGATGCTGCTCTGTTTTGTCGAGGAAGACTACCCCCAGACATGTCATTGTCTGGTTCTTCTTCTTCTTCTTCTTCTTCTTCTTCTTCTTCTTTTTGTTTGCCTTTGTCCACAAAAGTTGATTTAGAAGGACCTGCCTCTAGTATTACAAGATCATACTCTGGAGGTTTGGAGTTTACAAGAGATGCGGTATATCCTAACCCAAGACAAGTTCATTGACTGTAAGGATCACCATGCAACGGTATTCGTCTGCCTTTTCCATAATTGAGGCCTTGATTCAACTTCAAATCATAACCCATATTTCACATAATCTTTAGAGCCTGTGGGCTATATATGTGGATTTGCATTTTCCCAACATCAGACTCGCGAGAATCTTCTGGTATAATCGGTCGATTCCGCATTCGACCGAAGACTATTGGACGCTGATCGTTGCGAGTAGGTGGAACTATAAAGATAGATTCTTCATATGGCCCATATGTCATGATGACATTAGATGTTGACGCATCTTCCCACATGATCTCTCCATGCTTGGTAATTAGGGGCACTAAATCTTGATTTTGACCCCTGTCTTTGCGTTTCTGGATCAAGAAATTACGCAAATCGGGGAGATTAACAGAAGAAGAAGAAGGCTTATTCTGCCTTTTTACATCAGTGGGAATGTGTATATTAGAAATCATATGCCTTTCTCTGCCATAAGAATACAACAGTTCCCCCATGTAAGTAGCATACGATCCATCATCCTTCTGAGGAGCATATTTTCCCGTAAAATGGGTCTTCTTTATGCAGACAGGTCTATCCTGGCATAATTTGGAGTTTGGCACAGGTTCGCGTAAAATAGGAAAATCCTCAAGCGGCCTCCAGCGTCACACGTAATCTGAAGAGTGGGCAACTTCTTCTCTTGTGGGCGTCGTACAAGCCTAGTGGTTGGGAGATCCGCCACTCGTTTTCCCTTGATGTGATTCCAGGGTCCATCTGTCTCATTATGGATGGGAGATGTATTTTTATGCGCAGGGCGTGTTTGAAATTTCCGTACGGGCATTGAGGCCTTGCTAGGAATTTTGTTTGCCACGTAATAGACGGGAGACGAAGTCTTACGCGTAGAGTGCGTGTTAGACTTCTGGATTAGCACTGAGGAATTGCCAGAAGTTTTGTCTGCTAGGTCATGACGGAAGACGGATTTTTACGTGCAAGGCGCATTCTAGACTTCTGAATTGGCACTGGGGCATTGCCAAAAGTTTTGTCTGCCACATCACAAACGGGAGACAGATTTTTACGCATAAGGCGTATAGGTTGTGTTGTCACGACCTTGTTGATCAGAGGAGGAGAGCTTGCAGGAAGGGTAGAGGATGTCTGGGGCATCCACACTTTATACAGCTTCCTGTTGTCCTGGACAGAGAGGTGATGAGAGCTACCCCCTACGCGAAGCATGTATTCATAAGTAGATTGGTCGAATTGGATGACCAAAGTCTTCTTTGTCGATCCGACGGATACAACATCGTGTTGAGCAATGGCTTTCTCGTCAGATGAGAAAGTAGTCCCCAACAGAGATGCCATCTTGTGTTTGATGATAAACAAAAAAATAAAACTAGGTTTATACGAAACCCTTTCTTTGTTTACAAACAAGAAAAAAAAGTAGTACAATTAATCCTATACGAGGATGTTAAGTACAATAAAAATAATTCTGGTAAAAAAATGCTATAGGAGTCTGATCTACGGTCGATCACTTTGTCCCTTAGACCACACGATGATGAAGAAGTGCTGTAGAAGAAGAAGAAGCTTCAAAGGTTACAAGAGGGATTGAATTCTCGTTGCCGAAGTTATCAATCGACGCTCTCTGTCTATGCTCTCTGCTCCTCTTTTTTTCTCGATCCCATCTCCTGTGACCGGAGGTCACTATTTAAAGAGCTCAGTCACAGTAACTGTCAAGTCGGCGTAGAAGCCAAACTGTGAAGAGAGTTGCACTCTTTACACGACGGTTATAATAACTGCTACCCACGTCTGAATGATCTTCTGAATCCGCGTATGACGCGTGTCCCATTATGAGGTAACGCGTACAACCGCTCCTCGAAGATAACGGCATGCAAGCCATGTAGGCAACTGCCCCTCGCATAAAGATGGTTGGCATAAAAGCCTAATAACTGTCTTGTTCACATAAAAGCCAAATAACTGTCTTGTAGGCATAAAAGCCTAGTTGGCGTAAGAGCCTAGATGTGAAGAAGACTGTCTCCTTTACGCTGCAGTTATGACAACTGCTATCCACGTTCAAATAATCTTCTGAGTCTGCGTGTGACGCGTATCCCTTTATGAGGTAATACGTATAACTGCTTCTCGAAGATCATGGCATGCAAGCCACATAGGTAACAGCCCCTGCATAAAGAAGGTTGGCATAAAAGCCAAATACCTGTCTCCTTGGCGTAAAAGCCAAATAGCTGTCTCCTTGGCGTAAAAGCCAAATAGTTGTCTCCTTGGCATAGAAGCCAAATAGCTGTCTTGTTGGCATAAAAGCCAAACTCTGTCTTGTTGGCGTAAAAGCCAAACTTTGCGTAAAACTTGATGGTTCATGAATAATAGATAACCAGCGTAAAATAGCCAATTATCCATCTTGACTAAGGTTTTGAGCGTATTCTGGGCTAAATAGCTTTATCACATACTTTGGCAAATATGGCCGAGTTGGCGTATTTCGAGGAGATAGCATACGGCGTACTCCTATAGTTGAAAATAGCCTGGTTGGTATAAAATGCAAGGATGGTGATGTGAGCGTATTAGTCCCAGTTTTATCTATTCCTCGTCATGACAAAATCTGAAGAATAGAACCAAATCTCATGTATTAAATGCAGAGATATGTCCCCATCTAGTGTATTAAATGCAGAGATATGCCTCGAGCTCTGTGCAGGAAATAACTTTTGACGTGGTGCCTGATTTGTCTCTTCTTTGAGCGTAAAAACTTATTTCTGTCACTATAGAATAGGCAGCGTATTCGGAAGACTCCAGTCTTAAGCGAAAAAATGACTTATATCAAGAATATGTCACTAAACGATAGCTTGGGTCTCTGTGCAAAATCATCATCACAGCCGTCCTCTCGATCATCGTGCAGTACTTTTGTCAGGAGTCAGGTTCACTGCTTTGTCTGACAAATTTATCCGAGGAATACGAAGAGTTCCTCGTACAACTTTATGTTTCATTCAAAACAAACATATTTTACGCCGGAGGATATAGTAACCTTTTACGCCAAAACAGCCTTGAAGTGCTGCTTTACGCGGGCAGCTTTGAAGCCATATTTTACGCCATATTGCTCTGAGGCTCTGCTTTACGCGTACTGCTCTGAAGCTCTGCTTTACGCTGACTTCATGTATGTTGGGGAGTTTGACTGTATAATACGCGTACAATTCCCCAGCATATTTCATGCTTCTACAGATAGTGGTCGAAAGTGTGGAGTACTGGGAGTTGATGGTCCGGACCTAGTACCATGTCCCGAAGGAAAACTGCCAGTCGGAGTAGCATGTTGTCTAAATACTCTACCTCTAAACAGACTAAATGATCTGTTTCATCCTGACATACCTAACTTATGATAAACAAAATAAAAGTTACAAGAAAATATTTTAAATACAGTACATGTCACTAAATGAAAAGAAGAAGAAAAATATAGTGCATAGCCACAAGTACATGTCACTAAATAGATTTTACATTCCACAGCTAAAATACAATAATATCACAAAATAATACTAAGTCAAATGCTAAGTAAGATAAGCACAATATGATATATAGAGAAGAAAATCCAATATCTCAAGTTGTAAACAACTCTAGATAATAACCATAAGTCTAATCGAAAAAGATAATACATCCAGAAAGATAATACATCTAAGAAGTCCAATTCAGAAAGATGATAAAACAATAAGTCTACCAGAGACAAATCCAAAAAAAAATTATATCATGCTTGTCTTTGCTGAGGAAGAAACAAGTCCCTCATCCACTCTGCATAGGCAGTGTCTAGGTAATCAATCTATGTTATAGGTGCTGGGTGACTGGAAATTCCTACTTCCTCCTTAACAACCACTTCCTTCTTAACAGCCACTTCCTCCTTAACAGTAAGAGGTACCACTTCCTCTATAGGTTCCACTTTCTCCTTAACAATAGGAGGTACCACTTCCTCTTAAATAGTAGGAGGTACCATTTCCTCCTTAACAGTAAGAGGTGCCTCTCTTAAGCAACGTGCTCGGGTCATGGGTTCCATTTGGTACGATAAATAAAAATAAATAATATAATTGATAACAACTAGAAATTTATGTATTCATACATTTTCTTGATACATCATTTAGAAAGTACAAAAGTTATATGTAGTTTCAAATTTTACATTCCACAACTAAAATACAGTGCATGTCAAAAGTCCAAATAGATGTTATATTCTATAGTAAAAATTTAGTACATATTGTAAAACCCCATATTTTTAAAATATTTTATTTATTTATTTAGTTATTTAATTTATTTATATTAGTACGTAGTTATCTGGACAATATATACGTAGCGAATTAAGTGCATAAAAAATTATTCATTTAGAATTGTTGTACAAAAACCTATTAATTTATTTTAGGAATAATTTTAGAGGGGTAATAAAATTTTATAGAATTTAATTGGGGTGCAAACGTATTTCATAAATACCTAAATGATATATGTAAATAATAATAAGTGTAATAATAATAATAATAATAATAATAATAATAATAATAATAATAATAATAATAATAATAATAATAATAATGATATTATTATTATTATTATTATCAGTAATACTAATAATTTTAGTAATAGTAAATATAAAAGAAAAAAGAAAAAGAAAAGGAAAAGAATAGAAAAAAAAAGAGAAAGAAAAAGAAAAAGAATTTAATCTAAACCCTAACCCAATAAAACCCAAACCGGTATCCCAACCAACTCCCTACCCGTTAATAAACCCAAACCGGTATCCCAACCAACTCCCTACCCGTTAATCATCCCAAATCCGGTTAACCCAGCAGCAGACCGAAGCCTTCCCCCTCCCGCGGTCTACTTCGACTGCCCCCCTTTCTCCATCTTCCGATATATATATATATATATATATATATATATATATATATATATATATATATATATATATATATATATATATATATTTCATATATTAGATTAAACCCTAGCCCTAACACTAGATGTCTCCATCTCGCCACCGACCACCTCGTCGACTCCGCCACCGCCGTCGGAGGAGCACAACACCGCCGGCGATCGCCGCTCGCGCGAGCACGCGACAGAGAATACACAGCAACGTACTCCTCTTCCCACACGGTTTTCCGCCACCTCGCTCGACCAAACTTGACCCCGTCTTCGCTGGTATGATCCTCACCTATCCCTCTTCCAATCCCGCAGATTAGTTTCCATCGTGCAGCGCGCAAACCTAGATAAAAATTGACGCCAAGTCGATAAAAAACCACATTTTTTAAAACCCAGAATAATTACTGTAAACACCCATATTCAAGGGCTCGTATCTCCCATCACAGGAATCTAAACCTAGAAATTCTTTTTGCTATGGAAAGATCACCTGACCGAGATCATTCTTTGTCAATTATATTATTTTATTAGGCATTATATGCAGAATTAAAATATGTTAAAAATCATGAAAAACTTATTTTTCCAACTTCCAAAATTTGTGATACGGAGCGCGCCCCGCCAAACGGGACCGCCCCATCACGTACCGAGTGCACCAAAAGGTGCGCGAAGTATATCCAAACGTGTGAACTTTCACGAAAACTGATTTGGATGCGTGTGCGCGTCGGAATCAGCCATGTCCGCAGAAATCCCCCGTATCGCAACTTTTGTAAATGTCCTGCGCATTTAGTGCACGCTGATCAGAATGCGGCGAAACTTGCTCCACTGGACTCGTGGTAACACGCTGGTCTTGTGACCCAATTTTTATGCAATTCTGAGATAGTTGACCAAGTCGCCAATTGGCGGGCCCCACGGTTGACTTTTTGGGCGAAATTGTGTTCGGCTCACCGGAATCCATATTTGGACATACCTTTGAGTTCGTACTGACTTTTAGAATTAGTTTGACCTATAATTTGTCCTATTTAGGGAATTTTACCCCTGACACACTTTTCGGTGCAAAATGGGCCACATGTGGACCCCGCTTTGACCTAAAATTACCGTTTTGCCCCTGTGTCCAAATTGGACAAAATGGTCGTGTTTTCTAAGCTATTTCGCTTATTCTGGAAACGTTGGTGATGTCTATTTCAGCATCCTGAGACATTTATTCCGAGGCCGTAGCTTCTACTCTTGTGTGCGTGACATCTGGATGTTACACTTTGTAGCTTTCTTGCCAGACAAGATACCTTGCCAAATTGCTTACAGTATTTTGCATGCTTAGTATATTTTTGTATATTTATGGCATTTTTGTATATTCATTGCATGTGTAGTTTCTTTCAGTCATTACTATATATTAGATATGTTCACACACACTTGACACTTAGTATCATAGAGGATAATCAGTAGGCGTATGGGCTATAACCACTCTGGTAAACCGTAGTAACTAGCATGCACTATGGTAGTCGTGTCCGATGGTTGCTACCCCCGTGGTATGTCTATTAATGGAGTCACGAGGTTCGCTACCCCCGCGGTATGTCGGCTGATGATGTTCTAGACGGGTGTGTGAGTTGTGAGGTTTAGATCGAGTAGCCTACCCTTGCCCATACGTCAAAAAGTTGTCCTCATTTGCATTTATAAAGATTGTCTTGTACAGCGTACTTATTTATTTTCAAATATTATACATGTTTACTGTATTCAATTGGCTTGCTTCTATGTATCTTTTTATGTCCCTTTGAGGACCTGGTCCCTTGCCAGGTATAGACGATCAGGAGTACCCGCAGGAGTACGGGCCTGGACCTGACGCGTTACTTTCTGCCGATGAGGTCTTACCCTCTGAGCACCATTGATTATATCTAGTGATGGATTCCTCTTAGTTGTACACCTCTGTCATCACATTATTTTATATTAGAGATTTTATACTCCTCCCTCATTTTAGCTTTGGATATAGTCTATGGTAGTGGATTTGTCTCCACCCGACTATTATTTTGGATATTTTAGACTCCTTATTCTAGCTTAGTTATTTCTTTTCTATGACTTGTTGTGTGGATGAGATTAGCATATCTGTGACTGGTGACACTATATATACCACATGTGAGTTTATATTCATATTACAGCGTATGTGTGTATTATGGTATCCATATATTGGAGTTTCCATATACATACGGCTGGCATGCTTACGTTTTTCTAGTCCTACGTATTTTAGGACTGGGGCATGACATATTTTTGTGGTGGCCCACGCAGGTCGAGTTAGCCGTTTCAGTTTTGTAACTGTACCGAGTGGGCTTGCACCTAGGATTAGAATTTTAGATCTCATCCACACTTGACTATAACGTACCTTCCTTCTAACATGTCCTACTTAAGTTCTTGCATCCTGCTTGATTTATGTACTCTTCTTAATCCTTCATCCATCTCTTGTAGAGAGATAAATTTGCGTAACGGACAAGCCGTCACCGGGGACAACACGTCTCCAGGAGACAACGACCAATCACCAGGAGAGGCCTCAATGACACCTCTTTTTACCGGACCGGATAGACTGACTAGCAATCAAATTCCATTAACTCTTTCCATGATACCTGATGGGACCCTTCTAGCTTTATCAGCACCGTAGGATGGCCAGACACAGCTATACCAATTCTTTCAGATGATAATACAAGAATAGAGGCAGCAAGCAGCAGAGCAGAGGCTAGAATTTCTGGCAGCACTTGAGAGGATGGCCGTACTAGCCCCTGTACCAGCCCAGACACTAGTTTCAATACCACAAGCTCTGGTTGGTTCAGTCAAGGACTTTGTGCAGATGGGCCCTAAGCCATATAAAGGCAACGAGAGTTCAGAGGAGACCACGGACTGGATTGCCAACACCAAGATGTTGTTAGATGCATCACAACTACCTACCGATCTTTGGATGACAAGCGTAAGGACTCAGCTAGAGGGTAACGCGCATCACTGGTGGGAATCAATGGAGCGCCAGTTGGGTACGCGTCAGACTTGAGAACAATTCTTGGAGTGCTTTGAGAGAAAGTACTTCCCGGATATTGTGAGGGACGAGTTGTACGATCAGTTCCTCTATCTAGAGCAAGGAAACAAGACAGTTGACGAGTATGACGCAGAGTTTGGCCGCCTCAGTAAGTATGGCACTGTCCTAATACCTAATGACTTGGAGAAGGCTAAGAGGTTTCACCGTGGGCTGACTCAGGAGCTCCAGCACTACACTAGCTGTAAGCCCCTGATTTTCAGAATTTTTAACTTCGGATTTTTCCCCAATTTTTCTGGTATTTTCGGGAATTAAAACCTAGGCCTTTGGCAATTCAATGATTTTTAATTATGGTTAATTCATATTAAAATATTATGGAAATAATATTTTATGGTGTAAAACGGAAAACCGGACGCATGGCATTTTTCGGTGAGTTTATTGGACTCCGGAATGATTTTTAAAGCCCTAGAAACCAATTTAGAAATTAAACCGAATTTAAATCCGTGCCAACGCCCGACATCCCCATGATAGCCGAAGCCCAGCCCGAGGAGCATGGACCCGTTGACCCAGTCCGAATCCTAGGTCTAACCCTATTCCAATTTCTGTATGTATAAATACAGGTTCCCCTAATTTTTTCCACAAACAAAGAAAAAGAAAAACAAAAGAAACCCTAATTCCAAATCCCTAACCCTAACCCTAGTCATCAGCCGCCACCCCTTTCCCTGACCACCCCCGGCCGACTTCATCCACCCCCGCAGCTGCTCCGGTTGCAGCGCCACCGACCCGCGCTGTGCTCCCCACCGGACTGAGCGGCCCCCGACCCGCGCGGACGCCGTTCCCCCTCTGCTCTGCTCGGCGCGGACGCCGTTCCCCCTCTGCTCTGCTCGGCGCGGACGCCGCCCCCTCTGTACACCTCCGGCCACCTGATTTTCCCCTCCGCCTTCATCCCGAGACCTCGCGCCTCCCGCACCAACCCACCTCGCCGCTCCGGTGGTCTTCTCCTTCAGTAGAGCGCCCTGAACCCTCCGCCCTCTTCACGATGAAGCGCCGCCCGAGACCAGCCGTAGAGCCTGACTTCGCCGTAGCAGCCTCCGGACCCCACCGGAGTCGACGCCTCCTACTCCCCTACTCCACCACCCACTTCCGGCCTCCCTCCAGCAGCTCCGCCCAGCCACCCTAGGCTCAGCCCGACCCCGCCGTCCACCGACCCAAATGCCTCCAGCTCCTCATCTCCTCCCTCCGGCGAAGTTCCGACGAGCCAGTTGCCTCCGTGAAGCTCCGACTAGCCGACCAGCATCCTCCCGACTCAGGCGACACCCATCTCTGTCCAGCGTAGCCTCCGTCGAGCTCGGACACAGCAGAAATCTAAGCCATAGGAGGACACGGCTTGGACACGACGGAGGACACGGCTCGAGACACAAGGACACGAGAATTTGCAGTTTCCCGAAGCCCTGTACAGGTACTCGTATCTTCCTCATCGTAACTCTGATTTCAAATCTGTCAGTTGCATCGCGTAGACTGTATGACCCTCTCGGTGCCCGGACAAACCGCTCGGGGCATCGCGTCCGGTGGTGATCGCACACCGCGATCCAAAAACAGGAAAACCAACAACCCAATTCACCCCGGAACCGAGTACGCCCCGCCAAACGGGACGACTTGGTCGAGCCCGGTCTTCACAGATACGTGCGCATCGTCGATACGGACGTGTAGGATTTCGCGAAAGTTGATTTGGATGTGCGTGCACACCGAAATCAACACGTATCCGCCGATGACATCCCGTATCCGACCTTTCTGGAACATGCCCTAACTTTGTGTACACACGTCGGATCGAGACGAAACTTGCGCCATCGGACTCGTAGCGATACGCTGGTCCTGTGACCCAAGTTTGGTTCGATTCTGAGAACGTTGACGAAATCGCGTGTCGTGGGCCCCACAGGCCCGGCTCGACGGGCGATTTTGGGATCGGCTCATCGGAATCCAATTCTGGAAGTTCCGTTGGGTTTGTATCATCGTTCCTGACTTATGGACGCTGAGTTTGCGGAATTTGGAGACCTTTGACCCTGACACACTTTTCGGTGCAAAAGCGGCCCACATGTGGACCCCGCTTTGGCCCAGAAATGTCATTTTTGCCCTTGTGTCCAAATTGGACTCAAGGACAGGCGTTTTTAGCTATTTGGTATTTTCTGAATCTAATGGTGATGTTTATTTCAGCAACCGGAGTATTACCTACAGATCACACTGAGACCAGAGCTACAGTTGGAGCCAGGACCCCAGGCAAGTGTACCTTGCCAAATCCTGCAGTCTTTGCTACTTATTTCCTTGACTTAGTTATGCATCAGTGGGCAAGTATACCTTGCCAACTTTACAACTCTTGTTGCATTTCCTTGATTCATTATATTGCTGTGCATGTTTGACCTAGGACCGTGTGACGTACTTAGCGTCCGATTATCAGTCGGGTGCCAACACCGTACGCGGTGTTATGTATTGTCACCTAGAGATGGACATTCGTGACCCCTTTACATTCTCGTACTTGTCTTACCAAGTACACTATAACCCAGGACACTTGACACTATTCATGAGACAGGATCTTCCTGAGATATTCATGGTGATTCTGTATAGGATACAGACTTTATGGCATTGACATTATATTCCTAGATACTCCATGACTTCTGCATTAGATACGATCGTGCGTAACATGGACATGAGGCATCATGGACATGAGACGTGTGATTACATTGGGTGGGGAGAGACACACAGACTACAGGCTGATCATATATATACACCCCTATTATCGTGAGGCACAAGACTCTGAAGCCCGAGCTTGGCCCATTACTCATTATTACTGCTGCTACCCGGCTCCCCTACACAGAGCTTGTAGTATGCTTCAGCCTGAGTTCTAGTGCTGCTCTCATCTTGCATATCACTTAGCTGGTTATTTTAGTATTCCCTTATTGTTCCATCTATTGCTGGAGAGACCCGCAGGCTACAGGTTGACTATATTATGCCGGCTACTCAGTCTCCCGCTGAGCTAGACCACCTCATGATATCACTGCTACCGGCTCCCCTACACAGAGCTTGTAGTTGTTTCTACCTGAGTACTTTTGATGTTCTCTCTTGCAATCCACATAGATGGTTATAGCTTACCCTATTTATTTCATTCTCTGCTGCACTGTATTTATTTTGGCTTGTATTTTCTGTACCTTGCTGTCCCCTGAGGACCTGGATCCGGATTATGTCCCCAGGATTAGTAGAGGAGATCCATCCAGAGTTATACAGTACAGGAGCATTAGCAGGAGCTGATATAGGAGCTGTACCGACACCTGAGGACGAGATTGTGCTAGAGGACTTCTCCTGGGTATTGTCTTGTGATACTCATTTATTTCTATTTCCAGTTCCTTTATTTTCAGTCTATTGCATTGATGTATCAGACTTGTTCTCGGATTGTTCTCCGAGACACTTTTATTGAGATTTGTTAGTTATTCCTATTTGCATTATTCTTGCATTTGATATGTGATTATCTGTTGTGGATGAGATTAGCTTAGACTGTGACTTGTATCATTGAACCTACATATTCTTATATTACAGCTTAAGCATGCCCCGATGGATCCATTAAATTGGGTTTATCCATCGGTGTGTGCTGCTGGCCATTGCCACGCGTCCGGTCCCTCGGTATTTTGGGACTGGGGCGTGACATGGTTTTTGTGGTGGCCCATGCAGGTCAACGACTAAATTGTTCGGTTTCAACTTAGGGACCGAGCAAGCCTGCAATAAGAATAGGATAAGTTTCTAGGATCTCATCCACTTGCTTGAAACGTTCTTGATATCTATATCAGATTCGAATTTAAATTCTTGACTCGCATCCTGCCGATTCTTGTGCGCCTCTTATTGTTTATTTTGGTTGCAGAGTTATGGATTCACGAACAAATAACGAGACTCCTGCCAGATCACCACGAGATGATGTGGTAACCAACGGAGATAAAGTGACACTAGTTAGTGAAGGTCCATCATCACAGCAAGCAAGTCAGCATGACTCGAGAATCCCGGAAGATGACGTTCCAACATCGACGCAGTTGGCTCCACCGACGCCTACCATTCCACAAGGGCAGGCTATGGACGAACAACAGATGTTTCGCATGTTCTATGCGATGATACAAGCCCAACAGAAGGTTCAGGAAGAAGCCCAGCAAATCCAAGCGGGGAAGTTCATCGACAGATTTAGCTCGGAGCTACGGAGATTAATCAGCCCCACTACAACTACCTTAGACGAGAATGTTCTTGCTACAGCACGACCCATGGAGTGCAACACAAGGATAGAGTCCAGCCAGAAGCAGCCGTATGCATCAGCACCGGACCAAGCACAACAGAAAAGAGCTGCAAAGCGACCACAGATGAATCCACCACCGAGAGCAGCACCAAGAGCCTTAGTTCTTCCAACTTGTCACTACTGTGGCAAGATAGGCCATATTCAAAAAGAATGCAGACGCAAGTTAGGATTATGCTTGATTTGCGGAAACAGTCAACACTTAGCCAAGGATTGTCTTCAGCATCGAGAGAAAGCATTGATGATTCAACAACCAGCCACATCAGCACCAGCCGGAGCACCACAAGAAGAAGCTACACAAAGACCTCAAGTACACCAGCCACCAGAAGCAACTCCACAGACAATACCTGTCTGTCCATATTGTCGCAAGCGAGGCCATACTGAGGACGAGTGCAGACGAAAAAGGAAAGTATGTTTAGCTTGCGCATCCAGTCAGCATTTACTGAAGGAATGCCCCGAATGTCGAGAAAAAGCGCTAATGTCACCAGCACCAACGCCAGCCTCTCCAGCATTGGAAGCACCACAAACGAGAGTTGAAGGAGTCAGACCACCAGTCCCAGGAGGGAATCAGCCGAGGCCACCCCTGGCACCACAAGCAACACTCTTCCAGCAGGCTCAACAGTAGCAGAGCAATCAACTGCAAGAACGTGAACAAGCTCCAGCGATGACTTTGGAAGACGCACAGACCCATGGAGTAGCTAATGCGTATAATTTGTCGTAGTTATCTGTTTATCGATTTGTTTTATCTCGTGCCTATCGGTTCGTGACCCCAGCCCTAACCTATGTAATTTTGAACTTGCTAATAATTTATAACCTAGAATGTTTTTATAATTGATAACTGTAGAGATTATAGAGCCTTTTGTTATTGTGCTTATTTTGTGTTGTTTTGAGAACTTGAATTAAGTGTACCCCCTTTCATCATCATCTAGCATACTTAAATTTGTTGTACCACCTTGACTTATGCTGCTAATATAGCCTAGTTTTGCAAGCTTATCCTTTTATCGAGCTTGTTCATGACATCCGTATTAGTGGGTCTACACACTAATACAATTGTCTATTCAGAATCAGTGTATTACGGTCTGATCAACCTTAGTACATTTTGGTTCGCTCTTCGCACGACTACTTCACGTGGATTGAGATATATAGTTGACTAGTATACTTGCCCTCTAGATATATCTGAGCATATCGTATCAGTTACATAACTATATTAATACGAGCATGCAAACAAAGGATTACCATAATAGGATTTTAATCCACAATTGTCTTGACAAATCCCATTTGAATTTGTTAAACGCCTTGATCCTGATACTTCTATTCTATTACCTCGCCCTTGAACTCTTTATTATTGATCTTTATCTTCCCTTACTTCGGAAAAACGAAACCTCGTGCCTAGTATAAGTTGATATATAGACAGTACTAGATATACCCCACAGGCCAGTCGCATTGGGACGACCCTTTTATATATGATTAAGGGAATACCATAGGTGATATGTTTGGTGTTAAAGACTTGAGAATTCAATAGCATGATTAAATAAGTTGGGGCATAGCTTTATTAGATGTATAGCCTTAGATGATAGATGGGTAAATTCTAAGTTGGGTAGAGACCGTAATGCTCACTTGAGAGAAATTCTTAGACTGTAATCAAGTGAGACTTGACAGAGAGAGAGAGAGCCCTACCCTAATTTAATTTCGAGGACGAAATTTTTATAAGTTGGGTAGATTATAAGCCCCTGATTTCCAGAATTTTTAACTTCGGATTTTTCCCCAATTTTTCTGGTATTTTCGGGAATTAAAACCCAGGCCTTTGGCAATTCAATGATTTTTAATTATGGTTAATTCATATTAAAATATTATAGAAATAATATTTTATGGTGTAAAACGGAAAACCGGACGCATGGCATTTTTCGGTGAGTTTATTGGACTCCGGAATGATTTTTAAAGCCCTAGAAACCAATTTAGAAATTAAACCGAATTTAAATCCGTGACAACGCCCGACATCCCCATGAGAGCCGAAGCCCAGCCCGAGGAGCGTGGACCCGTTGACCCAGCCCGAATCCTAGGTCTAATCCTATTCCAATTTTTGCATGTATAAATACAGGTTCCCCTAATTTTTTCCACAAACAAAGAAAAAGAAAAACAAAAGAAACCCTAATTCCAAATCCCTAACCCTAACCCTAGTCATCAGCCGCCACCCCTTTCCCTGACCACCCCCGGCCGACTTCATCCACCCCCGCGGCTGCTCCGGTTGCAGCGCCACCGACCCGCGCTGTGCTCCCCACCGGACTGAGCGGTCCCCGACCCGCGAGGACGCCGTTCCCCCTCTGCTCTGCTCGGCGCGGACGCCGTTCCCCCTCTGCTCTGCTCGGCGCGGACGTCGCCTCCTCTGTACACCTCCGGCCACCCGATTTTTCCCTCCGCCTTCATCCCCGAGACCTCGCGCCTCCCGCACCAACCTACCTCGCCGCTCCGGTGGGCTTCTCCTTCAGCAGAGCGCCCTGAACCCTCTGCCCTCTTCACGACGAAGCGCCGCCCGAGACCAGCCGTAGAGCCTGACTTCGCCGTAGCAGCCTCCGGACCCCACCGGAGTCGACGCCTCCTACTCCCCTACTCCACCACCCACTTCCGGCCTCCCTCCAGCAGCTCCGCCCAGCCACCATAGGCTCAGCCCGACCCCGTCGTCCACCGACCCAAACGCCTCCAGCTCCTCATCTCCTCCCTCCGGCGAAGTTCCGACGAGCCAGTTGCCTCCGTGAAGCTCCGACTAGCCGACCAGCATCCTCCCG